>CM052545.1:14485555-14585200 GCA_028533065.1 Trachops cirrhosus | reverse complement strand
GAGAAGTGGCAAGAAAACAAGTCTTGGGGAGTGCCGTCCTGGTAGATACTGGGCAGCTGTGCAAGTGAGGCCTAGCTTGGAGTCGCATGGAATAAAGCTCCCCAGACTCAGCACTGGAAACGCAGACATTTCAGTAAGAGGCAGAGGTTGGTGAGGTTAACCCCCTGAATCAAAACAGCCAGAGCCACAGAAGCTGCAGTGCACTTGACCCCTCGCTCCCCGTGGTGGAGTTTTTCTTAGGCCCCGTTTGCCTTCCTGATCTAACTGTGTAATGGGATCTGTTTAAAAGTTTACAGAAGAAAAATACAACCTAAAAATAACTGGTGACTTTACTATTGGTTGATGATATGCCTACAAATGCACTGAATAATATTTCAGGAATAATGTGCTTGTTTTTATTTTTAGTTTTTTTAAATCTTCACCTGAGGACATTTTTTTTCATTGCTCTTTTACAGAGAGAGAGAGACAGAAACATTGATGCTAGAAAGAAGCATTGATTTGCTGTCTCCTGCACAAGCCTGGACAGGGGATCATATGTACCTAGACCAGGGGTCACACCCACAGCCCAGGTATGGGCCTTGATAAGAAATTGAACTCCTAGCCTTTAGGTTATGGAACAATGCTCCAGCCAACTGAGCCACACTAATCAGGGCTTTGCTTGTTTTTAAAATTTTGAATTTCAAATTTGGAGATTTGGTATCCTTTTTGGATCTATTCCTAAGTAACTTCAGAGAAGGTGTTAACATTTTGGTGCTTCTAAATCTATATTTTTAAAATGAGAAAAATTGTAGGTATTTGCCCTGTCCAAAGATTCTAGAAAAGCATTAGGTGTCTTGCCATCATTGTATGTTTTTTGCTTAAAAAAATGAGACTTTCATCCTATTCTCTTCCTAACTCTACTCCACAAATTTAATGTTTAAAGTTACTGTTAACTTTTCTCCTCATTTAGAACAGGAAGAAAGACAAGGGGGAGAGAATCAATATTTATTGACCATTAACTGTACTGCTGGGTGCTTTACCTGTATTTAACTCTCATGACAACCTGGTGAAGTAGGTATTATTAACTGTGGCATGTTTCATTAGGGAATCATCATTTGCTTCTCAATGAGCTAGCATAAGATTTTTATGCAATTCTTAAAACTATCAACAGAATCATGACTTTCCTGTCATTTTTGAGAATTCAGTTTTGCTAGATACTAACTCCTTGCCTTTTCTGTTCTATCAGTGAAGAAGCAGACCTATAACTGTGGTTAGGTAACTTACTCAAATGGTGGATGTGACATTTGAAGCTTTCAGGTTTTCACTTTCTTGCATTCCTGAGTGTTTTAAAGTAAGGCATGTCAGATGGATTTTAGAAGTGTGTTCCTCTTCTAAGTAGTAATCACTACTTAGCCTTCACAATAAATCTTATGTAGATGACTAAAATGATCATGAGAAAGTCAGACTTGGCAAAATACTTTTTTATTGCTTTTCCCTATGTTCTTCTAGAAAGCAACACAAAAACAGATTTATCTTGTGTTTTGTTAGTTATTTCGTAAAGTCTCAAGGTTCATACTTTACTGCTTGGGTTTGGTGCTTGGTGAGTTTAGGCGTGTTTCCTATAGCATACGCCTCCAGGATAGGGGCCCAAGCTGTGAAGAGATCAAAATGTTTGTCAGACTTCCCAGCTCTTCACAAAGTTAACTCAGTGAAGAAATGACTCATAACCAGAGGAAACTAACGTCTTATTCTTAAAAAAAAAAAATCTAGTCATCCTATAAGCCTATCAGAGCAAAGAACCAGATACCGCTTTTCTAAAAAGACGTTTCAGTTTAAAACTGAAATCGACAAATCCAGTCTTAAAGCCCTCTGGGGTTTGTCTATCAAGCACTGCTATATCACAGAAACATTTGTTTTGTAAGTAATGTTAATGATATTCTCAGAGCTCCGTGTTTACTGTTTAACACTGCTCCCACTTATCGATGACTAATGACCAATAAACAGAGCCCCTTGCCTTTACTCTGGCTGCCAGTCAGTGTGTGTGGAGCAGCCCCATTAGCCTCTTTTTGAAAGCCATTGGGACAATGCCACTGGTACCCAGCAGAAGAAGAGATGCAAAAAAATATTATCTGCTACTCAAGTAAAGAGAAAGAAGTGAAGTTGTAAGGAGGATGTGCTACTACAACCACAAAGCAGCATTTAAACATAAGTACTATTATGACCTAACTAGTGTCCCTAAATATCTGACAGTACAGCTCACCTTTTTGTACCAGCTCTGTCTCTAACAGACTTGATATGCTGCAGTGTGGTTCCAGAAGAGACTCTGGGAATAGAGCGACTGAGATCACTTTCAGGAAAACAAATGCAAAGGCATTTAAGAACAGAGAAATAAAGGAATGATAAGGACATTTAATTACTGAAAGTTCAGGGTAAAAGGAAGATAACACACAATTCAGAGGAAAAATGCATCAGAAACATGCAATGATTAAAACGCTCAAATATTTTTTATTAATTTGTTTGCCACGTGAGGAAGGAGGGAATATATTAGTGGCATTTTCCTCTTTTCTGATCTTAATCTGAAGATAGATCTGAGTTATCAAAGTACTGTTGCATTACGTTCATTTGACCAGCACGTGTTTACTTAAGGATTGATTTTAGTGCCCTGGCTGGGTAGTTCAGTTGGTTAAAGCGTTGTCCTGATAGTCCAAGGTTGTGGTTCAATCCCTGGTCAGGACACATATGAGAATCAACCAATGAATGCATAAATAAGTGGAACAACAAAACAATGTTTCTCTCTCTCTCTCTTTCTCTAAAATCAATTTTTAAAAATTAAAAAAAGAATTGACTTAATCTTTCAAATGAAGTCTTGAAGACTTCCAATTGCTTAAGACAACTCTAAATCTCTAAAGATTTTACACTTTCTTCCCCCAAACTGAGTTCTGTCTCTAATAATATTCACCTCTAAAACAACTTTTCTGGGAGGGGAGGTCCCTGTGTGGTGTGATGAGAGAAAGCTCCGTCATTAGGAACCAGGACTGCTTGCCCCAGCTTTGACACTATGCGGCGTGCGATTTTTTGGGAGGCGCACCATGGGCTCTCGTTGTTATAATGGGCACGTTGGAGTAGAATTATTTTACAGTTTACCTTCCATTTTAGATTTCTGAAACTCCACACAGACAAACCCAAACAGAGTTTATGCTCTAACAGTCATTTTCAGTTAAGCGCTTGTGGAGGAAATGTGAATAACCTTCAGCTGGAAGTGGATGACTTGACCAGGAAAGTGTCCCCGGTCACCTTATCCGAATACTCCTGCCCACCTGGATACACCTGCTCACACTGCCTTTCCTCTAAACTATTTTAAAACGGGCCTAAGTCTCTTTAACTTGTCTTATTTCCCTAAGCCGTATGTCTGTCTGCACAACCTTTGTTCACTGTGTGTGTCTTTGCTCTTTTGTTGGCTCCACGTCCCCTCCGTTTTCCCTTCGTTCCAGAAAGGAACACAATCTGTGTCATGACAACCTCTGGCCACCCGTGGACATAACTTTCTAGATGGAGATACTAAGTTCCATTGAGACATTTTTTTGGCTTCAGGTCTTTAGATTGCATTTTCAGGAAAGTGCAGCTTGTTTGGGGTTGATATAGGCAAATTTACTGGAGAAATTTAATAATAAATTCCCATAGCAAAGCATGCAAGCTGCACCCAGTAGATAAATCCAGGGAGTTATTTTAAGGTAGCAAGGATTTAAAGTCAAAAAGGAAGGTGAAAAACCTTAACTTTTTCTTATGTAAGGTAGTAGTGTACACTGAGAGAGGACAGAAAACTTTTTTCCCAGAGGCCAACCTCTGTAACAGGCCAGAAAATAAGTATGTTTGGCTCTCCTAGGTGAGGTCATCACAGTTTCAGCTACTCAGCTCTACCGTTCAACAAAAAAACAGCCATCAATGATACCAAACAAACGGGCATAGCTATGGCTAGGTTTCAATAAAACTTTATTTACAAAAACAGAATTTGTTTTCACTTACAAAAACAAGGGCTTTAGTTTTCCCACCTCTGGAACAGGACAAATACTAGGCTGGTAATTTGGAGATGTGAATTTAAGAGCTTTGAGTTTTATAAATTGTGTGGATTAGGAAATGCCATTGGTCCCAGTTACTCAGTTTTTTCTTTCTAGGGGAACACAACTGCAACAGCCCTTGAAGTAGCAGAGAGTGATGCTTCTCGCTGAGAATGGTAGTGGCACTTGTTTTCTTCCTCCCGGTTCAAGCGTTTCAGCCCTAGGACCCAGGGCCACTTAGAATTCAGGAGACAACCTCATGATTGATGCTAGGAGATGCAGGGTTTCCAAAATTAATATTTATAGAGGCCTAGGTGGTATGGCTCTAACGTGTCTTCAGATATAGTGTCTGGCTAGATTTTTCTTTCTTCAAATATGCACACACTGAATGTACCAAGACAAGTAGGCCAATCAGAACAGCGAACTCCAGGTTTCGTTTTCTACTTAATCGTTCACCTGATCACGGAACCTGCCAAGGCGGGAAGGTGCATGGGGCGCAGTCAGCCATGACAGCCAGGTGGGGATGGGGGCTTTGACGTGCAACAGAGCCTATGAGTTCTGAAGATGTGTGAAGGCCGTAGTGATACATGTTTTCCAAGAACTTGTCTTACAGCGTAGCTGTGAAAACACTATTAGGATGACAGCTGCACATAACCAGCATATGAGTGTTCCAGTGACTGGTCAGGTCCTGAGCTGTGTTAAGAAATTCTTCATGGTCTCACGTGGTGCCTGCACTGTTTTGGAAGGAACAAATGAAGAATTGCTCAAGAAGACAGATAAGTAGAAAGAAGTGATGAAAAGTAGTTTTATTTGACATTGATAACCCCTCAGTAAATTATGTAGAAAACTAAAAGCAAAACAAAATAATTAATCTATCACCAAGGATTTTGGTTCTGCTATGTGTAGTCTCAGAAGACTTTATGAATTAAAGCAATCAGTTGGATATTAGTCAAGCTTAGTGATTCACTTTCTGGATCACTCTTTAGATCAAGAGATTGCTGCTTACTTTCTAGTTGCCAAAAATGCATAGCATATTAATTAAGATTAGGTTTGGCTACAAGTAATAGAAAACTCAAAGTAATAGTGGGCAACAGGATAGAAGTTCGCTTCTCTCTTGTATACACCCAGTCTAGAGGTAGGGCGTCAAGAGCAAGTGAGGCAGCTCCAGTATGCGCTGCCAGTCTTGGTGGAAAATGGCTGCTGGGATTTAAGCCTTTGTGGCTGTGTACCAGCCAGCAAGAAGAAGAAGGGTATAAAGGGGTGACTGCCCCTTCCTGTAAGGCTCTGTCTAGAAATCAGGCACTTCCCATTAGAATCCATTCCTGGAACTGAGGCACACACTCACTCACTAGCTGCAAGGGAAGCTGTAATCTTTACTTGGCCGCCATGTGCCGGCTGGAATCATGAGCCCTACCACTAAGACACAAGGAGAACGTGACCAGGGGGAGGCTGTCAGCAACCCTGACTACCGGTTCTAATCACACAGCCCTGAAATCGGTAGGCCCAGTCTTTTTGAAATGGGCAGCTTTGGGGAGCTCCCCGAACCTAGTGTAAGGTATCCATGGCCCCAGATCACAGAGCTAAAGCTCCCCCAATGTCCTTCAGATCTTTGCTCTTCCTTATATTGGACTTACAACGCCAGCTGATGCCCCGCCGTGGAGGGCAGTCAGAGATGGAGCCATAGGTACTTTTTTAGGAGGAGATAAAAATGCCTTCTGGGGCTTCTAATGTGCGTGGCATCTCTCTCAGGAGTGGGAAGTGGGCAGCCATGCTATAAGTTATCTTTGACCTGCCCTAGGGGATGCAGGCAGCTCCCTTTTCCCTGGAAACCAACATTAAAAAAAATTACATGGGCAATTATTACATACTAATTTTTTCTAATAATGTGAGGTAAAGTTATATGCTTAATTTATTTTAAACAAAAAATCAATATTATTCATGCTATTTTCCCTGCCTACCTGCTTTTGACTTTCCCTTTTATCTCAGTCATTCTGCATGAGTGGTGTCAAGCTTGTCTTTGTTTTTAGCTTAGCTAGTTTTTTCCGAGTGCTTCTGTGATACTGTTATACACAGAGTTGGCTTTATTTCTTTTACTCTTTCTACCCTTCATCACTTATTAATGATACAGATTGTATGATGAAGGGTTGTCAACATTACCATTTGTCTATATTTACAGGTATAATAACTGCATTGAAGTGGATTTGTCACCTAATAGTCTTAAATGATCCCTCTCTCCCGGGCTGCATTTCCCTCCATTATTTACTGTGCCTCCCAATAGCTTATCATCCACTGCTGTCTACTCTTCTCTTTGTCCTTAATTTCCCGAGACGGATTTCCACTTAAGAGACTGAGAAACTGTTAGATGGAGAGTTGCCACAGACCACGGGAGCGTAAGGTCTCCTACAAAGAGACACGTTCACCCACCCCTTGGTTAAAGGAAGAAAGTAGCACTACGTTTTTCCCTCGCTGACAAACCCAGTTGTGGTCCATGTGAAGAGGGAATGATCACATTTGAATTGAGGGAATCTGCATGCATAACTCTCATTAACTCAAATACAGTAGAAGCTAAGTGCCTAAATTCCTGTGCAGAGAGAAGACAAGTGGTTATATTTCCTAATCTAATGTAAGACATGGCCTCCTATATTTGAGTGAGAATTTTCATAACTGCTTCATATTAGTGTGTGAGTTGTTCTAGGGAGAACCAATATCAAGGCAGAAAGTAGTACTCTATCTCTGTAAAGCATTTTAGCAATGTGGAGAGAAGCAGACTACCAGATATTTCTTTTGGAAATGAGCTAGCTAGCTACAATATGTTTACAAATTATGTGTTTATTGGTAGGATACTGTTGTAATTGCCAAGGCCACTATATATCTTTATCTTTGCTCTATTTAGAATACAGGAGAATAAGTCAACATTTCCTTTCATGGTAACATTTTAGAGCTAACAATATTCACTGGTATAAAAAGCATTCTTTGATCAAAACAGTTGTTCTTAATATGTCTGTTCAAGGATTACAAGACATGACAATGATTATGTACTTATGTGTCTTTGCACTTAATTCATAACTACTTCAAGTGACTAAAAAGAATATGAATGATCTATTTAACTTCTGAAGACAAGAATATAAATAATATCACATGGCCTATATAATTTCCACAAATTATCCACCCAGTGAGAAATAAATTACCTGGGTTGATTATTGAACCAAACACTACCACCTAAAATGTTTCCATACATCAGCAGGTAACTTTTTATTTAACTTGTCTGAATGGAGTTTTGGACTTCTAGCCTCCTTGTAAGTACATGCTAAGACAAGAAATTCTTGATGGAGGGTGTGGGAGTTGATTGAATGAGAAGCATCCACAGGACACAAATGTGTTGGTAAGGTATGGATATATGATTACAGCATAAGTGGCCAACTTGAAACATATAGCAACAACTACCTGTTTGATTTTGAATCTAAGAATTATTAGAGACTAAATTTTAAACTTTCACTTATTTTTTATCTACCACTCACTTCATGTTACCAGGTATTTGTTAGGTGCAGAGACTCATGCTCCTGCCTCGCACTCTGTTACACGAGCCCACACTCACATCACCGTGGGAGATATCTGTGCTGTGTCAACGCTGGACACTCATGAATACGTGGCCCACGCATGTGGTTGGGCTGTATCCAGACTCAGGATACGTGCTCCCAAACAAGTGAATTGACAGCATGATAGAAAACTGAAACAAATAAATTGACCCAGATATATTTTAACTTATGACACAGAACAACTACCAACACAGAACAAACATTTCCAACAATAATTCCCGTCACCAACACCCGTTTTCAAGCATGCCCTCCTTGCCAGTCTAAATATAATATTCCACATAGGCCTTGGGGGGACACAGCTCCCTGGGGCACTTTTTTACCATGTCACAGAGAGGTGACATTACTTGCCAAAAGTAAATGGCTAGGAAATGACACTGCCACAATTTGAAAGCAGTTTTATAGTTGTTGACTTACTTGAATAAATGAGACAATCAGAAAACAATTTAAAGCTCTCATTTCTTAACCCTACCTGATCATTCTGGGTTTGCCACCAGGCCCTGATTAGGCGGTAAGGAGAAATCTGAACGCATAGACGCATCAGGTTTATTTATTATTCGAGTCCTTTTGAATTGGTAAGGAAGTGACTCACTGGACAGTCTCAGCTAATGAGGGCAGGGTCATGGCTAGAACACAGATTTTCCTGACTCCTGGTTCTAGTGTAGCTTCCATCCACTACCTCCTCCCTTCCATCCTGCGACAGCTATTCCCGTGCAACAGCCACCATCTTCTGGGGCCCCCCCAACCATTGAGACCGAGAGGAGAGTTCAAGGATCGTAGAGCTCACCTTCCATATCCCCCACCATAAGATAGATCTTACTGTTTTTCTTCTCTCTGCATTGTAAGTCTGGTTCCACATCAGCTCTTCAAGTCAATAAATATTTATCAAGAATTTATTTTATCTCCTGGTACTATCCTGGTTGGTTTGGATGGTGGTAATGAACAAACCCACAGTTCTTATTCTAGAGAAGCTTCCAATCTAGCGTAGTGCAGTATGCACACAAATAACTTTATGGTAATTACAGCAAAGGAGGAAACACTCAAGAGGCAAAGATTATTATTTCTGGCTCAAGGGAACAGAAAAAGCTTTCATAAATGATGTGGGTCAAGATATGAGGAAGGCGATATCACAGTATTTTTGACACTGGTCATGTTTCTGATACATTTACTCATCATAACAGCCCATAAGAGGTAATAACCCCCAACCCCCATTTCAGATGTGGGAACTGAGACTGTATCAGGTGACTCTCCCAGAGCCACATGAACATTGCAATGAGTAGTAGAGTCAGGATTTTAACTTGAGGAGTCGGATGCTTGGAAATAAACTCACTAAGGTATAATGCCTGGGTTCTTCAGCCTGGCGTTCTGAGGTCACACTTACTTAGGTTTGAAACCTGATTCTGCCACTTACTAATCATGGAAAACTTTTACCTTATCTTCCTTCATTTGCATATCTGTAAAATGAGGAAAATGACACTTATTGTGGTCTGAATGGCCAGCTACACTTGGGAGTTACCAAGAGAAGACCACCTGGCAGGCCACTAAGAAGACACTGACTGGTGGGCTCGCTGCCACTCAGGGGCTGCTTCCCTGCCAGCATCCCAGAGCCCATCAAACTCGGGTTGACTCTCCCAGAAGCACAAAACCTATGGGGTCCAGTCACCACCCTGGGAAGACCTTAAATATTGCTGGGCTACTGCTGATTTTGAAGATGAAGGGAGGACAAAACCAAGGCATGGAGGCTGCCCCTAGAAGCAGGAAAAGGAAAGGAAATAGATTCGCTCTAGAGACCTAGAAAGGAATGCAGACCTGCTCACATGGTTTTAGCCCAGTGAGACCCATTTTGGACTTCTGAGCCCCAGAACTGTAAGAAGATAACTTGTGTTGTTTTAACACCACTAAACGGAGATAATCTGTTATAGCAGCAACAAGAAACTCATACACATGCTGGGATCATTCCCACCTTAGGGTGTTTACACAGGTTGCTCACCATTTGTACCCTCTGGTCACCTCTAATATATTAGCATCGTGGACATTTCCCCCATTATAGGGGTCCAGATGGGGTCTCTGTTTAAATTTCACCCCTTTAGAAAGACTTTCCCAGACCACTCAAAGTAGCCTCCTTGTTACTTGATCATGTGACATGTTTTATTTTTATCATGACAATTATCACTTCTTGTTACTTTCCTTTTTATGCCATTATTGTACTACACAAAGAAAGCTGGTCTTGTCTCTCATTTTTCTTGGTAGCCCTAGTATCTAGAAGAATGCCCAGCACAAAGCAGGAGTTCAATATATGTTTGTTGAATAATTAACTGAGCGTTGGTTCCAAGCGAGGCAATGCACAAACACTGTCCCATTGAATCTTTTCAACAGCCTGATGAGATAGAAGTCCTATCACCATTTTGCTAAACATAAAGTTCTTGAAAACAATCATAAGGTATACTGTGTTCTTGGCAGATAGTAAACATTCATAAGTATGGGAAGCATATGAGCCACATTCAAAGAGATTGAGTAACCAACATAAAAGTAAATATTTGCTACATTAATGCCTGTGGTTTTCATCACCTATTGCTGAACAATCCCAGAGCTCCGGCATCTCTGTCCTCATGAGCTCAAGCCTCCACTCACCTGCCTCCTGGACACCTCTGTCACACGCCCCACTGGCCTCGGGCACGAGGTGTAAACTGCATGTGTTGTCTCCTCCCCAAACCTACTTTGTAAAGATCCCCCTGGCTGAGCCGATGGCACTAGCATCTCGGGCAGATTCTGGGAGTCATTTGGGCTGCTTCACCATTGCCCTAAAGATGACTCATTTATTTTTGGTTCTTCCTATTTAACAGTTCTTGTACTAATTGCCTTTCCTGCTCCGTTGACTTAATACTTCTTCCTGGACTATTTGTCTCTCTGTTTCTGAAGTAATCTCCCCAGAAAAACAAGATGTTTCATCACTAGCTCATTAAAAATCCTTCAGCCGCGTCCCGCCATCCTCTCAGTCCTTTACCACAAAGTGAAGGGTCACACCCCATCTGCTCCCTGCCTGGATCTCCTCCCTCCCCACATCCCTGCCCGTTCACTGACTAGTCCTGCTACCCTGGGCTTTGAATCCCATGGTGTCAAGCTTTTCTTTGCTGAGCAATAACTTTCTCCCACCTGCCTGTCATCTTGTACATCTCAGGGAGACCATGTGGAACCTAGATTATTCACAACACCCCGTTCTTTCCCTGTTTCAGTTCGTAACCACATACTTGTTTACATGTGTCTCCTCTGCAAGACTGTAAGCTCCTGAGGGCAAGGTTTTGGTGTCTTTTTTTGGGGTCAGAACTGAATGAGCAGCACAGAGACACGACTGGCACACAGTGGAGGCACTTTAAATATTTGTTCAATAAACGAATATAATCTTTATTAAATAAACTCTTCCTGTGTCTTTTAGAGAAGCACGCTTGGTACAGTGTGGTTGGGATGATGTCGGGTGCAGTGGCATGGGTGACAGAAAAAATATGAGGTGAAGAGGCAAGGGAAAGGACGAAATGACAGGAAAAAATACGTGAGAGAGAAGTGATAGAATCATTAGAGAACGGGAGGAATGGAAAAAGGAGAAGGCGGGAAGGGCCTGGTGGTGGGTTGAATGGCAGCCCCACCAATGACAGGCCTGCGTCCAGTCTCTGGAATCTGTGAATGGTCTTGTGTAAGATTCCCAGGGTTCCCTTTCAAAGTACCACACACTGGATGGCTTGAAACAACAGAACTTTATTATCCCCAAACTCTGAGTCAGGATGTCAGCAGCGTTGGGTCCTTTTGGAGGCCCTGACAGAGAATCTGGTCCACGTGTCCCTCCCGGCTTCTGGTGGTTGTTTCCAAGTTGAACCCTTGGCGTACTCTGGCTTGTAGACACATCACTCGAATCTCTGCTTCCAGCTTCACATGACTTTCTCCTCTTCTGTCTCTTCTGTGAATCTTCACATGACCAATCACTGGATTTAGGGCCCATCATAATCCAGTATGACTTCATCTTAACTAATTACACCTGCATGACTTGATTTCCAAATAAGGTCACATTCCGAGGTTCCAGGTAGACATAAATACCTGGGGGACTATAATCAATACAGTCGTTTCCTAATGTGGAAGGATGTTTTAAAATGAGATAATTCTGGATTATCTGAGTGGGCCCTAAATCCAATGACAAATGTCTTTATGAGACACACACAGAAAAAGAGAAGACCAGACAGACAGAAGAGGAGGCAATATGAAGACAGAAGCAGAGACTGGGGTGATGTGGTCATAAGCCAAGGAAATCAAGCATTGCTGAAGAACCACAAGAAGGTGGAAGAAGCAGGAAAGGATTCTCTCTCGAGTCTCCAGAAGAAGGTGGCCTTGCTGACACCTTGACTTTGGACTTCTGGCTTTCAGAACTATGAGAGAGTAAATTTCTGTTATGTTAAGGCTGGAGGTGTTTAGTACAGCAGCCATGGGTGAGTAATACAAGCCTCAATGTAACAGAATTCACAGAGCCCTGTATTGTTTTCCTTTAAGTACCATTAAAAGAAAAACAAATAAAAAAACTTTTCCATGAGTTAGATTCTGCTCTAAACAGAGCAAAGAGTACTTGGCAAATAGGAATTTGTGAACAGTCATAAAGTTAAGCTAGCTCAATTTCTGCAAGCATAATGTTAACGATCTTTTAATACAAGGGCATACCTTCAATCACTGAGATTTATGACTCTTTAAACCTAGTAGGAAATTACTCTAAGAAACTAATTGTGTTTTAAACTATCTTTTCATGTGTCTCCACTTATCTTGTGACTGCCCCATAATTAACATCAGATTTTATCACACCTCATGTGCTTTCTCTTTTTAAATTATTCAGTGTTACTGTGTGTCCCTATTAAGCTTTTTATCTTGGTATTCACTTTTTGTTACTCTGCGTTTTGTATAATTAGATGACACTGCGTGCTGTGTAACCTGCACCTGGTG
This sequence comes from Trachops cirrhosus, assembly GCA_028533065.1. Classification (NCBI taxonomy): domain Eukaryota; kingdom Metazoa; phylum Chordata; class Mammalia; order Chiroptera; family Phyllostomidae; genus Trachops; species Trachops cirrhosus. Next base: position 14,572,599 of record CM052545.1, on the reverse strand, counting down.
ACACAGCTCAGGAGTTGGCTTAGTTTCTGCACAAGTCATGTCATCAAGATAAAAGCTAAATTAACAGAGGAAAAATACAGGATGATCTCATTCAATCTTTGAATGAATTCAGAATTAAAGTCTGGCGTCACTGAACGATCCTAGAAGCCCCTTCCCAACCTTAAGTTCCATCCATAGTTAACTATTGAACTATTATTAAAGACTAGACTACTTCCAAAATGTCACACAGTATTCTATCTGCTTATTTGGGGGAGTACTGGGGAGACGCTGATGATCCTGCAAGCTCTATGGGTATGAAGTCCGTTCATGACACTAACAATGTCTCCTGGTTGCCAGAAAACATCCGAAGGGAGAAACTAGGGTTTGGATCGACTCTAGCACCTCCGGCAATGGAAGGCAGAGGACCCCCTCTATTCGGCCTGCCCCTCACCACTTTTGCCTTGGGGTCCCTGACCCCTTTCGCCAGTTGTCCTACTGCCCCCGAAGAAGATCTGGTCCCCACCTCTTGCAATCCTCCCCAGTCCCCGCAGGTGTAGGCAAGGGTGCTCCAGGCACAGCGCCCACCGCAGGCGACCGCCTTAGCAGGCTGCAGCGGACGCTGGAAGACCGGGGTCCTGAGGACTTGAGCATCGGATCGGCGTCCAATTTTCACCCTGTCTTCGGGGCTACGGAACCCCCTCCGCCCCGCCATGAGGGAACCGCTTTTCCGTGTGGATTTGGGAGCACGTCTAACTCCAGCGGCTGTGGCCGGGAACTAAGTGACTGGGAGTGGCCTGCCCTTCCCCCCGCGCGCACGTCACCGCTGGCGTCGAGGAAGCGCCGTCAAGCTCCGAAGACATGCGCACAAAAGAAAACCTGCACCCCGCCGCAGCTGCCGACTGAGACGTTTCCGACCAAGCTTACGGCTATCCCTTCTCGCAGTCTCTTGGCGACACCAAAGAGAACTTCTCTGTAAATGAGTTCCAAGGTCGCGGGCGGCTCTACCTAAAGGTTTGCCGGAGAGGGACCCTTAATAAGGCTAGATGGCAGTGGCGCCGCACTTCTCCCCCCGCAACAGTCATTCCTAAGGTCCGGCAGGTCCTGAAGTGGCGAGTCTGTCAGCCCCACCCGGCGGCCAGCCTCCTTTTCTCCACCGTCTGCGCTGGCCAGCTTGGCCCAGTTAATTGTCCACTTCAGAGCATTGGCGCTTGGGAGCGGCAGCCGAAGTGGCTCCGATTCTGTGCGCGTCTATTAGGAGGCGCACGGTAGTGATGGCGGCGCTCAGTGAGGCTTTCCTGTCACTGGATACTACTACTCCCAGCCCTCCTAGAAGCCGCCGGAGCAACCCCCTGGTCTTTCGTTTACAAGTAGCAATTTGACTTGCTCTGCTGCATGTCAAGAGGGACCGTGGAAAGTGTGGAGACGCCCCGGGAATTAAGCGATCGCGGCTTAAAAAGAAAAAAAGCCAAACAAACAAACAAAACCCACCCACCCTAACAAACATGAGGCTGCTGGAGAGAATGAGGAAAGAATGGTTCATGATTGGAATAGTGCTGGCGATCGCCGGAGCTAAGCTGGAGCCGTCCATAGGGGTGAACGGGGGTAAGTCTGCACCTCCGCACGCTCCACCCCGATTCCCACTTGAGAACTAATTTGCGAGTCTTGGAAAGGAGGGGAGACCGTAGCTGGGAAGTGTCTGTCTCTCTCGGGAACACTGACCAGCTCAGGGTGTTCTTTGGCCCTTTCGCTGATGCTTTAATTTGCCAAGCCCAGAGACTGGTTTGTAATTAGGAATGGATCAAGCGACTTTGAACGCAGGTTACCTCTTCCGCGAACAGCCAGCGAGTAACCTTAGTGTCAAGGAGTGAGGTTACTGAGAATGAAATGAAACTTAATTTCTCTTCCCTTCAAAGTAGCATCCTACCCCACGGGATGCTAGGTTGCCAGGAGTTCCTATCTCTCTTGAAGTGGACACTATTACCTTGTCCATTTCTACCCCGCGTTTATGAAAAAGTTGGGTAAGAAAAAGAACAAGGGACTCCCCTTCCTCCTCCAGCTCAGATTTTGCGGCCCCCACGTGGGAGAGTGATGATTCGCAGCGGTAGCTCGTGCCCTAGAAACTCCCCAGCTGGCTGACACGTTGCACATTTTCATTACAGGACACTACTTCCGTGTGCTGCCGGGACTCAGTTGCTACACTTCGCAGTAGTCCCAACAGATACAGGCTGTGTGAGGCACTGTGCAGTGTGTGTTTTGGCAAGGAAATGTAGGCGGACTAAAATCATACTCAAAGCCTGAATAGAGGAAACCTTGTAATGTGGGGATGGGCATTGGTGGGCAGGACTGGAAACGTCATTAGCCTTTTATAGCTCCCCTCCCCCAGACAAGCGTGTCCTACTTTTCATAAACATTAATTGAATTTCTTTAATTTATGGTCTTTTTCACCTTGTTTGTCAGTTTCCACGCTTAATGACAGGTGTAATACATCAGTGGTACAGCAGGGACAGATAAAGGAGAGAAGTGAGCACAGGTGATCTCTTCATGTGAGGGAGCGCTGTGGAGGGTATTTGAAGTTATTTGTGCCTTGTTGTTAAAACATGATGGGAGTGAATGAAACTCCCAGGAGGACAGTGGTTCCTTCTACCCTCTCCCTTCAACACCTCCACTGACAGGCTGCTTCAGGGAATATTTAAAAGGAATTACTTGAACGAAGATTGTGGGAATTACACCGTTTTTGTTTATTTTATTTTATTTTTCTATATTCAGCTTAGTACAAAATGTGTGGGGTTTATAACTGAGAATAAAGCTGTTATTTGTGGTGGTTTCTCCCCCTGAAGGCACCGTTTCTTCTTTGACATAGCTTCTCAGTGAGCCCTGGGGAAACTTCTGAATGTTGGTATTTCAGGTTCTGTCAAAAGAGCCCCACTCCACCGCCCCAGCAGTTAGCTGGATAGTGAGAATTAAAGTTACAGCGTCTTTGAGGCGATGTGGAATGCACACTTTACTAGCTTCACTAGTGCACTTTTATAGCTTCTGGCGTTAGATCTTTTCATTTGCTCTGTTAAGGTGGAGTTGCAGGTGATATATAATCTTTAAGTTGAGATCTGCAGGGCCTGGGTTTGGTAAAATACCTTTCACATGACATTTCCGGGGTGCTCCGTGGGAAGAAGGGGTGTTGAATGCTGAATCATTTCCCTAGGGCTTCCAGTGGAGTGTGTGAGGCGGATTCTGTAATCTTATTTCTTCCCTTGGACTCTGCTTCTTGAAATTTTGGTACATTATTGTATCTTAGAAATACCGTTTCCCGTTTTCACTAGTCCTGGTGCTGTTGATCTAGGATAATTCATTTCTTTGTTTAATTTTTATAAGAGTAGAATGTTAAGGGCCAAAAGGGATTTTTAAAAAGTATTTTCACCTGACAGCCTTCTTTTACAGCTGAAGCTACTGAGACTGAGTCAGGTGACTGATCCTGGGTCACATTAGCTGGGGAAGTCGGGGGAGAGGAAGGACTGGGACCAGGACTCCCCCTCATTTCATACCAGTTGCAAAATCCATACACATTTCCTTGGTGAAAAATTTTGAAAAATGAATAACTATTTAACAAGAAGGGCTCCCTGTAATAGACATTTCTGTGCCCCAATTTTTGGCCCAGAGGAGCAGAGCAGAATCTGCCAATGTTAGACAGCAGTAAACTCAGGATTTCTTTGGTACTGGCTGTCCATCTGCAAAAACAAAAGGTAGGCAAGCAATTCTTTGGGATTCCTTAGACAGACTGTCAGGCTAAGTGCTTGATACTTTCGTTGAGCTTTTCACTGACCTTAAAACCTCTTAAATAAAAACAAAACTCGAAAAATTGCCAAGCAACACATTCATTCTACTACTTAATCCAACAAAAATCTGGGAACTAGGAAAGGAGTGGTTGCTGAAAATGTTTCTGTCCTATTCTGCTCTTTAGAATGGTCTAAAGCACCTTTTTGTTTGCTTCTAACTTTTAGTCAAAGTTTCCATTTATGAGCTCTGTACATTGAGATTATGATTTTTAATACATTCACGTCAGCTAAACAAATTTCAGTAGAACAATTTTCTAGACATTCTTTTAAATGGGAAAATTTTTGGTACTCTTCCACTTGTTAAGATGCTTACTTCACCTTTACCTGAATCAGGGCCTCAAATGACTACGCTCTTTATTTTTAAGTGTAAGACTTCTACACTTCAAGTATCACAACTATGATCTGACCTCCCTTTATAAAAAATCTTCATAGCCAGTTGGTGAGTTGTGTGTGGCAGGAAATTTGTAGATGTGGGAACCCTTAAATTAGAGAAGTTGAATGACTTTCCAGATGGGAAAGAGTACGATAGGTCCTAGCCCAGATAATTTAATTCTTAGTTCACTTTTCATTTTACTCCCTTACATTTCACTTTTAGATAAACAAAAGAAGCTTGAAAATAAAGAGCCAGAGTAGATGTAAATGTATATACATTCTGAGATGTCGTTAATCTCTTCCATTGGGACTCAGGGAAGCCCTGAGCTGTGCACACCTTCGAGTTTCCCTGTTTTCAACACTGTGTTACTTATTCTTGGTAAGAGAAAGGTTTACTTCATTGGAAGTAGAGTAACTTTTTCATGTCTACCTGCATCTTAACTTAAATTGTTGCCATTAACAATACATAAACCCTAAAAAGGAAACTGCTTCATCTTTCCAGTGGAAAAAAAATAACTAGAAACATGCTATAAGTCTAAGAATATCAGCATGAGTATCTTAGATTAGGTTCAGAAGTGAAATTTATTTTGGTGATGAGTTGATTTTATGAAATAATAATAGTTTATTGCATTCTTAAGCACTTCAAATCATTTTCTTTTCCCTGTCATTAAAAAGCATGAGTTCTGGAGACCTAAAATTGCTTCATTTTTTTTTTATGGCCAACTTTTCTTTTGATTTTGCCACCTCATTTCACTTTCACTGATACACACTTTTTGCTTTTGTTCAGAGGAAAAGTTAAAACATATTCTACTTTAGCTTTATAGCCATTTTCAGATCTGGGTCTGGTTATTTTGGTGAGTTTGAGGATATAATCATTACCTTGGAGCAGGCAAGGTATCATTTTAAAATAGTAGTTTCCACTCTCACCTCTGTGCAAATGTTTACCAAGCTATTATTGCAGCCCTGGGCGACTTCTAGTTTTGCATACAAAAGTTGAGTTGTCTTTTGTCATCTTGGTGGTCCTGTCTCAAATGGGCCTTAGGTTTCTCCAAATCAGAATGATTTGCCCCTTCCCCTTTTAACAGTATCTTGTAGGTAGCCCTGGAATACCCTCACCACGTCCTTTCGAGGTGTAGAGTTATTTAGAGATGCATCTAGTTAAAAAAAACAACAAAACAAAGAAACAAGCAAAATATAACCAAGGACACTGAAATAGAGAACATGCTGACAGTGACCAGAGGGGAGAGGGGAGGGAATTTCAGGGGAATTTCAGGGGAAAAGGGGGAAGGGTTTACACATGGACAAAAACTAGGGGGGTGGAAATGGGAGGGAGGTGGGGAGGGATGGGAGGGTGGGCTGGGATGGGAGTAAAGGACAGAAAACTGTACTTGAACGATTAAAATAAAATTAAAAAAACACATAGTATGACCTGTCTGTACAATTTAAAACATTGAAAGTCAGGAATCATTTCACTGATTTATGCCAATTAGTTGATAGTTATCGTGTGTATTTATGTGTATGTATGTGAATGGTGGGAAGAGTTCCGTAAAAATTCGGTTGTTGGCCAACTAAGGTAGGTGCTCTAGCTGCCCCAGAGAAACACGGAATCTAAGCAAATGCCATATGCTTGCTAGGGAGACACACCTGTGGACGTGTCCCCTAGTTGTCACTTGCGACCACATGGCTCACTCTGACCCATCCTAGCTGGGAATTCTGGAGGATCCACTGTGGGCAGACAAGAATAAGGTCTGAGAAAAAACAGGAGGTTAGAGGGAAATAAAAATGATATGCATTTTTAGAAACTGTATTTAAAATTCCCGGGAGGCACCTATTTTCAAAACAAGCCAGACTCCTTGACTCTAAAGTCTGTTTCGGAATCACCTTCCTCAGTTGTTGAGGACACATTGTTTCTACGTGTGAGCTGCTGAGAAGAGTGAGCTTCTGTCCACTCACAAGTGTAATGATAATGTGCCTCCTTTTAAGTGTGTGAGCAGCCTTTACTGCCCCGATACGTGAGGCAGCCTGCACTCCCTTTCTCCCTTTCACTCCCTTTCCTCAAGTCTCAGCAAAATGATCTACAAATTCCAGGTACATAAAAGAATTCATAGTGTTGTTTAAGGAGATCTTTGTCATATTTTATTAACAGCTGTACTACAATGCCTACAGTATCATAGTCACTCACTAAATATTTGTTGACTGAATGAACAGTGGTTATTCCTGAGCTTGGAACTCGTTAATCTCTGTAGGTGTGGTGGGGAGTTGGGGAAAGGAGGAGCCGTGACTGCGGTGCTGTTGTTTTGCTTAACGGTATATTAGTTTTTTAGGACTGCCACAACCAATCACAAACTGGGTGGCTTAAAACAGCAGACGTTTATTTAGTCACAGTTCTGGAGGCTAAAGGCTGACAGGATGCCAGCAGGGTCACGCTTCCACTGAACGCGCTAGAGAAGAGCCTCTCCTTGTTTGCTGTAGCTCATGGTGGCTGCCAGCTCTCAGTGTTCCCCAGTAATAGGACTCTAGGCCCTGCCTCTGCCTTCACATGGCCATCTTCTCTGTGTGTGACAGAGTCCAAGTTTCCCTCTTTTTATAAGAATACCAGTCATTGGACCCTGGCTGGTGTGGCTCAGTGGATGGAGTGCCGGCCTGCAAACCAAAGGGTCGCCGGTTCAATTCCCAGTCAGGGCACATGCCTGGGCTGCAAGCCAGGTCCCCAGAAGGGGGTGTGGGAGAAGCAACCACACGTTGTTGTTTCTCTCCCTCTCTTTCTCCCTCCCTTTCTCTAAAAATAAATAAATTCTTAAAAAAAGAGAAAAAAAGAATACCAGTCATTGGATTAGGGTCCATGGTAATCAGATTAATTTGATCACCCATATTTTGCTGTGTATAATGTGCACTCATATTTTGCACTCATTATACACGGGATTCATTATTATGTCCATGGTGTATAATCATTATACCTATGTATAATGTGCATCCTTATTTTTTGCCTCAAAAACTTGGGCAAAAGAAGTGTGCATTATACATGGCAAAATACAGTACATCTGTAAAGACCCCACTTCCAAATAAGGTCATGGTCACAGGTTCTGGGTGGACACAAAGTTTGGAGAGGACACTACTCAACCCAGCAGAAGAGGTCTGAATGGAATGTCAGCTATGAGATAATCTCAGATTTCAAACTGTTCTCGGGGTTTCTCAGCCACAGCACTACTGCTGGCTGGAGGGCTTCCCTGAGCTTCCCAGGCACTGAGCAGGATTCCTGATCTCGGTCCACTAGATGCCAGTCATACCTCCTAGTCCCTGAGTTAACTCAACCGAGAAATTTCTAAATGTCGCCAAACGTCGGCTGCCCCTGCCAGAGAATCACTTGTATACAGGTATAAAACGGTATTTTCTCAGACTATGTCTTTTAAAAGAATGTTGTCCATTGGTTAGCACATTAGGTCTTTAAGCCAATTGTGTACAAGCCACAAAAATGAAAAAAGGTTAGGGTCGCCCCTACCCTGGATTGATGCCAGCCCAGCTTCAGAGAGGATTTCTCTGGAGGGCAAAGATCAGGCCTGTCCGGTTCACTGCAGTGTGCCCCGGGCTAGGCACACTTTTGTGCTGTTTACAGTCTTGACAACAGATTGTTGGGCACTCTCTTGCTCTCTCTGCATTGTGTCCATCACACAGTGAGTGCCCAATGAATAGTCGTAGGCTGAATACTCTTGGGGAGAACTGGATGTGTGCATGAATACAGGCTTTTCTTTCTGGTGTCCTAGAAGAAATAACATAATGTTTGCTAAAGACGTAGCTGCTTCCGTTGACTCTCTTCTTCCATTGTGGGGACTGTCAGTTGCTATGTAAGCGCTGACGCAGCGGTGGACACCGTGCGGGCCTGTGTTGGAGGGCGGTGACTGTGTGCTGTCCGTGGGGAGCCGCGTTCATTTTTATTTCTGTGCTCGGAGGATGCTGTGCTGAACTGGACAGCCGGGGCTTTTCCTTTTGGAAACTCCTCTCTGGAATTAGACTGTGTCACACACAGCAAACGCCTAACTCTGTGAGGACAGCAGTGCCAACCCTAAGGTCCCGAGTACTGTTCGTCCTTCTCCGGGGGACTTGTCTTTCACTCAGGAAGACTAGAAATGCTCATCTAACAGTAACTCATTTTTCTCTCCTCAGGACCGCTGAAGCCAGAAATAACTGTCTCCTACATCGCTGTGGCCACAATATTCTTTAACAGTGGACTCTCATTAAAAACAGAGGTACTGTCACCTATGGGGCACAGGAAAACCAGGGAGAAAAATTGAATTTGTACTTCATATTTTGAAATGTCAGAATCTTTTGTAAATGTGTGTGTATCAGTAGCCCAAAGGCCTCACTCACTGTGACGGAAGCTAACCTGGACTTTGATGTAGGGCTTGTGCTTTGTACCTGCAGAGTCTAGGAACTTTGTAGGTGAGCAGCACGGACCCTGAGGCTGTGCTCATGATCCATAGGCTTACACCATGGCCACCGGAGTGAAGCAGCTCCTTCTGGTCTCCCCTGCTGGGTACCTTCAGGCTGTTCGTGTTTATTTGGGTTTCCGTAACTTTGTGGATCTTGTTTTGTTCCCAGGACTGAGGCTGCTCAAGTGATACTTGTAATGACTTTTAACTAATTTGTATTTTTTAAGTATATTCTTTGTTAGTGTGTCTATTAAACGCTGGTAGATGTTTTAAGGAAATATTGGTGTTTTTTCATAGGAAGTCACACTCCATCGGGAAGACATCCAGGTTACGTTATTTACCGCTCCAGGTGTCACTGAACATGGGATTCCTTGGAAGGAAGGAAATCCAGATGTTTTTATACCCCAGATAGGAATGAGGAGAGCGTATGATTCCCTTTTGACTTTTAATGGAAGAAGAAGTAGGGGAAATAACCATTTGCTTTTGATGAAATTAGAGTTTTAAAAGTTGTCATTCAAAGATGTTTAGCCCTATGCAGACAGGAAAATCTTACTATGTAGGATTTTTTTTGGGGGGATGACTTTAAAACTTAAAATTCTGTTTGTGCACCATATCTTGCCTTGACTGAAAGTTTTTTTCTTTTAAATGTGATTTGAATGAAGATCAAATTTACCTCCTTCCTTTTGATCATCCCAGTAGCAACATGGGAAAAAAAATGTGGTCTTCCTAAATTTATGTATTCTGTAGTTAGCAGGTTGGTATAAATTGTGTCTCCAGAATGCTAAATACTCTTATGGACTGCTGGTCTTCTGAGAATAGCTTACATGGGTGGGATTTCCTAAATATGTCAAATTCCAGTTTCTGTCAATTTTATTGACACAAAAGGACTATGATTAGTACTTAGAGGGCATAGGGTTTTTTCTGTCAACACCAGAGTTCCATTGGTCCACCAGTGTGGGCCACAGTGGTCCAGAGAGGTACTCGCTGCTCCTGGTCTCCCTCGGGGGTCTCCTGATGGCCTCCACTGGTGCCCTTTGCGAGGCAGCTGCCTTACCCACGTCCCCTACTTTGAACGCTGCTCTAATGACATCCCCCGATGGTTGTGTAATGGCTACAGCTGTATTTAATGCCATGGGGAACCTGGCAAGAGACTGGATTCTTACCTCAGCTTCTTGCTTAATGCGATTCTGTAAAGCAGCCAATTTTGTGGGATGCAGGAGTTGAAGAAGGAATGCCACAGTTACCGGTATTTCCCTAAGGACCACATTCTTCTGTAAGCCTCTAAGAAACCTTCAGAGTCATCCAGCTAATTTGGATCTAATGAGGAAATGCCTTGATCCCTGTGTATTCTAATGGTATCTAAGTAGCCATCAAAGCCATTTCCTCCATAAAAGATCCTTTTGAAACTAATACAGCATTAATTCATTTTCAAGATCCATTTAACTTAAGATGCCCTAGATCGATTGCGTCCTTGTGTAATGTTAAACCACCTCTAGGCCCTGCTAATTTCCTGGGCAGCCAAAGAGCTCTAAGTTAGAAAGTCGCAATCTGGTTGTTAGTTGTCTTCTAGTTAATGACCTTAAATTAATTTCAGCTGGGACAACTATATTTTATATCCTGTTAGGTCTTAGAATAGTGCATTTTTTTGCACATAGAAGGTGAGTTATTATTTATTTGAGTTTATTTGAAAGCATTTGCAGTGGTCCCATTCAAGTTTGATTCATAGTGAACATTTCATTTCATGTAGTATTACTCATACACTGATATGTGTATTCTAAAATTTGTTTATTAAAATTATAAAGAACTCTGTGTTAATACTGCATGTTAAAAAGATTCAATGCTAAATCTTTAGTTTTATAACTATCGATTTCTAGTTTTTGAAATACTCGTTGAAATGGTTTCTGAAATTGTACTGTACTACAGTGTAATAAGGTCACATTTGAAGAAGCATATGTGTATTTTATATTTAGCTAACTCCAAACCTACAGTTTCAGAGGACTTTTCAGTTAGACGGTGGCAGGACTGAAGTCATTTAAACAGATAGCCTATGAAGAGCCTCTCACTGCAAGGTGCTGTGCCTGGTGCTGGGATAGAAACAGAGATGAGCAGGAAGGAAGCTCAGGGCCTGAAAAGGGTCCTGAGTACAGCAGAATATGCAGGTTTTCCTTATTTTCCTAAGCGGGTTATTTTTTAAAGTCCCATTTGCTCAGAAGTAAATATAGCAAACCCCAAACTTTAGGCTCATGCTGCTTGTTTCCAGCCCAGAGCTATGAGGCTGACCCTCACAAATCAAATAAAGGTCATATAAAGAAGGGAAATTGGTATGTAATGAAAATATTTCTACATCTCAGTCAGAGTCGCTGATTTTAAGCCATTCTTGATGCTGTCAGTGAGACTCTGGTGTAATCAGTACGTGGAGTGTCGCCTTAACTTTACTTTAATGGAATTTGACCTGTATTACATGTGAAAAAACAAAACGTCATGCGGAATCAACTTTTCAATGATTCGCAACGACATCTATTGGAATATGTGGCCCTAAATTCCACATGGACATACATTGGAATAATGCTACTTTGGATTTTATGGTGTTACTTGCTTTTTCTTTTCCTGTGTCACCTTATTTCTGTTTAACGTTGTATGAAAATCCAGAAAATACATAACACTGGGTTTTTGTGACAGTCTTGAAAATCTTTCTTAGGAGCACTTCATGTCTGTTAATCTCCCTGTTGTTAAGAGGCCTCTTATGACCCCGCACAGTAGGCCCTTGTGATTCATTCGCTGGGTCCCTTACTGTACCATTGTTCTGATGTGACGTCAGTTGTTTCTAACTGTCATTTATTAGGTCAGCCAGTGTTCTTGAACTGTATTTTGGTTTTCATAACTCTTTTCTGATTTCAGAGGTGGCATTTCCCCATTGTAGAAAGATAAGAAAGAGCAAAAATAACTGTTATAACATCTGTGTGTTTTTAAGTTCTTTTTTCTTAAACATATTTTACATATAGAATATTTTTAAATAAAACATTTTTAAAAATTGTACATATATAGTTAAGTATGTATGCTGGTTTGCATGCTGGCTAAGTCGGGGAAACCCCACCCTCCTACATCCTTGTCGACAGTTTTCACATGGTTTATAACAGCTTTTAACGCTGTTTAATTCTTAAGTTATTTAGCTGTTCTCCCATCTTTGGACATTGAAGTTGTTTCAATGGGTTGGACACCCCAGGTTGCAGGGGTGTCCAACCCACAGCCTGAATACAGCCCAGGATGGCTATGAATATGGCCCAACACAAAATCGTACATTTACATAAAACCTTTTTTTATGCTCATCAGTTTTCATTAGTATTTGTGTATTTAATGTTTGGCCCAAGATGACTCTCCTTCCAGTGCTGCCCAGAGACGCCCAAAGGTTGGACGCCCCTGGGGGGACCCATTGTCCTGATGGATAATGCTCTGTGTATAAATGCTTGTAACCATTAGTTCATACTATTGGGATAAGTGTCTGAACATGAAACTTTGGGATCCAAAGATATAAGTTGTAGTATAGTCCTTGATATATATTCCCAAACTAATTTTCAGAAAAGTTATACCATTTTATATTTCTATGAGAAGTATATGCAAATGCCCTAATTACTGCATTCTGGCTCATTGTTTTATTACAATGAAAAAATAAAAGCACTAATATTTATTTGGTATCTATGGAATGTTTCTGAGTGTATCCAGGTGAGACTCAGTTTCAGTTCTGCTGAGACTCTTGGCCCCGCTGGTGCTCGGGCCTCTCTGTGGCGAGACTTCTGACTCAGTGTGCAGAGGCTCCTTTCCTCTTAGCTCTGATCCATGACCTAGGATGGCTCCTGGTCTGTCCAGTGCTGCCCACTTGCCCTGCATTAGTCCCAGATTGCCAGAAGTCCCTTAGATGTCATTAAGGACATCTTGCGATGGAAATGGAACTGCTGTGTAGATTTATGTCACACAGGGACATAAATCACGGGAGCCAAGGAGACAGATCCTAGAAGTGGTGATCAGGGAATGAGGCGGCCTCGATCTACCATCTATTAAACTATGCACTTTGGCTAATGCCTCTGAAGCTGAGTGTCTTTCGAATGCCTTGTTTGAATTGGGGATGGTGGGGACATTATTACAATGCTGTGCTTATCAACCAGTGACTCTCTGGCATCTTTGAATGAGCTCTAATGACTGCCTGAATGTTTTATGCAAATTTTCTATTACTTTCTTGAATTTGTTTTACTTCCACGGAATAACCACATAACTCAAAGAAATTCCAATGCAAATGCTTGTTAATTAGTATATATTCAAAATCCTAAATTTAACTAAGTATCTTTTCTGTAGCTGTGAGACTCATAACAAGTGCCTGGTTTGTCCTGTTTTCTGGGACTTTTTGCCCTCCTGGGCATCAATGTGACACAGTGGAAGAAGCAGGCACACATCTATTAGGATTGGTGCTGAGCTTCACTGGGTAGCAGCTCTCAACCTCAGCTTCTTCATCAGGAAGACAGGAACGATAATCTCCACCTAAGGGGTCGATTTGAGGATTCAATGAGGGAACATACATGTAGGGGCGAGGTCAGAGAATAGCATATAACTGCTCCTCAGTAACTGCCACTACAGAAAGCGAGTGAGTAGATGTTGTGGAAAAAGTGATTTTGAATTCTAGAATGTTGTTGTGAGAGCATTTTTTAAAATTATGATTTGCGTATAGATTTAGTAACTTCTTGCCAGATTGAGGCCTTTCTAGGTCTGTAATTAACTTCTGAAATTAATAGAGGTTAATCACTATATTTAATTAAAATGTGATAGGTCCTGCTAAAATTTTTAAACAAGATTTATTTTTTAGGTAAACATACGTGTTTCTTTACAGAGGCAACAACAATTCTCAGATACACTAATGCAAAGGTAGTTAGCTTAGTCCTGGTCCAAAACTGCACAAATCTGAATTGTGGTATATTATATATTTGCAAGCAATTAGAATATTTCAGGAATTTTATATAAAAATCATAATCTTCATGAAAAACATCATAGCCGTCCTTAATAACTTTTTCTTATAGTTTGGCCCTTGTGCGTATGTTTATAGGTAAAAATTTTAGCTGTGCAGTAACTCCAAATTGATGGATGTAACCAGACTTACTGCAGTGATCATTTTGAAATAAATACAAATATTGAATCATGTTATACACCCGAAAGTAATAGAATGTTATATGTCGATTATATCTCAATTAAAAAAACTAATTTATGCAACGTTATTTTAGTAGCAGTCTCTCTTCAGAAGCAGTTTTCTGACTTTTTAAATTTTGCATCTATTTTTGCAGGAGCTGACCGGTGCTTTGGTGCATATAAGACTGCATCTTTTCATTCAGATCTTTACACTTGCATTCTTTCCGGCAACAATATGGCTTTTTCTTCAGCTTCTATCAATCACACCAATCAATGAATGGCTTTTAAAAGGGTATGTTTAAATATTTTGAACAGTTCACTTTTAATGGGACATTTTTAGTGACATTATTGTCTCTGTCGCAACTATATATAAAAGGGCCTATGTGTAGCAGCTTACAAGAAAATAAAAACACTTTTAACATTCGTAGTAACCTTTAAAATGAGTGTTTCATTAGGGAGGTCCATCAATGAATTTTATAACAGAATCTTAAATAACACCTGTATGCTTAGCTGTAAGTTTCTGCGCAAACACTTTCCTGGGAATTTAAAAGAGTTGTTTTGGGAGAAAAATGGAAGGACCAGAGTAGGGATGTCAGACTCATTTTCACCGGGGGCCACATCAGCCTTGTGGTTGCCTTCAAAGGGCTAAAGTAATTTTAGGACTGTACAAATGTAACTACTCCTTAACTGTGAAGGAGTTGAAATTACATTCAGCCCTTTGAAGGCAACTGCAAGGCTGATGTGGCCCCCGGTGAAAACGGGTTTGACCCCCTGGACTGGAGGATGTATGATCGGCATGGATGCGTAAGTGTAGGCTGTCAGTTGGGCGCTTTAGCTTTTGAAGTGTATCTTGCCAAACATACAGATAATGGCTGGGGGTAATGTGTTTTTAAAATGTATAGGGAGGACAAAACATATATAGGGGACAAGCATTTAACTTTTTACTTCTGTTATATGTTTGGTTGGACAGTTGAATTAACAATAGATTTTCATTAGAATTTCTCCCATTAAAAATGTGGCCATGTTAATTAAAAGAATTTAATGACTTTTAATGAGTATTTGAATTGGTTTAAATCTGACTGTATGGCTCAAAGACGGCACACTGACCCTGTCCCCAACTGGCTGTTTGACTTTGAGAAAGGCATTTAATAGTTTTGAAACTCAGTTTCTCAGTTTCCCAGTTTATAAAATGACGACACTCCTACTTTTACTGCCTGCTTAGCAACAGTGTCAGGGATATCAATTAAGTCATTCATTTAGCGCCTATGTGCCGGGAATCAGTAGAGGTATTGGAAAACCAACAGTGAACAAGATTGGCCAAGAGCCAGTCAGTTTTGCATGTCGAAGAGACTGGGTGTGATTTTCAGTAAGCACGTAACTAGATGATCAAAGTGGTGCGAAGTGAGACACTGGATATGGTTGAAAGTGGTTGGGTGCACAGGCCGGTGATTACATTAGATTATTTCTTCTGGGGCAGGGTGTTCCAGGCAAAGAAAGCAGAATGTACAAGGGCTCCAAGGCAGGAACAGGCCTGGGGTGTTCTAGGGTCAGGAAAGCAACGAGAGCTTGGTGATATGGAGAATGAATCATATGAGTCAGAGTTGGAAAGGCAGGCAGGAGCCAGTCTCCCAGGGCATTGCAGGCTTTGGTAAAGCAGTTAGATTTTATTCTGAGTGCTGCAGGAAACTGCTACGGGGAGTTAAATGAGAAAGTGGTGTTGTTGTCTGATTAATATTTGAAAGTGATTCTCTTGGCCACTCTGCAGAGAGTAGATAGTAGAAGGGCCTGAGAGAAAGCCAGGAGACCAGCTCAGAGGCTAGTACAGTGTAGCAGCGCAGTAGGGAGGAATTGGTGTGTAAAGGATGGATTTTAAAATCAGCATTCTCGGAATGCATAGATGGATAGGATAGGGAGAGAGGAGGACAGGGAGGAGTCGAGGATGACTTCTGGATTTTGGGTATGTGCCACTGGGTAACTGGTGACATCCTTTACTTAGCTGGAGAGAAGCAAGTTAGGACAAGAGGGGAAAATCAGGAGTGCTACTTTGGCCAGATTGAATTTGAGAGGATGATCATAAAATTTTCCTGGAAAGCATAAATGCCATAAACACGATGACATCATTTGAGAGCAAAATGTATGGAGTGGGCAAAAGTAGGTTTATAGTTGTCATATAAATACATAATGAAATAATTAACAAATAATAATGTAAGAATAAACTCTGTTTCATGTACACACAGCTGTAAACATACTTTTGCTCACCTCCATAGAATGTGTATTAAGAACTAATAGTTATTCAGTATCTGCCATGTATAGATCACTAAGAAATAGGAAGATATTAACTCATTTTTCTTGTTTCAGGGAACTTCCAATTTAGTTAGGTATGTAAGACATATATAAAATAGTAACCAAACAAAATAGGGCAGCAAATGGTATGTCAGGTGAGTGGTGTAATCGGATAAAGAGTAAGAGGTTCTGCAAGGGTTGTAGGTTCTACAGCAGAGAATTCAAACAGAATACATTCAGCAGAGACATTAGTGGGAGAAAAGATAAAAAGTTTCATTCGGGCCAACTCGCAGGAGACCAGAACTACTGAATATGCAGATGATGGAGCATGCTTAAGTGTGCTAAACGAGAGAACAGCATGCCAGGAAGTGGTCGTTAAGGAGGACTAATCCTCTAGCATCACGCTGGGTATATAGACAGCGTAGAGTAGGGCTTGCACTCTCACTCTGCTGAGTAAAGTGAGCACACACCTCTCACCTCAGGACATTGCGCTTAAAGGAGCATGAACTTAGCCTAACATAATCAGGGAATGCGCTTCTTAGCTTTCTTTTTCCCCTTCCTCACCCCAGTTTGAGAGTATGTACTTAGTGTGTTAACTTTAAGGACTTGCAGACTCCTATGTCAGGATCCTGTTTAAGTCATTGAAATAAGTATATTCTGAGCACATACTGCTTGCTTTGCTGTGTTGAAGGGAAAGACTGGAGGCAGAGAGAGCATTCAGTAGGCATTTGGATGTGTCCAGACTTGGGGGAAACTCAGCTGAAGGGGGATGATGGCAATGGTCATGGAAGAGTGGCAAGTTGTTGTGATTGATTGATGAGGAGTGAGTGGAACCATACATAACTCCAGTTTCAAACTGAACCATAAAGAAAATGTTATCCCATTGACAAAAATAGATCAATTAAGAGTATAATTTTTTTTAAAGAAAATACATAAATCTGGCCCTGGCTGAGTAGCCCAGTTGGTTAGAGCATCCTCCCAATACACCAAGGTTGTGAATTCAATCCCCCGTCAGGGCACATACAAGAATCAACCAATGAATGCATAAATAAGTGACACAAAAAACTGATGCTTCTCTCTCCCTCCCCCCACTTTCCTCTCTCTCTCTAAAATCAGTAAAACATAAAAAAAAAGAAAATACATAAATTTAACATTAGGCATGTTTAGTTTAAGGTAGCAATTATAGGCAGGTACAAATTAAGGAATGGAACTTAGGAGTAGAAATGTACATTTGAAAGTATCCCTACAGATTCAAATGTGAACATAAGATGGTGAAGAAGGAACGAAAGAGCAAAAAACTAAAATGAGCTGGTTTAAAAGATAGGAGATAAAGTAGATTGATGAGGTACCATGGTAACCAAGAGAATAGAGTGCATTGAGAAACAAGAAAGAAAGGAGAATGAATACAGGGAAGATGATATTGGATTTGGTGGATAGGAGATGCCTGGTTAAGTAAAAGTTACTTAAGATGACTTTTACTATAGAAGGGGCATAAGTCCAGTTCCAGGGGAGTAAAGAGAGAATGGGCTTTGGGGCCATGGGGTGGAGTGCATTGTAAAGAAGGCCAATAGTGAACCACAATGAAAAAGTAGGATTATGTTTTGAGGAGGTAACGGCACTATTTCAAGGTTAATTATCTGTAGTTATGTGTTGAAGGTAGGAATGATTTTTTTTTATACCCTTGTATGGTATCCTAGAAGGCATAAGTATTCAATAAATAGTTTAGGGATTTTTTTTCAGGTAGGGAGAACTCTGCTTTTTTGTCTATAGAAGGGAAGGGGCCAGAAGAGAGGGAAAGATCAAAAACACTGAAAAATTGAAAATATCTGAGAGGACCTATTCCTAGAATTGGTGGTAGCAGGGGTGGAAGGCAGAGAGGCTGGAGGTAAGGCAGGTCATTGACCCTGGATTCAGAATAAAAGTTTAACCCTAGGCAGGCAGCTTTGTGAGTTTAGGCAAGTTATTTAACTTTCTTCTTAATTTCAGTTTTCAGTAAAAGGATAATAATAATAATAATAGCACTTATCTTAAGTACTAGTGAGGAATAAGTGAGTCAGGTGTCTAGAACAGTTTCTACCAGAAATGGTAAATGCTCAGTAATTTAGTGATGGGGATGGTGACAATCATAAGGAAGGCTCCGAGACTGGGAATTCGTAATCGGACAGACTACGTCAGCATCACTTGGGTGCTAGAAAACAGTCCTTAGAGGAGACTGTATTGAACTGAACTGAGCTGGAAATTCCATAAAAGGTGTTTTCTTATATGGTTTCTGTCAATATGAATTAAAATTTATTTTTATTTTTTTTTAATTTTAGAGCTAATGTAAATCCATTGTACAAAGTTTAAATAATGCATTATCACAAAAGTGAATAAAAATTACTTGTAGTCTTACATTCAAAATATTAGTCAGACACTCGGAGCCCTCTGCGTCCTGTCTGAACCTCCTACTGTAGTCAGGCCGGCTGCTCACCGAGTGCTGGGGAGCGCTTCCGTCCCCAGCGCTCCGACTGGCCGCGCATCGCTGCGTGTGCTTGTCATGCAGTGTGTTTTCTACCCCGAACCAAGAGGGTGGACTTCTTGTGATCTGCGCATTAAAGTCAAAATTTAGAGGAGGCACTACAGTTTGTTACAGTCTGAATCCAGGAAGTGTGTGATTGCGTCATGCCCGTGACGCACTCATAACGTCTATAACGGTGTTCTAACAACATGAAAATGCCTCTTGTGAGATGAAAGTGTGAGAATTGCTGTTTTATGGAAGGGGATCAGCAAATGTAGCTTGTGTTTTGTTAGCAATTTTTGAACTTTGGAAGTGGTTTTAAAGTTTTATTTTTGCCAAAAGACTTTCCACAAAAAATGTGCAGAAAAAATACCTGAAAATAACCTCAGATCAAAAATTATATACTCTTACCAAATAATTAACCATTTTGTTTTCCATTGACTATGCTTACTGTAACTTCATTGGTTTTTTTTAAATTATATAGTAAGAGCTTAAATAATTTTAAAAATAAGACCTCCCAGGCCTGGGAACGGAACGTGAGCTTCCCCATGCGTTTGCAGCACCTTCTGAGCCAAGTGGCCTCATACAGAATTGTCTGCACTCAGCAGGGCATGTGCAGGGAGAGTCTCTCTCCTATTTTCATTTACTCAGCTCTGCTATTTTGGAATGAGTGTAGTGAAAACTGTTTATGGCTTAAAAATACTATTTCTAATTGCGTCTTCTTTTTCAGTTTGCAGACTGTAGGCTGCATGCCTCCGCCTGTGTCTTCTGCAGTGATTCTAACCAAGGCGGTTGGTGGAAATGAGGTGAGTCATAGGGCTAACTTTATTTCAGTAGAAATGGGTGCTGTGCTTTTCTTTTTATATTCCGTGTTATGACGAAGGGGCCATGTCACAGAAGATGCACAACCATAGTAGCTTATGACAGAAGCAAGTGTATTTATATGTTAGGATGATGCTAAAATTGACGATGATGAGTAGAATTTGGGATTTCAAAGAGAAGAGCGAGGGAGGTGAGTGAAGTAGGGATGGTGATTTTTCTGCCTTGGGGGAAATTGGGAGATGAGACATGGAATCCAAGGAGAGCGACTTCTCACCCAAGACTCTTGAACTGAGAATACCCACCACAGCCATTCCTTGGTTCTTAAAAAAAAGTTGTAACAAATTAAATTCATGGAGAAAGGGCCAGTATAAGTTTAATGGTTAGTGAAGATGATATACAAAGGAGAAATAAGGCCAGATTTTTAAGATACATTCAAAGAAACTATCCAGCTGCTGGGGGGCTGTGACATAAGAAGACTGCTTGTATATTGGGACAGCAGTTGCTTGTATATTGGGATAGCAGTTGTCCATTTCAGGAGCTACTGACAGGTGGTTCTTCTGGGCTGAAAGGCGTACAACTTCATATAAGGGACTTGGCTTCGTAGTAGTCTACTGCTCCTTTTCCACTTAGATCCCATCATTCAGGAAAGGATACTACTGAATAAGGGAAGACATCAGGGGTTGCCACTTCAATTATCTCTTAGGATTTTGACTTTTCTGCATCTTTTTTTATTGTCATCCACTTTATTCATTCCCATAATATTTCTGGATCACTTGCTATATATCCCTTTTAACAACAGGTTTATTGAAGTATTATTGACATACAATTAACTGCACAAGTTTAAACCATTTAATGTTTTGACACATGTCTGTATTGTGAAACCATCAGTGCAATGAAGATAGTATGTCCAGTACCCTCAAAAGTTTCCTTGCACCCCCGGTAATGCCTCCCGCCTGTCCTTCCGAGCCTCCTTCTTCTCCCGGCAACCATAGATCTGTTTTCCGTTGCTGTGCATTAGTTTGCATTTTCCAGACTTTTATGTCATGAAATCATACAATGTGTACTTTTTTTTCTGTCTTTTTACTCAACATACTTATTTTGAGATTCATCTGTATTATGTGTATCAATAATTCATTCCTTTTTATTGCTGAGTTGTATTATTTTGTACGAATATGCCACAATTGGCTTATCCATTCACTTGTTGATGGACATTTGGGCAGTTTCGACTTTGGGACTGTGAACATTTATGTACAAATAAGTGGACACATACTTTCAATTCTCTTGGGGATATTTAGCAGTGCAATGGCTGGATCATCTAGTAGGTGTGTGTTGTCGCACTTTCAACCAAGGGAAGAATCACAAATACATAGTTATAAGTCATCTCTAAGTAGCTTCTGAAGTGAATCATTTCTATTATTATACGGGCACTTTCCTTGTTACCACAAGTTCATGTTTAACTTTTTAAGAAATTGTCAAAGTATTTTCTAAAGCCGTTGTACATTCTACATTTCAAGCAGCAGTGCCTGAGAGTTCCAGTGCCTACACCTCGTCAGCTCTTGGTTCTGTCGGTCATTTTAATCTTAGCCGTTCTAATGTGTGTGTAGTGGTATCTTGCTGTGGCTTTCGTTTAATTGGCATGTGCCAGTGCCTAGTAGAGGCGAGCATCATGAACTTTCCATGTGCCTATTTTCTGCCCAAGTTTTTTTTGATAAAATGTCTATTAAATCTTTTGCCTTTTTTTAAAATAAATTGAGTATTTTGTTTTCCTATTGATGAGATTTGAGCATTTTATATATTCTGGATACAAGTTCCCTTTGAGCATTTTATATATTTGAGCATTTTGTATATTCTGGATACAAGCCCCCTTCATCAGATATATGCTTTTTTAGTATTTTCTCCCAGTGTATGGCTTGTTCTTTTCAATTTCTTACCAGTGTCTTTCTGAAGAGCAGGATGATAGTGGAGGCACTGAAATGTGGTTGGATTCCTGATGTATTTTGAAGGCACAGGGTATGCTGATGAATTGGGTGTGGGGTGTGAGAGAAATGGAGGCGTTAAGAATGACTTCAAGGTTTTTGAGCAGCTGAAAGGATGGAGTTACTGAAGGGGAGATGAGTACCATGTGAGAGTAGGTTTGGGAGTGTCAGTCGGGGTGATAACTAAGAATGCCAAAATCTTGATGGCCAACCAAATAGGTCATTTCTTGCTCATGGTACACGTCCCCTGTGGGTCCCTTGGAAGGTCTTTGCCATCACTAAGGAAGCCTTGTTAGTGGAGGCCCCATGTCTTGAAGGAGCACCATTTGGCCGGAACACAGAGCATTTTCAGTTGCCACAGCAGGAAAGAGAGAGACTGGAGAGTCACAAACGCTTTTTGCCAACCAGGCTGGAAGTGAAGCATGGCACTTCTGCTCACATTAAAAAGGCCAGGACAAGTCGTGTGGCTTCACCATGTGTTGGCATTGATGCGCCCTAAAGGAGAAGGGAACTGGGTACCCATGAACACTTGTCATGCCACCCATATGGGGAAAGATCAAGGGTTCGTGTTATCCTGGAAACCAAGTGATGGAAGCATTTGAAGGGCGACGAGGGAGCAGCTCCATCAAATTCTGTGGATACGACTTGTATAAGATGAATTCTGAGAATTCACCTTGAATTTGGCTATGTGGAGGTTCCTGGTAACCTTGGCCGGAGTGGTTTTGGTAGAGTATAGGGGCAAGTGCTTGTTTGGAGTATGTTTATGGAAGAACAGGAGGAGAGGAGTTAGAGACCAGAACATAGACATCTGCTTTGAGGTCCTTTGTGTAAAAGGGAATTGAGAAATGGGGCTATATTTAGAGGGGAATGTGGGGTCAAAATTTTTTTTAGTGTGGAAATGACCACGTGTTTCTGTTGTGATGGGAATTGTACAATAGAGAGGGAGCTGCTGATTTGCGGGAGGAGTGCTGGAGTCATTTATTTGGGCAGGTGGGAGAGAACAGTGTTGGGCTGTGTGAGCTTCCGTAGGACTCAGACGGAGGGCAGGCAGAGTGTGAGCCCACAGACCTCCATGGGAGGGTGGAAGGGGTGCACTTGGGAGCTCTGTTTATATGGTGTGACTGCATCACTATTGAGCATTGAGGAGTGAGATTCGATTTGTCATAAATATCGAAAATTGAGCTTCAGAAACAACACTTGCAAAATCCAGTTTGGTCATACCCTCTGCTGTGAAATGAAGAGACTGTTTCATACTTATGTCAGGGTATGGAAGAAAATCATCTGCAAGTAAAAGTATTCGATAATTTTAAATTTAATCTTTTCTAAAATAATGGTATAAGGTAACTGAATATAAGCTTTTGTTGAAGTAAATTTAAGAGAAGATTAATCTAGTCTATAGAAGAGAGTGACTTTATGGGTTCATGTAAAAGAAAAGGTCCCAAGGCTGAACCCAGTGTCCCATGCCATTGGGTGAAAGTTTCGAGTCTGCTTCTCTGAGGTTCTGCGTTCCGTGTGGCAGGCAGCGGCTTTGTGCCCATGTGGGTTTCAACACGGTAGAAAAGTCGCTGGAGTGCATTTCCGTGTCCTTTCAAACTGACTGTTCTTTGCAGTGTTTATGACATGGAAGAGACATTTTTTTCTCCCGGACTTGTGTTACTAAACTTCCAAACATGTAGCTTATGCTCTCATATGTTTATGTGTACATCTGTAATGTATGTACACATTTAGTGTATGCCCTCAGGTGTAAAAGGACATCTGCGATCATGTAGCATATTTGTACTTAATAATTTGGGGGTTGTATGCAGATATAATAGTGTTATTTGAAATGATTCTCTTAGTTTTATTTTGCAAAGCTGTTATGTAACATAGGAAGAAATTTTTTCTGTTACTAATATGCCTGTCATTTTAAAGGCTTTTTCCATAAAATTGTTGGTTACCAAAAGGTTTTGTCCTGGACAGAAAGTTATTGCATCCTTTAAACTCACAGCTTGTACTTTGGTGAGAAATAGCCTTATTACCTTTTGTTAAAGTTATAAAACAATTTTTGTTTTTATAATGTAGGCATTTTTGTTTCAGGGAGCCAACTAGAATTTATAGGAATTTTTAGCAGCAGAAGGAACTCAGTGTGAGTGCATGACAGTGCATATACGCTGGAAGGCCAGCATGTCCTTTAGGTGTGCAAGGGAGAGTGAACGAACAAGCAAAACGGAGACAGATTCAACATGGAGAGCAGAAGACAGCTATGGGTGGTGGGGGCGGGGTTGTTGGGGTGGAGGGATTGAGCAAAAAAGAAAAAGGACGCATGGACATGGACAGCAGTGTGGTGATTGCTGGGGGGAAGGGCACATAAGGGGACTAACTAGGAATGAAAAGATACAATGAAGATTAAATTTCAGAAAAAAGAAAGACTGCTTAGGGTCTTTCTGTTTACTGACAGTCTTACTTTGTGGCTTTAAAGTTTTAACTACTTTTATTTAAATGTTGGGAACACGGTTAGGTTCTTTTTTGTGATTGTTAGTTATTCATTCTGGTGTTTCAAATGGAACTTTTCAGAAGTGTGCCGTGGACACGGTCTTGTGGATGGTGGTGCTGGCGGTGCGTGTGTCGTGAGTGTGCAGCGTCGGTTCTGTCCTTAAATAATACAAAGGGAACGGCTGGGCGAGACCTCGTTTTAGTCCTAAGTATAGGAAAGAAGGCAGATCAAAGTGTTTTCTGTTTTATTGTAACATGGGAGATACAGGATACACACTTCTTCTTTACTTGAAACTGTACATTTGTTAGGTTTAAACTTCTGTTCCAAATATAAAGATCTGTGGTAAAAAAAAAAAAAGAAAAGAAAAACAAATGATTATTTTTCAAAAGCCTTACAAAAGTTTTAACCCTCATGGGTCTTGCCAAAAAATCATTGTAC
Source organism: Trachops cirrhosus (assembly GCA_028533065.1). NCBI lineage: Eukaryota > Metazoa > Chordata > Mammalia > Chiroptera > Phyllostomidae > Trachops > Trachops cirrhosus. Next base: position 14,548,333 of record CM052545.1, on the reverse strand, counting down.
TAAAATTCAAGTAACTTCTGCCTTACAGTAACTACCACAAGGATTTCTTTTATAAAAGAGGGCTCTTAGTTAAACTGGAAAATCATTTTCCTAAGTTGGGAGAGAAAGCGCTATGCTGCTTTCATACCATTGTTACAGAGGCGTTTCGTGTCTCTGTCACAAGAGAGGAGTATGTCATGCTCAGCTGTATGTTCTCTGTGTTGGAGGCTGAGCCTGGTCATTTGAACGATGGCAACAGGCACGCTCACCACTGACAACAGTGCGCTGGTTACAGGCCTGTTATCATACTGTTGGTTTGGGGTTTTTCGTTTGTTTCTCAAAGTGGATTCCGTAGACCCCCTACACTGGCATGTCCTGGGGTGGTCGGGGAAAAAAACATTCTTTTCTGTACCTTAGACCTATTGAATTAGACTATGTGATGGATGGGTGCTGGGATTCTGCTTCTTTTTAAAATGATGAGAAGACAGATGTCCGAAAGGTGTGTAGAGCACGCACAGACAGTTGAACGCACAACAGCAAACAGCACTCTGCCCACCGTGCAGCTGTAGAAATGGAATGCGATGCTCACCCAGCAGTTAAGCCCCACTGCAAGCAGACAGTTTCCTGCCGGAGGCCACAGCCAGCACAGAAGTTCTGGGGCCTGCCATCCCGAAGCCTGCACTTAGTGTGACACTGTGCTACTAAAAATCTCTATTTCACGTTACAAACCTCGTAACACTGTGCGAAACAGTGGAGTGGCTTTCTGTTGGCCCATGTTGTCAAATTATCGTTTTCCTTTGGTGCAGAAAAAACCTGAAATGCACCCCAAGTGGGTTCAGCCCTGCTCAGCCGTGTGGGACAGCCAGAGCTTCGGTGTCGAGGTCTGGACGGGGCGTGCCTCCTGTACACCCTGGCGCCCTCCCGCCCGGCCTAGGGTGGGACCGTGTGCTTCTCTCACTGTAAACAGACATCACTGGCATTTTGATTAGCTTTGGCTTTTAGAACCCTCTGATAGTCATGCAGAATTCCAAATACACATTAGGGAGAGGTTTAATTTTAGGTAGAGTAGAAGGGTAACAAGTTAAAAGAGTATGGGGTGTGTGTGTGTTAATTTCATCCAGGGGTTAGTGCCCAAATCTCTTCAGAGACAAATTAAGAAATGCCTCCTGAGCAAAGAAAATTATCGCATGTGGTGAACTCTTTAAGTCATGGATGGAGGTCGTGGCAATGTGAGTGTATTTAAAAAAGGTTTCCTATCTGCTTGGAAAGCAAATGAGGCACTCATTACTAACTTTAAAGTTATAGCTGTGAGAGAATTTTTGCTAGAGGTGAAAGATCAAGATCATCACAGCCCAAATGGAGACAAAAAGTTCTATTTCTGGCTTATCAGGGAGGCCTGAAACATTTCAGGGTTATTTTGCATTATCAGTGGGGAGCTGATCTTGCTAATCCCATGCATGAAGATAAGATTCATTGAAACATTTATAAAGGCGTTTAGAGGAGATCTGATCAACCGAGAGAAAACTGGAAGTGAGATGGAAATCTGATCTGTCAGTCACTCAATTCCGCCTCAGCGGTCACTTGGCCTTTCTGGCCTTGCCTTTCTCCTCTGTGAAATGGGGCCAGGTACCACTTTCGCTTGCAGCGGGAATTTAATGGTGTCTTGGAGGAATCTTATAGCTGACAAGAGCTGACAGTGTTGATCCCTCTTGCAAGCTGGCTGGCAGACATGCACTTTCCCCCCACTAGGCTCCTGTGGGGTCTGGGAAATGGCAACAGTTTTTTTGTCTTTGAGGGGTGAAAGAGCAGAAGTAACAGTAGCGGCAGCAAGGCATTGCCTGTCCCTTCTCTCCTTCTGTGTCTTCCTTTTAACTTCAGTTTCATCTCCTGAACTGAGCATTCTTAGGATTACTAGAAAGAGTTGAGTGTGTTTGTTTCAAGCTGCTACAAAACCTGTGTGAAATACTTCCCAGGATTTTTGTGTGTTAATTTAGAAGTCTTACATGTAATCCCTTTTAATGCCTCTCACATTGTCTTCCATTTCTACCACTTTAACCGAGAGCTGTCTTCATGCTTGGCAGTGATTTTGGTCTCCGAATCCAGTGGCTAGTTCTCAGTTCTCATCCTCTGGGATCTAACCGTAGCCTTTGACACTGTGGCTACTCACCGCCTATGTCCCTTTGCTTCCCTGACACTTTTCTCCCAATTTTCTTGCCACCTCTCTTGTCACTCCTTCTCTTGTCTGACTGCTTCCCCATCCCAGGGGGTGTGTCTTCCAGGGACTCGGTCTGAAACCCCGAGTTTAGCACGGCCAGACTTCTGTTTCCGAGTCCTCCTTCTCTCTGTAGTTGATGTCATTTGACCCCTACCTGCGGGTCCCGCTCTGTCAGTCACAGACGTAAGGACCAGTCCTGATCCTGGATGAGAAGTATTTAAATAATGCCAGCTTATGACACCGTGGCACAATACACCACTGTGGCTGCCAGGCCGCCTGACCTTTAGCAGAGAATACACTTGCTGAAGAATCAAAGCAGGTGTTTGATGTCTACTTGTACGACGGCTCACCTGTAGTCAGAGTGATCACCAGGTAAACCCTGGATCTCTCTGAGCACTGGTTTCCTCGTCGGAGGAACGATACTGTTTGCATCCTTGTTTCATAGAATGGCTTACAAGGAGCTCATGAAAAAACGGGCAGAAGCCCTTGTAAGTTGTGAGGAAGCACCCCGAGCAAGCATTGGCATCAGCGTCCCTGCAGAGGGTTGTCACTGATGAAATCACCTGCCTTTCTGAGTCACTATCATTGCATTCTGAAGGATTTGATCTTCTAAGGACACTCATTCGCTCGCTTCATTTATTCACGTAAAAACGTGTGTCGAGCACTTGCTGTAGCTTGCTTTCCAGTGTAGTGGCATCAGGCATATCCCATTGTTGTGCAGTCAGCACCACCACCCCTCTGCACAGCTTTACCGTCCCCAAGGAAAACTCCCGACCTGTTACGTAACAGCTCTCCATTCTTCCCTGGCCCCAGCCCCTAACAACCAACTTTGTTATTTTCTGTCTCTATGAATTGGACTACTCAACAAACCTCATGTAAATGACAGCATACACTATTTGTCTTTTTGTGACTGCTTATTTCCGTAACATAATTCTTTTGTTGGGAAATGCTTTACTTGGGAAATTATATAACCATAAATGAATTGTGCTTGCTTGAGATTGCCTTTCTTGCTTGGACAGTTTTTATCTTCCGAGGAAGTTATAAGGGGTGTTAACAGAGCATATGGCGCTATGATAAAACTGGGTGTTGGAAGCATTAACCTATGAAATACAAAATGAGGCAGAAGTCACTCTGTCGTTGTGTGTTTTTAATATTGTGAAAACCACTGAAACATAAAACAAAGACTTCCTTTTAATAGTAGGTACGGGATGACTGCATTAGGTGTTTTAGCAATCTGGTGAATTTTCTATCCTGTATAAGAGTGTAGATATTATATTGTACTGTACCATTTGGTTCAATATATTATCTGAATGTATTGGAAATAGATAAAATGTGATTTTAGGATAACATATTAAACTTCACAGACAAAGCAGGTACCTACTTGGCTCATGTTCTATTTGTGTAATGAAAGGTAAATTATTTTTTTCTTAGAATGTATACATTTGGGGGATTGAACCTTCATAGTCCCTAAAAAGGTATTAAGATGTTGATGTATTTGTTGCCTTGGGAATTATATTTATGATCTTTGTCACTTCAAAAATAATATTTTTGTCCTGACCATAACTGTGTGTTTTGAAGCTTATATCACTTCTCCTTGATCCCGCTTGGTTTCCTCAGAGGCACTTTGCAGAAGCACACGTTAATAAAACCTTTCTGGCAAATTGGTAGCTAAGATTCTTTCCAAAGGGGGAAAAAAAAAAGAACCAGGGAAACGCAGCCGCAGCACTGGGAGCCGGCATAATGGGAGGCACGCAGCTGTATCTGCGGTGCTCCGACCTCGTCCCAGGGTCTGGGCGTCGCCCTTCAGCGAACAATTCAAATCTTTGTTTTATCCGCCGTCACCCAACCCCAACAGATGGGTGCAGCATTAATCTGATTTGTATTTCTCCCCACAACTTTCTCCTACACATTGTAATATTCTCTGATTAACATTCAGTGAATTTTTAAAGATGATTGATGGGCCTTAAAGATACAATATCCACATTCCATTTAAATTATGCTGGAGGAAAACCACAGAACAGAACAGCTCCTCAGAGCCCTATAGAAATTTGAAGACAATTTTGATACTCTTGTCCACTGGAAAAGAAAGCTGCTAATACCGTAATGTTTTTTCCCTTGCCAGGACCCTCCTTGCCTGGTGTCATTTCTTGAGCTCCCCTGGGAGGAGATTAGTCTAAAACAACAAAGTAGCCAGATGTCGGGCTCCGAGAGCGTCCCAGAGGCCAGGCTCTGGTAGGCAGCAGAACCGCGTGGGGCTGGAGATCAAAGCTACCTGCGAGTTACTTATGGGCACATAGTGTGTGTCGTTCCCATTATTAACAGTCTGAGAACATTTGTTTCTCCAATTAACCCTTTTGTTGGAGTAACCTTAAATTTTAGTGAGCGTATTTCTTTTTTGCTGTTTGTGTGTGTGTGTGTGTGTGTGTGGTTTGGAGAAGTACACATACCAAAAAGGAAATATGAACAGGAACGCATGTGCGTGACTGAAATCTCTATGCTGTTATTCGTATCCAAAACAGATATGCTCTCCGGCGTGTAATCTGCTATCAGGAAATAAGCAGGTGTTATGGTTCTAAGTTAAACCCACAGATCCATGTGTGCATGGCCTCTGTGTACACAGAGCTGCTCTGAAAGCTCCAGTCCTTCCTTTTCTAGTAGTATTTCAACTTTTAACTGCGTCAGAGTGGAGATTTTTAGATGACACGTTCCTGGTCTTAAAATGAATTCAGAATAAATCCCAGTGGTGGGAAATCTGTACCTTATTAATACTTACCTCTTTTTTTCACACCGGTATTATAATGAAAGGCTAATGAAACATTCTTGCTATCCTTTACCTGTTTGCTTTCTAGGTCCAATTTTACATTGTTCACGCCCATAACAATTTGGAAAATATGAATTCGTTTGCTCTTTTGAATTAGCCTTCATCCTAAGGTCTCTGCGAGCTTTTAGCTGAATTTATTCCAAAGGATGTGTAAAAAATCTGATTGTTAACTCTTGATGGCTTAGCCTCTGGATGAGAGTATTAAGAGACAGAACAAAAGATTTTGGTTGGCTTCGACACTTGTTTCTGTTTCTGTTCAACATCATCATGTAACAAAATCGTGCGCCAGCCTTATTCCTGCTTTCCTGGAGATATAATCATAAACCATTGTTATCAAGAGCACGATTAGCCGGCTTCAGTGCTAAGTGCTACCACACATTCTTTAACATCCAGTAATATAAACTTGGCATAAAAGCTGTAAACATGTCTCTACGCCTAATTGGAGATATGTGTTGGCAATAGAGCACCGAGATTTCGTATTCTTTGTGTGGTGGTCAAGGCTTCCTTTAACTCCTCGAGGAAAATGAAGCTCCTAGCGGCTGGTCACAAGGATTAATCGATTTATTGCTTTGCTTCTAGATTCAGTATTGAAGCAAGAATAAAACTGGCTTCTTGCACAAAGAACTGGAGAGGCAACTGATTTTTCTTTTCAGAGCTGAATTTGTTGTTACCTCAGTGACAAAGGGGAACTGCGTTCCTGTTACTGGCCACCCCATTGTGAACAGTCTGCTGTTGGTTTGTCTGGCTTCCACTTTGAATGCAGGTTGAGTCAGTTATGACCACTGTGCTGTAGTGCTTCTAGGCCCTAGTTGATGGCCTACTCTGAGCACGTAGTATCTGGAGTCAAAAATCGCCTCCCAGCACCACGGTTTCATGTCAAGTTCTGAGCTGTGGGAAGGAGAGCCGAGTTCCAGCACTAGGCCGCGGCACCAGCAGGTTCTACTGTGTCGTGGTTCAGGCAGGCTCCTCACACGCCTGCCCTTTCCCCTCACTCCCAAGGCACACCTCGTGCACACACACACACACCTGAAGTAGGGATTTGCTAAGGAGAAGGCCGAAAGGCGACTCCTCCTCGCATCTTTCAGCAGTTGCCAGTGTTGCTGGGCAGTACTGCGCATGCGATTATCTTGGGTCGCTTCTGCTTCGTTGACTCTTGGCACTCTCTCCCCTGCCCTCCCCCTCTCCACCCTCCCTTCTCCCCACCTCCCATTTACCTTCACGACCACTACTGTGTCTGTCATCTCTTTGTGGGGCACTCTCCCACCACACTATGTACAGGGAAGTGTTTAATTGTGTCTCTTTTTTAATGGATATTATCAAATTTGAGGAGGTGAGCATTAGTTCTTCATGCTTTTCGTTTATTGACTCCGTCTTCCTTACTCATAGATTTCTTTGTGTATCATCTCCTCCTCTACCCTGTCATATTTTATTACTCTTTTTCATCTTGTGGTTCTTAATTCTGTTTCAGCATTCTATCCATAGCTTGCCAGGATGGGTTCTGATTTGAAATAAGAGCTAAGTGTAACAGGCAATTAAGATCTCTTTTTAATAACTTAATGTATAATGATTTAGTACTTGAGTGGATATTGTGGTAGTAATCTATAAACTTTTTTATGATAAAATTATGTGCTAAATAAAAATACTTGCAATATAGATCAAGTGGGCTTTGTTAGAATGTGATGATTCAATATGCATTTTAATTTCTCTTAATTTTAAAAGCTTTGAGGTTAAGTGTATAACCTTAAACTTTAAAAAAATCTATGATGGTCTGAAAGATTTTAAGAGCTACTTATTTATTTACCTTTTTACTGGTTTGATAAATTTCTTTGGTTTTAATTTAAATTAATATTTATTTTCACCTGAAGTTTGGAGTGATAGCCTTGGAACAGCTATTTCTGTTTAAAATGGTCTCGGACTCTTCAATCTCCTGTGAGTCTGAGGTTGCAAAGGGATAGGCTTAGATCTTGGTGGGTGGGAGGGGTTTCTCCGAGGGACAACGTGGGGTAGTATGCTGGTTGAGATGGCCGTATTGGTTATATTTTGAGTATAAAATGGAACAGTTCTTTTTTTTTTTTTAAAGATTCTTATTTATTTTTAGAGAGAGGGGAAAGGAAGAAGAAAGAGAGGGAGAGAAACATTAGTGAGTGGTCCCCTCTTGCACACCCCCTACTGGGGACCTGGCCCGCAGTCCTGACTGGGAATCGAACTGGCAACCCTTTGGTTCATGGGTCAGCATCAACTCACTGAGCCACACTAGCCAGGGCAGGATCAATTCCTGAATCCTTGTGACTTCTAACTCTATAACTTAAATAATGAACACATTTTAAAAAGAAGTAATAGAAAATTAAGTATTGTCATTGACTGCATCCAATCTGAGCAATTGACAGACAAGTGTAGTATTTATTTATTCTTTTTCAAGTAAGATTTACATGATTAAATATGAAATGAAACTACAGCCGACAGATAATCAGATACCTCAGGATGATGTTTGGGAAGCTGGGTTTCCTGAAGATATGAGGCTTAGTTATTTTAGCCTGGGGATTTTGCCTGGGGAAAAATGTATGTGCCTCAAGAGCTGAAGGGCTATTCAGGAAGAAACAAAGTAAAACGGCATCTATGTTAACGTGTAATTTCTATATTTCATACTTAATCTCATCCTTGGCAGAAATGTCAAAATATACTCGCTGCAAACCTCCTCTGAAGCCATATCTACACTACCAAATTGAACTGGGTACATAATGTCCTTCACATCAAATTGTTTTCATGGGGAGAAGAGGGTCCTTTCTAGGTAATTCTCTGAAGGGAAGGGAATGCTCCAGGAGAACCAAAATGAAGATGTGTATTTCAAATATGGGAAAATGCAGCCTGAAGGAACTGCTCGGGGGTTGGGGGCAGGTTTTAGAACTGGTCTATCAGCCTTAAACGTCAAATCAGTTCCTTTCACATCATTTTCTATTTCTACTTACTGCCATTTAAATTTGAAATAACGCTTCTCTTCATTTATGTTTAGTTCTTGTCTTATTTTAACTTCATCCAAAATTCAGTAGCTCATGCTAGAGATGATCGTACAGTTCTGCCCTTTATTTCCTTCTCTACCATCCTTTAGAGATCAAATCATTCTAGCTGTGTCAGTTACTATTTAATTTCAAATCAAGTTCTTATTAATGGAATAGCTGCATTTCTGTTTATATAAACGCCTTTCTTTTGTTTACCCTAGAGTGAAGGTAGACCCCTTGAAGGAATTAAAATGGTGAAGTCTACCATTTATTCTGTTACCACATGGCTGTTGTTTATTGTTATTTAATCAAAAATGAAGTTTCTGTATTTAATGACTTGGAAGATGCATTACATTTTGTCAAAGTCTAAGAATTTATGAAGAATAAAGAGCCTTTGGAATCCCCCAAAGATCAACAGGATGTGTACAATTTTGTGGTTTAATACATATATAAGCATCAATATTTATTATTGAGTTTAATATTTTGTATTTATACTTCCTTCAACATATACTACATTATCGTGTGTTGTTTAGAGACCATTCAATAGCTCAGGATTTACTCACAATTTAAAGAAAACTTCTTGTAGTATGAATTTTCTCTTTCATTTGAATTTTCTCTAGGTTGTTGGTAAAGAGCAAATAAATTTGTTCCTAATGAGGGCATTTATCTCATATAAAAACCTGTCTGGTGTGTATGGAGGTAATCCCCAGAACTGGCGGACTGCTGAATGGTCGCCATCATCTGTTAGTGATGTACAGACTAGTACTGCTAAAGTGACAGAGGTAACCTTGACAGTGAAATCAGTGCCACGAGCAGATATGGCTTTGATACTCAGTGATTAGGATGCACAGAAAGCATATCATGTTAAATAACAGTATTAGTTCTCTAACGTTTGAAATTCATAGAAATGTTAGATAAGTGTGCTTTGACTAGAAAATTAATTTTTTATTAAAATAGCCATTAAAAAAGCAAAACATAACATTTCTAGAAACTTTTTTTCAGTGATACTCGATCACTTGAAAATGTTACCCTAGTCAAATCGGTCACCTTATGCACTTTTAAATAGCATTACTTGGGATACTTCTGAAAGTATTTTTCTCCCAAGTGTCAAATTATGTACCTGCTTTGCCCCCTTTATAAGGGGAAATTTTATCACAGAATGAGACTATTGTGTTTAATTCACTGAAAGGAATTATAATTTCAAACATCTATTTATGATGTTTTAAAGATGATCTTGTATAACAGATCAGTAATATCTTTAATGGACTGTAGCCCTTGGCCTCTCTGTATTTGACAGGTGTTGTGGCGTGCCATGAAAACCACACAACTGAACAGCATGAAAATAAAACATGCATTTCATGCATTGCAAACAGTTGAAAGCATACAGTGGGCCAGCTTTTTTTAAAAAAGTCTTCAATAATAATTTGAGATTTAAAAAAAATAATTTTGTCATATCTCTTGTGATTCTCTCCTCCTTCAGGCAGTTGTAGCGATCCATGTACTTTCCATAGGGGAGTTCACAGTACACAAAGATACCCTTTGTGGGAACCTTAGAATGTTTGGATTAGAATTTTCAGAACTGCGTTTCAAGAAGACACTGGGGTGTAGGATTTCCCCCAACCTTTGTCCCCTGGGGGAAACAGCATTGGTTGCCATTCAGGTGTTCCCCACACCTCTGGTCCTCTGTGTGGGTGATGAATCTTCAGACAACTGGTGACCAAGCAGGTAGCTTTATTAACCTGGGCTTTTGTATTTGAAATTTGGTTTTTAGTCTCATCCCTGCCTACTGCAGCGATAGGGCCTTTACACAAGACTTTCAAAAGTTAAAAGGCACTAAGTCGGTCCCCTGGAAACAATGCAGAAACCTCAATTCAAATTGTAAATACGAAAATGCATCGAGTACATTAAACAGACATAGAAAAATGGATTTCTGTCTTTTGTAGTAAGGTAATTGGGCACCACTGCTTGGCAGGAGCTGGTGCTATTGAGCTGGCTGTAGCTGCCACAGGTTGATAGGCAGGTGATCAGGCAGCTTCCACCGGGGTCTGCACAGGAGGCCTACCTAATATGCTGTCTGCCCTAAGGGCCTATGGGAACACAGTTGGATTATTATGTTAATGCATGAGCCTGCTGCCCTCTTCCTATCCCAGCTGGGTTCCCTGTTGTTAGGAACTGCTTTGCACTGACAGTGGAGTAATATGCTTCATGATTGAAAGGGCAAAGGGGCTTGGAAGAAGAAAAAAAAAAAGAATAGGCCTGCACAGATATGTAAATGAGGGAAAGAAATCTGTAGGAAAATTTTGCTTTGAGTAGAGAGAGAAAGTTTATTAGGAAGTTCTTTTTCTCATAGCGTTCTGTAAAACCACTAATTTCTTAATTACTTTCTGGACACGCTTTTCTCCCTAATACTGGTGTGGAGTACATGGTGATGGTTTCCAAAACAGGCACGCAGGTTGATGTGTTTTCAGCTGAGATGCTCTAACATCTGGGTAGCAGTGGTACCCAGGAGGGGTGCTGACCGGAGGGCAGGGTTTTTTTGCAGCACCTTCATTACTCCTTAATACTCGTCCCTCAGTTATTCCACTGTGTTTTATTATTTAAAAAGTTAATTGTGAAGATACTGAAAGATTTATATTTTATGTTGACATCGCTTTTATTGCTCTTTATTTTTGATGCAGCTTAAATCGAATAAACCTATCTTTTGGGAGTAGCTGGGGTGGAGGTGAGGGGATGGTCAGATGGAGTAGAGGGGTATTGAGGGGCTGGATTCTGAGTCTGGTACAAATGGTGGTTCAAATTTCAGTAGCATTTTGTTTTCAGTTGAGGATTTTAATGACACCATAGCAGAGTAAAAAGAGTATGGGATTTTCTTCTTCTTCTTTTTTTTTTTTTACAAATCCTGGTTCACTAATTACTAGCTATGTAATTTTAGATAAATTACTTTTCTGCTTATCCACCTCATCTGTAAAATGGGTGTATTATTAATTTTAAGTGAGAGGATAACGAATATAAATCACTTAGTCTGATAGAGTAAGTACTCATAAATGCTTGCCATATTAATAATACTTAATTGCCTTAATAAGTAACAGTTATAATTTTTAGTTATTAGATCATTATTTTAATATGTATGGCTATAAACATTTGCAGTGGATTTCAGTAGATCAAAGATTTTTATCTTTTTCCTCACAGTATCTATCTACCTGTCTTCTCATCAAGACTCACTAAATGGAAGTGGTTTTACCTTCAGTCAGAATTTGAGACAAAAATATTCAGTTAGGTATTATTTACCTTAAAGCATTAATGCTATGATATATTATTAAACAATAAGCAATACTTCAAATGCTGAAGGAAAAATTGAATAGAAAAGAAAATCTAGTTAGGTCAGTGTTCTAGATAGCTTTTGGAGATACTTCCAATATATGCCTAAATATGAGAAGTTTCTAAATATTTCTACATGTGTAACTGTTTCTAATATATTTGTTTATTTAAAGTAACTTAAAATGATACTGTGTGGTTGGGGACTATTTAAAATAGATCCCTGGTGTTTGTTGCTCAGTCAGCCCTGCCTCTGTTGCCCAAGATGCCGTGTGAGGAGGTGATGTGTGCCCAGTGCCTGGCGCACACCGGGGGATGGGGGAACGGTGGTCATTGTTACGTGCCCGTGCGCGTCCCCTGCCAACAGCCCGGCCTGCATGGGTGATGCCTTGCAGATTTAAAAGGAGGAACTTCAGGGAGATTCTAAAGGTCAGCAAATACTTAAAGTCTGAGTCCAGTATAGGCTCTGTAAGCTAGCAGGGTGGTTGCCACATATCTGGTGAAAAAGAATCCACATGATTCTGTCTAATCATTTTAATATTCCAGCAAAAATTTTATAAAGATTAGGCTATATACCTGTTACATTAGAAAAGAGACTTCTTTCTGAGAAGGTAATTATGAATTTGACTTTATACGTATAGAACAAAGGGATAAGGAACATATCTGTCTAAATAATCCCTCTTTATGGTTATAGCAAATTTCTTTTATATGTCTCTGTATTACCCATTTAGTTAGTTGTGTGTGTGTTTATGAATATTTATGTGAGTACATGAAAATACATATGTATATATGTCTTTAGCTATATATAATGTGTGTGTCTACATCTCGAATCTGATGTATACCTAGGGGTTTTTCAGAGGAGCTCTAGTCGAACACATACCTTAAGATTTCACTTGTAGTGGAATCTAACGAACAAACTGAACTAACAAGCAAAACAGAGACCAACTCATAGAAAGCAGGATGATAGCTACTGGGGGCTTACGGGGTAAAGGGATTGAACAAAAAGGAAAAAAGACTCATGGACATGGACAACAGTGTGGTGATTGCTGTGAGGATGGGGTTATAAGGGGGTTAAATGGCAATGGAAAAATGTTTTTAATGGCATTTTAAAGAATGCGTGAAGTTTGAACAATGTTTGTTAAGTTGTTAGGACTTTGAAGAAAAAACTTTAGAGAAAGCAATAGACCATAAGATAATGTAGAGAACTAGCCAAAGGATTGATTACACCTTTTTTTTTACATCCTTGTTCTCCCACCAATAACAGTCTAAACCAGGGGTGTCAAACTCATTTTCATTGGGGGCCACATCAGCCTCACGGTTGCCTTCAAAGGGCCGAATGTAATTTTAGGACTGTATAAATGTAACTGCTGCTTAACAGTTAAGCAAGAACTCCGCACTGCTGCCAGGTAGAAACAAGGTGCCAGGCTGGATAAAACAAGGTGGAGGGCTGGAATCAGCCCACGGGCCTTGTGTTTGCCAACTGTGGTCTAGACTGTATACACTGCTATACATTGCTATACATCTGCCCCAAACATAGCCATTGTACATAGAAAGAAGCCCATCACAGAGTCAAAAGTAAACTTTGTTTTAAAGGAAGTCTACTTTGCATAGAAACCATGAAAAAGGACATCAAGAATACACTGGGAGGAATAAAAAGTAGGTTGGATGAAGCAGAGGATTGAACTAGTGATTTGGAAGACAAGGTAGAAGAGAACACCCAAAGAAGCAAAAAAAAAAAGAATTAAAAATAATCAGAATAGTTTAAGGGACCTTTGGGATGACATGAAGCATAACAACATCTGCATCATAGGAGAACCAGAAGGAGAAGAGAGAGATCAAGGGACTGAGAACCTATTTGCAGAAATATTGACCAAAAACTTTCCTAACCTGTTGGAACAAAAAGGAACACAAGACCAAGAAGTGCAGAGAGTCCTGAACAAGATGAATCCAAAGAGGCCTACACCATGACACATTGTAATTAAAAATGCCAAAGCTTAAGACAAAGAGAGAATCTTAAAAGCAGCAAAAGAAAAGCAGTTAATCACCTATGAGGGAACTCCCATAAGGCTGTCAGCCAATTTCTTAATAGAAACATTTCAGGCCAGAAGGGATTGGCACGAAATATTCAAAATGATGAAAAGCAAGGACCTACAACCAAGACTACTTTATCCAGCAAGGCTATCATTTAAAGGAAGTCTACTTTGAAGAAAATCTGTGTAGTCTATTTGATTTAAATAAACATTTGTCCATTGCTTGGTTTTCTTTAAAGTTAGCTTTGGATTTACCTCATTTAATTCTTACAACTACATACTAACATTACACCCATTTTTTTATAGAGAAAACAGGCTTGAAATGGTTAAATTAAACTTGTTGGAGGTCCTTTAGCTATGGAGCTGAATTCAGATCTAGGTAAGCCATCTAGCGCCCTTTAGTGCATGGCTGCATGTGGCTGTTTTACCTGGAAAATTACATACTGAAACAGCCCTCTTCTCCCAGTCTCCCTCCAGTCTCTGGGTTGTGTCCTATCATTTTTGTGCGGAAGGTTGTATTGTATTAGGCATAATTCTGTCACATAGAGCTATGAGATTTGATCAGAGATAGATGAGCAAAAAACCATGCCAACAAGGGTGTGTGTGTGTGTGTGTGTGTGTGTGTGCATGCATGCCCCAAACCCTGCCATTTAGGGTTGCTGGTTAGGTAGCTTAGCAACTTGGTATTATCTCATACTGATGATCTCTAAGAACTGGTCTAACTACTAGTAAAACTTGGCTACAAAAGTTGTGTGAATAGTGAGTCGTTAACAGGAAGCTGACAGTTCAAGGGAATAAAGGCCAGAACTTGAGTTTGCATTAGTTTCCTTAAAGAGAAACCTAACCTTGGAGATAACCTGCTAAGTGCACAAAAAGACCCTGAAGATAAAGAGAAAAGTTACCTAAGACAATTGGGCATACACTAATAAATCAGACTTTTACTTCCTGATAAAGCCTGTCCTAACCACTGGATACTAAAGGGAACATGGGGAGGTAAGCCTGGCTTTCAGCACACTCTTGGATTTTAGAGAGCCCTGAAAGCCCCAAGAATGAGATTTGAGGGGTTCTATCCAAGCAGACCACCAGAGATAAAGGTGTCTTCTTGCGCCCCGGAAATCCCAACAGCCTGTTTGAGTATATTGTAGTGAGAATGGACAATTAAAAGCAGGTGCTCTGCCCTAGGCTTCCCTCCTAAGGTCTCACGTTTGTGACATTGCCCTTTTACAAGAAGAGGCTGGGACTGAGAGTCCCAATTTTGGCAATGATTTGTTTCACTTATTTCTCTCAAGCCCTGAACTTCCCTGGGTCCTATTTTTCATACCTTTAAAATAGAATAATACATACCTCATAGGGTAATTTAGAGAATTATGTGAAATAACACATCGTTTGTCATACAGAGGATGCTTAATAAAAGTCAGCTTCTTTTTTTCTGCTTACGAAATGCTATCTTGAAGGAAAAGTAAAGAAGTTAAGTCATTTCATTATAAATTCCTGGGTCAGAAAAACAGGTTTTGTTTCTTGCTCCTGGAGAATTTTATGCGTATCTCTCATTTAAGACTGTGAGCATCTTGGTCTAGGGGAAAAAATGAAATTCAGTTTAATTAACGACAGGCCCTGGAAGGCAGGTTTTAAACTGTGTTGAAGCTAGGTTAAATGGGAGCCAAGTGGGGCCATTTCTGGGGTTTTGAAGGTGAAGCAATTTGTTTTTGTACTTGTATCAGTGCTTTTACTCTTTTTAATCTCATTTCTAGTCCCTCAGGTTCCATAATAAAGTCTTCAGTACTATACATTTTTATTAAACATCTTTTTTGGACTCTAATTTGCATTTCAGATAATATAACAAAATGTATGTGTTTCAAATATTCACTGAATAACTGTGATTAGAACATGTAATCCCTCAAAAGATGTTAATTATAATTTAAATTCACCCTGAATTTAATTAAGTGAGTTGGGGATTAGAAAATAGATGTAAGGAGCAGTTAAGGGAATACATTTTTAAAAAGCAACTGCATTTTCTCTAAAAAAAAAAGTAAACCTTGTTTTAACTTTAAGATTAGAAAGATAAGGGAAATATAGAAGACAAGGGAGAAAGCAGGTTAAAGGACATGTCAGAAAAATCTTAAAACTGTGTTCACAATTTTGATCTTGAATTTAAGCTAATTGTGGTTTAAAAACAGGGCTGGTTGGAGTAACTTCCTCATTTATATTCTTGAAGAGTTTTTCAGTGCATGTTAGCTCACTTGGTGTCTAATAAAGACTTCAGTTCAGCTGAGATCTTTAAGAACTACAGAGAATGATTGGGAAGTGGCAACAGAGGCCTTTCAATCCAGCTGTTACCGACGCTTCAGTCTCCCTCACAATATCCTGGTGGAGGCGCTGCTTTGTGAATAATTAGGTGTAATAAGCACTTGGAGTATAGACGATTCACACTGCAGCAGTGTTTTTCCATGGTAAGGTTTTTCTGTTAAATTTTCCTAGGAACATGTTTTAAATCAATTCAGCCTAAGGTGTTCTAAACACAGTTTTAAATGCAAAGATATCATTTTTATTTTAGGTCATCTCTTTATTTTCAAATGTATCTAGAAGAAGAAAATATTTATTTCATATACCTATTTTTTTTTAAAGATTTTATTTATTTATCTTCAGAGGGGAAGGGAAGGAGAGAGGGAGAGAAATATCAATGTATGGTTGCTTCCTGTGCATTCCCTCCTGGGAACTGGCCTGCAACCCAGGCATGTGCCCTGACTGGGAATCGAACCGTGATCTCTTGGTTCACAAGCCCGCGCTTAATCCACTAAGCTACACCAGCCAGGGCCATATACCTATTTTGAATGAGTCTTGCCATAAATGTGAGGCACAAGCCACTTTAGATGGTGTGTACGTGTGTGTGTGTGTTGTTAGTTATACACACTGGCTACCTAATAATTAACTGGACTCCATAAACAGATAATTTTTTTAAAGAAATTGCAGTTTTTTCAAATGTTCTCTTAATGGAAATATTTCAGGTAAAAATTCAGGTGGGAATCTCTGTCTTTGTTTAATAAGAAACTGAGCTTCCTTAAAAAGGACCGTGAATCTGACTTTACATGTGAAACAGAACCTTCAACTTTGTACTGTTGTAAATAGTAATTCAGGGTAATAATAAACTCTGTTTTAAAGGATATAAAAACTCTGTTTTTACCTAAGATATTCTCTGTGGCTCTAAGTATTTAATCTCTCTTTCATTTTGCCTGCAACCGAAGATCATTCCACATTGTCTTTGTTTATCTTTAATTTAACTTTCTCCAAATGACTACTTTGATAATGACTGTCTTGGGTTCTTTTTCTAATAATGTAAAATTGTCATTCTTAATGAAATGACTTTTGGGTGGAGGTAGGGATAGGTTCACATTGTCACGTCAACATACTTGTTGGCCAAGGTCATGTCCAGAGAAGGGCTTGCTTATCTTCATCGTTCAGGGCCCGCCTCCTGCACACAGGCAGGCTTCCAGAATGACTGCAGGTAACTTTATGTTCTTGAACCACTTACAATCTTTCTTAGTAACTTGGGTTTCTTATTACAAAAGCTATCTATGTTTTTAGTGAATAACCTAGAAAATGTAGAGACAAAGAAACAAAGAAAAAGAAATAAAACAAAGGAAATACCATATCCCACCGGAAAGGCTAGAGTTGGAGAAATGATGGCTGACTGGGCTGAGAGACACGTGAGATATTAAAGTGCATCTTCGAGACCCTTTTATCAGAACAGACGTTTAACTAGATGAAGTCATACACTGCACACTGGTTTGGATTCCTGTTTGTCCACTTAATATATCGCAAGCATGTCTCCATAGTGTTCTATAATGTTCTTTTCACATGCTTCCTATTCTCATGTATGGGTGAGCAGTGAATTATTTCAGCCCTGAATAAGTTTGCTGTTAAAAAATAATGCTATGATGAAAATCCTTTTAACTAAATCTTTTCTTGGATCTGTATTATTTTCCTAAATAGATTTCTAAAATTGCAATTGGTGGACCAAAGGGTATGTATGGACATTTTTAAGGTTTTGCTGCTTACCGCGTCACTGCCAGCAAAGTATGAAGGGCGTGCAAGGACCGTCCCTGGAATCCTCACCAATCAGAGGCATTGTTATCATTTTAAAGAATTTTTGCTCGTGTGATCGTCTCCTCCCCACACTATTCTTGTATTCTCAGTTCAGGTTGGTCCCTGTTGTAAAGATGAGGAATCCACAGAATATTTCATAGAAATGTGTATTTAATAAACATTTTAATTTCATCTCCCCATGCCCAGTTTCCGTTGCTCATATTGAGAATAAAACCTAGAGGAAAACATTTAGAAAGTTGCTCTGTTCCTTTATTTTACTTCAACCCAAAGAACCGCACACTGCAGTTGCTGAATTCGTTGTTTAACTAGATCTCTAACTGTCTTGTAAATGGTGCCTGTAGAAGGGTCTGGGACAAGACCTTTCAGCTTTTTTTTTTTTAATCACATCTTAAGACCTTGGAGAATCTGAACTATATAAGAGTGTTTGGGCTACTGTTATTACAGTGAAACCTTCTGAGAGTGTCTTCTCAGGTAATTTTTTTTTTTAGAGAAAGTCACTTACAGATAAAAAACGTTTGACGTGAAGAAAGCCTCAGGTTGTCAGAGTTACTTATACACCATGGTTCAGCGGGCCGCTTTATTAAATCATCTCTTGGCAGTCCATTAGTCGTGGTGCTACTATTAGTCCAGCTATTGCATGGACCTCTAAGCTAATATACCTTCAATCACTGCAGAAGGGTAACCTTAATAAAAATGTGAAGTCGATTTAGCACCTCATTGCTCGCTGACTAGTGTTTCACGTTTTAGCGTGTCTATACAATGTCCATCCCGTGTATTTTTGATATTCACATGTATCTTATCTTATTTACATAGTATATTAGAATCCAATAAAGATTAATGGCCTAGAGAAGGAAGAGTGTTTGGAAGCTTTTCCTCATAATCACAACTCAACCGCTGTCAGGAATGGTGTGATGGTGAGCAAGTCACTTCCCATGCTGTGTTGTGCTTCTGTCCAGTCATAATTGGTAAGATCAGGGAGTTGGGAAGGTGGTCTCTAATATTTCTTCCCGTGTGACTATTATTTGTAGAAAATTAAATTATACTCTGCTGGGTGTGTAACATATTGAAACTTCTTTTTTAAACCTCAGTTATGCTTTTATAGGAAATGAGAAGAATTACTCTATTTGGCCCCCTAGAAAAATTTGAATAACTAGAATTTAAAAAGGAGAAAATCCATATTATTTAATGATAAATAATACAGTAGAAATTCCACTTAAAAGCAATTAACTTTAAAAAAGAATTCATATGTCATAATTACTGAAAATATGTTTAATTTTTATTTTAAAAAATGAAACTAAATTATGAAAATAAGCTCACTTTATAATTCAGTCAATAAAATTCTGATTATATTATAACTATTTACCAGTTCTTGGTGTGAATGAATAAAGGCTCAATTATTGCTTTGGAGGGTGGTGTATCATTGTAGTTTTCCCGGAAAATTGTATGATGACATGATTTCTCAACTTTCCCTCCTGTTTATTTTTGCAAAACAATCAAAGACACAAATGCCAAAAGAATTTAGTCATCATCAATTTTCACAGGTTCTCTTATTTAAAAATATATTCTAATTATTCTCCTTTCAACTACCTATCTTGTCAGTTATTTTTTCTTACTTGTCATTGTCCTTGTTCTGATTTCACTGACTTAGTGAAATCCTGCATCTCCTGTAAGACTTACAGTTATATTTAGCAGCTTATTCGTGTTGTATTTGTGATGTATTATCAGGTGTCTGTATAATCTGTGAGAGTAAACCAACCAAAAGTGAAGTACAGAGACAGATATTATTGTGAAATAGTTAGGGTGTGAGTTTGGTAAGGGAAAATGTTCTCTTGGGAATCATGTTAGAAATGATCAGTTCATTAGTGAACCTTCTCCTCCCACGATGTGTTTTGTTTCCCTGTACAACCTAAGTTCTTCAGGGACTTGGAGCGTGAATACTTGTACAGTTGACCCTTGAACAATGTGGGTGTTAGGGCACAGACCACCCCTCTACCCCCCTGCCATGCAGTTGAAAATCCACATAAAATTTTGACTCCCCAAAAACTTTACTTAATTGCCTACTGTTAATGGGAAGGAAGCCTTTCTGATAACATTCATTTTGTATGTTATATGTATTACATACCATATTCTTACAGTAAAAGTAAGGTAGAGAAAACAAAATGTTATTTAAAAAATCATAAGGATTTGTTGATGATAGCTGTCTGACAGGTGTGAGATGATACCTCATTGTGGCTTTAATTTGCATTTCTCTGACAGTGACGTTGAGCATCTTTTCATGTGTCTCTATTGGCCATCAGTGCGTTCCCTTTGGAGAAGTGTCTGTTGAGGTCCTGTGCCCATTTTTAAATTGTATTTATTTTTTTGGTGTTGAGTTTTATAAGTTCTTTATAAATTTTAGAGAATCCTATATGAGATATATCATTGATAAATATGTTCTCCCATTCAGTGGGTTGCCCTTTTATTTTGTTGATGGTTTCCTTTGCTGTGCAAAAACTTTTCAGTCTGATGTGGTCCTATTTGTGTATTTTTTTTGTTTCCCTTGCCCGAAGTGATATGTCAGAGAAATATTGCCATGAGAAATGTCTGAGATTTTACTGCCTATGTTTTCCTTTAGGATTTTTATGGTTTAAAGTCTTACATTTAGTTTTTTAATCCATTTTAAGTTTATTCTTGTCTATGGCATAAGAAGGTATCTAGTTTCATTTTTTACATGTAACTGTCCAATTTTCCCATCAGCATTTATTGACTAGATTACCTTTATTCCATTGTACATTTCTGCTTCCTTTGTCAAATATTAATTGACCATAAAGGCATGGGTTTATTTCTGGCCTCTCTATTCTGTTCCACTGATTTATATGTCTGTTTTTATGTCGGTACCATACTGTTTTGATTACTATGACCCTGCAGTATTCTTTCATATCAGGTTATGTGACTCCTCCAACTTTATTCTTCTTTTCCAAGAATGCCAAGTCTATTTGGGGTCTTTTGTGGTTCCATATAAATTTTTGGAATATTTATTCTACTTCTGTGAAATTCACCATTGGTATATCTTGATAGGAATTGCACTGAATCTGTAGACTGCTTTGAGTAGCATGAACATTTTAATGATGTTGATTTTTCCTATCCATGAACACAGTATATGCTTCCACTTATTTGTGTCCTCTTCAATTTCTTCCTTCGCTGTGTCTTAAAATTTTCCAAGTACAGGTCTTTAACAGCCTTGGTTAAACTTATTCCTAGGATTTTTTAAATGCAATTGTAAATTAAATTTTTTCTTAGTTTCCCTTTCAGATAGTCCATTATTGGTGTATAAAAATGCAACTGATTTTTGAATATTTATTTTGTATCCTGCTACTTTACTAAGTTTATTTATCAGTTTTAGTAGTTTTTTGTGGAATTTTTGGAGTTCTGTCTATAAATAGTATAATGTCATCTGCAAATAATGACAGTCTTACTTTTTACTTCACAGTTTGTGTCTTTGAAGGAATTTATCCATTTTATCTAAGTTGTCAAATTTTGGACCATAATATTGTTCACAATACTCTCATGCTTTAAATACCTGGGAAAAAATTAGGATGTCACATCTTTCATTCCTGATATTGGTCATCTCTATCTCCTCTCTTTCTCCTAGAGCAGAGGTGGGTGGACTGTGGCTTGCAAGCTAAATCTGACTTGCTGCATGCTTTTATATATTGAGTTAAGAATGGTTTATGCATTTTTCTAATGGTTAGAAAAAAATCCAAAGAATAAAATTTCATGATGTGTAAAACTTGAGTGGAAATCAAATTTTCATGTCATAGATAAATAAAGTTTTGCTGGAGCACAACCACACGCATTAGTTTGTGTAGTACCTCTGGCTGCTTTTGTGCCACAATAGCAGAGTTAAAAGTTTGTGACCATATGGGCTAGTGACCATGTGGGCTAAACAACCTAAAATATTTACTGTGTTGCTGTAGTATAATAAAAAATATATGTAGTCTCTGTCCCCATTTATTTTGGCATAGAGCTTAAACACCCTTAGAACTTCCTGACTAATAAGTGTATCTTTGTTGTACTAATGAGGTGACTTTGTGATGGGCATCTTGGCAACTTCAGTGTGGGAACTAGTCACCAGAAAACCCAGGCATGTCGTCAGAGGGTTGGAATTTTCAGCCTCTCAACCTCTAGGGAGAGAGATGGGGCCGGATATTAAGTTTAATCACATGGTCGGTGATTTAATCAGCTATGCCTACATAATGAAACCCCAACGGAAAACTCTGGACCCTGCAGCCCAGTGACACTCCCCGGTTAGTGAGCGTTGATGTGCTAGGAGAGTGACGTGCGCTGACTTCATAGGACAGGGCACGGGAGCCCCCAGGCCTCACTTGATGCGCTTCCCTTATCATAGAACTGTAGATGTAAGTATAGCATTTTCAGCGAGTTCTGGGATTGTTCTTTTGAATTATTGAACCAGAGGGCATCGTGGGAACCCCCCAATTTGTGACCAGTTGGTGACGTGTTGGTGGCCCGGGGACTCCTGAAGTACACCTGTGGTCTGATGTGAGAGTGGTTTGGGGGAGGCCTCTCCCCGGTGGGGTCTGTGCCAGCTCCAGGTGCTCAGTGTCCAGACTGCACCGCAGTGTATTCAGTTGGTGTTAGACCAGTTGTGTTGAAATGGGACAGCGATTTTTTACAGAAAAAGTTGACCACACCCGGTTCTAAAGGTATAAAGTTTTATCAATTCCCCCCCAACCAAGGAACCAGCTTTTGATTTCAATAGTCTCTGTTGTCTTTCTGGTTTCGATTTTATTAGTTTCTGTTCATATCTTTATTTAATTTCCTTTCTATGCTCATATGCCTTGGAATTATGCAATCTCTTCCCATCTTGTGGTTCATGTTTCCAGCTTAAAATTGGCCATGGTGGGAATATTTACAGCACAAAAATGAGCAAATATTAAAAACTGGTGTTCTCTCCTCACCCTGTGAGCCAGTTGTTAAATATTTATCAGGATCGGCATACTACTTATAACAGCAATAACACAGCTTCTTAAAAAACTTTTTTTTCAAGTTAACTCTCTTTAAAAAAAATGCCTTTTCATGCTTCAGCAGATTGGCATACACACAAATCATTGACATCATGAAGTGGTGACAGTACAAAATGACAATACAAATAGGAGACAACTGGAAATCTCATAAACTGATGATGACAGTGAAAAATATTGTAGTGTTAAATGTAAATTCGGCTACATCTCTCCTGTGACCTAAAAGCACCACTTTTTAGTCACTTAACCAAGAGAAATGGAAACATGATTTGCACTTCAGAAAAGACAGTGTCAAAATGCTCATGGCCACTTAGTTCACAGCACTGCCGAAGGAGAGACAGTCGGAAAGCTCTTCAGCCCTACAACGTGAAAACACGTGGCGGTGTGATCGCGCAATGAAACAGTGCGCCACAATAAGGAAAAGCGAAGAACTGCTGTGTATATGACAACATAATGAATATAAAGACAACTTCTGAGGGAAATAAGCTAAAAGAAAAAAGAATATATACTGTATGCTTCAATGCAGCTAAAACTCAAGAACAGGTGAGACAACCCCACAGTAACAGGAATCAGAATCATGTTTTCCTATCTTGGGAGACAAGGCAAGTTGTGTGAGAGAACTTTCAGAGTAGTGGAAATGAGCACAATTAGATTTACACGTCGTCTGCATGAGTCCCTTCATTTGTCAAAATGTATGGAATTGTACACCAAAGAGCTAAGCGTTTTATTACGTGTAAATTATTTCTCAAAAGGTACATGAAGTGTATAAAGTATACTCTAGAAAAAATAATAGATACTGAATAAGATGGGTTATCTACTCCTTTGAGCCTATGAGGACTAAAATATTCCACCAGAGTCAGGAGCCTAAAGCAAATCCTATTCAAAATCCAGTATGGAATAGGGTTAATGCATCAGGATGGAAAATAACTGCCGGGAATAATTTTTTATACAAATACTTTCATAAAGGTGCATGACCATAGTTCACAGATTGCATTCTCAGGCTCTGAACCCAAATAATTCAAGCACCTTCTGGTCATTGCCTTTATCCTAGATTTCCTGAAGTTCCAACTCGAAGACTAAGTTTTGCACTGAGCATCGCCAAAATTTTGGTAGAGAGCCATCTCAGAGGTTCTAGCCGGGAATTGATTTGTAGGTATAATGCTGGTGAGATTTATAGAAGATAAAATAAAATGAGTGAGAAATAGACAAGCAAAAAGAGAAATTTTAAAAAGGGAGAGAAAAAGAAAATAGGAAAATATCCCACTTACAGGGATCTTAAAACCTATATAACTATAAATAAGGACGGTCACCCATAAAAATATTCTCAGGGGACCTAACATAAAAAGATGATCTCCATGAAAAGTTAAGTCAGAAAGGGAAAGGACTTGGTAATAAAAAATGTGATTCAAAATGTAAATTTTAAATCCAGAATTGGAAAGATACTGGATAGTCTCTGATCCTGAAATCAGGCAGAACAGGAGAGGCTGGTCCCCTTTGTTAGTGTTTACAGTGTTTCGCTTTTTGAGGAAAAGCGCCATGAGTAGTTGATCTGCAGAAGTCCCTTGCAGTTCTGTGGTGAGATTCTGCAGTACCTATGGTAAGCTATTTCCCAGAAGGTGGCAGGAAAGCTATTTTATTGCTAATGAAAAGCTGATGAAAGCGTTATTGCTGAGGGATTGATCCACTGCCCTCTTAAGAAGCTCTGAGATTCCCAGTCCTAATGGATGGAAAGGAGCAGAAATAACAGAGGTAGGTAGCCGGAGTCTAAAATTTGCAAGAAACATTAGATGGTTTGACATAGGTTGTCACTTAGGTCTTGTGGATGCCCTCTAAACAAAGTGTTGTGGGAATTCTTGGCCAGTCTCTCTGTTGGCGTGCTGAGAGCTTGGTAGATGCGTTGTTGACATTAAATAGAGCTTCCATTAATTGATCAGAGAAGTGCTGCTTGTATATCACTAGAAGGTACTGAAAAAGGCCATTTTGGAAGAAATTTTAGTTGTTAATTTCTGTGCTGCCATAACACTGTGATCCCACTGACCTTGTAGCATAGCCATTAAGATGCCTATCTCTTAGCCCTGTTCTCTGAGCAGTAGTCTCTGGTCCTTATTTTTATATTCTCCATGCTTGGCTTAATAAATTGTCTAATAAATTTGTATTGAATGAATGAATGATTAAAGGGTATTTATTTAGTCCTTTTAGACAGGAAATAGGAAACCCAAAAGATTGAAAAACAAACTTTGGGAATACTGAGAAATAGACATTTTAAAAAAGGATCTAATGTCAAGTAGTATGTAATATTTTAAGTAAGTTTTATTCAGCTACATTACAAATATTTCTTTTCAATTTAATAATTGGTATTCTGAGTTACAGCCATACCCATAGTTTTGTCCTCTGAGTAGTTGGTATTAATAACAAGTAAGACTATTTAGGTAGATTCTTCTTAGCTTTGTCCTCAGTTTCATTTAATTTTAGTCAGACATTGACTGGGCACCTAATATGTGTGTAGCATTGTTCAAGACCTGCCAGAAGATTAAAGAGAGAACCTCTAAGATATAAGGTATATTTAACATAACATTTATTATATACTTTTTTTTGCTAATAAACACATAATTAGTACAAAAGCCTTGAAAATGAGGAAAAAGCACACAGGAAAAAAATATCCATAATCCCACTGCCCCAACATAACCACTATTAGTATTTTGGTATATGCCTTTTTTGTATTGTTCATCTACAAATATCTTTTAAAAATAAGATGTAAAATAGGCAGTGGGTGAAACAGGGAGCGTACAGGGAGTGTCTGGAGATGAGCTCTTTCTGGCTCTGCCATTAGCCAGTATGACCTTGGGGATTTTCTTCACTTATGAAGGGCTTGTCATGGTATCTGAGGACCCTTCTCACTAGAAAATTCCGATTTCATTGAAATTGAACACCTTTGAAGACTAAGATTTCACGAGAATGAGATCGAATGTGTTTGAGCCTGTATTCATCTCCATTATGGGACAGATTTTAAAATCTTGAACTACTATAAATATTTCCTGCTAATAGGTTTTCTTATTGTGAACCAGTTATATTTAAAAGAACAAATTTCTCCTGGAATAAGAGCCACAATCTGAACTGATGAAGTTATAAATGGCTTTATAAATATGTTTTTAGGAAAATGTTAAAATAATTCTTGTAAACCTTAAAGCATGCTACTGGAATAAGAAATATAGGATCTCCTCTATTTTAAGTACATGATATTTTATATATTTTTTTAAAAAAAGCACACCAAGGAGAAAAATCAAAGCAGCTACGTTACTTGATTCTTTTTGCGCCTCAAGAAAATTGATTTTGGCTTCCCTCCCCTGCTCCGTGCATATTGTGGACATGTAGATTGGTATGCAAGAAGTATTGCGTGTTGTGCTCCAAAGCCTGAAAAATGTTCAAAGGTATCTGGTTTGTCTTAGAAGGATCAGTTTTCACATTAAACAATTTTTGTTGAACAGTTAAGATGTCCTATTATTTTTACCATTTCAAAGTAGGATTTTTTTGTATGCATTTTAACAGTTATTTAAGAGTCCCCGTGTGCTTAGAAAGGAATCTGAATATATATGCCTTTAAAAGAAAAAAAAACCTCAGCACATTGTAGGTTATTCCATCAACACCATCAAATGACTGGGAGCTGTAGTTGGAACAATATGTAAAAATACAGCTTGTGAAAGATTTCCTTTATTAACTGTCATCATCCGCAGAATATATGTTCAAATAAACGTTGTGTAATAACTAAATTTGAGATTAATAGGCCCCTTAAGAAACAGCGAAGTCATTCAGAATAGTCAGTGAAAAATAGGCTGCAAGACTGTTCCATGCACATATTGTCCTGCTTACATGCTCTCTCTGGTGTCGTTCCCATTCATCACTGTCGGCAGGCTCTGTGCTCATTAAAACACTCTTGCACAAAAGCAACTTAATTTCCTTAAGAGGAGAAGACACCTGATTCAATTTAGTACCCAGAAACAGTAACTTGAATATATTTTCCCGGGCCTGAATGGAGATGAATAGTTATAAACAAGAATATCCATCCCTCGCTCACTTCAAGATTAAGGATATTAAATAATGTTTAACATTGGTATCAGGAAAGGGACCTGTAGAAAGAGGCAAGAAATATAGCTCACTCGCAGAAAAGTGGCTGGATGTCATTTACTCTTAACTTACATATATGTATATATGAACAAATGAACTTCCGTTCATTTCTGTGATGTTTTTAGAACAAAGAGTTAAAGTGATCATTAAAATGGTGAATTTTAATGGTACGTGTTCTAAAGTTAATCTTTCTTTAAACTGGTGAATACCTTGTGGCAGTACTATAGTCTTCACTTAGATTTATTTGTTGAGAAGAAACATTCAAAACTGATTTCAAAGCAGTGTTTTATTTTGTAGCCATTGCCGGTTGAAAAATACAGTAACAAC
Source organism: Trachops cirrhosus (assembly GCA_028533065.1). Lineage (NCBI taxonomy): Eukaryota > Metazoa > Chordata > Mammalia > Chiroptera > Phyllostomidae > Trachops > Trachops cirrhosus. The sequence goes on along the minus strand of CM052545.1, from coordinate 14,521,403 downwards.
CCTGACTGGTGTGGCTCAGGGGTTGGGGCTCATCCTGCAGACCAGAGGGTCGCCAGTTGGATTCCCAGTCCGGGCGCGTGCCTGGGTTATGGGCCAGGTCCCCGACTGGGACGTGCGAGAGGCAACCGATCGATGTTTCTCTTGCACATTGATGTTTCTCTCCCTCTCTGTCTCTTTCCCTCCCCCTCTCTCTAAAAATAAGTAAATAAAATCTAAAAATATAGTAACAAATAATGGAGAACACCCCTTGCATGCTGAGTAGGGTATAAACTCACATTTTAATGACTGTCCTGTATGTTTACGTCTGTATTATGATTCAGTAGTACTTAAATGTAATAGAGAAATGTATAACTCCAACTTCATTGGTTATGAGATTTATACAGTGAAAATAGTGGTAATTAAATAGTCAATATTAAGATAAAACTAAGATGTTTATCAGAAATGCATTATAATTGGCTTTTAAAACAAACAGAATAAACTTTTTCCCAATTCTTTTATTTTTATTCTTTTTGCCTTTTATGGCATTTTGCAAAACACCTGACCAGCAAAAAGAAAGTATTTTGTGTTTCCATATTTAATGGGAGCCCAAGGCTTGGAATTTAATCTTTGATGTCTTTATTTTTCAAAGTGAACCTATGCTTAGAAAGGAAGTAAATATTACGGACAGTTCTCCTTGCTAATCAGAGGCTGAAGCGAAATAAATTCACATGATTGAGGATCGTTTCCAGGGTAAGACAGGGCAGCTTAGATCTCCAACCACTGTCACCAGCAGTCCGTTTTCTTTTCCTTGTTTTTGTGTTATGCCACATGCAGTGGGAACGAGGGGCAGTGCTAAATAACGCTTCATCAGCCTACCTAGGGAAGCACTGCCTGGCTAGTCCTTTATTGTTCTCTACCTTGTTTAGGAGCACAATTGTATCTGTTAGGCTTCCAAGAATAGAAAATCAGACTGCAAGTAGCTTAGCCAGGCAAGGACTCATTTTCTCATTTACCAAGATGCCTGTAGGTAGGAAGTGCTGGCATTTGTTCTGTGGCATATTAGAACGGCTATCTCTGCATTATTTTGGTCTTTCTTCTCTGGTCACAAAACAGCTGTCACTGCTTTGGGCGGGAAGAAAGGCAGTGCCAGAAACTAACCTCCCTGCTCCCCACCCCGTGAAGCACATGTATCAATTTATATCTCATTGCTCAAAACTTCGTTGCAGGGCAACCCTATCTTCCCTTTTTCATGTGTACTTTTCGTGTCTTGCTTAAAATCTTACTTTAAAAAATTGTTTCCTTTTCTAACGGCATAAAGATAGTCTCTCATAGTTTGTTCTAAAACTTTTAAAGTTTTGCCTTCCAAATGTAGGTCTTTAATTTATCCAGTATTTTCTTCTCTAGTGTATTGTGAAAAACCCAGTTTCTCCTCTGGTCTTTGATCCATCTTCTCTTTTCTTTGAATTGAACACGAGTTGGGGGTTCTTGAATCACTTGGGTAGTGTAACTTCAGCCCCTGGCCCATCCTTGACGCAGGCCTGGTATGACTTTGCTGACTGTCAGCAGAGCTTTCTAGTTGCTCCTCTGTAGTGGAGCAGTGCTCTCCTTTCTGCTCCGCCCGCTGCGGGGCACATTCCCGCCTCCCACCCTTCTTTGCAGGACACACCCTGTGTTCCCCCTTGCTGCACGGTCACAGTCAGGACTCCCGGGAGAGTAGCGTCCACTGGCAGGCTTTACCCCTCTGGTTTTGAGTAACTTATGTCTCATACCTGGTGTTTTTCGTTTGTTTCTTTGTTTTAGCTCATATATGCACTTAGCATATTGTGTTATTATAATCTCTATTGGATGGTGTGAATGTGAGGATCATGCACTACATGAGATGCCATCTCACGGACACGATTCCCCAGCCCCACCCTCTCCTTTGACAGCATCTCTGGCACATTCCCTGGTTTTCTAGTCACTTTTAGTTGCAAACATAGACTTAATAATGAGGATTAGCTTTTTGGTGTTAAATAATCCAGGCCAGTCTAGTTTAAAACTCCAAATTTCCTGCTTTCCCCTCCTAGGCTTAACCTGTTTATTTAAAACACAGAAGTTTGTACTTTTTTTCTTAATGAATATATATATATATATATATATATATATAAAATAGCAATTGTGAATGGGATTCTTTTCTTAATTTCGCTTTCCGATAGTTCATTATTGGCATATAAAAATGCAAATGACTTCAGGATATTAATTTTGTATACTGCTAATTTACTGAAATCATTGGTCAGTTCTAGTAGTTTCTTGGAATTTTTAGGGTTCTGTATGTACAGTGTCATGTCATCTGCAAATAATGACAGTTTTACTTCTTCCTTTTCAATTTGGATGCCTTTTATTTCTTCTTCTCGTCTGGTTGCTGTGGCTAGGACTTCCAGTACTGTGTTGAGTAAGAGAGGTGAAAGCAGACACCCCTCTCTTGTTCCCAATCTTAAGGGGAACACTTGTAGTTTGTGCCTGTTGAGTATGATGTATAAAAATATAAACTAAGGTAAGCAGGACCATTGGGGAAGAGGGCCTGGACTGTTCTACTGTTTTTCTACCTTCTCACCTTCCCTACTTCCGATCTCTTTAGAGCCAAGGGGAGAATAAGAACAGATGCGTTAGAGACTGTGGGAAGGTCTTTTCTTATTGGTGCTCTTGTGGTCTGACCCGCGGTGTCCTATGTCATAGCAGGTGTCCACAAGCTAGCTCTTTTTGCCAGACAGGTTAGGGGAGGGAGTTCTTTAGAGTACACCTCCGCCCTTGCCCCTAAACATGTCCCTTAACCTCTCACTGCTGGAATCTCTTTCCCTGGAATGCTGCTGCTATTTTGGGTCTCTCCAGATGAATCAAGTTTGATGGCAGTCCTCTGAGGCATTTACTTGGCCCACATGGAATTGACAGAACCTGACCCCATCACGGAATTGACGTATATTTGGCTAAGTTTACCATCTCCTTGCCCCGCCGTTGTGGTCCATTCTAAGCAGCCTCCCCACCTGTCTCTGTTCACATACACATCCTCCCTAACCCGCCCCCATCCAACTCTAGGGAATAAACACACTGTGATGTTTCCCAGAACTCTCATGGAGTGCGCTCGACTCCTTGGCCACTTTGCAAGCACTTTCTTCCCCCAGTAAACTTCCAGCATGGGACAGCAATACCATTCTTGCTTTCTCACAATTTCTCCTATCCCCACTGGTTCTTTTGAATATATTGTCCCTTCCCCAAAATCAGAGGTGTGTGGGCAGTGAGCTCTCTTCCCTAGAGAAGGAGAAAAGAGTCAAAAGACGCTCTATTCCTGGACATTTTCTCTTATTAATCTCCTCTGGAATTTCTGGTTTGTTATTATCGGGCCTGTTTGTGAAATGGTCCCTGACCTAGTTTTCATGTCTTTTAAGAAGTACTGCATAGATACGTATCTTACTTTAGAACAGATACTTGCCACGCATTCTCTGCTTGGAGCATTGTCAGGAGTTCTGAAACAACAGTTAAGTGCCCCATTTTGACATTTTGGCAAACATTTCTGTATGCATTGACTGGGGAAGCAGAGTATGCAACAGTGGAAACTGGAAGTTTCATAAATTGACTTGCAATAGATTATCTACACTCAGTGTTAACAATGGGCTTTGTTTTTTAATCCAGTGCACTGATGAGGGAAAGGAAAGAGGGATGCTGCACCGGCATTGTGCAAGTTTTAGATGTAGCATTGCAAGAGAAGACGTGGGAAGGACCCAGCCACGTTCATGTATTTGAAGTGCAGTCATGCAAACAGGGGCTACAGATTTGCGCATCTCTAGGAGGTGGAACATGGTCAGTGCGTGGCAGTGAGGAAGGTGAAGGTTTGGGGCTCACCGGAAGGTAGAACTTCATAACGTTTAAAAGCATTCAGCTTTGAATGGGAAAACTTGCTTTTATGAGTCAGAGGGACTCTCTGTCCCCATTGTTTTCAGGTTTAAAAAAATTCCTTTTTATTTCAAATAATTCCAAAGTTATGAAGAAATTAATTCATTATGGAACTTGCTCAATTTTCTAAAATAATTTAATAAAGACAAGCTGCATAATATATAATGAAACATTAGTAAAATACCATATATTGGGGTAAAATTAAGCTGATACTAAAAGCAATATATTATCTAAGAATATGTAATATAAAGGAAGCCAATCTACACAGTATTAAAAAATCACCTCAATATGGACTTTTTTTTCCCAGTTAGCATTGATCTAATTATCCTTCAAATGCGATTATACCAAAGCATACACTTTGCAGATGGGTTTCATGAATTCATTAATAAAAACATTACTGTGCAGGACATTCAGTTAGCACAAGAAGTATTCATTCATTTATTCATTTATTAATGTTTATTGAGGGTCTACTGTGACCCAGGTACTCTTCTCAGCACTGAGCACACAATTCTGTACAAATTAGACAGAGTTCTTGCTGTAAGGGAACATTCTCGTAGAATGCAGCATTCTAGGCAGGGAATGGGTAATTAAATTGTCTCTAGCAAAAGAGATAAGTGGAATGCTGTATTTAACAATCAGTGAGCTGTCTCGGGTATGGCTTCTAGCAGGCCGAGGCGAGGAAGCTCACATCCGGAGAGAGTCTGCTCAGACAACCCGAAGGCTTCCACCCTCAGAACCAACCGTCTTTGGTGGTTCATGTTTGATCTCAGTTTATGAGGTTTGTATTTTCCTTAGCCATGTTTGTTTCCATGCAAAAGGAATAGTGGATTTGGGGGTTATTTTCAAAACCACATATTTTCAAAACCCCAGAGATACCCCTGGAAGATGCCCTTGGTCTGTCCTGCAGCTTCACCTCCCCTGCCCAGGGACGTGTGCCAGAGGGTGTCCATCCTCCAGCTTGTCGGGTGGCAGGCAAGAGATACCGCTAATGAAACAAGTAGGGATTGAAATCTTAATTTCATTTTTTAAAAATATTTTATTTACTTTTGGACAGAAGGGAAGGGAGGGAGGAAGAGAGAGGGAGAAACATCAATGTGTGGTTGCCTCTCACGCACCCCACACCAGGGAACCTGGCCCGCAACCCAGGCATGTGCCCTGACTGGAACTGAACCAGCGATCCTTTGGTTCACAGACCGGTGCTCAATCCACTGAGCACGCCAGCCAGGGCCTTAATTTCATTTTAAAACGAAATATTTATTACGTTTTAACACAAAGGAATTTGAATTGCAAACAGTAAGCTGGTGAACATCTCCCTGGCCAGATAACGCTTGTGAAATATAGAAAAGTGACATGTTGAAAACAAAAGCCAAGCAGGACAGGCAGAGAGCAAAATGAAAAATAAAAACGACCCTCACCCAATCCCATTCAACAAGTTTAACCATAGTTAGGAGTTCTTTTTGTGATCCTTTTTAGAACAAAGTGTTAGTGTTGTCTTATACATACCTGTACAAATGTATGTGTGTAAATGTGAACACAATCAGAATGTGATGCTGGGATTTATAATACGGAACATGTATTTGGCGCACGTGGAGAGGACAGAGAGCTCTGACCCCTTTCCCATGCCTTGCCCTGTGCACCTCTTTCATCTGGCTGCCCCTGGGTTATGTCCTTCCGTAACACAGCAGCAATCTAGTGAGTAAACTGGTACCCTGAGTCCTGTGAGCTGCTCCAGCAAATGAATCAAACTCCAGGACGGGGTTGTGGGAACCTTTGATTGACAGCCAGTTGGCCAGGAGCACAGGAGACAACTTGGACTTATGAGTGACATCCAAAACGTGGACAGTTTTGTGGGGCTGAGCCCTTAACTAGTGGGGTCTGACCCTTGTTTCAGGCAGAGAGTGGCAAAATTGAGTTGACTGGTAGCATACCTAGCAGGTGCCTGAGATTTGCTCCTCGTGGACAAGAACATATTGAAGGGATTATAGATAGTGTTTTGAAACTTGCCTTTTCACTTAAAAAATCAGCATGCTTTCCTATTAGTATATAGAGGATACTGATAATGAGAAGAGAATCATTAAAAAATCATTCCTTGATATGAGGAATCGTATTCCTTGATAATTCTAGATTTTACTTAACTAACTTGATTGCTTTATGGCAGTGGTAACTTAAAACATTATTTATGTTAAGCATATTTATGTCACTGGATCATAATTGGGAAGTTATGGGAAGTAAAACAAGATGTCAGAGATGCTTCTATCGGGTGGGAGACTGAAATCTAAATCTGTCGTTGCTATTGCCCAGTTTGGCTTGGGCAGGTCCAGCCCTCTGTGTCTTCCAGTCCCTGGATTCTGCCGGACACATAGAGGAACTGAGTAGGTGAGGCAGACTTTGAACGTTTCTGGGGGCTCTACTTATTTCGGCAGTCCATAACAAACACGCAGGTACTTAGGATGGGCTTCATCAGATTCCTTCCTTAGAAGTCTTTGGTCTGCAGTGGGACACATAGCCATGCAGATAGGTCATTTCCATGGTGTGGCCAGTGCCATGGCCTCGGTGTGGTACGGGTGCTGTGGCAGCAGGCATGGGGACACCGAGTGCACCTAGCAGAGTGTGTGTGTGTGTGTGTGTGTGTGTGTGTGTGTGTGTGGACGAGGTGATTGAAATCATCTTGGAAGAATAGTGCCCAAGCGGAGTTGCTGAGATCAGCGGTAGAGGAAGGGAGAATGGTAGAGAAGGGCACTTCAGGCCAGGGGAGACAGAGGGGAAGAAGCAGCATGGTGAGTTTGGAGAATTGTCAGAATATAAAATTCGAGGCAGGAAATGAGATCTCTCTTCAGAGAGGGACCTGTTTATGGAGAGCCTTGTATGTCATGCCAAGGAGTTGGGAATTCCTCATTAAGTCAGAAGACACCCATGTCCCTTGTGTATCAGTTAAATACTCTATGGATATCATCACTCATGGGAACTCTGGAAAACATAATTCCTTCCTCTGCTACAAGTGTAGGAGTGAGCCAACTATGAGCCTAATTATCTATTCATGTTGAGCCCTAGATTCTTGGTGTAGTGTCTGATTTTACGTGAGTCTTCAGAGTACCCAAAGCTCTCACCGATGATTGCCTGATCTCACTGCATGGAAGGGCTGAGTGTGGTGTAGGTGAGCGAGTTCAAATCCATCACCTCGTCAGAAAAACACCTTAGAATAAGTTGGCCTGCAGCATCTTTGGGCACCTAAGCTGTCACTGTCATTTTATAAAATGCAGAAGCGTAGCCAATCATATGAAACATATTCTTTGTGTTTGGGCTTAAAAAGAGAACTGGATGGAGTGTGAGTGTGGTGAGTTGGTCTGATGAGTAGTAATTGTTATTTATTTTACCTGGCTTCTAGGCCTTTTTATTTCTAACCATCCATTTTTTTTTTAATGTTAAGCAAAACTGTTAGTTATCTAGTGTAAGGTTGGTGAAAGGCACTGGCAGGAAGCAAATTTGGAAGAGAGGAGTTCAAAGGGGAAGACTTCATTCCTTTACCAAAAATAGAGATCAGTCCATTTTAAGCACAACACAGGATCGGGAAATGAACACTGTTGGTGGGGGAGGTGCATTTTTGTAGAAAGGAAGGCAGCGTTCCTTGTTGATCTCAGCACGCCTCACTTATGTTTACCGTTTTACTTATTTTTCTCCCCACATAAAACTTTTCTCCTGACTCCTCCAGAGTGGAATTCCAGGACGACATGTTTAAGTTGCTGCAGTTTGCAGTTGTCATCTGCAATGTTTTGTGTAGCTGGATCTCCATTTTTTCTCACCGCTCCCTGCACAACATGGAACACCAGATGCCGTTACCCCTGTCGGGAAGCAAAGGTTTCCCTGGTCTGTGCCTGTATTTATGCCACAGAGGAGGAGTGGTCCAGTGCCATCTTTTATTGATGGGGCCAGCAAAGGAGGAATCTAATGAAATTATCAAAGCTTTGAATTAATTATGAACTTGAACAGGAGAGCTAAGCTCTCTGGAGCCAAGGATCTCATTACCCATGCACTCTCATTGCATCCTCTTCTGGAGCAGAAGGCATTTTCAGCTACAGCTCTTAGCTTGGCTTTGGACTTGGTTCAAACTTGCTAAACTGACATCGTCTTCTTACTACGATGTGGCTGCTAATGTCCACGATGATTAACTTAATTCTGCTCTGGATCTGCAGGCAAAGTCAGTAGGGTTTCTCTACCCCTCCTTTTGCCTTTTATAGTTTTTTTTTTCTTTCCTTCTCTTTTCTTTCATCACATGGGATGTTATACAAGTTCCTATCCTTTTTGAATAATGTGAGATGCTTTTAGGACTCAAGTATAGCTTCTTGGAATACAGAGATTGGTTTAAAGTTAAGAGCTGTATTACTTCTACTGTGTATTCCCTGGATATTTAGGTAAGCAAAGTCAAATATTTCTTCTCTGAACTTTGAACACCCAATAGAAGTCTTTCTTGCTTGTTTCTGCTGTAGATCGAATGGAGTAGCAATAACTTCCATGGTCTGAAAACGTTGTTCATAATTTTAATGAGTGCTGGATGAAAACTACCGGTCCCACTTTGTGGGGATGTCCTAGGACTTAGGCTCCCTGATAGAGAGTGGTTAATGTTTCCTTAACAATTCTGGGTTTCCTTTCCCAGTGATATGAATTTTGTTATGGATAAATCACCCTCTGATTGTCTTAACTTCAGCAGCAAAATCGATAACAACAAGGCTTGGGTTTACTGTCGGTTGCAGCTCTTCGGTGCTGGCACAGAGGTTCAGAGAGTCTCCTGGCAAGCCTCCTCTGCTTGCTGTGGAGACCTGTTATAGATGAGTTCCTAAGCTGCAGCTCATCTGTCTCAGCAAACTATAGGCCACTGGCAATTTTTGTAGGCAGTGAGTAACTTTGCTTTATAGCACCAATGTTTTAAGATTTTTGAATAGTGGGGATGGGACAATGATAATCTTTGCTTTTTCTTTTCCTATTCACCTTCAGTGAGTTTTCCCCCCATTTATTTTCTCCATAGGCAGCAGCAATATTTAATTCAGCCTTTGGAAGTTTTTTGGTAAGTAAACACGGTTTCACTTGTCTCTTATAACTTTTGTTGTGATATTGTTTGTATGAAAGATTCAGTGATATTGGACTTCTTTTACTATATGGTGAAATATAAGAGTTTTTGTATCTTTTATGATCCATTATCCATAACCTGGAGAAAAATAGTGAATAAATAAAAAAATTTTTCTCACAATATAATTTGTAGACTTGGGTTTAATATTCCATTTAGTGGATTCACGGAATCGATTAAAACACTATGTGTCTCTTTATAGAGGTTATGTCAATATATTGATCGTTTAATGAGGTCTTTTAGATTATTATTATTTTGTATCGTGGGGCTGAGGGTTTTGAAAAGGAGACGTGACCCAGCTGCGCAGGCAGGGAATGCGCATTTGCCTGTGGACATGCCGTTGGTTTCGTGCATCCCATTGTCAGAGAAGCTACTGTCTTGGTTTCTTCTAAGAAATCTATGTGAAAAAAATTTGGAATGAGGAAGTAACTAATGAGTAATTCACAAGAAAATGTAATATTTTTAATAGGCAAACTATAAATTGAATATAAAAAGATTAAAAATAGTTCAACTTTCATACATAGAATTACAATATGTTGTAATTAAAGGATAATACTATTTTAGCATTTTTAATCATTTTAAAAATAAGATGGTATAACAAAAAATGTGATTTGTGTTATGAATGAATGAGAAAGAAGCTGAATTTTTTGTTAATTGAATATTTTTATTTATATCCTCCCTAAAACTTCACTAAATTCACAAAAATAAATTAGAATACTGTATTTTGGGTACATAACTTATTAGCAGATATGTAGTCCCAATAATTGAGAGTAGAATCAGTGGAGTATGAACTGCTTCATGTGTCTAGGCAAAATGTCCATTGCTTCTGTATAAAATGTTCTTGATGTTACTTGTTATTGTATGTATTTAAATGTAGTATTTATTACAGAGTGTGAATTCTACTTACTTCTATACAGATTTTAGTGTTTCAGTGTTACAGAGCTTTTACTTACATAACTTCTGCAAAATATGTTTGGGATAGATCTCGTTTTTAAAGTAGTAATGTTATTCCTGAAGTGGTATTATTATTGGGTTTGAGAAGAGAGATAATAGAGTCTATTTAATGAAAATGATCTCTTGACCTACTTATGTTAGACTCAATGATATTTTAAGTCATTACTGCCTGCGTGTGAGTATTATTTTCTGTACGTTGTCACCATTGACAGAATAATATGTTAAATATGATCTTGCTGGAAGCCAATTTTTTTTATGTGGTTTGGAATCATATACATTCACTATCAAAGCATGGTTTCCTAAGCTGGAGCTCTACCCTTTTAAATGTCTAAGGTCACTAAGAAACCAGGCTAAGGCCATTGTCTGAGCAACCAAAGCAAAGTGCGTTGTCCTGTATTTGGAAAACAAGCTCACTCGGTTTAGTTGCAGCCTTGCCCTGACTCTGTGAACCACGAACACATCGTGGTATTTGCTCTGCAAGGTCCGACTCTTCAGTAAGGTCCAGCAGAGTAAAACTTGTCCTGGGGAATCTTCCGGGTTTTTAGTATGCTTTTTCACTTCTAAAAATTTGTGCATTCTCACTTTTTAGTCTTCTGCTTTTTTCCCCTCTCTTTATCTTCTATCTTAATTCAGTTAATCAATCAAAAGTATTTATTGATGTCCTGCCACACAGAGGTTGTTTTCTAGTAGCTATTGAGGGGTGCAAAGAAATATGATGTGGGTCCCTCTAGGTTGTGAAATTGGCACATGCAAAAAGAAACATGATGTAAAAGTGAAGAAGTCAAACGAAAGATGTTACTGTATGGTATGTTACTTTCAAATGGCAGAGGGAATGCACACCCCTAATTCAAAGGACAGACAGAAGCAGCTTCTCTGAGCTGGACCTCAGAGCATATCAGGGCTTCGCTTGTTGAGAAGAGAGGACAGGAGATGGCAGAGCAATGCCAGAGAGGCACTAGTGTGGGTTCGTTTGCTTCATTTTTCTTTCTACTTCCTGCCCGTGCTTTTTCTTTCCCAAAGTTGAAAATTACCAGAGAGGGTTTGAGAATGAAAATTGTGATGGAGATGTTTTGCTGAAGTGTTATAAAAGAAATAATTCTATTTCTTTTTTCTCCCTTCTCCATCTTCGTTACAATAAACCTTGGATTATGAAATATGTATGAGTCTTAAAGAAATCAGTTAGAATTGGGTTCAGCTTATTTAACAAAAAAATAAAAGCAGCTTATACGAGGTAAAGGTTTATTTCTGTATTAGGTAAAATCTGGAGGAGGCTGTGCAAGGATGCTACAGTGGCCTCACGGTCTCATTGTGGACTGAAACGCCGCTCTCCCTCCTCCACCCTCCGCAGCGTGAGCTTCCTTCCCCAAGGTTGCCCGGTGACCCAGGATAGCTGCTGGCGCTGCAGCCGGAAAGGTGCCTGGATAGCAGGGTAGAGTGAAGGAGGACAGAGGAGCTCCCTGAAAGCTAAGTCTGCCTGTTAAAAACAGCATGCCTAGAATTTCAGCACCAGACTTAGTAATATTTTACTGTGGAACTTAGTCATGTGATCACACCCAGCCACTGGAGGGGTCGGGGCATTACCCATTTGCTCAGAGCTGACATTTGGGTTTCTGTCACTGCGGAAGAGGAGAGTGGGTCGCAGCAGGCAGCCAGCACTTTCTGCACACGAACGCCATACAGCAGTGGTCAGGAGCTCGAAGACAGAGATGAATCGCAGTGGGATGATATGAGAAATCTTCAGGGAGTAGTTGGGGCCTGAGCTGGGCCTGGGAAAAGGACTTATTTTAATTCTGAATTATAAACCTCAGGTTATATTTTGTTATTCTTAAAGGGTGGTACTTGTTAGCGGTTTGGGGGGAGTTTTCTTTATAAATGGAAAATATCTCCCTATCCCTTTTTTAAAAAATATTTTATTGTTCAGGTACAGTTGTCTGCATTGTCCCCCCACTACTCCCCCCACCCCAGCCCTCCCTGCCTCCCTTCCCTGACTCCACCCCCCTTGGTTTTGTCCATGTGTCCTTTATAGTAGTTCCTCAAAACCCTTCCCCCTTTCCCCGCATTATACCCTTCCACCTCCCCTCTGGTTACTGTCAGATTGTTCTTAATTTCAATGACTCCCTATTCTTAACATTTGCGATTATGGGTAGTAGTATGGTTTCTGGTGTCAGACTCGCCTGGGTTTCTGTCCTTACTCGGCTGAACACTGGCCTCACCACACCGCCTCCGTGTACGTAAAGTGAGATGACGATGGTGTCTGCACTGTGCAGTCGTGGTGAGGACTGAGTAAGATAAGGTGCTCGTGTCGTGTCTGAGCTGTGCCTTGATTTGTGTGAGACCATGGACACCCCCGCAAAATGGAATTGGTTCTCTCCAACTCCTGTAGTGTTAAAACACACCGAGTCAGTGATTATGGTCTGGTTATGAGCGACCATTTCTTTTGTATTTACATATTGGAATCTGAGCAGAGTATTTACTTTAGATTACCTTAAAACTTTGAACGAAAGGCTTTTATTAGAAGAATGTTTGAAGACAGAACTCTGAAGGCATTCTTGTTGATTTTCAGACTTCTGGGTATACCAAATAAAATAGCATACATATTATTTATAGCTAGTTTAATAATGTCCCAGGTATAATTAAAACATTGTTTTAAAGAGCTAATTGTTACAGAAAATTGTTTTTTTTTTTAATGTAGCTAGACTGGTAATAACCGATGATAGATGAATTCAATTTACATAAATTTCAGACCAAGAGAATATTTTAAAATCATGCCACAGAGGACTGTTTTAAGTTAAGAGGTTAATGTCATTATCTCCTCCTCTTATTTAAATTGTTTGGTTAACAATAATTGTGGAGCATAATAAGTATTTTGAGATTTCCCTTGATGAGATTTTAATATAGTTTGATAGTCAACCACCCAGAATAAGTAAAACACCATTAAAATTATATATATTTTTTTCCTATGTAAAGGCATGTATTTCACGTTCAGCTACCTCATATGTTGTTTCCTCATTAAAGGGAGAATTTCTAAAAATAGATATTAACGACTTTTTAAAAATTTCAGCTGAAAAATTCTTTCATTTGAAAACATTCAACTGTATTGAAAAAAACTTTAGTCACACGATTTGTTAGAACTGTGGCATTTTTGGTTTGGAGGCTGAATTTGCTATTTCCATGACTTCAAGGTTACAGGTTAAATGTAAAAGGTAAAGGTAGAACATTTCCTTTTTAGACTCCTCAGCCAGTGTACTGGTTTTGGTAACTCCTGATCTTAGAGGAAAACCCTATGAGTAACAAAGTTGATCATCCGAATAGAGTTTCTGATAACTATGTTACACAACATCGTAGTGACTCATGGCAACGTAAATGTAAGGGTTTCTGAAACAGCCGCAAAGAGTTATAAACACAGTTAAGTCATCTTAGTGAATGCAGTAATGCTGAGTCTAAAAAAGATCTCTAAGAGTCACTGTGGATGCAGAAAGAGTACTTTCTAAATTTCCTCTTCATTTAAAGTATTAAGAAATGGTTTTTTTCTTCATATAAGTCTTCTCTTCAAATAGTAATTGCTGCAACCAGAAGAAGCTGTTATCTTCCGAGATTAATAATTTTGTTTCTTTTCATGTGAGACCAGGTGTTCAAGGAGCTCCTTGCCTTGAGCCGAAGAACTGACTGTCCGTCTGTCTGTCTTTCCTCTTTGCGTTGGCTGGGCTACCCGTGCTCCCCAGCTTTGCAGAAAGATTTGAAGAGCTAACGGATGCTATTGTAGGTGCTGAAAGAAAGAAATCCCAAACACAAATGGCATTGTTTAATAACCTGGGTGTAACTTCTTTTGTTCTTCCTTTCCTGTACCAAACACTCGCTCACCCACACTGAGAATGGCCACAGAGGAAGTGCGTTTACTTGGTTTCTCCTGGTGGCCGGGCGGCGCTGCTTTTTACAAATCAGAGCAAGAGTCTCAATGATCAGCATAGACAATTAAGGATGGTGCCAGATATGACTCAGTTGTTAATTTGATTTTCCTTTCATCTAAGTCTAGGATGTCAATTTTTAATTTAGCTTGTTTATGAAATACCCATTTTGGGCAATACTGAAAACTGTGCTGATATTTTCCCTTAATTTGCTTAAAAACTCAACCAACCCAAATTATTCACTTGAGATCTTGATTCCTCCCCCTACAAAGTTCATGATTTGTTCAGAAATCAGGTTTTTATTTTCACTAAGCTTAAATGCCAGAGCAAACAAACAAATGCATTTTTAAGCAGTATTCAGTACTATACCACCTTGTAGGATGTTGTTTTAAGTTCATCCTTTTTACTGTTAAGGACTCAATAAAGCCCAGATGTAAAATAACCTATCTTAGGCTTCAAAATGTGTTCTGAACTGTGTTCAGACCATAGGAAGATGGTTTCCACCCTTATAAAACGGAACCCACCATCAGCTGTGCATTTCATTTTCTCAGCTCTTTGGGCCAATGAACATCATAAAAGTTAGATTGTGAGAAAAGACTGCTTTCACTTTAAAAATACAATTGGGTTAATTAGCACTGTGGCACAGAATAGGAAAATAGGATATAAAATTAATATACAAGTACTGAGTCTATTAGATTCAAGGCACTTTTCTAGATACTGAAGCAAATACATAAGGCATAAATACATGAAAAAATAAATAACAATAAATGATTTAAGAAAGAGAAGACAGGAACTGCCTTTAAAGCAGTGTCTTTCAAATTTCAGGCACCTTTATGACTTCTGCCTTGCCAATATACTATTTGTATTGTTAGATTAAATAAAACTCACCTTTTAAATTTGAATTTATTTTCATGCAAAACTTTGTGTCAACACTGTAAATTAAAAATAGCAATCTTGTCATGAATAGAAGGTTACTGAAATTAAAGCAAATGGAAAAAAGCTAGTATAATTTTATAGCTAAACCCCGCTGCCTCTACAAGGCCCTGCGTCTGAGCCTATCCTCCTTCTGATAACAAGCGGAGCTAGAACAAGCCTCAAACTGAGAACCGTTCCCTCCTGCAGTCTGAGTTTTCTTGAGAAGAAGTCACTTTAGTCTCTAATGCTTTGTCCCTGTGTCCTCTAAGTCACTGTGCTCTGCCTCACGCTGGAGACAGTTCTGATCTCCGACGGAGAACCGTCCATCCTCTGGAGGGCTCAGGTAAGGAGCCCCCGACCAAGGACTCTAGAGTTGGAACGCACCGGTGTTTCTTTCCCCGCAGCGTATTCTGCCCGGCACTCCCCGAAAGCAGAGCGCCCGTGAGCCCAGCCTGTCTGTGGAGTTAAAAATAAGCCGCTGTGCTGCCGGTGTGAGAAAAGCCCTGTGATAGCTACATTCGGGTTTGCTTCTAAAACAAACTCCGATCTAAAGTACGGTCATCGCGAATAAAAAATGGCCTTTGTTCCTTAATAAAAATGTACAGAATCCTTCCCTACTCCATTTTTGCAGCATAATGCTCTCTGTTGTCTGACAGGACTTGTGTAGCAAGTAAATGCATTAGTCACAGTGACCATTTTTCTTGCAAATTTGTGACATAGATTTAATTATAGGAATGACCAGCAACTTAGAAATCTAATTTTGGTAGAGGCTGAGGCAACTTTTTTTTTTTAATTTTAATAATGATGGATTTTTTTTAAAAGCAGTGATTTCATTACTATTTAAAGAAATCTACTGGTTTAGAACTAGCCAATTGACTGAAGTTATTTTATTACCCTTTAACAAATGCCATGTACTTTCATTTTCATCAATTTTTAAAATGTCATCATTCTCAAACTGGAAAAGTACTTGCTCCTGTACCCATTTAGGTACAAGGAAAAAGAACTCATGGACATGGACAACAGTGTGGTGATTGGGAGGGGGTGGGGCATATAAGGGGACTGAATGATAATGGAAAGAAATGCACTACAAAAATAAAAAATATATAAATGCAGTCGGGGGGGAGGCACGAGATCTTTGTAAGGGGCCTCCTAAGAAACATGATCCTGGTAGTTGATTAAAACCGAAACTACATTTCCTTGATTTGAACCCAGTGCGCTGCAGAACTGCTTAGCGTGTGGCCTTTAGGAGGAAACACCCAGTAACTGCCAACCGGTGATAAGGTGGCAGGTGGTCCTCGTTTCCCTGCTTCTGTTTCTCCAAACCAAAAATTGTTCATGATTCTTCTATTTATTAAGCTAATATTTGGGGGAGCTGGGGGTAATAGTGTGGTGAGCCGAACAATTAAGTTTCCTGTCTTCGTCTGCATTACCAATTCTTAAGGTGAGAACGTCAAGTCATATGACAGGGGTGGAGTGGGGGAGGAGGTAATAATTTCCCCATTACGAGTATATTCAGCTCATGGATTCAGGCCTCACTGCCATTCCAGAATAAATCTGGACATGTGGAAAGAACCGTATAAACTTGTGGATTCCACCAACCAAAGAGAACCTGTCCTTTAACTTCCGGTCTTTGCGCTGAAAGCAGTGCTACACATCCAGGCCCCGCTGTGGACTCAGGTTTTCGGGTGAACGTTCAGCACCCCTGGAAGCCACGGTCAGTGCCGTCGGCAGTGGTGGGTTTTTGTTTGACTTAAAACGTCAAACATCAAGATAATTTTCAGCTCTGATTCACTGCATATTGTAGTTTGACCTTATGCCGATTTCATTAATGAAACATTTGTGGACTTCTGCTAGATTCTAGAACTCAAACAAACAAACAAAAGAATAATAAATGATTCTTAGCACCCTGGATTTAAATGGCATTTTTCACAGTGTGATTCACCAGACAAGCTGATTCTTAATTTCCCTCTGGTGATGATAGATGATTTGGTACAACATAGTTTAAGGACTAATTATTTTAACTGTAAAATTTCAAGTAAAATAGTAGATTATTATCTCCAAATTATTTTTAAAAACTCTCCCATTTGTATTGCGCCTCCAAAGAAAACTGGATTTTTTTTTAAGTTTGTGTGTCTGCCAACCTGGATGTTTTTAAAAAGCTGTTGATCAGATACCAGATACAGTTTTTAAGTACATCAAAAGCTGACTTATGAAAGTGCCTTACCCTATATAACTGTGGGAATATTGGGTTAAAAGTTAACTTTTAAAAGTCTATTATAATTGATGTATACGTTTATCATACAAGTTTCAGAAAATACCGGCAGAACTAGGTATGGCTGCTATTCGCCTTCTGGGCACACCCCGTGTGTTAGTGCGCATTGTCACAAACACGCTCACACTCCGTGTCTGTGCTTTGTACAGGCAACTTCTCTCTGCTTTCTCCCCTTTAAAAACATGTGTGAACATTTCCTCATATTCTTATTTCTACCCCAACTTGATTTTGCCTTATATAATGGATATCATATTTAATATTCTTTTGAATGGAGTGTTGCTATTTATTTAGTTATTTCCCCATTGATAGACAGTTGGGTTGTTTATATTGGTTTGGTATTATTTTTTTGAAAGCTGCCACAACATTTTTGTGCATAAATCTATGGTTTTCTCTTTTATTTATTCTTTTTAGAAAAAATTCCTAAAAGAGGAATAACTGGGCAAATTCTACAGACTTTTAAAAGATCCTTAATATTGCTGAGTTGCCCTCCTGAAATGCTGAGCTGCGTTCCCATTCTAACAAGAGTGGACAGGCCTGTTAATTTCCTTTCTTTCCACCAATGCCGACTGTCGTTTTTTTACACATTTTAACAAACTGAGATTTTACCTTAATTATAATTTTTTGATTGAGAAGTTGATCCTTTGTTATTAGTTTATTGATCATTTGAGGTTCTTCTTATACATAATTTGTTCACATGGTTTGCTTATTTTTCTCACTAGGATGCTGATTTGGGTTTCAAACAGGTCTTTATATGTTAAAGATATGAACACTCTAGTACATATACTGCAAATATTTTTCCCTGTTCATCTGTAACTTTTTAGATTTTGAGTGTGTGTGAGTGAGAGGGGATGATTTTTATTGACAGAACATTAACATTTCCTTGAGTCAGATTTACTGAGATACAATTATATACAGAAAAATTCACCAATTCCAGCAGTGTAGATCTACAAGTTTGACAAATGTATACAGTCACTTAACCGCTGCCTCACTCAGGATAAAGAATATTCCCGTCCTCTCAGAAAGTGCCTTCCTTCCCTTCTGTAGTCAGTCCCCTCCCCCATCTCCAGCCCTTGGCGACCACTGAGGTTTTTTGTTTTCTGCTGTCATACTTTTGCCGTTTCCAAAAGGTCATAAGAATGGAATCCATAGTATGTAGCCTTTTGAGTCTGGACTATTTCACATAGCATATGTTTTCATGATTCATCAGTGTTGTATGTACCTATCAGTAGCTCATTCCTTCCAACTGCTAAATAATGCTACATTACCGGTTTACCAGTTGATGAACTTTGGATTGTTTCCTGTGTTTGGTGATTGTGAATAAAAGCCCTATGAGTTTTGTGTGTAAGTTTTGCGTAGACACGTTTTCATTCTCTTGGAGAAATACCTAGGAGTGGGATTGCCATGTCAAATGTAAGTATGTTAACAGTATATAAAACCACCAAGCCATTTTCCAAAGTGGTTGCACCATTTTATATTCCCACCAGGCACGTGTGAGAGATTCAGTTGCTCCTAAGCCTGGCCAGCCCTTGGTATTAGCAGTATTTTTTATCCCAGTAATTTTAATAGGTATGTCATCACAGCTTTAACTGACATTTCTGTAAATGTCTAATGATGTTGGGCATTTTTTATGTGCTTGTTTGCCCATTTGTCAATCTTCTTGTGGGAGTGTCTGTTCAACTCTCTTGCCCATTTTTTTAAATTGGGTTTTCTTATAGTTGAATTCTGAATTTTTAAGTATGTTTTAGATGCCAGTCATTTATCAGATATGTATTTTGTGTTTCCTCTCACTTTCTTAGTAGTATCTTTCAAAGAGCAGAAGTTTTGAATTTCTATTAATTTATCTTTTTTTTTCTTGTATGGTTCATGGTGTTTTGTGTCCTAAGAAAACCTCATTTAACCCAAAGTAACAAAGATTGTTCTTCTCTGTTTTCTTCTGGAAGTTTTATAGTTTTTGTTTTTAATTTAAGGTCTGTCATCTTTTTTGAGTTAACGTTTGCATATGGTACTCTGCGATATTCATTGCTATGCATATTGTTGTAAAATTTTAGTTTTATGTCTGTCACATGTATCCACCTTTTTCATATGGATTTTTCTCATAGGCTTTATACTTAGAAAGTCCTTCCCTGTCACGGTGTCAGATAAAATTTCACACATACTGTCTTTTAGTTTTATAGTTAAAATGCGTAGCTAATATATTTTTTAAAAGCAAAGCCTATTATATGGGGGTTCAATGAATACAAATCACAATTTGAAAGCACCTCACCTCATTATGATATCATTTGTAAAGAAGTCGATTTCTGTTGTCGCTGTCCCTGCTGGTTTTTTTCCCTCCTGTAAGTCCAGTTGTGTAGTGTTACTCTTATATCTACATAGTGACGTATATGCTTGCTCCGGAAAATAATTAGATCAGTATTCATGGCTGTTAAAAGTTGTTTCTCTATCTTAGGATATTACACATGACATTAATACAATTACTTAAGATAAAATTATTTGTTTGAAGTGTAAAATGGAGATGTACATGGAATAGTGATTGGAAATTATAGAAACCTCATTTGATCTCTATCAATTTAATTTACAAGTAATCACACAAATTAGTAGTAAGATGTGTCTGTTTTGAGGATTATGGAGCAAGGTGAGTAGCTCTCTTAATAAAAGAGTTCCAGATACTAGAGGACTGGGTCTATTGGTCGATATTTGTGGTTTGGCTTTTTGTTTTAATCATTTGGGCAATTCTAAGTAGTTATTTTCTAAAAGATTTCTAGGTTTTCACTTGAATGCTCATGTTATTCTTTTATCCATTCATTTAGGAAGGATAATGTCTGTAAACATTATTTTGCTTTTGGTGATTTCCAAGAGCCAAGGCAGTGCATCCTGTCTGCTTTCCCACTGTCCTGTACATTGGTGTGAGATAAGTTATCTTCACACAGTTCTTCCGTACATCACTCCCATGCCCAGTGCCTTCAGTGCCTCCTAACTGCCCACCGCCTAATGGGCCTTGTGGGGGGTCCGCCCAGAGCAGCTCCATCCTCTGTCTCTTCGTGCTGTTCGTTCACGCCCATACTCACGGTGGAGCCACTCTTCTCCTCCTCCAGCACCTGGAGCACGTCCCTGCTCCCACCTCTTCGCTGGCACTGTTCTCACCCTTCCCAGGTTCTCTCCATTTCTCACAGGCCTGTCTGCCCCTTGAAGCAATTTCTCTAGCTTTTCTTTCACGATGGTTTGGCCCTTGCGATGACTTTCCGTCTAGATTGTAGCTGGTTAGTATGGATTGTAACTAGTCAGTTTAAAATTCTGACCTTCTCTCCCATCTCCAGCGCTGCCTGTCATGTTGCTCTATTTTTTTTCCTAGAATACTTGTCTTCTCACATTTCATTTATTTATTTATTATATTTATTGTCTGTTTCCCCCTATTTAAATGCAAGCTCCAAGAAGGCAAATATTTGTTGGTTTGGTTTGGTTCACAGCACCTATTTTATCTAGCATTTGGCAAGCATCCAAAATATATTTTTTAAATGAATAAATAGAATTCATTCAATGAATGTTCATATAAAATGTGTATATAATATGCTTCTAAAATGCATGCTAATTATTGCAATTATATGTTGAATTAGTTTCACAATTGCAGTGTCACGTTCATGATTATCCACCCAATTTTTCTTACTAATGTTAAAGTGATTTTAAATTGTAAGCTTTTGCTCTCAATAAAACACATGTTACAGCCCTAAGAAATTTATATTGCTTTATAGTCACAGTATAGATTTAGACTGCATTGGAAACTCATTCTCCCAGCTAATCATAATATTGGGTGATCTTTAAGGTTTTTCTTGTTATAATAAGCCTTCGTGAGCAGGTTAGGGCAGATCATCCCTATGTAATAGGTTACCACCCATATGCTGCTATCTTTGAAATAACTGACTTTATATACCAGAAAGTTTTTCATGAAAAATTACTCCAAATGTGATTTGTACATATATTTAAAGGGCTGAAATTTTTAAAATAAGGACATATAAATGATTGCCATTATATGGCATTGTAGAGAATTGTTGCACTGTTGGTATTAAAGAAATATACTTTATCATTAAAGTTTATCCTCTAAGAACGTGTGAAGTATATGCTATAATTAAATTGAAATCGAGGCAACGGTGAAAAAGAAATTGTACCATATCTTAGAGAAGAGGTAAAAATACAAGTCTGAAAAATAGAAGAACCAATTCAATGATGTATAAAAATAGTTCAAATTAATATCTGAGAGGCATTATAAGTATTTGTAGAAATGACCAAAAAAGAAAGAGAAAGAAAAAATAAAAGGAAAAAAAAAGCCAAGGTGATAATGAGGGAGCAGATAACTTGAACTTGCAATATGATATAACAGCAAGTGAAAGCTACACAGTTCCTTCTTCAGAAGCATCATGTTACAGCCCTCTGCGCTTGAGTTTGGTGGTTTATAATTCGCAATATCGCTTTGATTTGGGTCTGATCATCTTCTCAAAGGTTAAAATTTGTTAAAGGAGATACAGAAAATATTAAAGGTGTGACTTGGGCTACAGGAGCTTTGGAGAACAACATATATCCCCAAATAGTGGAGAAAAGAAGAGACAGAATTTTAAGATACTAAAAGAAGAGATGTGTAATCAGACATGATTTCTTAATGGAAAGTTGGTTCCATTTTCTTATGATAACCTAAAAAAACATCTGTGCTGTCTCTGTTTGTCATAGCAACCTAGTAAGCCATTCAGAAAGCCTGATCAGTAGCTGCTGACATACATACATTTGGAGCAGAACAGCTTTTCAGTCTTTTTAATAATTAAGACTGCAATAGGAAAGGTTATTTCTTGCTTAACTGCCAAAAGTAGATTTACATGTTACTCTTTCTCTTTTTTTCATTTATTTCTACCTGTTTAAACTGAAGAGGAAAAAAGTGAATAATGATCATAAAAACATTAGAGATATGTATGGGCTTCCTGACTTTTACTAATTCACAGGCATTTTCCCCCAAAGATAGCTGAATCCTGATTCTAGATCATTAAATGCCTTTAGAATTTTGGATCCTTATCTAATCTAGTTTTAAGCCAAACAATGAAGTCCAAATGTTAAATTTCCATCTCAAAAAAATTTGAAAGGAAACTTCCTCTAATGCACACAAGTGGTTAAAAAAAGATTTAAGTTTGTATCAGTAGAAAATAATCTAGTTGAGGAAAAAATACTTTCTCTTGTGACAGAATGCAATTGCTCTTTTGTATGAATTTTCAAGATGTATTTGAAAAAGAGCATCAAGATCTCCATAGGAGCAACCTCAACAAGTCATCCTTAGTCTTCTTTAAATCTATTTTATTGATTATGCTATTATAGTTGTCACAATTTCTCCCTTTGCCCCCCTGCAACCAGGAAACCCATTCCTCCAGAAACCTCCCCGTTAATTCCTATCCATGGGTCATGCATGTAAGTTCTTTGGCTTCTCCATTTCCTATACTTAGGAAATGTTCTTAACATCCCCCTGACTATCCTATACCTAGAAATTTGTACTTCTCAATCCCTGCACCTTTTCTCCCATTCTTTTCTTCCCTCTCCCAACTGATAGCCCTCCAAATGATCTCCATATCTATGGTTCTGTTTCTGTTCTGCTTGTTTGCTTAGTTTGTTTTTTAGATTCAATTGTTGATAGTTGTCAACATAATTTATTGCCATTTTAATATTCATAGTTTTGATCTTCTTTTTCTGAGGTAAGTCCCTTTAACATTTCATAAAATAATGGCTTGGTGATGATGAACTCCTCTAGCTTTACCTTGTCTGGGAAGCACTTTATCTGCCCTTCCATTCTAACTGATAGCTTTGCTGGATAGAGTAATCTAGGTTGTAGGTCCTTGTGTTCCATCACTTTGAATATGTCCTGCCAGTTCCTTCTTGCCTGCAAGGTTTCTTTTGAGAAATCATTTGACAGTCTTATGGGGACTTCCTTGTATATAACTCTCTTTTCTCTTGCTGTTCTTAAGATCCTGTCCTTATCCTTAACTATTGGCATTTTAACAATGATGTGTCTTGGTGTGATCCTCTTTGTGTCCATCTTGTTTGGGATTCTCTGTGTTTCCTGCACTTGTACATGTATTTCCTTTTTTGCCAGGGGCTCCTTGGTCTACCCTTATTTCTTTTGAAATCTTCTTTCTTCTTGCTGTTCTTATTGAATGATTTTTTCTTCCTTATGTTCCAAATCATTGATTTGAGCCTTGGCTTCATCCACTCCATTGTTGATTCCCTGTAAATTGTTCTTTATTTCAGTTAGTGTAACCTTCATTTCTGCCTGGGTCTTTTTTATGCTGTTCAAGTACCCAATGAGTTCCTTGAGTATCCTAACAATCAGTGCTTTGAACTCTGCATCTGACAGATTGCTTATCTCCATTCTGTTTGCTTCTTTTTCTCAAGGTTTGTTCTGTTTTTTCATCTGAGCCATATTTCTTCATCTCCTCATTTTGGCAGCCTCCCTGTGCTTGCTTCTATGTATTAGGTAGGACTACTTTGACTCTCTGTCTTAGTAGTGTGGCATATTGTAGAAAAGCACACTGGTAAGTTGGATGGGGTGGAGTCTTAGGCAATTGCCAGGGCAGGGCAACCCATGTACCAGGTTAATGGAGTCTCCATTATGGTATCACTGCTCTCTGGCTCTGTGTGGGGGAGGGCTCAGAAAAGGAACAGTGCCACTGCCTGTCTTCTGGAGTTTTGTTCGGAAGGACAAATGCCAGACACTTCAGTTTCTCCCCGTATGCCACTGGTGCCCTTCCAGCTGCCACCCCAGTACTAGAGCCCAGAGGGAGTTAGTCTACATAAGTCCTAAGTCTGTTGCAGGCCCTTTAAGATGTGATGCCCAAATATCCCACAGTTTCTTCCACCACCCCAACCCCCATGGGTTTTTATAGCCAGAAGTTATGGGGACTTATCTTCTTGGCAGTGGAACCCTGGGCTAGGTGGTCTGGTGTGGGGCTGTGATCCCTCACTCCTGAAGTATCCCTCCCAATTTTTATCTACCACATATGGATGCGGGACCACCCATTTCACATCTCTGTGCAGCTCCGCTCCTCCTACCTGTCTGGATGAATGTGACTTCTTTACTTCCTTGGTTGTTGGACTTTCATACAGCTCAATTTTCTGGCTATTCTGGTTGTTTTGTAGTTTAGTTGTCATTTTTGATGTGGTTGTGCAAGGCTGTGTCTACCTATGCCTACATCTTGACCAACAGTCTTAGTCTTGAAACAAGTCTTCAATCATGTCTGGTTTCTTTTTTCAGATTCTATAACCTGGTGTCATAAACATTAAGGGTTTTCTAGTGATGAAAATATCATAAACTAATGAAAATCTCAAATAGCATTGTGCATCTCAATATTAGTTTTCCTAGATGTTGCTAGCCTTTCATTTGTGTATGGGAACTGTAAGTAGTGAGTCACCTGAAGTGTGTGGTTTGATACGTGTTTTTGTAAAATGCAAAGTAGAAGGGGAGGTTTTCCTTCTTAAAGTAGATGTTGGGTGTCACACAGTTTTTAATGAAATTTTTCTTTCTCTGGTAAAAACCACTCTTGATATCTCAAAGATCTGAGACCTCCTTTCTTGGCATCTCATTTCTAGTAATATTACTTGTTTTTTTTCCCTTTGTCTATTTGAACCATCCATTTTTAAGATATCAAATTCCTCATTGACAATGACATAGGTGGCATATACTCTGTAAATGTATTAGTTGATGTTTCAGAAATATTAACCATACTCATAGCTAATGATACATAAAGCAATTGTCAGTTTTTTAATTGACAGGAAATAATTATGAGAGACTCCCAGACACTTGGGTTGAAGCATTCTCTTCTCATGCTTAAATTCACATGAGAAGATATTTTAATAGGAAGTTTATTTTGGGTGGAATAGGATTAGAGGAAAGAGAGGTAGAGAGATAATTTCCAAGTTTGATGCTATCAGGTATTGTAAGTGAAGGCGTCTGGCTCCACAAGAAGGGTACGTTGCCCTTGGAAACAGACAGGTCCACCATGTAGGCCTGAGATCTTCTTTCCTAGATGATTAGATAGGTGTTCTGAATAGTTGCTCTGAGGTATTTCTCACTGCATCTGTTGCTGGCTGGTTTTCCCTTTTATTGACCACCATACCTGAGAGTGAAGTTGTGCTGACATGGCAACCTTTCTAATGTTTGAAAGTGAGTTTGCATTTCCTTAATTTCCGAGCTCAGAGATAGTGGGGATATATTGGTATTTTATTTTGCATTATATAGCTGATCTGACCAATATGGTAGCCACAAGCCACATATGGCTATTTAAATTTTAATTAATTAAAATTAAATATAATTAATCAGCTCCTCAGTCACACTAACCACGTTTAAGTTATTCAATAACCACAGTGCAGAATGTTGAACACTTTCATCATCACAGAAAATTCTATTGCATGTCCCTGAAGAAAGATGTTTAATTGACAAACTATTTTGCAATTATCTACTTTAATATAATTTAGTGTCTAACATTTTTATATGTCTTGATTTTTGTATATTTCAGATAATAGGCCAACTTACTACTGCAATCTGGTGAATTTGAAGTTGATCATGTATATGTGCTCAGCTGGGCAGGGACTTTATTGCTGTTAAAATACTAGTTGGTTAGGAACGGCCACTTAAGCTCATTTGCAATTCTGAGAGGACTCTGTATTTACTTTGGAGTATTAGAAAAAACTCTAGTATACAGCCACAACATTTTTTAATGGTTTTATTATCATTTTCATAATTTTGACTTCTCATAATGGTAGATTTCTTTTTTTTCCTGATGTTGTGCTATTTTGATAAATTAACAACACTCCTTCAGAAATGCTGACAGTGCCAGGAAAATAAATGCAGCCGTAGATGAATAAGAGATGATCTTTGGAAAATAGTATAATGTTCTAGCTAGAAGTGCCTGGGAGTCAGATCATTGTCAGAGTCTCAATATGATTTTATTTTTAACTTGAGTGCCTTCTTCTGGCTTTAACAACTATTCTCATGGGACTATTTTTTTTTAATCTGCTTCAATCCCCTTCACACTTGGAAGATGAGATTTTCAGTAAATCTGGTCTTTCTGGCATGGTAGTTTGATTAGGTCAGTGATTTTCTAACATTTGGATTTCACTGATCAATAAAATGTGAAAAGAAGTTTTGGGAAGTTTCTAATGTTTTTAGTTTTTACTTTGCTAAGTAAGACCTACCATGTATTATCATCATTTCATGAAACCCAAAAGGGTGTATTTCAGATATCCTTGAATAACTTTAGCTTTACGATAGTCGTACTACATTGTTCTTATTTTTCCCATTTTTTCCCTGCTCTTGACTAGTCCCAAGCCCAAGCTCTTCACTGTTGAAATTACCAACTTCTGTTTGTTGAGTTCTCCTTCTTTGTTGACCTTTCCTCAACTCTGTTTGATGGTCTGAACTGTAATTTTGATTTAGAGTCTATGCTATTACTTAGGCAAAGACTGTCTCCATTCAAAAAAATCCTGTAATACAATTGAGCCAGTGAGAACATTTGGTAAGTTATCAAAACATTAATCAACAGTCTTAACCATCCCAGCTGTTAACTAAATTTTCACATGTCAAACTCATACTCTTTCTTAAGTTTGGCCAAGTTATACTCAGTAGGGACTAGGAAAAAATGGATATCTCTTTCAGAACTGGAGGAGGCTTAAAAACAAAGGAATAAAGACAAAATAACTTGTTAAATAGACCTAAGAATTCACTTTTGAAGAAAAGTCTATTTCGGGAATATTTGCATTATAAAATTCATTTGTCAGGAACTTAGAATTGTCAGAAAAAATATGTTATTTAGAAAAATATGTTTTTAAGGTAATGTTTAAAAAAAAAAAATATATATATATATATATACTTAATTTTACTTGCAGAATCTTTATATCCTGGGTAGATTTGTGAAGTCTACCCCTTGGAGTGTGTTTATATATGTACTCGTTATACATTTATCCATCCATTTTCTTACGTGCAAATCTTCTTCTCATTAGAAAACCTCCCGTTTTATTGAGCAGTGGTCTCAGTGTAGCTGCAGAGAGGAGTACAAAGAAGGTCCCAGCACAGATCCTGTTCAGCTCACAGAGCCTCCGCGGTCGTTGTTAAATACACACAGAAGTGCACGTGTGAGAATGACTGCAGTATGGACAGAATTTGGGAAAACAGCAACGCTTATTTCATTCTGAGGCTAAGGAGAGTCTTACTATCACTGATTATGCTAAAGTCTGTCTAGGAGGCTTCGTTCATGGTGAGTTATAATGTTAGTGTCTTGTAAACAAGATCTGATAGAACCCAAAATAATAATCCAAAAAGGACAAGTAATGCATAGCAGGAGGCCTGGCCTCATATTTACCGTGAAAAGCCTGCCAATTCATTTTTAGACTTTTTGGTTACATTTTTACACATGATTTTTTTAGGTAAATGTAAAAAATATGGGTGTGTGTGTATATATTATATATATAATTAATCTTTGTACCTGTTGAAAAATAATTTTTCTTTTTAAAAAGTTAACTAAGTAAAGATTTCATTTACTTTTATCAATAGTATTGACATCTTAGCAGAGCCCTATTAAATTTGGCCTATGGTATGGTCTCTGAATTATGTTCTACAAAACATAAGAATTAAAGATGCTGATGTTTTATAGAACTTCTAAAATATTATATACCTAATCAGGAGACATTTATACCATACAGGAGAAATTTTCCTTTTTGTTCCCTGTCCTCTTTCCATTTATGGGACTATATCTTTTGTATACCTAGTCATTCCCTAGAGATTTTTATATGTCTATTTTCAAGTTAAATTAGACTATTGCTTGTTTTACTGAGTATTCTTAAACTCTTTTCAGCACTAGAAGTTAGTTAAGGCCATGCTGCATACCTATCATTGCATTCAATTGAGTTACATTAGTTGAGTGATGAAGAGAAATATAAGATACAATTTCTGTCTTAGATACTTAGTGTAATTGAGGATATGAGTTATGCATAAATAAAACACTTGGGGAAAAAACAGGAACAAATACAATCAAGTACTTAAATGTGTGCTAACATCATTAAGAAAGGGAGAGCAAAGAGAATAAAGCGTCCAGAAAGGGATTCCTGGAGAATGTTAAATGTGAGATCCTGAAAATTGAGAACAACCCAAGTGGAGAAAGCCAATTTGGGAGTGGACATGGCCCAACAAGGGCAGGGACCATGCCTGTGATGCTCACTGTCATCTCTCTGTATATGGAGATGTAACAGCAAATACAGTGCCTGGTACATAGTAGATGATCAATATATGATGTTTAAATGAATGAATGGGCAGCTACGGGCAAGAAACAGTGAAAAGGGGGATGTTTACCAGAGTAAGCCAATTCTTGTTGGTTTGTGGAAATTATGTGAGGCATTATTACAAAGAGCCTTGAATGGGAGACTTAACTTGAACTTGATACCAAAAAAAAAAAAAAGGCATTACTGAAGAGTTTTCAAGGAGTATATCACTCCATAAGTAGTATCATAGATGAAGTCCCATTTATCAAAGGAGCATATAACTAAATGCTACTGATTCCTGAAATTAAAATAAAACCAAAAATTCATACCTTTCAAAATATCCCTGCCCATTTCACTTTCGATAAGAGTATAAACAATTTAGCTTCTAGGCCAAAACAGAGACCCTAGCGTTCTTCCTGATGTGTGGGTGTCATCACATTATTGCTAATTCGGGTTATGCATATTCACCAAGCACAAAATTCAAGCTCATTTTAGCACCTGACTTAAGCCTCCGGCACACCTTCACATTAGAATTATAAACCCAAAAAAATTAGAGATTTGTTTAATAAGTGGAGATATGTATGGCTAGGAGCTGCTTCAGTTTTATGAGACACTCATAATGATTAGCAGTGGGATCCATTCTGTTAACGCTGGGTGCTGTTTGAATGTTTTGTGATAATTTATAGGGTTGATTACTCCAGCCTCAAGTGGAACCTCAGGAAGGAGAGTAGCAAATGGTAAATCTTTGTGACGGTCCCTGGAGCTGCATTTCAGGTTGAGCCTCTGAGTTATGTGGGTCTCAACCTCTTTCCCTCCCCTAGCCCTTTCTGTAGCTCATCGTCATCATCATCATCTGTTCAGATAATGCCTTTTCAGAAATCACAGGTCCCCAGGGAGGAGAGAGGGGGGAAGAGTCCTGTTATAAGCGCACTCGCTGCAAACCTTTCACCTTGCTGTCAAGGTGACAAATGTTTGTCCTTAAGGGAACACTGGAGGTTAAATCACTAGTGTTTCTCTCACTTATCTTCTTTCCCATAGTACCAAAGCTCTTAGCCAAATTTATAGCAAAAAGAATCTCAGAAAATGAGGCTACTATAACCTTTATGGGCGTTGTTCAAAGATATGTTTTGTGCAAGCTCAAAGCACTGACTATGTTATATGCAGTCTGTCCAGAAGGTAACCAGCCATGTAATATGAAATAGAGACATTTATTGCAGAAGATACAAGAAACTACATAGGACAATGACACCTCAGTCCCCTTCAAAGGAGGCACCTTAGGACCTCACACAGTTTTCCCAGTCGCCATCAGCTGCCCCGTCGTATTTTCCTGAATCTCATGGACAGTTGGAAATCTCTTCCCTTTCAAAGGTGATTTTAGTTTTGGGAAAAGCCAGAAGTCACAGGGCACCAAATCTGGGCTATAGGGGGGCTGAGTCACCTGGGTGATTTGATATTTTGCCAAAAACTCTGCATGAGGCATGATGCATGAGTTGTCGTGTTGTGGTGATGAAGCTGCCAATCACCAGTTGCCCATAGCTGCAGCCTTCTGAATCATCCCAGTAGTCTCCTCAGAGGAATGTTCAAACAACACAAAACTTAATGCAGGGTCATTGCTCTACTCACTGAGTCATTTTGAATGTGACAGCCACACAGTACACATGCTCACTCAACAGTGTCTACCGCCCCCACTGACTAGTACAGTGAAGTCGTCGTTGTTCGTGCATGTGCACCCCAGTCCACTCTCCTTGGCTGCCAGGTTACTACAGTGTCATGCAAACCATTCTCATTATATTAATAATGGCTAGACTTTTTCTGGGCAGGCCTTGTATACTGAGATCTAAGTAATTAGAATTTGCTGGAAGTAATTTTGTAAGAACATTTTCAGGGCTTATTCAGAAGGAAAAGGTTTAGAAAAGAAACATTCCGTTCTGAGAGATAGTATTGGGAGCAAACAGAATTGTGGTAAGGTGAGCAATGACCTGTTTGACGTCAGGGTGTGTTGTGCAATCCTCACATAGAGAGACACCAAGACTCAATTAACCCCAGAGATGGAAGTCGCCCTGGATTCCCGCATCTCTTTTTTTGGCCCAGGCCATTCTCCTTTTAACAGTGAGGATGATCCTGAAAGGTGTAAAGTGATCATGTCGTTTTCCTAATTAAAATACTTCAGTGTCTGTTGGGGTAAATACCACAGTCCCTTGTGGATGGCCTGTATGGTCCTTCTTGGCCTACCCCGTGCCTTCCCCTCCAGCTGTGGCCCATGCCGCCTGCCTCGTCGCCCACAAGGCAGCCACCACATCAGCATACGCGCAGCGTCTCCAGTTCATTCATTCATTCATTCAACAAGTACCTCATTGAGCTCCCACAGAAATGCACAAAACAGACAAAAACGTGTGGAGCTTACATTCTTGTGAAGAGACATAACAACTAAAATGTATAGATTTCTAGTTAAAATATATGTAGCATATATCAAATACATGTAGCACATGGGCCCTGGCTGGCGTAGCTCAATGGATTGAGCGTGGGCTGCGAGCCAAGGCATCGCGGGTTCGATTCCCAGTCAGGGCACATGCCTGGGTTGCGGGCCAGGTCCTCAGTGGGAACCACATGAGAGGCAACCACACATTGATGTTTCTCTCCCTCTCCTTCTCCCTCCCTTCCCCTTTCTAAAAATAAATAAATAAAATCTTTTAAAAAAATTTAAAAAAATACATGTAGCACATGGAAAAGTGGAGAAAAATGAGGCAGGAAAGGGAAGAAGCTGAGGAGGCAGCCAGAGGGGTCTCGATTTTTAGAAAGGTGGTAGGTGACAATCTCATTTAGAATGTTTGAGCAGAGACTTGAAGCAGGTAAGGGTACAAGCCACGAGAATATTTGGGGAAATCGTGTTCAATGTAAAGAGAACCCCAAGCGCAAAGTACTGGAGCAGGAGAAGGGCCAGAACAGGCTAGGCGATAAAGATAAATTCAGGTGTGTACCAAGGGGCCAGATTATATAGTTAGGGCCTCGTGAACCACTGAAAGGCCTTTGGGTTAAAACTGAGTGAGAAGCTATATGATCCAGCTTGAGCTGTCATAACAAAATGCCACAGGCTGGGTGGATTAAACACAGAAATTTATTCCTCCTTGCTCTGGAGGCTGAAAAGTCCAGCATCAGGGTACCAGCCCACTTGGGTCCTGGTGAGAGATCTCTTCCTTGTCGACAGTGGCCTTCTCGCTGAGTCCTTACCTGGGAGAGAGAAGATACCTGGTGTTTCTTCCTCTTCTGTGATAAGGCACCAGCTCTTTGGATTAGGGCCCCATCCTTATGACCTCATTGAATCCTATTGCCCACTGAAGGCCCTGTCTCTACACACAGTCACGGTGGGAGTTAGAGCTCCAATATATGAATTTGGGGGATTCAGTCCACAGCAGACACGAAGACATTTGAGCAGAGCAGTAACCTGCTGTCACTTGATGACCACTCTGTTGAGAATGGACTGTGGGATTAAGGGCAGGATTGGGGAGACAGTTTAGGGTGTGGTTCCACTAGTTCAGCCAGGAGGCGATATGGGCTCTAACTGGGATAGTAGCTACTGAGTCACAGTCATTCCCGCCTCAGGGCAGCCCACAGGCTGTTCCCTGGATTGCTCCTATGTGTATAGCATCTTATGGGTTCCAGAGCTCTTTCATATACGTTTTCTCAGGCAAGCTCCACACTGCTCCTGTGAGGCAGGCCCAGGCAGTACCGCGAGCCTCGGGTTTCCAATGAGACTAGTTCTGGAGTCAGAGGGCCCAGGTTTGTATCCCTGACCATGCCTCCGGGTCCTGGGAATGCCAGTGCTGCCCAGAACAGGGTTAATGTAGTTCTTAGCATTAAAGTTGTGATTTGGTTTTGACAGTCAAGTTAGGTTTGTTTGAGTTCCTAGAGAGACAAGAATCTTGAAAGAGATTCTCAGTGTCTTTGAGAAAGAAAAAGATTTTTTTTTAAGTCTTTAAATTCTTATTGCAGATTAAGAGTCCCCCCCTTTTTTAAAGGTTTTATTTATTTTTTAGAGAGAGGGGAAGGGAAGGAGAAAGAGAGGGAGAGAAACATCAATGTGCGGTTGCCTCTCGCATGCCCCCAACCGGGGACCTGGCCCACAGCCCAGGCATGTGCTCTGACTGGGAATTGAACCGGTGACTCTTTGGTTCACAGGCCTGCGCTCAGTCCACTGAGCTACACCAGCCAGGGCTAGAGTCACCTTTTTTAAAGACACATAGCCTTACCTACCTCACTAATATCTGAGGGGACCACTATATTATATGGCAAAGAATTTTAATATATAATTTTGCTTGTAAGCCATCAAGAAATTATTAAAATTTGTGAGAGTTATTTTTTTTAAATATAAGGTAGAAAAATAATGATATATGCTTGAATGACTCACAATTAAAATATTTGGAATTACAATGTCTTGGTATCTTAAAATGATCATCTCTAGCTAGCTGAGAAAATTAGCTTGTGTACAAAATGTTACTCTATAATGATCCTGGATAAATGAGGGCTGTTTTCTTGCAGATGTATTTTAAGGAAATAAAGAAATTTAAGTGGCCCATCAGAATGCCTTGCAATTCAATCTGGTAGAAATTTAAAAAATTTCTGGTAGAAATTTTTTAAAAATATGTATGGACTGTTCACTGTGTGCCTGGAACTAAGCTGGGTGTCAGGAATAGACTGTGAAGAACCCAGGCACGCTCCTCACCCAGATGGAGTTTCCATTCTAACAAGGAGGTGGGCGACAGGTGCAATCACTGCATTATAATCAAATGTTAGGAGGAGATGATGATAACCAGAAATCGTGCAGTTTTATTCCAGTCCTTTTCCCTGCTACTCCCCATTTTTCCACCTCTCCTAGGATAATTTATCAGACAACCTCAGCCTTTAAGTGTTTTGCTTCAATCCTCTTAATGAAGTTGTTTCATGCTGGACAAGCCATGGGGGTCATTGACAGAAAGCGGATTGGCCGACAGGCAAAACCAGGATGCTGTTCACACTGATGTGCACAACACTTTAACAGAGGTCGCGTTAGGCAGGCTAAGCCAAATGAACATCTTTTTAATAACAGCATCGTAATAACAAGCTTAGAAGAGATATTTGTATACTTTGCAAATGGTGTCAATCATTGCATTTAATTTTACTTTCCTTTGTACCTAAAGCAGATTCTCAATGCAGAGAAGTGTAGGCACTGTTATTTTTGCTGCACAAAATTAATATTAATGTTTGCAGGAGATATATACAGTAAAGAATGACAACATTAATTAGGAACTCATTTTAAAATTGCCTTTTGATAAGATAAAGGAAAATACCATTTGGAAGATCATGTGAATTACTCCCTTTCTCTTTTAGACCAAGTAATACATTCTACAACACATTTTTTTTGTTAGATGGACAGAGTACAGATAAAAGACAACCGTAGAGATAAGAGCCTACTTCACAGCGGACTGAAGCAGGTGTTAGAAATGCAGATGAGGTGTGCTGACTAAAGACTGTACAAATTCGAAGTGAAAGTACCACTGGTCTGCATGCAGCGCTCTGCACATATGAAGTTTCCGGGAGTTAAATTATTCATTCTATTGTGTGAGCTGGTTCAGGAGTTCAGGGAAAGGTGTCTTTTGCATTTAAACTGCTTCCCCTTCTTCCTCTTATCTGTACTTGACAAGCAAAACGAACTTCATTTTGTAAGTTTTATTCCAGGAAGTGAATGACTTACATCTCTGTATGAAAAACATGCATCTAGGAACAGATAACTCACAGGTTTAAGTGACACTATAAAGCAGTAGAAACTAGAAATGATTTTTCTTCCTCACTCTTGTTAATGATGAAAGTCACTAAAGACAAATACATGTGAAGGTAGCTGTCTGATCATCATCACCACCAACCTCATCAGGAAATATTTCTCAAGGGCCTGCATGTGTATTATTTTGTGCTGGGAAAAGATTTTAAAAAGTAAGCCATTCCTTCTATAATCTTATAATTAAGAGTTCTAACTTTTTAAAGGTAATACTGAGACTTTTCAAAGCATTTCATATGTAATTTTATTTTTTAAAGATTTTATTTATTTATTTTTAGAGAGAGGGGAAGGGAGGGAGAAAGAGAGGGAGAGAAATATTGACGTGTGGTTGCCTCTCGCACGTCCCCCGCTGGGGACCTGGCCTGCAACCCAGGCATGTGCCCTCGCTGGGAATCGAACTGGCGACTCTTCGATTCGCAGGCTGGCACTCAATCCACTGAGCCACACCAGCCAGGACTCATATGTAATTTTAAAGTAGACTTACATTTTAAGGGACATGTCACAATTCCTGGAATTATTTCTACTTTTATTTTGGTTCATTTTGCTTTCTGGTCTCAAGGGCTGGCTGATCTTGCTACAGCACACTGTACTGGTACCTGCAGTTTGGCACTAGAATCTAAAGAAACACCTGCTTTTGGTGGACTTGAATCATCAGTTCAGGATACCCAGAGAAGTTTTACGTATGTCTGGGAGGAAAACATAAACACCTAACCCTCATTTTATGGTGAAGAAGCTGTGAACAAGATTCATTCATTCATTTAATATATTTACTTGCTTACTTATTTGTTGGGATTCAAAGTTTTGGAACTACTGAAATTTTGACTCAGTCTTTGCAAATGTGTAGGTTTCCACTTTCTTTTGGCTCCTAAGACAAAGGGCTTCAACCTCCAACTGACCTGGATTAGACTCTTTTTTACATCCATCCCTTATAAGTGGTATGACTCTGGCAGCTAAATCAACATCTTTTGATTCAAATTCTTGAAGTGTAAAATGGAGATAATAATAATAGCTCCTCCTGGGGATTGTTGTAAGATTAAATATGAAACAGGGGGCCTGGTCGGCCGTCTCCCTGAAGTTTCCTTGTGCCCCTTGGGAGGCATTGCTGCCACCACCCTCCCAGCACCTGGCAACTGTCTTTTCTGTCCCTATAATTTTGACTTTTCCAGAACACTGCATGCATTGAATTGTATATTATGTAGTGCTTTGAATTTGACAAATGTGGCGTTTTTGTCCATGCACCGTTTTTAAACACCATTGTTTTTCTATTTGGAAACAAAAATGTTATTGCATTTGTTTTTTGAAAGAGATTTCCAAAATTCCATTTTTGGGGTGTGCTTTTCATTTATTTGGAAACTCTGGTTGATATTTCATCTCATACCTATACACAGGTTGAAAGTACTTAAATATTCCCAAGTCTTTGCCTGTATGTACCCACTTAAAAGTTCCTCTGTCTGTGCATATATTTCTAAAAAAGTGTTAAATTATCTCTCAGAATGTATGAAAATATATTTTCTCCCAAGCTTTCAGTTGAGGGATTTTTTATTTCTTCATTTTTTTATTTTTATTTTTTTTTTAAAATATATTTTATTGATTATGCTATTACAGTTGTCCTATTATCCCCCCTTCATTCCCCTCCACCCTGAACACCCTCTCCCACCCACATTCTCCCCCTTTACTTCAGTCCATGTGTCATA
>CM052545.1:14468792-14485055 GCA_028533065.1 Trachops cirrhosus | reverse complement strand
TTCAGGTCACATGCCTAGGTTGCAGGCCAGGTCCCCAGTGGGAGACACATGAGAGGCAACCACACACTGATGTTTCTCTCCCTCTCTTTCTCCCTCCCTTCCCTTCTCTCTAAAAATAAATAAATAAAATCTTTAAAAAAAAGGAAGTGTCTTTAACCCACTTGGTTGCTGACTATGTAGCAATAGCTTATCCATACCCATAATTGATTTTCCATAACTTTACAAGGTTGGATTTGGATTTCAAATCTGTCTTTCGGTACCCACCCAATGGCCCAAAGCTAGGAAACATCCTTAATTCCTCTCCTCACCTGCTACAACGACTCTCACTGAGGACTCTATTCTGCATCTCCAGTAACTTCCCTATACACATTGGCTTGTCAACATTCCCGCTGTCACTCCTCCACTCCTCCAGGCCATTGTTCTTTTCCCGTTGAGCCACCACCCTACCAGCCCCCTAATCAGTCTCCACACCTCTGCTGAAACCCTGTTCCAATCCACTTTGCACACGCGATGAAGCAGGCCCCTCTAATTAATAATGACTAAGTATTTACAGCACTTCCCCGGTGCTTGGTACTTCACAATCACGATCTCATTTAATATTTACAACAACCTTAAGAGGGTGGCACTGTATTTCTCTTTATTTTTCTAGGGGGACACTGAAGCTTAAAGAGGACAAGTAACTTGGCCAAGTCATTGAGGAAGGAAAGAGCCTATAAATCTGATCAGATCACTCACCCCACTTCCCTAGAAGTTCATCAAATGAACCAGGTTTTCTCTGCGCTGCTCCCTTTGCCTGGAACATTTTTCCTACTCTCCACTCCTCACACCCCTCCCCCTAGCTGACACCCCACCTTTCAGGCATGAGCAATCTTGAGGCCCCCAGAATGGGTTCAAGTCTCTACCTGCACTCCCACAGCTCCCCATCTTCTCCTATAATAGCCTCCCTCACATTTTCTTTTAATACATGTTTAATGGTCTTCTCCACCAGATGCTAATTCTGTGGGGGGTGGGGAGTTCTATCTCGATTATTACTGTTTCTATGGCACTCACAAAATGCCTGACATTTAGTAGGCGCTCAATCAATATTAGTTTAAAAAGATGTTGGCAAAATATTTTGTGAATCATTGGCTGTGCAGTGAGAAACCCGATGCCCTTCCCTGCTGCTGTCCAGTGCGGCGCTGCCCGGCAGGACTTTCTGTAACTAGGGAGACAATGGGCACTGTCCAACACCATAGCCACGAGTCACACGGAGCTAGTAGGCACCTGAAATGTGGCTAAGGACCTAGATTTTTAATTTTATTTAATTTTCTAATTAATTTAAATTTAAATTCAGTTAACCACATGTGGTTAGTTACTAATGTATCAGTGCAGGTCCACAAAACTGATGGTTTATGCAGTCCTTTTCAACAGAGACACTGAAGGCCACTTCTGTTTTAAAGTTATTTCTGATGTTGTCCACATGATGAAACCTGGGAGCTCTTTTCTACGCTACGACTTGAGAAGAATCTCTGACAATCAAAGTGCCAGAGCCTCTGTGGATGGCGCTTTCTGGTCCACTGTGCTGTGCTGGTGGGAGCTGGCTAAGAACTCACGGCTTCACCCCAAGTCTGTGCTTCTCTGCACCTCTCGTTCTTCAGACTGTTCTATCCACCCTCCGTTGCCCATTACATCTCATAAACAAATATCCCCAAAGTGGCTTCGGGCAGAGAAACATTAAAAACAAAACTAAACAAGCAACTAAACAACACACAGTCAATAACAAATGAGCCTTCAGTCAAAGAACTGTGGCAAGTGACAAAAGTCAATTAAAAATCTATCACAGTTAAAAAAAAAGCCTTTGAATTCTACCTTGGTACACTCACACCTCTGTTCAGTATTAAAATCTTTACCCAATTTTTGGAAGCACCCAGAAAGCTCTGTTTTGGCATTCATTATACCGCGGCTCACAATTAACACTGTCAGACTGCTTTCGAATTCATTATTCTCTGATGCCTAGCATCTCTTTGGAGCCCCACCTCAACATCACAATGCTTTAAGAGATGATACACGCCTGTGTACCTTTTGGAATAAAAGGCAGACTTTAAGCAGGTTGTAACACTGAATGAGAACAAGGGCCAGAGAAGAGATCAACCCATTTAGTAAAAGTTGAGCTTCCGGTGGGCGAGCTGCAGGCAGTGCACAGCGTGAGCCACGGTGGCTCCGGGAAGTGCCCAGGTGTTGACAGCTGACTAAGAGTTTGAAGGCTTAACGGTGCAAATGTTCTGTCGATGGTTCTGTTACAGAGCACTTTACTTAACCAGAACTGCCAAAAATCTCCAAAGCTGTTGACGACCAATGATGGGAGGTTAATTCTCTCTAGGCTGTGACATCAAATTAGCAAGTTACTATTTTTACACAGGTAGGGACCCTGCGCAGACTGGACTGACTGAGGATGAAGAGGGTCGTTTTGTCCAGCCTACAGAAGGAAGACTTAAAAGACCATCAAAGAATACAACTTGTGCCCCTTCCTTCCTTCTTGAGTAATTTTGCCCACTAGATATTAAATTGGTATTGTGTAACATTTTTACAAAAGTAAACTCAATTTATGACACAGGCAAGAGATCTACAAATAGAAAGGTTCCCCCAAAATATGAATACTCAAAATAATCTGGGAATAAATTAGAATCAGTAAGAGAGAACACCTACCAGTATGTAGAATCAAATGTGAAAATAAAGATACTCCAGTCTGTGAAATTACTTCCAGAATTAACCTCGGTGTTTTGGAATTTTAAAGCCTTTCTTAGGAATCTCAGTTCTAAGTTACTTTGAAAGCTGCCCAGCATATACTGTCCTGGATCTTTTCTTGAAAATCTGCAGCATCTACCAGGAGGTAGTACTTACTTACTCTGCTACTTAGTAGTCTGTCTTTTGTAAGACTTTACCCAATCTTTGGAAATAAGATTGTATCACAGAAAGGAGAAAGCAAGTCACCTTGGGCAGGGACTACATCGCTCACATACGTATTTCTCCAGCAGGTACGTTCTATTAGTGAGAGCATGGGTCCTGGGTCCAGATGTCCTGGGCTCAAACCCTGCTCTGTCACTTAACTATGTGACCTTAGGAAAGTTATCCAACCTCTCTGAGTCTCAGCTTCCTCAGTAAAATAGAGATAACCACAGTACCGATGTACATTAGTGTTACCGTGAGGATTAAATAAACTCATACATGCTAAATGCATAGTATAGTTCCTGACACTTAGTAAGCACTCAAAAACTGTTGGTAAACTAGATGATCATTATTGTTTTTTTTTTTAAAACAAATAGAGTTTAAAAACTTAAAATCAGATACCAAGGTAAATAGAAGAAAGCTAATAAAGAAAATGAGGTTATCTTCTTTTGAATATACCTTTGCTGGCTCTATTGACAAGTAAATTCTACTATCACACATGATGTTTTAGGACTATTCACCTTGTGATTCGTGTAATATGGGGGCTCTACCGGAGACAGATGAGGCTTATTCCTAGGGCCTGATTACGGAGTGGACACAAAATGAGTGATGCTTGAGGTGCTATCTTTGTTACTACAGTGAATGATTTATGCTATAGCACAGCTCAGGAACCCCAATATTAACATATCTCACGGCAATCAATCATATTCAATTTTGACTTTCAAATCTTTTTGAAACACCGAACGATACTGCTAAGCATACAGCTTAATTGCATAGACTGCTGATGTCGACAGCAGCGCCATTAGTGGGCCCAGGAGCTGCCTCAGCAGTGTCAAGTCTGAAACGAGAAGAGGCTGGAGTTCTGAAGAAAAATAGTTAACCTACCGATTTGAACAAGATTAAAACACTGCAAATAACTTGCAAAACAATTTTCCTCATTCATTTAATAAACATGTATCAGAATAAACACAAATCACAGAAGCTGAAAGCAAAAAAATCAATTAAAATAAAGTCACAGAGCATGGTGGAGAATTATGTCTGGCAGTTATTTGATATAACGTGGTTAATATTTCTAGTCAGTCAAATTAACACAATTTTGCTACTGTAGATTTACAGTCACAAAAGGCACACTTCCAAGAGACTTGTCCCAAGAATTTGATTCAAATAGTTCTTTTAGGCCTAGGACAACGTGGCCATTTTCTTCTGAACATAGTAGGGAAAGGGATGCTATCCCTTAGAAAAAAAAAATAATTTGCTACACATTCACATTTGGGCATCTTTTTCCCTCCTTGATTTCCCCTTCAAAGTCCTTGGATAGAAACCAGTCCACTTATCGCTCCATTTATACCAACAGATATGCTTTTACTTCTTATCAGTCTGCCTATTCGTATCATGTGTACCCCGCCATGTTATCGATTGAAAGAAGCCCAGGCCAGGCGGTGTCAGCTTATATTCCTAGAGGGAGGCCCCGGCGCAGACTGGCGAGGCGCTTACGGCCAAGTCGGAATCGTCTGTTTCTGTGTTACAACTGCAGGGAACGAGGAGAAGAACGGAGAGTTCTCCAGCATGAGAAACAGATTGCAACATTCAACCTTTCCCGTTCTTATCTCCCCTCCCCTCAGGGATCAGAAGTACCTTTCATGGAAAAAAACATGGTTTTGTAAATAAAAAAATATTTCAAACCATTCTCCCTACTTTTCATGCTTTCTTCTTCCTTTCTTTCATCTTTATGTATTTTTTTCCAATGGTTACTTCAAAAATAGGGAAATTATAGGGCAAATAAAGCCACTAAATCACAGCATGGCCAGAGAAATAGGACCTAGAAACTCCCCTGAGAGATTAATTTGGCATGTTCCTGATGGCTAGTGAAGTAATCTGCATACTTTGAAGAAGGAGAAAGTAAAATTAAGCACATTTGCCAACTTTTATGCTTACACCGTAAAAATTCCCCAGATATGCTTCACTGGAAGAACCTCAAAATCCACTTGTCAGATGCTTTCCAGAGCACATATTACACACACAGCACTTTTCCTGAACTAGGGTCTCAAAGATGGGTATCATATGCTTGTCCTCCGGGAACTCACAGTTCACTATATGACAGTGTGTCATGTGCCGTGACATGACATGAACAACGTCACAGGACAGAACGACATGCTGTGTGTGGCACAAAGGGCGTGGGAGTTAGACCGGGGTTTAGTCTGTCTCCCTGCACACGTTGGTGAGTTTCGGAGATGGCGCCCATGTTCTTGAACTTCATTCCACTTGCATCTAACATAGACGTAATTTTCTAACGTAGTGCCCTTGGGAGAGAGTAAATAAATATTCGTTTCCTTTTCTCCTTGTATGCAAAGTCAAGAATAATTCATTTGGTGTGAAGGCGGTGAAGTTGACAGGAGAAAGGGCCAAAGAACGAGCCGAGTTGAGACTGGGCTTTGTAGAACAAGTAAGATTTCAACAGAGAAGTTAGGAAAAAGGGGATCCTTAGTAAAGGGAGCATCTTGAAGAAAAAATGGAGTAGTGCAAGGTACACGGTTAAAAAATCACATGTCTGTTTAGAGGCAGCAGAGCAGAGTGGTTAAACTATGGGGTCAGCTGGGGGCATGACGCTTACTCGGGGTGACCGGGGTAAGTAACTTGCCTGTTCAGCTCTCCACTTTCCTCGGGCTTTGCCCAACTAATAACAGCACTCAAGTCATAGGGGGACTCAGAATTCAGTGGGCTTCGTGTGTAGTACGTGTTACTGCTCCGTCGCTGGGGCTGTTATTACTAGATCCCCACCACTGGCGACGGCTGGAGTCTGACCATGGGGAGGGCTCACGCGGCAGGACAACGGGAGAGGGGAGGTTATCAGAGTGGTACTGCTC
This sequence comes from Trachops cirrhosus, assembly GCA_028533065.1. NCBI lineage: Eukaryota > Metazoa > Chordata > Mammalia > Chiroptera > Phyllostomidae > Trachops > Trachops cirrhosus. The sequence continues at coordinate 14,479,266 of CM052545.1, read as the reverse complement.
ATTCTGCCTTTTGACTCCCGGACAAAACTGATTGCTTAGTAAGTACTCTTAAAGCAGTATTTTACCTCAAATGGGTGGATGGGTTAGTGCTTCCTATTGCCAATCTACTGTGGTTCAGTGGTTCCTCATCCTGGCTGTGCATCAGAATCCTCTGGGGACCTGACACAAAACAGAGGCTCTTGGGTCTAGACCTACAGATTCTTATTCAATAAATTTAAGGTGGACCCGAGAACGCTTCACTTTCTAAAAACCTCCCTTGGCGATTCTGATCAACAGCCAAGTCGGGAGACTTTCGCTGCAGTCTGCTCAGAGGCCACGTCAATATGTTTTGCTTTTATCACCCACGGAATAAAGTTACATCTAGCTTATCTGACAGAAAGGCATTCACAGAAGCACTAGCTTCCTTTCTATTTTTAATCTTACAAAAACCCTCTGATTCATTTCAAGAAGGTGTTAACAAGATTATAACTTCTTTCATAATTGGTTACTGAAGCATTCTGCAAGGATGATGATGTAAAAGAGCAAGCAATGAGAGGGAGGCAAGTTAACTTTAAAAAAATTTTTTTTCTCAGACTAAACATCATGACACTAACAAAATTAGTTGTTTCACCGTAACGTACTCCATCTCAGTTACATTTAGCAATGCAAATTATGAAAGGAGAACACCAAGTCACCCACCCCGGTTCAACACCGTTACTGGGAGGATGGAAATTCTGATGTGCCAGTCTGTCTGCTCTTCCAGCGGGTCTGCAATAATCCCAATCAGCCACATCACAGCCCTAACTACTTCCCAAATTGTTCTTCAAGTCCTTTAGAGTTTCCCAGTGCACCTACATCCCTGACCTTATAATGTGAAAATAAATTTGTGTGATTTATGAATAAATTCAGGGCAGGGCAAAATACAAGGCCTGGCAAGGTAAGCCCAGGGCCCAGGCCAAGAAATGCCATACTAAAAGTTTGGGTTTTATCCTGAGAGGAAGGAGGAGCTACTCAGGAATTTTAACAGTAAACCTTACATTATAAAAGGGTCTAATATAGTAGCTCTCAACCCTGAATACATATTAAAATCACCCAGGAACTCAAAAAAAGAAAGTATCGATGTCTAACTCCCATACACCAGGCTCCTAATTTAATCGGTTCAGAGTGGGGCCCACACAACAGTAATTTTTTGCAAACCACCTACGTTATTTGAATGAACAGCCAGGACTGAGAAGTGCTGCTCAGACTGGAAGCCAGGAGGCCAGCAGGGCGAGGCAAGATGATGCCGAACTAGGACCCTGGTGGCAGACCCTGATGGCGGAGGTGGGGCAACGCCAGTAAACTCGGCACAGACAGAGTTACAGAATCAGCAGGACTTTACATCAGCAGGATGGGAAGTGAGGGAAACGCACGAAGTAAACACTATCACGAACTTTGTCCCGGGAAAACAGGCCAGCTGGACTGCCATTCATTGGCCTTGAACTCTAACGGACCCGGATTTGGATCTGGATGCTGTGTTTTCTATTTCGAGTCTTTGGGTAAATTATATAATTTCTCTGAACCCCGCACAAAATGGGGACAATAATAACACTTACTTCAAAGAAGTATTATAGAGATTATAAGAGAGAGCACTTCTAAAGCACCTAGTACGCTGCCTGTCCCATAAATGGGGCTCGACCCATGGTTTCCCGTCCATCTTATTGCAGCGCAGCCACTCCAGGTGTAGCCGTTATGAAAAGCAAGACGTGCTCACTTAAATTGCCATGAGAACTAAATTTGTTTCAACACATAAAATTATTTCGCTATAGTATTTAACCAATACCATGATTTCTGCTTCTCAGAAGGTGCAAGACATCTTTAAAGGACGTCTTGCGTGTTGGAAAATAGTGCGCTGTCATTTCTGGAAACACGGATACAATAAGAGAAACCATCCGCTTCTAACATTGTTATTTCAAAAACAAACAAGGCAGGCGGGAGCCTGAGAATGAAAGGCCGATCTTAGGAAAAGCACTCTAGTTTCAGTTTATACGAACAGGGACATTGAACATGTGGCAGGACGCTGTCACCTCAGCGCCTTTGCACTGGCCATTCCCTTTGCCTGGGATGTCCTTCTCCAGAAATCGCCACGACTGAACCCTCTGTGGCTCTCAAGCTTTTGCTCCTCCCAAACGAGGACAAGCTGCGCGCCTGCTTAAATGGCAGCCTCCCCGCCCTGCCCCAGCACTTCCGGCCCCCTTTAACCTATCTAACTCATGGTTGTATTTTCTTTTTCCTTAGCACTTACCTTTTTTTTTTTTTAAACAAACTGTGTAATTTACTTATTTATTTTATTTTTTGTCATCTGCCTCCTCCCATTAAGATGTCCACCCCATGACAACAGAGATCTAAGGCTATTTTAGTAACTTGTTATTTTATGCCAAGTTCCTAGAACAGTGCCTAGCACACAGTCAGTATGAAATGAATAACTGCTGAATAAGAAAAGATTTTAAAACTGCAGACAAAATTCAGAATTCACAGGTATGTACTGAAGTAAGTGTACTACTTCAGTATACTGTAAGTAAGTAAGTAAGTAAGCATGTTATGAATACAAACCAAGGCATCAAAACTAATTTTTAAAAAAGGAGAGGTGAAGGGGATGTTGAAATGAAATAAATACTTGTTCACTGTTGCTAATCAATGTTCTTGCTATTCTTTGAGCACCTGTGCAAGGACTAAAAGCTATGTGTTTTAGGGGAAAGGCTGCCTCTGGGTATGAGAATGAAGATCAGAATTTAAGAGTCTGCCATTTTGCTTCTAAGCATGTAGGGAAGCTTTCTTACAGCAAAGAAGGGCATGCAAAGCCTAATCAACAATATATCATGGACACTACCTGCTTAACCATGGAGAAGATTCTAATAATTTATTTCTGGCAAATATCATTTGTGTTAGTTTTCTCCCCTCCTTCCTCCTTCTGTTGTCCATTTCTCTCTTTGTTTCAGAAAACATGGGAGCATGATGATAATTTTCTGGTCTTTGATAGAAATATGATTCACAATCCTGCTTGATTTCCTAATCCACAGAAACTGGGACTCTCAGAGATAAACCAATCTTTCTTTGACTGAACCACAGCTGCCTTGAGGGGCACAATCAAGGAAGATGACCAGGGCAGCAAGGACAGCCTAGGCTGGAATGACTTCATGAATTTCCAGAGAGGAAATTAAATTACATTGTAATGCTATACCTACATTATAGAAAACATGGAAAAGGAAAAGGTATTTTAGTAATTCCATTTTTCATGATCTGTTTTTTCTAGGCTAAAGATTTCTGGGAGATAAGAGTAAAATAAATGGGGTTTAGGCAACTCTAGAGAATACAGATTAAGATCTAGAAGACGCCAAACCAAATAAGCCTGAAGTCGTTTAACAAAGCAGTGCCTGTTGATTGATTTACATGTGGGATGTAATGGGACTGCACGCAGCACGCACTGTGCCTAGCTCCCCACACTCCACACTTCGCCCCGTCCTCGGCAACTGAAAGCCCAATGGGGAGGCCGATGATAGAAGATCAGATAATCTGCAAAACAGATAATCTGCTTCTTACAATTGAGTATTAGAACAGTCTAGTAGGCCACCTGAGCCCCCATAATATACCCTTTCTCGGCTCACAGACAGAGCCTTTCGGGTTATTGACCTGAGCCCAGAGGCATCATGGAGGCTCACAATTAAAAGGCTTTGACCCAACTTTTGACCTCAGTGTCTGCTTCCTGTGGAGAGTGTCTGAACTGGCCTAACGGAACTGCAGGCTTAGGGAGCTGCCCAAATTGCATGCATTCTACCTTCTAGCTCCCAATAGCACAGGATCCTGTTTGTTCAGCTACACACCGGTCCAACAGCTCCAAATAGTCTCTGTCACACAGATGGCTACGGCGTTCTCGACAATTACTTATCCCTTCCTCGTATCAGAAGTGACAATCCTTACTTTAACACTCGTGTTTGCAGCTTCAGCTACATGCTTTAATCGATGAATACAGCATCTTTTACTGATGCAGATTTATCGGGAGCTTCAGCAAGATCATCAACACGAGGCACTGGGAAACACGACCTCCAGTGAAAAGTTACTGGTTACCTGAATATTGTAATTGCTGTTGCTGGTGGAATAAATGTAGATTCAAAACTAGGACAGCTGGTCTAAAATGAAACAAACATTTTATCTCATTTAATTGCCTGTGAAACTGCCCGAACAGCTGAGAAGTGATCAGAAAAGTGATAAATAAGCATCTTCAGAAATGAAAACCCCAATATTGAGAAATCCTTAGTCATAAGAAAAAAATCAAAATTTTGATACGTGAGGGTTCTTTGTTCGAAATCAATGTATTCTTTTCTATAGTTTTTATTCCCTCCGAGGAGCATGGGAGTAAGAGGCTACTCTTTCACCAAGTATTTCTAGACCATCCCACCAGTAGGTGTTCAATCAGATAAGATACTCCTAGTGGAGAGATGTAAAATCCATGATTGCTTGAAGAACGGCTGGGACTCTTGACGAATTATTCAGTTCAGAGTTCATTCAGTGATTCATATACAAATATCTGCTGGTCAAATAACTACCTATGTGTACGTGTTGTGTGGATGCATATAAGAACACGGGCAGGTTAGGAAGAGAGGTAACTTCCTTCCTGTGTCTTAGACAGCAATGGGAGCTAAAGTTGATACTCATTGGGAAGAAAACTATTCAAAGGAAAGAAAATAGGGAAAATAATCACTATACTCACAAAAACACGTAATTAGTCAGTGCCTCCCTCATCTCACTTCCCAGAATTTCAAAAACAAGATAATTTAGAGGAAGCAGATACAGATCTAAGAGTTTATTAAATTTAAACAGTTCCAGAGTCCCTGAGGAGTGAAGAAATGCTGACCTTCATTGTGGAGAACTTTCCGACCTATGCCAGATCACCCATTTACACAAACTGAGATTTTACTGGCAGGGATAGATCCAGGTTGTGTGGGACCTGAAGCCTATACAGTTTGGGGGATTTTCTATATTTTCTTATTTTCTTTCTTATTTTCTATAAGAAAGGAATATGCAACATTAGCTCCACAGCCTTAGAAGAGGCCCATGCAAGTGAAAGGTCCAAAAGCTAAGTTTTCATGAGCTTCTGAGCAAATCTGTCTCTGGTTTTCCGCCATCAATAATGAGCCTTCATTAATGACATGACATAAAACAGAGCAACAAGTGTCTGAAATTAAAGTTGGGGCGGAAACATATTTCTCTGAAATGTAATTATAGGAGTGATGTGGACTTTTGTGGAAATGAGCTCCTAAGGCACCCCCAGAAACCTGCTTGAACATTACCATGCACAGCCATCAGGAGGAGGCTCAAGGTTAATCACTCATTTCCCCTTTCAATCTGTCTCAATTACTGTTAGGGGATGCTTCAATTAGTCATTCCCATTCTCTCCAGGGAGAGGGAGAGATCGCAGATAACTCATCCCAAATAGACCTCACAATCTGAATCCCTCCACCCTGCTAAAGAAAAATCTTCACTGGAGACAAGTGAGATTTGCGATCATCCACCCTGTATTCTGTCAATGCCACTCTTGCATCAGACAAAGAGAAGGCGGAAGTCTTCTGGGATGAGAGGCCTTCTTTTCCCTCCCCCTAAAGGGGCAAGTTCTGTTTCTACCACACGCTCAGCCCAAGACAGCCCTAGGCAATTGTTCTTAAAACTAGCCTTGCACAGCCCTTTCCAGAAGCTAGCCCCTGAGACAGACGACCGGATTATCAATCACGTAGACAGCACTTATATACCCTTTTCCCTGCTTGTTCTCCACTTGCCATAAGAAGACTGCTTAGCCCCAGAGTCTACAATCTGCAAAAGGAGACACTAATGACTCTTTTAGAAGCATGTATGGTATCAAGAGCTTACAGAAGACTACATAGAAAAATAATGACTTCTAACCCCAGAAAGAGTAAATGCCTCCCTCACAGAAGGCATTCAATCTCTCTAAATTCACACAATAAGATAAAATTCTCACTCAAAAAAAAGGCTTTGCTGCAAAGGTTGTGTTTTTACCTCTGCCAAAAATCTAAGTAGTCTGAGTTCTGTTATCTTGATACAAAGATGACATCCATCCTCCAATTACAACGTTAGTATAAAATAACGCCTGGAGTGGATAAAGGTTTCTAGTCACCCCGGCACTCTGGCATTGTCTATGCTCCCAAGCCCTGTGTGCAGGGGTCTGTTTCTGACCACTCACCCCTCCTCTGTGCGCCCACCGCTCACCGGGGTTAGGCCATCACAGCACTTACATCCTGCAGCAATTGCTTGTTCCCATCACTGGTTCACCCAACAGACTGTGAACTCCCAGGGGTGGGCGTGGGAGGGGGCGTTCGGGGCTCTTTTCGGCTCCACAAATTTAGTGGGGAGTACGGGCTGACCCATGGTGGGCTCTCAATGAGAGAACTTACTGAAGCAGAGTCATAGACTGGGTAATATTAAATGGTGAGAGCTATACTTTTAAAAATTGACTTTCCATTGTGCTCAGTTAAATGTGAGCGGCAGGGAGCTCAATATTTCAGGAATTAACATGGCATATTGAAAACCAAATAATAAAGCTACTTTATAAAGAGCTGGAAAAAAGATGTTCTCCGTGGAGCCAAGCAGCCCTAAATATGGAGCCATTTTTAATATATAGCAGTGTCTCCTTCCAGACATTTCAAAACCAAGAGATGAAACATATTCCAGATGTGCTTAAAATTATATCATTTATTTCAAATTTCTTATGATTGTCACCTTATGTCTTCACTTTCCCTTTCATAATCTTGCTATTTTTGTACATGAGAAAACTACAACATTCAGTCTTGACTTATGAAACTCTCCTCTATTATGAAGCCAGGCTATTTCAAGACAAAATTATACCAGTGTTGGGGGGAGGAAAAGAGGAGGATCAAATCTAATAAATATTAATAAAAGTTCCCTCGGTGCCTGCTGAGGTCCCCCCCACCCCGCCCCCACCGGCACCCCCGCCGGCTTGCAAGGCCCTCGCGTTCTCTTTCTGCACACAGGCCTCTGGAACCGGGGACTGCCCCATCCGTCCCTCATCTGCTGTGCCCTGCGCCCTCATCTCACAGTGCAAGCGAGCAGTCTGACGGTTTCAGTGGCTGCTTTGGACTGAACTTACGATCTTGAATCCAGACATCCAGCCGGGGATGGGAAGCAACTAGACAAGATTAACTGGCTCAAGCCAATACGAGTCTGAGTGGTCCTATACCAATAACAGTAAATGTCTGTATAATGATTATTGTTATACAGATACTACTCCAAGTGCTTTGAATATTACAGAAAACAAAACTATTGCACTTAACTCCTTACAAGACGGGTTCCATTATTGTCCCCCGTATAGTTGAGAAACTCGAGGCTTAGAAGGATAACCGCTGACCACTAACGCCACTGAGATTCGACCTCAGTCTGGCTCCAGACCTTTGTGCCCCGATGCTGCTGATGACGGCAGCACGGCAGCAACAGCGCGAATGCCCAGGGAGGCGTTTCAGGTGCCGGGCGGGTTGCAGGGAGTTTACGTGCATTCTCCCATTGACTGAAGTTACACTTCTCTGACTCCTAATTGACTGAACATATTTTTATTTATGTATTGACTATTCTTCTATTCTCCTTTAGCATTTCCAGTCATATATTTTGCCCATTTTTTAAACTAGATAAGTCTGTCCTTTGTTTATTGATTATAAGACATTCTTATATATTTTTATTTTCCCCTCAACTGAAAAAAATTTCAAACCTTCAGAAAAGTTGCGAAGAATAGGGAAATGAACACCCATACATCCATCCCCAGATGCACTAATTACCAATTTTAAGACTTTGCCACCTCACCTCCCACCCCCCACCCTCCCAATTCTCCCTGACTTGCAGACTTAAAGACACTGTAACACGTCTCATCTCAATACTCCAGCGTGCATCTATGCCTCTTAATGCTGCCTGCTGTGCTGACTCTTCGGAGTCTTTCTCTAGCATGGTTTCTCACCACTTTGGGTATTGTGCATGTACGGTTTCCTTTCCTTGAAGTATGCCTCTGCTACTTTCCAGGCATACAAATCTTACCTGTACTTCAGGGGCCCCACTCATATGTCCTTTACATCAGGAAACCTTCCCTTCTCCATTCTCCTTCTGTGGTCTGTGCCTGTTTTTATAGCACTGTTGCTTTCCTCAGGGCACTGCTGTTATTTATATGTGAGACACATGCAAAATTAAGGGCCTTTTTCTTTTCGGGGTTCTGGCAATGGGCTAGGTCATTTTAGTTCTGCTTTTATAACTGGCAATTCCACCAAAATCCCTCAGATGGGAATCTGTGAACTCTCCATTAAATGCTTTGCATTGACTTGGGAAAAGCTCAGGCCAGGAGTACAGTGTCAGGGCCTTTGTTATGGAACGGGGATCTGGCTCCTGGCTCTCACAGGGCCGAGAGTCGGTGGGCCTAGCACAGCCTTCCTGGCTGATCAGGACGGTGGAACCTGAAGTAATTGAGCTATCATTTCAGTTCCCTTAAAGTCTGACGCCTAAGTCACTGATAGGCTTTGCTCTTAAATGAAAACAGAAAGAAAGTTAGTGCATAGAATAATTTTAATCAAAGTTCGTTTCCCTGAATTATATAAATGTTCTCCCAAATCACTGCTGTGTTTTATTTTGAACACATACTCTTCATGAGTCTATTAACTCTTTTAAAAGCCACGTGTAGTGCCCAGGTAAGTAGTAGACCAACCACCCTTCCCCCTACCATCCCCAAATGACCTTCAGTCTCCATGGTCCAATCTCAGTCAGTGTCTTTATGGCCAAAGCTGGGGAATCAGATTCTGATATAATGCGGGGGACAGTGGGAGGGGCGGTGGAGGTGGCTGTTGTGTAGATACAAACTCCAGATTTGAAATCAGGAGGCCTGGTGGGTTGGTGGGTTAGCTTCCTGGCTCTGCGACCCTGGAAAATCACTCCCTTAGCATCTGTGATCCTCAGTGTCCTCGGCTATGAGATGCAGATGACCACTCCTCCACAGGCAGCTGTGAGACCTTGCCAGATAATGGATGTGAAAGCACTTAGCACAGTTACCTACCTTAATAAATGCAATAAATGTTAGCTGAATGCAACCTATGGGAACTCAAAACATATCCTTTAGGGGTTATGATAATGAAAGTGCAATAGCACATGACATTACTAAAGTGTCTCTGAGTTGCAATCTCTGTTTTTAATCCTCACCTGAGGACATTTTTTCATTGCTTTGAGAGAGAGAGAGAGAAACATCTATGTGAGACACATCAACTGGTTGCCTTCTCGTAAGCACCTTGACGGCGGATTGAACCAGCAACCTGGGCATGTGCCCTGACGGGGAATCAGACCTGCGTGCCTTCAGTCTACCCTTATGGGATGATATTCCAACCAAATGAGCCACACCAGCGAGGGCAAGTTGGAATCTTTTAGTAGAGAAATTTGTTGAATACATCCTAGACTCTGCTATTTTGAAGGATTATTGTTACTCATATTTTATGCTTTCCCCAGAAGAATTGATCTACAAATGTGTGTGTTCATTGACTGAATAAATGAGTACATGACTGAAAATGGGATTTTTGGTTATAAACATAACCGTTCACAAGAAACTGTACTGAAATTGGCAAAGGCAATTTCAGTGTTTTATGGTTTCAATTACCGGTTGTAGTACTCCTAAAGCTAATAGTTATTAAGGACTTAAAGTATGCTAGACATTGGGGACTTGTCGGGGAAAGATACAGAACACGTAAAAGACAGTCACTTAAATCAGAATCCTAGAACTGGGAAGGTTCTGGGCAGGAATGAAGAAAATATGAACTATTTCCTACTTTACTAGTTATATTACTTGTAAGTTATTGAAATTTACTAAGTTTAAACTTGCCTGTACTGCAAGTACTTTGTTTTAAATTCTAACTTCAGATTTAGCACACACAGAGACAGGAAAATCAAAGTGGAAATAACGAGTTATAAAGATAGAGAACATGAAAGCAAGGGGGGTTTTAGGAGACACTAATGCTCAGAGCGCCCTGAAAGGGAAAAAAACAGAAAAATAAACAAAGCTTGATCTACTTTATTGATCTATTTCAGCACAGAGAGAGATACTGAAGCTAGAAGGGGCGTGGTCACCCTGCTAGTTAAATGTCGATGTGGTGTGTCATTGAAATTTCTAATGGTATACACAATGACACACACATAATATGTTCACTTGACTCAAAGAAAATCTGTGCTTTTCTCTTTACAGGATGTGTACACCATATAAACTCATGCCCTTGGTACAATGATTAGAAATTCTCTCTTCTTTTAGCCTTTATTAAAAAAGTATATTTTGGGACTTCCGGCCAAGATGGAGGCATAGGTAGACGCACTGTGCCTCCTCGCACAACCAAGATAGGGACAACAAAGATATAGAAACAAAATAACAACCAGAACTGACAGAAAATTGAAGTTTATGGAAGTCGGACAACCAAGGATT
>CM052545.1:13955128-14468292 GCA_028533065.1 Trachops cirrhosus | reverse complement strand
CCTTGGTTGTCCGACTTCCATAAACTTCAATTTTCTGTCAGTTCTGGTTGTTATTTTGTTTCTATATCTTTGTTGTCCCTATCTTGGTTGTGCGAGGAGGCACAGTGCGTCTACCTATGCCTCCATCTTGGCCGGAAGTCTGTGTTTTTTTTATTAAATTTATTGGGCTGATGTTGGTTAATAAGATTATATAGGTTTCAAGTGTACATTTCCACGACATATCATCTGTGTATGCATTGTGTGCCCACCTCCCAACGTCATATCTTCTTCTGCCACCATATCTGTGAGTTTTTTACTGACCCTGCTTCACTAGGAGCATTCAAACACAATGTTGCCTGACAGGGACAATGATCCTCGTACGACTCCAGCCACAGCTCTTGACTTTTAGCGATCTGCTTGTCAGAATGACTCAAGCTCAAGTCTCTTCCTTGGATCACTTGGCCGGTAGGAGAACTGGGACGTCTGTGCCTGGCCAGCGGAGAACTTGCAGTGTGCTCCCCTCCTGGCCCCCTCCCTTTTCAGCCTCTCAGCTTCAAGCTTCTCCAGGAGGGAACCGGGCCCCACTCACTGACATCCCTTTCCCCATCACCCAAACTGCAGGGGACACATTCTCCAAATGGTTCTCTGATGCTCCCCTCACTGACCTTGGGTGGGGACCTCTTGAGGAGGGGAGCAGATAGCTACGTAGTCCGGTGACAACTCTCCCCAGAGAAGTTCCTTCTACCAGATGTGGCTTCCGCCTTGCATGCATAGATAGCATGAAAGTGCATAGTGAATGTACGGTAGAACACAATTGTTGTTTTAAGCTAAAGGGCAAATGAATAGTTCCTGCCCAAAAGAGAGGTAATCCTTTTATCTGCTCCACCTTCTTTGCTAGTTACTTGAGGGTTGTATGAATGAAAAGAACCACTCTGGAGTATTAAATGCTGTGCAATTGTTTCTGTTTTTTTCAGCATTCTGAAAAACCTACTTCAGGTAAAAAAGGCAGGTTTCATCAATACAGGTTTTATCATGTACACACATATTCCCATGCGCAAAGATTACTGGGACTTCCTGGGTGACTGCGAATACCTCTGGGAACCTCTGTGTCCACACCTTCCTGCTCTGTATTATTGCCGTGAGGGTAAAAGAGACAGAAATTATAGATATACAGACACAGACACATGCAGATATACATATGTGCATATAGATATGTATATTGTACACATATTACTCAGAGCAAAGTAAGCACACAATAACGTTAGCTCTTCTTCCTTCCTGGGCCGGGCAAACTCTCACCCCTTTGTTTCTGCAAAGCAGCCTTCTTCAGTTACAGGTTTTGGGTAGAGAAGAGAGTGCAGGGCTCTAGGGTTTATTCTAAAGAATGTGAGTTGACTATTTGGAAACTTTTAATAAAGGTGCACTATTCTTGAAATTAAACCAGATGTGGTGAAGTAGGCATAGGCCTAGAGTTAGAAAGACCTGAGTTCAAATCCCAGCTCCACAACTTCTAGCCATTCATTTACTGAACACATGTGTTGAGGCTTACCTGTGCCAGGCTATGTTGCAGTTACTGAGACTGCAGGGGAAAGAGGCAAACAAGACCCAACCTTGCAGATCCCAGCCTTGTGCAGTTTTGGTGGAGTAGGGGTTGGTGAGCAGCAAGGGAGGCAGACCATAAGCAAATAACTAAGTATAATGGCAAGTGGTGATAAGTTTTGTGAACAAAAATAATGCCAGAATAAGGACTAGAAAGTGGTTGAGGAGGGGAGATAGGGTGTGTGTGTGTGTGTGTGTTTTATAGAGAGGGTGGTCAGGGGAGATCTTATAGGAGACCTGAATTTAGTGAGAAGGGAAGATCTAGGAGAAGAAAGTAAAAGAGGAGTCTGTAATATTCCAGAAGCCAAAGGAATCAACTGCTTCAAGAAGCGGGCAATCACATGCTGTTGGTGATGGGGTCCCATGAGGAGCTTTGAGTCGCCCTGTGACCCCTCCACGAGTTATTTACCTTCTTGGAGGGATAGTCAGTGATCTGTTCCTCAAGATTAAGTGAGATTGTTTAGGTAAAGCACCTGTCGCGTAGTAGACAGGTGACAGCAGGTTTCCTTCACATTTTATGTGTGCAATAAAATACGAATTTAAAATTCACAGTGAAAGATAATCTTAAATGGTCACAATTCAATTTCTCGCTGTGTTTGCCAAGTGTTCGATTAACGGTGATGTAAGCCAAACTATGAAAGTCAATAAGTTAAACTATAATAGTTGTGAAACTGTGGCTTTGTCTCTTTTAACAGACTATGTTAGTAACATGTAGCTAATTTGAAGTGTGTTGTGTGTTTTGTGTCATGTGACTTGTGTGGCATGTGTTTTGTGTCATGTGAAGTGCAACATGCTTAAATATGTTGGAATTTGTCACATTCTAACTGGCAGATATCATTTGTCTAAAAAATAGGAACTGAGAAAATTAAATATTTTAGCATTCATTGGGATCTATTTTGATAAATTACAGTTTATATGAATGATCAGAAAATTATTTTCATCTTAAATCTAAGTTAGAAGGACATTGACTTGGTTTTCATCAGTTTCAGGCATTCCCTAACGTTTCCACACTGATTTTTTAAATATGCTTCCGATTTCACAGAATTTGGCTGAATAACATGTCACGTGATCCAGCCTGTGTAGAAGTGGCAGCGTGACACTGGTACAAAGTCGTCAAACGCAACGTAAAGCCGCGATATCTTCGTGTGGCTGCTTTACAGTACTGATGTGTCACCTAAATTATTTTATGAAAACTGGGCATTAAAAATTCTACCCAGAAAGTGTTGAAGAATGAGGGTAAATTTCCAAGCTTGTGTGTTTAAATTTACATAAATTTAAATGATATGCTTTTATGCACTTAGCTTCTTCCCGAAGAAATCTGTATGCTTTTCAAAAACACAACTCTTAACTCTTAAAAAAAAAAAGTGCACCAAATACCTTACAGGAAAGGAAATAAAGTCATTTTACTTAAAGTAAATCATTTTTTCCAAATTTTCTCAAGCGCATTTATGTAGGTACTGAGCGAGAATGCGAGTTCTGCTTCCCGTTTTAAATACAAAACACACCAGCTGCTGCCCCAGCTACCCACTGGAGAAACGGAGAATAACTAAATTTCTGCAGCAACGTGCAGAACGCAGTGCATTGAAATCCCAGTGAAAGCTTTTGTTGTGTTTGGTATAATAGGGCAAATTCCATCAGATACCTTAGATTGCATTTTCTTCATGGAAATCTTCAGAGTGCGTGTGCCCCCCGCTCAGTCTGCGAACATGCCTCATTCATTTAGAAGGAAAACTCACACCTCAGAAGCCGGCCAGGTTTGGGGATTACAAGACATTTTATTTCACATTATGTGATTACTCCGTGTTGTAAACACTGAACTTACTGAATTTGGTTCAGAGAGGTTGGAGCTTGGTGACCCCCATTAGTTATTTTTCCTCAAATATATAAGGAGTGAATTTGTATTCGCAAGTGTGTGGTTTTGATGACCCGAAGTCAGCCTCTCTCGTATCTTTCTGTGGCTGTTTTCCTTAGTGATATTTCTGGTTTCATTTTAAGTACTTTTTTTTTTAACAAATTCATTTTTCATTTATTGTAAGAAGTCAATATACAAATGGAGGATTACTCATCTTTCCTTTTAAAGAGCTCCCTCTTTTCACCTCATCTGTGTTTTCTTAAAGAAGACACAGTCTCATGTTTTTGTTCCTCGTAAGAAGCCCCTGACGGCCGGCCCGGGCTACGGCGGGAGCTGCGCGTTTCCATGCATAATTGATGGCCTGGGCCCCACGGACAGCGCCGGCTCACCAGCCGTATAGATTACCGTGCAGTCGGGCATTTAGGTCTCCGAGTTCCCCGTTTCTGAATGGAAATAACTCCTTGCTAAATAACAAAAATTCCAGAAGGAGCAAGTTTACTATAGCAATAAATATCCTTCAGAGAACAAAGCATTCGCCAGGACTGAAGGTGCAGACAGTCTTAAGATCCTAACTTTATTACCCTGTCCTCCACTCCCGCCATCTCTCAGCTTAGCAGTGCTGGTAATGTTTGGTTTCGCTGACATTTTGGTAATAATACATGTTTTTAAAGTTTAGTGCTAAGGAAAGTTAAATTCCAAGTGGCACTTTTTGAGTTATTCCTGAATCTGATTTCCCCTCCTGTTTCTTTGATTTACTGGAGGGTGAGCAGCCCAGTAGGTATAAGCGGTTATCTTTTCAGGAGGAATCTGGGAGAGTCCTGCCGCGGGGGAGCATCCGTTACGTCCCACTTACTGCGCCTGCCTTCCCGTTCTCCTCTGAACACGGCGAGCACACTTTCTCGCCTTCGGGCCTTTGTCCATCCCTTTTCCTCCTCCGCAGACCCTCTTGGGTTCCCGTCACCTGCACCCATTTCTGCTCATCACTCCAGCCTCAGTGTAGATGCCACCTCCTCAGGAATCCATCACTCACTTAGGTGAGGTAAGCAGCCTTTCCTCACTCCATTATGTGGCCTTTGCCTTTTTACTTTGCCCCGACTAGACAGTAATGTCTGTTAAGGTGGCGACCCTACCGCCTTTGTCATCTTTTCCCAGCCTCCAGGGTATTCCTGATGTAGAGTGGATGTCCCATAATTATTCATTGAATGAAACTACGAAGACTCCCTTGCTGGTGTGGCTCAGTGGACTGAGCGCTGGCCTGTGAACCAAGGGGTCTCTGGTTCGAATCCCAGTCGGGGCACATGCCTGGGTTGCTGGCTGGGGCCCCCCCCACATGGGGGGCGCATGAGAGGCAAGCACACACTGATGTTTCTCTCCCTCTCTTTCTCCCTCCCTTCCCCTCTGTCTAAACATTAATAAATAAATAAAATATTTTTAAAAAACTACAAAGATAACTATCAATATCAAATTGAACTGAAACATGATTATATGAATTGTTAGATTTTTTATGGTAAATTGTTAGACTTCGTGGTAATCTTAGATTTTTATTTTGTTTTTCTTATAGTGATATATGTTCTTAAGAATGCTATGGATGATAACAGAAAAAAATAGATTTGAATTACAATTATACTTTGCATTTAAAGACTCATGAGACTAATTGGTAATTTCAAATGAGCAGGTCAATATAAATAAAACCTGTGTTAGTTAAGAAATAAACATAGCTGAAAATTTTTAATTCAAATTAAGCTAAATTGGGAAGGGAAGACATACATATTTATTTAATTTTGAGAGCTTAGGCTCATTGCTTTATTTTGATTCACTTCCTTTTTAAAAAATATAATTTCTCAAAGGGAAAGTATTTTTTTTTCTGAGTCCTAACATGTGCTCTGTCCTTCTGGATATCTGGAGGAGTACTTCATTTTTGTCATTATTTCTTGAGTTGCCCTTACACTTTCAGAAAACAGAATGCACAAATGAAACACAGAAAGGTACTAGAATTCTAACGGAAAAGGGGCTCTGTGGTTTATTTTTAATACTTTCAAATTTCAGAACATGTTCCAGTTTCCCATCAGAGTCACTCATCAGTCTGCAAATTAGCTTTCCAAAGTTTGTAAATCCACTGTTGGTTTCCATGGGGCACAATTTTGAGTTAGGCCCGCACACTCTAGTACCGTGTTATGAGCTGTATAATCAAACTGTTTGAGTTCATATCCTAACCTCAGAAATGACTGTCTGACCTTGGGCAAATTAGCTAACCTCCGTGTGCCTTGATTTCTTCACCTACAAGTGGATGCAGTAATTGTACTTGGGTTTGTTTTCAGAATTATATTTCACTTACAAAGTATATAGAATAGTGTCTGGCAGGTATGCTCAATAAATACTGCCTATTATTGTTATTATAATTATTAAAGAGTCCTAGAAGCAAGAAATCATTTAGTCCTTCATTCAAAAATATTAATTGAGCCCCTACTGTGCCCCAGCCAGTTTACTAGGTACAGGGAATATACCGTGGAGTGAGTAAGCATGGTCCCTTCTTCATAAAGCTGACAGACCCGTGGAGGACACACAGGTATTCATTAAAAATCACACAAGTACCCGTAAAGTTGCAACTGTAGTATGTGCCACAAAGGAGACCCGTGATGCCGTGCGAATGCATATTCGGGGAAGTGGATGTTGACGGGAAGGCTTCCTTGTGACTGGAAGGAAACTGACATCTACAGGGAGAAGGGAACACGGCCCAGATGGAGACGGGGAGACAGGCAGGAGCACACCCTGCAGGACGCTGTGGGCCTCGGCGGCTCTTCAGGAGCCGTGAGAATCCCACGGGGGGGGGGGGGGTTGCGTTCAGTGCGCAGGACGGGCCGGGGCTCCTCCCACAACATGAAAGGTAAGAGAAAGAGGTCCCTGCACGGATGTCACGCTGCTCCCAGGCTACCTGTTTAAGTCCAACCATTTGCCACCGTACACTCTTGGCTCCCTCTCTATTGCCTCTCCGACCTGGGTCGCTTCACCAAAGCCTGTGGCCCCCATGTCACCGTGCGCCCTTCTGCACCAAGGCAGTCGGGCTCACCTGGTCCACGTAAGCACTTCCTGCCCCCAACTGCTCCAGCAAAGCCTGGTTCTGATAGAGGTTTCAGACTCTCCCAGAGCACACTGGGAGAACTGGCGTAGACTCAGATGTGAGCGGCTTCCCTCGAGACAGGGTTCTTGCACTTTTTTTTGAGGACCACAGAAAGCTTTCATTTATGTAAGTTATATCTATCTGTATTTAGCACGTTTGAAATTAAAGCTAGGAACGTGTTTATTCTTTTAAAAATAATAAAAACGCCATGATATGTAAACATACATAATTTTGTGAAAAATAACTATATTTTCTAAAACCTAGTGAGAAGAGTATCATTGTTTTACCTTTTGCAAATCTCTGTAATGTCTGGCTTAATACTAGGCGGCTGGGATCTCGTATCCGTTCCTGTTTAAATCCTTCAGGATCACATGTGATGTGGCCTCTGGAAAACCCCACTGTTCATTGTGAGAGAACGAGGGTAAAAAGGGCAAATAATGTCTCAGCATTATCAAAACAGTAGTTTTTGTCTTGCCAGGCCCCCAAACAGTCTTAGGGACCCCCTGGATCCCCAGGCCACACTGTGAGAACTGCCGCTCTCAAAGGTGATGTGCAATTTGAAAAACAAGATGTTTATTAAGTCAAAAAAACTCCCCTCTGAGATGCTCTTTCAGGCAGTCTGAGAAGTAGAAAGAATTCAGGCAGTTCTAAGCCTATTTCTGCTTTTCATCACTTCTTCCATATGTCCATGTTTGAACCCATTAAATTCTCGAAAAAGTCCAAATAACTTTTAGTGTTAACAGAGACTCTTGTGGGTGTTCAGACAATAGTAAACATTCCTGAAACATGGTATTTTTGCTGTGGTCAGTGGTGTAAGGCTCATTCCCCATTCAAAGAAAATGATGCTTCTCTCATGGGTTCCTGTGAGCATCAGGTCACTTAGCTTCTGTGACCCAGCCTCGTCTAGAGACTGAGGCTTCACCAGGCTTATCTGTCAATGAGAACTGGTTTGTGAGGTGTAGCTAAAGTAACAAGAGGCTTATTCATCTCTGTGGTCTCTCCCATTCAGAAATGACATGATTTTGTATTATTTTCTTATGTGGCACACAAGCTCTTTCTGAAGACAGCTAAAAAATTTTGGAATGATGCATCATTTAAAAATGAGTTTGGGTTCCCTTGCCCTGGCCCATGTGGTTTGGTTGCTTGGAGCATTGTCCTGTGAACCGAAAGGTCATGTGTTTGATTCCCAGTCAGGGCATGTACCTGGGTTGTGGGTTTGGTCCCCTATCTGGGGAGACAGCCGAGAGACAGCTGAGGGATATTTCTCTTTCACAACAATGTCTCTCTCCCTTTCTCTCTCCCTCCCTTCCTCTCTCCTTTAAGTCAATGGGCATGTCCTCGGGTGAGAATAAAAAAAAATGAATTTGTCTTTTCTCAATGACAGACTTGAAGAACAACATTCCTTTAGATGAGTTTTGTTGCATTTGTCAGAAGTTAATTTTCAGCACACCTTGTACCTATAATGTACGTTTCACCATCACTATCGGTGAGAACAAATTCTGCTCCTTCTTTGTTGATGTTAATCATATATTTCTGTCCATTCCCTATTACATACTTCATCCCCACCCCCCACAATCATAAAAGTACCTGCAGGGGGAGAAAAACCATGAAGATGGTAAAAAGCTGCTAAATTTATGCTTTTCTTCAGACTGGTACCTCATCATGGAGAATTAATGCTATTGGCCACTGCTTTCCATCTCCTGAGTCATTAGTAATTTCTCTCTCAAGGAGGAACACACATATGTGATAGAAAAAAGTTCTGAAAGGACAGCTGAACTGTCATTTGCATTTCTTCATCTGAACTGAAGTTCTTGGGTTTCTTTTAGCGTGTGCCACTCATAATAAATGGTTCAGGACCTGCTGGGCCTGGTCAGAGGTCACGAGTGAGTGGCCCACAGGCCACAGGCAGACACAGGTGTTTTCTTGGGCCTGCAGAGGTGTGTGCGCACCTGTTCCTGTGTCTGGGTTTTGTTTTTTATCTGGATTTAAATGCAGATACTCTAGGTTCTTTCTAGGTAACGCTGCTCCCTATTATCCTTACACATGACCTGATGCATACTTTACCTTGTACATTTGGCCACTGTCAGCATTTGAATTAACAGCTCTACATCACGGGAGAAGAGAAAAATAGAAAAAACATAGAGTCCAAGATGATTATACTTCATACTGTGACATAAGAAGTTACCTAATCAGAAATTACTTGACAACAATATATAATTGCTGATTCTTTTCATCCTCAGACATACGAAAAAAACTTCAAAGATGAGTAAAATATAACCCTTTATTGAGAAGCATGCCTCAAATATTGCATTCATTATATACATATAAAGATGTTTTTAATAGCTTACCAGAGGAATTAGGGTATGCAACTATGAGAGGGAGCCATGTCTTCCCGAAGGAGGTCATCTATAAACACTTTGCTTTTGTGCTGTTACTTTTATTATTAACAAGGCAGAGGTTTATCTAGAAAGAAATATTTAATATACATTTAAATATATAGGCTCAGCCACACAACTAATTCAAGTGCAGAACTTTCCCGCGTTGGTTTATGTGGAAGGTCCCACAGCGCCACCTAGTGACCTGCATTTTATTCTGCATAATATTTTTGTAAATTAAAACATTCCGATCACATTTTGATATCAAACATGGCACTGAAATAGATGGCTTAAGCACTACTATAAATATCAGTAGAATGAGGTAAAGTAATTCTTAGAAGTTTATTGAAAATTATGAGTGGAACTAAAAAAATGTCAATTATAAAAATTTGCTGATAAAAAATTACTAATATTTCTAATTCACAACCAAAGATACTCTTTAGAAGATAGTTGCATTGTATGTGATCTCATGAAGTTCTGGTAAGTTTTTTTTATGCAAAACAGGAGCTCATTCTTTTACTTCTTTATTTACTACTTTAAAATTCAATGTCATTTTTCCAGTCTTCTTTTTGAAGTCTGTGAATTTCCAATCTTTATCAATCAAACTACATTTATTAACACCACATACCACAGCTCTCATAAATTTCAGATAAAATTGTATAACCGCTTTTAAAACTAGAATTTTAAGGTATTGGAGATAGAATCCTATAAAATACTTATATATTAAAAATAAAATGAGTCAAATAAAAGAATGAAGGTACACATGTATTTTTCATGGAAAGTGCTCCAAGAAATATAGTGAAGTGAGAAAAAAATAAAGCCATGTGCAGAATTACCGTGTATATTATGATTCTCTTAAGGAAGCTGTGTGAATTTGAATAATTTAAGAAGACTGGAAGGATGGGCAGTGGGTGGAGGGATGGATGGATACTGGTGTATGATGTTCTTTTCTGAAAGGAGTCACAGGGAACTACTTACATCTCTGGAGACAGTGGGGTGCTAGAAAATACCGCTTTTCATTTTTACTCTTCTGTACAATTAAAATTTTTTAATCAAGTTTATTGATTACTTTATTTAAAGTCAACAAGTGTTCTTTGAGTATTATGAGCTATTTCCTTGTAATACTTCTCTGTATTAAAAAAGGCCTAATTTTTTAAATAAAATAGAAGCTAGCATTATGAGACATAGTAAGCATCTATTTTATAGGCCTATCCTTTCAGAAGGCTTTATGATACATTATTTTTTACTTCAGAGTACGTAAGCTCCAAGAAGGCACAGAGTTTTGTCAGATTTGTCACACTGTATTCTTGACTTGTAGAATGATAGTACCTGGCACATAATTAATGCTCAACAAATAAAAATTGTTTAATGAGTGAAAGAATAAGAACATAACTCATTGTGTCCAGAATTGTATAGTAATGATGTGTATTATGGTAGAATTTTACTGTTTGTATGTACATTTACATTCTTATATGTGATGTCATCTAAAACATGAACACTGATAAGTATTACTTCAAAGTCATAATAACAAGGATATTTAATTATACTTCGAGATGTTTTTGTTATGGTTCACACCCTCTTTTCTGGCCTGTTCTTAGTAAGACTTTATGCATTCGTGTTAGCTACATTTGGAACTTGGCCATAACGCAGCTCAGTCCAAATGTTTACTAAAGATCAGTAATCTCCTCATTTTTACCTTCCATATTTCAGTTACTGATAATTCTGTCATAGTGACCTGAACGGTTGCTACTTTAAAGTTCCTGCAATCACTTCTATTAATCATAAAATGCTAATTACTCATTATTAAATATACTCAATTCCTAATTACATATTTAAAATTTCATGATATTTTTGCTAACTACCTGTTAGTGAAAATCATTTACAGGCATAAATTGTATTGTTTTATCTTAAACATACAGTGTGGTTCTTACTGGTATGGTGTGCATACC
This sequence comes from Trachops cirrhosus, assembly GCA_028533065.1. NCBI lineage: Eukaryota > Metazoa > Chordata > Mammalia > Chiroptera > Phyllostomidae > Trachops > Trachops cirrhosus. The sequence continues at coordinate 14,457,420 of CM052545.1, read as the reverse complement.
TTTATTTCTTTAACTGTCAAAGTGTGTAGAAGTTGCCCTCTACTGGGGAACTAGAAAAATTATGCTGGCATAGCTTCTCAGTTTCCTTAAAGACTCTTAGTAACATTCACTGATGGGATTTGCCAGATGACCCCTTCTTGCTCTCCGGCACTTTTAACTTCCAAAGATACGGAAGGGGTCAGCAGAGCACATTTAAAAATAAGTATCTCGTGTGACTATATCTACAGCCATTTCTGAGTGGAAACGTCGCTCATTCCTGCTGGAAAACTCCTCAGTGACAACCCTCAGTAGTGTGGATCCTGAAGTAATTGTGCAGGCGAGAGTCTTTGCTGGGATGTTAAGGGGAATTCGCTGTCTGTGATTATACAGCCAACGATGAGTCAGGACAGTGTTTCTGTCCTGGAAATTCACCGTGGGGAGTTTAGAATAAAAGTCCAAGCACTAACAATTGCTTGAGCTAGCTCCTTTGCATTTTGGGGGGCCTCAAGGTAAAATTTGATTATGTGGAAATAGTTTACTTGTATTAATTATTGAAGTTTTTATACCATAAAATCACATGGTTATAAACTAGCAGAGTCTGTTCACCGGTTCTAATAAACTGGTAATAAACCAGTTTAATTATAATTAATCTAATAAACATTGCTCCCCCTCACCTCGAGAATGCTCTTCCTCCTGCCTCCAGGCCTTGTCCAGCCTTGGGTAGCACTGCCATGGAGAGGCCCACTGATACTTAATAAAAACAAATACCTTATTAAGGAGGCGTCGTTTAAAATAGACACTGATGGTGGCTGGGGCGGAGGGGGGAGGTCAGGAAGGAAGACTCACAAGCATTAGCCTGAACACACGAGACTCCCGCGGCCCCTGCCTGGTGACGTGGGCGGTAAGTGGACCCATGTGCCCCCCTGAGGAGCGGACCTCCCTGAGGACCCTCGGTTGACCCATGTCCCTTCCTCTAACCCCAGTGAAACCTCTGTGAGTCACCAGGTTCAGGGCCCGTTTTCTAAGCTGTAGGAATGGCTCTGGCTAAGGTATATCATTAAAACCAGGGTAAATCAGACCGCTGATATATGAGACGAGGCAAGTGGAGTGCAGCTGTCTCCATTCATTTCGTCCGCCTTTACCCTGGGTATTGATCGTCGCGCGAGGTCTGACAGCCGCTTGCGCTGCGGTGTAGACACGCCCGAGAGGAATGGGTGGGCTGCGCCAGACCCCTTCGCTGCTTCCCGTGTGTGCGCGGTCTGGGTGTTTTGGTTGGTTGTTTATGGTAAGGGTCTGTTAGGAGCTTGAACACTAGCTTTGATTGAGGCATTATTTTGAATGTCTTATCTAAAAGAAAATCATCTCACAATTTTCCAGAAGTTTATTTAACATCCAGAGGCCTGCGTGAAACACCCAGGCCCCTCACCTCCCACAAACCACTTTCCGTCGCGCTCTTCTGTCTCCTGGGTGTCCCCCTCCTCCCCCTCGCCTCCCTCTTCCCCAGCTCTGCCTTGCTTCTGCAAAAGTTTGCAAAAAGCACCCCACCCCCTGCCTTGCTGACCATTCGTGAGCCTTTTTGCGGGGAAGGGAGCACCTGTTTCATGATTTGATTTTCTTAGAAAGAAAAAACACTTCTGATTTTATTATCTATGTCATTTTTTTCCTTTTTGCTTTATCCACATGATGAGTAACAGTGCTAACTAAGTAATAGCTTCCGGGTCTTCAAGTGAGTTTTGCTCCACTCATCTGGTTTATGGGAGGCAGTGCGGGGTCGGAAATGAAGAGCCAGGCAGGGAATTTGAGACACTGTGCTTGTCTCGGTGTCTCTACTACCTCTGCAGCTGTGCGTGAGGGACACCTCCCGCTCAGGCCTCAGCCTTTCGATCTGTAAAGTGAGATGAGAAAGTATCCCTAATCCCTTTCAGCTAGGATTCTCCGATATCTCTGAATTCACGAAGAGCTCTTCTCCACCACGCACACCCCAGCTGGGGAAGAGACCGTGGATTCCCAGCCAGCCCGCGCGGCCTGCTTCCCATTCTCCCACTTAGCGCGCAGGGATTTTGTGTAATTCTTGTGTCCGCACCCTCAGTTTTCTCCTCCACAAAATGGGAATCATAATGGCACCTTCCTCCCAAGTCTGCTGAAAGGATGACGAGCACAGAACAATCCCTGATGCATAACAGAGAAGGCATTCAACAAATGTCAACTAGTCTCATGGTTATTACAAACGCTAGGGTTTTAAAGCATTTCTGAAAATGTGTTTCTCATCAAAGCCTCTGCTGCTCCCAGAGGGAAGTATCTGTGGGCGCACAGTCATGCATTCATTCGTGCAGCAGAACATTTACTGAGTGCCTGCTGTGTGCCAGGAACCGCTCTGCTACAGGCATCGATGAGAAAAATGGCAGACACGCATCAGATCTGTTGGCCGGCCGGTAACAAACATGCAGTGATACTCAGGGGCCTGAGCGAGGTACTTGGTGCATCCTTTCCATGTATTCCTACACCACTGGCAGATTGTCTGGTGATCTTTGACCCTGTTTTAAATTTCTATTACGTTTTGTATTGATTTCCTACATTCCATTTCCTGAATATCTTTCTAAGCTTCCAACTTCCTCCTTTGCTCTTTTTTTTTTTTCCCTAACAACTTTTATTCCCTTTGGACCATCTCTTGACCTCTCAACTTTTGCTTCTGTTCCTTTGGCCGGGGTTCTGCTCCTGGCACTTCCTGCAGCTCAGCCTTTCCTCGACTATGAAATTGGGATAACCTGGCTAACCGGGGATAAAATTCCATTGGAATTTTAAACTAGATAATGTGTGCAAAGCATGTAGCTCAGTTCCTGGTATATAATACACCTTAGTAAATATTGGCTGTCGTTAGGATGGTGGTGTTCGGTATCACTGAAGCAATGATTCTGAAGCAAGAAACACTACAAGCTTCTATGTGTAAGATTCAGGCGCTGGGGAACTTGGCTGGCCAGTGGGTTATGTGGAACCATTCTCTTGACATTTTAAGAGAGCTGTGCTTCCTGTGTATAATGCTTGTTGTGCTACTAACAGTCCTTGATAGCCTGCCACATGTATTCCCAGGGAAAATAAAACGGCAACATATCAGCTTGCAGCCATGTGCCCACAGTGGAGACCTGCTGGCTGAAATGAACCCTGGGAAATATTTCCTCGGCCATGAAAGCTATGTCACCAAAAAAGAAATTTTGCCTTAATTCCTTTTGCTGCCTCTTTGGTCTCATAAGTACTCTACAGATAAACATTCCTAAGAAGCTTCTTTGGCAAATTATTTATTGCATGTTAAATCTATAAACTTAGAAGACATTTATGTGAAAGATTCTTAGAAAATACAGAACAATCCTGTATCAGTCTTGCTTTGGGCTTCCGTGAATTTCAAATTGCTCTTACCACTCTTAATCTAGATAGAAAAAAAACACTTGTTAATAGTTTTAATACAGGTCTGTGGGCTTACATAGTCTGAAAAGGTTCACTTTTTCAGTTGAAAAGTAGTAAGAGCAATCATGAGTTTCATCCCTGTTTTCCAGCCTTAACGTGTCACTATATTAGCTCTGACTGGTAATATACATGCTATTCCTCTTTCATGGTCTTGCATTTATCGTTTTTCTGTTGCGTAGCTCTGGGTGTTAGGAGCCTGAATTCCCTGCATTCTGCCCGCTGCTCAGCAACCTTCATGTCCCCTCCTGCAAAGGCGCTTCCCTTTGCTTCCTTCCTCTTTGGCAGAGAGAACCATCTTCAGATTAAATATAGTCAATATTGGCAAAAGGAAAGCAGACTCAAAATAAGCAGACTCTATCCACTGGCCCAGACGAATTACCTCGTAGGGTCCCAAGAAAACTAACCTTTGGGATTGCTGAATGGCTCTCTCTGACGATTCATAAAGAAAAGGAGTAGAATCAGCAGCTGGTATGTGCAAATGTTACCACAAATATCAACAAGAGGAAGAAAGCAGATTTTACACACTGTCAACTGGTAATTTGGTTTTGGTCAGAGAAAAACTGAAGAATGGGTAATTGAGAAGTGGTGTTATAAGCAGTTACAAAGGCACAGACTGATGTTTAGAAGCCGGCAGGCATTCACTAGAAACGAAATCACTGCAAATAAAAGTTTGTTAGACTAACATTTCTTATTTAAATATAATTGCTAATCCAAAACAATACTTAAGAGCCAGGTCTGAACCGCAGCCCCAGGGCCACATTTGACTAAGAGCCTTTGTTTACGTCTTGTCTTGGCTGCTTTCCTGCCAGCGGAGGTGAGTAATTGCAGAGGGCAGTGTAGCCGGCAAAGCCCGGGATAATTACCTGGCCCTATACAGGACAGGTCTGCCCGCTCCCGCTCTAGGGTCTGAATCAGTTCTTCTGGGATTTTAATAAGTCTGCAGATTACCTGGAAATCTTGTTGAAAGTGTAGGTGATGATGCAGTAGGTCTGGGTGGGGTCTGAGACTCAGCAGCTCCTGACATGCTCCCGGGTGAGGCCGGTGCTGCTGGTCCACAGCCACAGTTCAGTCAAGCAAGGATCTGGATTCCAAAAGGACATGCGTACATGAAATTACCCGCTTGAGAGAAAGAGAGAGAGAATTATGAGTGGGAAGTCAGTTCAATTGGTTAGACTCTTATCTGAACCACAGTATCTGAGGAGTGTTAGAGGACCATTGTCACCTTGGAGAGAGATTTTCTGGGTCATTTAAAAATGATTATCTAATTATCATTTTCTTGTATAAGCACGTTGGCTCAGTGATGATGTTTGAAGGGACTAATAATGAGCTTGATAACTCAAATGTTTAGATGACCAGTTTTAGCAGGGTCCATCTGCTGAACATTCCCCCTGTTGGCAGACAATTCTCCATGTGTCTCTCACATTTCTGTCCACCTTGTGAGCAGGCGCTGCCAGTTCATGGTTCCCAAACACTTTCTCAAAGATGTTTGTATAGCGAACAGCCTTGAAAGATAGAAATAGCATCTCCCTCCAGAGCAAAGGGTAGGCATCCTTTCTGCCCATCATAAAAGACTTGGGTTTCCTAAGCTCCATATTCCCTTCCTGTGACACAGCCTGCCATATGTGCAGGCCTCTCTCTGAGCCCATCGGCACCAGCCCGCCCAGGGCCAGGCCCCCTGAGATCCACATCGCGCTGAGGCTGCTGGCTCTGCCGTGAGTCCTAAAGTCCTTTGGCCCTGACCCCGGGGCTTCTCTTCTTCTTCCAGCTCCCATGGTAAATAAAGCCTCAGCACCGTCACGGCTTTAGAGATGCTCTCGCAGCAGTCACAGCAGAGGCTTCCAGTCGCTGGCTTTCCGTTTGCCCTGAAACTGTCCGCCCCTCGTTTTAGTAAAATGCCTCACTTAGTACTTACTGTAGGAAATAGAAGCTCTTACATGAGCGTACCTCCTACCCTCCGGCATCAAGCACACATCTGCATGTCTGTCTTCATCTCGGCCTACTCTATCCTTTCTCTCCTTGTTCAGTGAAGAGGTATCGGACCCTCAGCTGTGCACAGGATCCCCTTCCCACTGTCTCCTCGGGTGTAGTGGGTACAATCCCTTCCCTACACCTCTATTCTCCTGCCCCCTTTTGACGCCTTCCTATGAATTTTTAAAATCCTCAAGGTTCTCCTTTTAAAACAAAGCAAACAAACAACAATACATTTTCAAAGACAACCCCAGGACTTCACAGAAACTTTTCTGAAGTTTTGTGTGCTTAGAAGACCTTAGAATTCTTTTCCCCTGAGCGCCCGTGATGCCTGATACATAGTTAGCACTCAGTAAATGTTTAATTCCATGCATGTCACTGAGAGAGGCCAACTTCCATTCCCGCACTGTCCAGGGCCACCACTGTCCGGGAAGAAAGTCCTGGTGTTGCAGGCTCAGGGACCCATGTCGGTAGCACCCCCCAGCGGTTCTGTCCTGGGAAACGTTGTCAGCTGCTCAGGGCGTCCATCCTCCGCCTCTCAGAAATCCTCCTTGGAAAACAGAAGTATCATTCAGCATTTCCTTGGCGAGCACTGACCGAGACTAGAGAGAACTAACAGGACGTTTTCAGTGGCGGCTGTAGCCCAGCCCCAGCAGTCTGTGGCAGCTGCCTTTATTGCCCTGCGTGGCGCCTGGTACCTAAACAGAAGCTCGGTCAGCTCCTCTGTCCCTGGAGGAGCCATGAACGCGCTGACAACCACTCGATTTGGGGATGTCTGGGCACTCACCCTGTGAGGGCCCAGTTTTGAAAAGGAAAATACAGAGGTAGGGGAAGAGGCCCCCACCCTCCAATCAGCCACAGCTTTCTTTCCAACTGCCCTTCCCTAGGCCCCTTCTTTCTTCCATAAAGTTTGCTTGATATATTTTGACGTCCATGTCTATCAGGGCATATTCTCCAAGGCCCATATACCCTGATGGTTTTGTTTCATTTTAGGTGTCTCCAAAATACCCCATACCACCCTTTCTAATTTATTGCTTAGGCTGTGCGGACAGTCTCACTTGTTACATGTCGGTTTGACATGACTTCATTCTCAAGGAATAAACTTTTCTCCAACTTTTAAAGATACCCCTATATACTGACCACAGGACAAAATGTGAAGACAGCCTGGGAGGTGTAGTTAGCATTAACCTTCTTTTTCAAAGAGATCTTAGCATTGTATATAAATACAAGGTTCAGAGTAAAGGAATTGTCAAAGTATAATTCTTAAAAGTTGGAAACACGACTTTCTCACAAATACAGAATGAACACATGCCCAACACTCATTTCACTGAGTAATGATGGGGCCAGCAGGAGGGCAAAGTGAAGCTGGTCCCAAGGGGATGGTAGAAATGGGTTGTGCAGTCCACCATAAAAGCACCCCAAGCCAGTTTGGCCTACAGAGTAACAGGACTGTGGCTTCTGTGGCTGCTTTCACTACCAAACAGAAATTATTTCTATCCTAACACAGCAAAACTTTGTACATTAACACGAAATTTCACAGTCTGGGCCCTAATCAATAGTAAATACATGTCAAACAATTGTCTATAACTCTAGGTAATTACCATATTTTGCCATGAATAATGCACATCCACATTTTTGGCCCAAACTTTCAGGAAAAAAACTTTTGTTTTAATTTTTTAATTCAATTTTTTATTTATTTACATGTCGATACAATTATTTATTTATATAGATTGTTTTTGTATTATAAAGGAATTTTAGTATTTATTTTCGAACACGTTATGGTACAAGAAATTTTATGTAACATAATTACAAAACACAAGAACAGATACAAGGTATTTCAGGCACCACCCATGTATAATGCACATCCTTATTTTTCCTTTAAAAATTTGGGCAAAAAGAATGTTCATTATACACAGCAAAATACAACCCTTGGCCTGGCCTCTTGGACCATGCTCCGGGATGACAGTGAAAGGACTTGCAGTCCCGGTTTGGCCTTATTTCCAAGTTTTGGTCAGTTTTTGTTAAGCAGTGCTGGATGAGCTAATAATGTCTAAGAGAAGGCTCGGCCCCTCCCCAGGAGGAGCGGTGGGAGGGCCGGGACTTGCAGCCTGGGGGAGACTGTGTGGGCACCCAAAGGCTCACTTCTCCATTATTCTTAAACATATCCCCGAAAAATACATTGCAGTTTTAGAGTGCAGAGATTTAATTTACACCATTGAAAAGCAGCAGTTAAAGGGCTAGCTAAAGAACAAAAAAAAAAAAAAAAGAAAAAACAAAACAGAAACAGACTCGCAGATGCAGAGATCAGACTGATTGTTGCCCAAGACGGGGCTGGGGGCGGCGTGGGGATCGAAAAGTACAAACTGATAGTTCTGTGTAAAACGATGCGTGGTGCCAGGTGGGTACTTGAATGATCAGGGAGGTCACTTTGTATATTATATGGTTGTCTTGGTGCTGTGCTGTACACCTGAAACTAATATAAATGATATCGAAAGTCAACTGCAATTGAAGAATAAAATTTTAAAAGAAAAGCCATCACAGGCAAGGAGAGGGTAAGACAGCCCTGTGTGGCTCGGAGGAGGTGAGAGGGCATCAGGGGAAAGGGCTTTGGCATCGGTAGAAGAGAGAGCTCCCTCCTTGTCAGAGCTCCAGCCAGGGGCACCGTGTACGTCACCTGATGAGCAAAAACACAGTCTTCCCCAGAGATCTCTGCAACAGGACAGCCGTCACACCCACACAGAGCAGGGGAGGGACACAAGCAAAGGGCATCACACGTCCCGGGAGGGCTGGACCAGGGTCAGTCTGAGATCCCTTGCAAAACTGAGATGCCGTCACTCTGCAAAAGTGGAGTCCATGAAAAACTGCGGAGCACCTCTCCCAAGGCTTCCCATTCAGCTCCCTGGAGACAAAGGCCTCCGGGGTCGGTTTTCGTTCTGAGTCATCACAATGGTTGCTGCAGCGAAACCTCTTGATAACATTTTCTATTGAAAAGAAAGTTACAATTCAGTTCAGTTTTGCCTTCCTTTACAGTTCCTGCTGTTGAGAGAAGTGCATTCACAGATCTGTTGTTGTTCTTGCTGTTATTTGGGGGAAAGGGTTTGGTGGGTGTTTTAATGTGACTAAGTCCCAGTGTCTCAGATCTGACACCTTCCCCCTCTCCACTAAAGTCATTGAAATATATTCACCCAGTCATTCACATCAGAGGTGTAAATGGGTTTTCTGAAGGTTTTCTAAGGGACGATCAAAGCCCATCACTTTGTGACGTGACTTCTTCAGGTGTCGCAGTCAGAAAGCGTCCCGCACCATCCCGACTGCAAGGATGCTAAAACTGTGTCTTGACCTTGAATCTGCAAGGAGGAGGGTAGTATCTTTTGCTAGAAGCATTCATCTACCACCTCTTGGTTTTAGCCATTTGTATAGAATTTGCCTCGGAAAGAGAAGAAGGAATCAGATTGAACCTTTAGAGCCTGAGAGAAAAATCACATGTTTATTTGACTTTGCACCTTCCAATGACTGTTGCTGTTACAGTTTAAATTTTTAGGTCACCCTTTTTATCCTTAATATTTGCAAAAACCCGATTAAAAAAAAACATATCAGCCATGCCATGCAAAGGCTTATTTCTCAATTTGTTTCAGGTAGTCAAAAAGATGTACTGAGTTTAAAGCTACTCTCTGGTTTACTCTTAAAATACAACCCTGAGGAAACAGAATAAGATTGCAAAGATGTTATTTATACCATCCGGGACCCCAGGCTCCGGAGTCGGGAGCCAGAGGTTGGATTTCCAGCGTTGTCTCTTTTTGTTTCACTCAGTGTCTCTGAGTCCCAGTTTCCTTCCCTAATGGCTGGAGAAATACTAGTACCTGGCTCATGGGGTCGTAGTGAAGGTTATGTAAGGTAACGTGCATTCAGTCCTCAGCACATCATCTGACATAAGTACTGCATAAGTATTAGCTGTTATTATTTTACTATTAACTCTAATGACTTCACCAAAACATAATTATGGAGATCTTGTCTGAGTTAATGGCATTGGGGCTGACTCATGTCCTAATACAACTGCAAAGCAGATCTCAGCATTATGTAACAATTCATTCTTAGTTAATGAAACTGAACAGCCATTTTTGAGAAAATAATGAGGAATCTTGAATCCAGTATTAGAAAATGCATCCTATTGGCTAGGAAATTTTTACTATTTTAGGAACAAATATCGTAAGTCCTTGGAAGAACTATAAAGAAACTGCTGTGCGTTGGTGACTATATACTTGAAATATTCAGGCAGGGGAACCTGTAGCTCACAGTGTCCCTCCTTCAAGCATAAGGTCCTCCCTAAGAATTGGTTGTCAACTGAGACCAAGGTCATACAGCAACTAATCAGTACATAGGTGCCTGAGCAGGACTCTGTAGAAAACTGCTCTGGCTGCTGAGATCTGCTACCCAGGACCAGGGGTTTAGTGGAGTCGGTTCTGGATTTGCAGTCGGACGAAGCGGGCTCGAGGCCAGGCTTTGCTGTTTATATTTGATGAGACTTGGAGCTGGTTGCTTGGCTTTTCTGAACCCTAGTGTCCTCATCTGTAAAATGTGGCTATTTTATAACCTAACTCCTTCAAGAGGGGAGGGTCAAATTTTAAAATATGCATAAAAGTGCTGAAACCAAATACCATTAATAGTATTGGCATTGTTACTATCATTAATACTATGCCACTCTCGCTAAGGAAAATAAATGGGGACCAGGAAGAACATGGGTTCCTATGTGCTATATGTGAAACCTGTGTGACTTCGATTCCTCAAATATAAGACAAGTGTCCCCAGAGCGGTGATGAGGCCCAGCCTTCTTCCTGGGTGAAAATCCTTATCCTATCACAGATAATATACATTATTAGTGTTACTGATATTCCAAAATCAACATTAAAATAAGTTTCTACTTTGTTAATCCAAATTTAGGTGAGTTGATAGATAACAAAGGTAAAACTGGTCAGGTGGTGACCTGAGCAAATCCGTTTTCCATGCACCGAATTGTTGACCAAGTCGTTAGGCCCTGGCATTAAGTTCTTCAGCAGCCTGCCATTCCGATAGCTCAACTCCAAACCCCTCTCCTGGCCTGGGAGGCCTCCGGTGGTCTGCTCTCTGATTCTTCCGTTTCATACTTGACTTCCCACCCTGCTCAACTTTTATAGTTTCGTGGATGCCCTCCCCTCTTCCTGGAATGGCCTTACCCCCGTTCCGCTGGATCGGTCTCCATCGATTCATGTAATTCATGGAACAGTGCTTGGAATAGAAGTGGATGTTCAATAAACGTTTAAACAAACTGACTTGAAGTCAGGCAGCCCCCCCAGAGGCTGAAACAGCCAGATATTTTTGTTCCCACGTATCCTTGTAAAGCTTGGGGTTCCTGCTAAGGTCTGAGTATATCCCATGTCATCAAAAGACAATAACTCTTATAAATTATTTTGGCGTTTTGCACACTTAGCTCCCTTAAACATGCTGATGAGAACCTGTTTCATAGACACCAATGGAGCTGAAAAGCCATAGTACATGCTTTAATAAATAGATTTAAAATATAGCACAAATTAAAATGTTGTATTCCTGTTGTCCAGTACAAAAGTTTGTGCAACAAAGCTTTTATTCTATTATTTAACAATAGAACAGGCCTGTGTGTGAATGCTCACATGAGTATATTCCCAAGAAACTCACAAGAGCAATGTTCAAATATAAAGTAAGCCGGTCCCTCTTGGACCACATCGAAAAGAATTAGTAACTGTAATGACAGAGGACTCCCTGAAGGACTTCTTTCCCAGAAGTAATGAAGTGGTACCGCACATAGACCCTGGCCAGAGTCTGCTCTGTCTGTCTGTCTGTCTGTCTTACTCTCGCCCACACACAGACTCTTTGGAATTTTAAAGTTCCTCATAGAATTCATTAATAAAAACAGGAAATGCTTTTTCTTGTACAAATCATAATGAAGTGTGGCAAGGAAAAGGGAGAACTAGAGAGGAAATCATCATCTCCTGCTCTACACTGAAACCTGTCAACGCCCAACTCAGGCACCTAGTTTAAAAGATTTACCTTCATGAAACCTGAAAGTTTGTTTCCTGCCTCATCGACAGCAGCCTCAAACTGTTCCTTGTCATCTCAGGAAACAAATCTTTTGCTCCTTCCTGCCTAGGGGAGGCAGAGGGACTGAGGTGGTCCTATGTGGCCGAATTAGATGAAAGACTTGCCTTCCACCATGGAGACGTGGAGTCTAATCAAGTGAAATGAGTTTTGAGATCCCAGCTCATTTCCTAGGGGAGATCGGTTCGCATTAAAAAATCACGACATCTCATTCATCACAACTGACGTGGTCTTTGCTCAGGAGAGGACCCCAACTGGGACTGAACCACCTGTCTTCCCTTGAAAAGAGGCACTTTATCCAAGTTCCAGTGGAAAGCCTTGGAGTAAGAAAGCTTGCCAGCTCCTACCCGAGTGATACATATGCAAAGTTTCACAAAGGGAAGGAGAGTTTAAGGAAGATGGGTGGTTGTAGTTTCAAAGCTGCTGCATATGAATAACTGTGAAAGAGATGCTAAGGCAGTATGGGGTGGGGGGAGCCAAGGTTGGGGCTCCCTCTTCTTTATCTCCCTGGTTTTATTAAACACAAGTGCAAAGGATAAGCATTTCCATGCATCAGAGTTTAAAATGGCAAAGCAAGTGTCCTGATTTCCATGCTGATAAATGACCTTCATCTCCTTTATTTCTTCCAGGGCATCATTGTCACACCCCTGCTTCTGCTGCTGTTTGTGAGTATTTTCACGTTGTCTCTCATATCTTTTATTAAAAGCCGTCTATAACCCTTGAAGAAAGGGACATTAAGATAAAATCGAAATATGAATCCTTTGCATGCCTTTGCGCCACATTTTAAACCATTCTTCCAGTTGATGTGTACCTAGTGATACCATGTGGACCCAAAGGCCCTCCGTAGTCTCGTGATCCAAGCCCAGCATCAGGACCCAGTCATGAAGCCTCCAACTGCTGCCTAAACCATTATTGTTACAAATTAGTGACCTGGGACATAGGTCACAAGTGTGCGGCTCTTTACTTTCTCATTCGTAAAACTGAAGTGATTGCTAGTGACCCAGTGTTTGACAGAAAGAGCCTTGGGCCTGGCAACCAGAGGAAACTTACGTCCCAAGCTGATAATCACTGGCTCCCTCACTTTGGTGAAAACTGCCTCAATTTTTTCATCCGTAGAATGGGGAACACCACCACCTACCCCAGTCTGCCTCCCGGGGATAATGAAATGTGCTTTAGAAATAAAAGATACAAGCTACTGGTTAACTAAACAAAAAATTGTTCAGAAAATAAGAATGCTAATTAACTGTCTTATTTCTTTGGGTTACTAAGCATATGAGAAATTAGATGAAAAATTATAATAGAAATTAATGTTATCTCATGCTGAGAAAAGCGTATATAATCATGAGTGATACCTAAAATACTTTATGAACTGTGCACTTTTCATACACACATCACCCAAATACAAATCACTCCACTCATCACTGAAATGGAGTGGGGATGCGTTTTGGGGAGTGAAATGTAGCTGTTTAACTAGCACTATTTGTCAGTGAATTAAAACTGTGGGGAAAATTTATTTAATTATGGTGTAATTACCCAAGCTGGAATTCAATTAGAGTAGCAGAGTGAGGGACTTCATTTCTTACAAGCTGTGTAGGAAGTGGAGAGGGAGGGATGTACTACTAAACAGTTGGGTTCTGCATCATTCATGAAAGACATTACCTTTAAGTACGAAGCCCCAGCCTTTCCTTCCCTCCTGAAATGCTAGCTTCATTCTGACAAGGTAACAAGAGTCAAGTAATCGGATGATTTCCCTCAACAGCACAAACGTCATTCATTTGGATTTCACCAATCCAGAATTTGCAGTGAGTCTGCTTGAAACTAAAGTGAATATTGATTTGCATTTGTTTGAAATGCTAGACTTGGCATGTACCTGCCTGTTCACTAGACACAAGGAACTGGGATCATCCCTGGGTGTTGTTTCCGAGACCTGGGTTCACAGTTTCCCGGGGGTGGCGCTCCACACGCACGGGGTTCAGGCCAGGCTGAGGTCCCCACTGCAGTGGGTCAGAGGACCAGATAGTGTGTGTACATGGCTGTACAGCCTAGGTTTTCTCCTTTGGGAGGAAATGAAAAGTAGCCTCTCCTACTCATGTGACCCATTTAAGAAAATCAGGAGACGAGCCACCTCTAGAGGGCTGAGACCTGGAGCAGCACTCCTGAGGGGCTGCCTCTCTGGGACCCTGTTCGGCTCGTGACTAAAGAACTGGATGAGTGCTTTTCACCCTCTCCTTCCCATCTCCATGCCATAGAGGTTTTCTCGGCTGATTAACACTATGGCATCATGGTATGGCAAACTTCCCCCCACTCTTGGACCCATAGGCTTGTGCGCTTTTGTTGGTTCAACATTTTAGAAAAAACAGAGCAACAAGAATAGTGAAAGAGATCCCAAAACCCTCAAATTAAAAATGTAATGCTTCCCTCTGAGCCAACCAGGCTGTTCCAATAGGATCAATGGCATCATCCCACAATATGAATAGATACTTTTATGTTATATGACTTTAAATGACATGCACAGTATATAGCACTTTCTCCCTCTTTATGTTGTCATCTATTTAACCAACAATGGGCATTGCCAAAGTACTTGGGTTACCGGGCCTCCTTCAATGAGCAGGGCGAAAACCCAAGCAACTCGAAATATGAACACACACCGTAAAAGATGGGTTTTTTTTTTCAACACCCTGATATGGGTCAAGATGTGTCCCTCAGAAAGATAAGTTGAAGATCTAACCCCAAGTACCCCAGAATGTGTCCTTATTTGAAAATAGGGTCATTGCAGATGTAATTAGTTAAGATAAGGTCATAGTGGTGGAGAGTGGACCCTTGCTCCAATATGACTGGTGTCCTTTCAAGAAGAGAAGTCAGAAACACACAGAGAGAATGGCGTGTCATGGTGGAAGCGGAGAAGACGGTGATGCATCTACAACTCGAGGACCTCCAAGGGTGGCCGGCACACTTCAGAAGCTAGACGGGATGCGGAAGGATTCTCCCCTGCAGTTTTCACGGGGAGCATGGCCTTCTTGATTTCAGACCTAATAGCTTCCAGAACTGTGAAACAATATACTTGCCCTGTTTTAAGCCACTGCGTTTGTGGTGTTATAATGTTACAGAAGCCAAAGACACTAAAACAACACCTGAAAATTGAATGGTCTTTTTTTTAAATCATATTTTGAAAATGGAAATTCCTGGATATTCAGTTGCAGTAGCTAGTAAAGGCCATTTTTGTTGATGGAATCTTGGTTCCCTGTGTTATTAACCTCTGCTCAGAATGTGCCCTTTCCTGCCTTGGTCCAGCTGAAACCCGTCTTCTGATTCATGTCTCTGCTGCAGGCACCTTTCCTATCACTGAGCCTTGAAATGGAGCGAGAGTGTCTGTCTTGCACCTCATTACCAATTCTAGATCATTTCCCATGACTTCTCCATACAGTCGCCTAATTCCTCTGAAGGTTATTGCCAGTACAGCTGTACTCCCTGCCACTGATCCTTCTGTAATTATCAGAAGAACCCTAGGTCACTCTCTAGGAGTTCAGAAAATGTTAGCATGCATTGTCTTCTTTTCAACAGTCCCCTAATTCTTAATGTTTTTGGTATTCACACAGTTGATCCTCCTAGTACCCTGGCCTCTAAATTCTTGACTTCTTCTCCAGTAAGATCGCCTTCCAATGCATTTTGGCCAACACCACTATAGTCAGACCCTTGACCTTGTTACTGCCAGTAACTGCATCATTCCATAATCCTGTTTTCAAACGTGTTCTCTTGCCAGTAGCTTCGATTTCTGTGACTTATTCCCCAAATTAAAAATTCTTCAGACTTGCTAGCATGGCCAATTTATTTACCTTATCACCCTAACAATGCCTCTAAGTAACCCACCCTACCTTCACCCCCTTCTTACCGTCACATCCCATCTTACCTAGGCTAGATCTCACAGTCCATCATCACAATCACTTTATTGCATACACCATCAGCAAGCAACCGCCTCATCTGTTACTGCTTCATATTTGCCTGCAAAATTCCAAGCCTGCTTAAATCCAACCCCACAACTTCCTGTATATGCACCTGAACACGCTGGGGCATACCCCATCCCGGTCTCATCTGAAATTCATGACAACTAACTGTAAGTGGGCCAGGCAGTCCAACTACTTTCCCCTAATTAGCTCACATTCCCACTTTCAAGAAAATTACTTCACACCTTCTCCTTGCCTCTCAATTCTCCAGTGCTTCTTCTCTTCTTTCATCTCAACTGATGCAGAAAGGAATTTAGCTAATAAGGAAATTAGAAGCAATCAGAGAAATGTTACAAAATCCTACCTTCCTGTGTCTATTCTTCACCCCCTCCTCTGTTTCTGTAGATAAACTACCTTTACTCCCATCTAAGGCCAGTCCTTCCAGTGACGCCGTGTCTTACTGCTTCCTTAACACTGTGAGTCACACAGATTTCTCTCTTTCTCCACTTCCTATCTCTCCTGGGCCATTCCTATTAGCATATAAGTATCCTGTAATACTACGTATCTTAAAAATTAAATCTCACCTTATCCTACCCACACTCCATTTCTGTATTCTAGCAGAACTCCTCAAAAAGTTATTTGAAACTTCCTCATCACTCATTCAGTAATATGTGTTGACTTCTTTCTCCCCGGCCCTTTCCTGGGTGCCAAGGTTATGGCAACAAGCAACACAGAAACATCTTTGCTCTAATGGAGGTTGTATGCTAGTGGAGGAAAAAAACCCAAGCAACAAATAAGTAACAATACAGT
Organism: Trachops cirrhosus; assembly: GCA_028533065.1. Taxonomy (NCBI): domain Eukaryota; kingdom Metazoa; phylum Chordata; class Mammalia; order Chiroptera; family Phyllostomidae; genus Trachops; species Trachops cirrhosus. The sequence continues at coordinate 14,441,155 of CM052545.1, read as the reverse complement.
GTGTAAGATGGGTGACATGTGCTAAAAGGAAAATAAAATCAGGAGGGGAAACAAGAAGAACCAGAGTGGGAGATTGCTATTTTAAATAAGGAGGCCAAGGTTGGACTTACTGAGAAAATTATGTTGGAGTGAAGGCCTGGAGGAGGTAAAGGCGTGACCCTTCTGGAGGTAGAGTGTTCTGGGCGGAAGGAACGGCAAGGGCAAGGGTCCTGAGAGCACGCCTGGTGTTGTCGAGGAGCAGCAAGTGGGCCTGGAAGGGGGTGAGCAAGGGGAGAAATGGATGGAGATGAGGTTGGAGAAAATGAGGTGGGACCGTGCAGTCCTTTGTAAGGACTTTGAATTTTAATTTGAGAGAGACAGGAAACCATTAAAAGGGTTTTGATCAAGGAAATGGCATGTTCTGACACATTTTTTAAAAGGCTGATTCTGGATGCTGGGCTGAGAGTAGATTGTTAGGGGATCATGTCGGAGACAGGAGGACCTGTTAGGAAGCCAGTGCAATGTCATGGCAAGAGACGCCGTGAGCCTGGCGAGGTGGTTGAGTGAATCTGGTGGGAAGCAGTTGAGTGCAGACTTTGGAAGAACTGAGAGACTGAATGAAGGTTGTGAGGGAAAGATCGGAGTTGAGGATGACTCCAAGCCTGTGTGACAGGGAGGATGGTGTTGGCATTTACTAAGATACAGAAGACTGTGGGGTGGAACAGGTTGAAGGGACTCATAAGAGGTTAGTATGGGACATACCTGGGATAAGATGCCTGTTAGACATTCAAGTAGAGACATCAAGTAAGCAGTGGACACCTCAGGAGAGGTGTCTGGAGCAGAGATTCATAATTGGGCAGCATAGAAAGGGATTCTAAGTTAGACTGGACGAGTTCACCAGAGTGAGACTAGAGCAGGAAAGGTATCAGTGGTTGACAAAGAAGACCAAGGAATGTGCACTGTGCTTAAGAGGAAGACCCAGAGAATCTGGCATGCTGGAAGACTCACAGAGGATGTATTTCAAAAAGAGGGGAGTGATCAGCTACTTGAAATGCTGGTAATAGTTCAGATACCAATAGTTCAGGTAACTGCCCTTGTCTGTTGGTCCCCGAGTTTAGAGCGCTCTTTTGGAGGAGCGTAGAGGTTTGCTCTGCTGAAGGGACTGTTTAGTCAGCAGCAGTAAGCGCTTTGGTTCCTGATCCAAACTCGTATCGACAAAACCATGTCCTATGGTCAGGGGATTAGAAGCCAAGGTTGTTTCTAGATGCTTCTGAGTATCTGCCTCCAGCCCTCCATGTCCTGAAAGCCCGTCTCCTCACAGCTGCCCTCTGTGGTCATAAGCCAGTCTACCATTCATTCAGGCACACTTCACTGAAATCTCTGTAGGTCGAGTAACTAGAACTTACAGTTGAACATGGTTTCCATCAGTTATTGGAAGGTAATCTTCTCATCTTGGATTTTAAATTAGCATATAACAAAAAGAAATGTTTTACGTATTTATTTTTTTATCTTCAAAAATCACTTGAAGCCTGTTTTACTCTTTACTTCTCAAAGAAGGAAACACGCCGTGTGTCTAGACACAAAAAAAGGATCCCTTCCTCTACCAAATATATACTTTCCACATATAGCTCAGTTTTAGTTTGATACACGCATCTGAACCAGTATGGCTGTTTAACAATCATATTCTTAATTCGGGTAAGAATTACAGGCATTTTTGCATTGAGCCCATCAGCTGGTGCACACTTACCTCACCAATGCTGTGTACGGACATACTGTCGTTTGCACGTTTCCCTGTGCAAGAAGGAGCAGCAGGGATGAGGCTCACCTGGAGTTTCTGGGGGGAGATGAAATCGAGAAGGGTTTGGGGACGGGGACACTCTCCTTCCGAGTGCTCCTCTGTGTGAAGGGAAGGAGACGGGTATGTGAGAGAGCGTCTGTGTGGGTGTAGACAGTGAGATGCAATAAGAGACAGTCCCTCCCTTCTCTCCCTTCCCCCAGGACGGTGCTCTGGGCAAGCGATGGCTGAGGGCGGAAACTGAGCAGGAAGTGAGCAAATCCTGTGTCTGATTTTCTGGCAAAAGAGATCTCACATTCTCCATTCTACAGTATAAACTGTAAATATCTATTCTTATTTCCCCTGAACGTGGTGCTAATGAAAGCAAAGACCAATCATCAAGGGTGAATTATTTAATGCAATAATGTTTTAATAGCTGAGAAGAGACACAAATAGTGAGGATGCCTGTGGCTAATGGATTTCCCTGGTAGGAGATAAAAGGCTGATTACACAGCAGAGCCAGGGAAGACCTGGTGCATTAATGACAATTTACAGGTCAGCTCACTTACAGGAGTGATTTAAAACGCACCATCTGTTTTCTAACTGCGTGTGGGTCGGTAACTGATTTTAACAGACAGTTAATGCCCCTTTGTCAGGAACTGCTGCCTGTGTGTCTTTCTGAGTCCTGTTGGTTTGGCCCCGTCATATTTTACAGACTGGGTCCCCAGATTCTTTCCAAATCAAATTGTTTCTAAATTGAATGGATTGATAGCACTCACCCCTGCTTTTGCTCATCCTTCTTCTGCCAAGTTAGAGAATTGAGTCCTAAGGCCCTGAAGCGTCCACTGGACTAACTGCTGATGGATCTGCCCTGGAACTAGCTTTGCGCCATCCAGGGGCGAGAGTTGAGAAAATGGGCACTCAGATAGTTTTCTGAGTCCTGGGACTGAAATCCAGAACCCCCGTTGCAAAAGGCCGTGCCATCAGCCAGGGCCCACACTCACCGTTCTTTTCCTTTCTTTTCCTTCTCTCCTTGCCTCTGCCTGCCCTCAGTGCCCCTCTCCATGCAGCTCCATCCCCATCCCCCACAGGCAAAGGCACCTCCCCTCCTTCTCTCCTGGGGGCAAGAACAGGGAGCCCACCGCTGACCCTTCCCCATTTCACAGCTTCTATAATTAATATGCGGCAGAGTGTGAGGCCGAAGCGTGAGGACTGTGGAGCAACACTTCTGGGCTTCCATCCCGGCTCCGTGGCTTTCTAGCTGCAGTGACTTCGCCCGAGTGGTTGCACTCTTCTCTGCCACTCTTACGTCATATGAAAATCAGGGTGCTGGTGAAACCTCCCTCAAGGGGTGGCTGTATTAAATTATTCAACACACATTAAGCATTTAGAGCAGTGTCTGGCACATAGAAACTGCACAATCAGTGTTGCCGTTGGTATAATTATGAGACAGTTGTGTGGGAGACCAGGCTACTGATTCTTTCTTGGGTCTGTGAATTGACTAGGACTTTGTAACTCACCCCCCATTGGAAGGAGGGAAAGAAAACATCGTCAGGCCTCTTTTCCTACCTATGTGTTGTGCTCATTCATGAACTGAACCCATGTTTGTTGAGCACCTACTATGTACCCGCTTGGTGGTTCTCACAGTGTGTCCCCCAGCTCTGCAGCACCAGCATCTGCTGGGGCCTTTTTAGAAATGCAGATTCTCACCATCCTCCACCCTTTCATCCTTCTCCCCCGGATGTTCTGAACAGAAACTCTGAGGGGGGCGCCAAGCAATCTGTGTTTTAACAAACCCTGCGGGGGCTTCTGATGAACTAAAGTGTAAGAGCCCCTGCCCTGGATGGAAAACGTGGTCCCTGCTGGGCCCTGGGGAGCTTGAAGGAGACCCTGTCCCTGACCTTCAGGAACACAGAGACTAGTGGGAGAGACAGATCTGTGAACATGGGCGGCCAAGCATCCCGAGATGTACAGTGGAGACACAGAGCCATGAAGGAGGGGCGGCCAGGTCTGCATTCTGGGAGGAGGGTTGGAAAGACTTCCTAAAGAAGCAATGCTTACAGTGAGTCAGGGAGAATGACTGGAACTTTTCTAGCTCCAAGTGGGAAGGGAGAAGGTACTCACGGGAAGGAGCACGTGTGCCCTGGTGCTGGCGGACCTGCACACAGAACTCAGCTCTTGAAAATCGAGTCCCGGAGAGGAAGGGCTTGTGTGTAGTTAACCATTGGATCCCTGTCTAAGCTTGCTCTGGCCCCCAGGAGACTTCAGTAACTATTTGAATGATTGGACGCAAAGGTCCTACATTCCCACATACTTAATTTTCACTGAATCCCTTCTTTTCAGCATAAGATAAAGCAAACAAACTTACTTGTAAGTTGTCTTCTTTACAACACTATATTCCTGGAGGAAATGAGCCAGTGACTGGACTGTTGAACGGGCTGCGTCTTCAAGCGTGGATTGGCAGTAGGGGATATATTACTGCTAAATCTACCTGGGTAGCTCAGTGAGGCCCAGAGCACTTGCTTGGTACAAGGTTTTCCTGGACCTGAAGTTTATCCAACTGTGCACGCTATGGATGCTTCAGAACCACATTGGCCTGTACAGTAGAAACCATGGCAGGTTCCTTATTAAAATGTGAAGAGCCAAATGTGTCGGCGTATTTCCTCCTGCTTTAGTTAAGACCGACTCTGCATACAGAGTGACTGGGTCTCGGACTCTCCTCACGTGCTCGGAGGCCGCCCTCTGCCAGATGCCCGTTCTTTCTTCCGGATGCCAGGGCAGGCTTCACAGGGCCGGACACTTCCCCCAGGGAACCTCTGCATCTTCACACTGACCCCGGCGACAGGCCCCGGGGCCAATTCAAAAGAAAGGACGTCTGCCAAATTAGACCCCAGTGCTGAGGAGCCACTTCTAAGGGAGCTGTCCTGCGGGATTTCCTCCCAGCTTCCCCGCCGCGCCCAGTCTGGCTGAGTGTAACCCAGTTAATTACATCCCGGGCTGGCTCGCTCTGGCCTCTGATCTAACAGTCTCCGAGGAGGGCTGCTCTCACCCGCGTTCCTCGTCTCATGGAGCAAAGATCACAGGCATTTCAGAGGAAAAGGGGCCGTGGAGACCATGGGCCACTTCCCCTCACCCCGCAGCCCCGTCCACTGTCTTCTAGGAACACAAGCCTCCCAAACACCAACATGCAAATGATGGACGGATGGGGACTGAAATACACACTATTCTTAAAACCAAAGTTGCGCTGGATTTGCCTTTACTTCTCTTATCAAATCTGATCTTTCAGGTAGACTCAAGATTTTCAATCTTGAAAATAACCCCCTAATTAACTCAGTAAGTGAAGTCGTGTTTTAACTTTTCTCTCCATTTGATCTCTGGGCTCACTGCTCGACAGTCGTGCTTTATGGGCAAGCCAACCGGGCTTCCCAGGGCAGGAGACTGGGCTGACGGGCGGCTCACCTGCGTTTTAGAAGCGTAGCCCATTTCGTACCACAATGGAGGTGTTAGAGATGTTTGTTGCAAGTCGCTTCTTTCTGGACCACAGTTTTCACATCTTGAAAAAGAGGGATTGGAATGGGGCTCCGAGTCTCTTCCAGGGTTAAGGTTCTGTCAGTGTTTGGTCTTCCCCTACCGAGCAGCAGGAGGGATCAGGGGCGGGTGAGGGGGCGCCGAGAATGGAGAAAGGCCCTGGCTCTGCTCTGCACACTCACACACAGACACATACTCACAGAGGCACGCACATTCACAGACACACACACTCACAGACACACACTCACAGACACACACTCACAAACACAGAGACACACACAGGGACACACACACTCACTGGGACACACTCACAGGGACACACACACTCACAGACACACACTCACAAACACAGAGACACACTCACAGGGACACACACATTCACTGGGACACACACTCACAAGGACACACACATTCACAGACACACTCACTGGGACACACACAAACACAGAGACACACACTCACAAGGACACACACACTCACTGGGACACACACTCACAAGGACACACACACTCACAGAGACACACATTCATAGAGACTCACGGTCACACAGACACACACACAGACCCACACACGTTCTCCTCCTTTCTGCACATAGATCTTGCACGACTAGATGCCCTTTGTTTCTAGGGGCACGTTGGAATGAATAGTGTTACTGGTGGTAAACAAGCAGAGAAAAAAATAATACCACGTAATTTTTATAATACCACATGCTTGTCACTTTTGAACACCTCACGTATGAATTCCTCCATTCGTTCATCCTGCACAGGTTTATTCATCTGCAAACATACTCTCTGTGCCAGTTCCGGGGTTAAGCACTGGGAGGACAGACGGACGGTAGCTTGTGACATGGTTATCATTAAAATACCTTAAAAACAGTAACTAACTCAGTGAAGTTGAAATAGAAAGCGGAACAGGGCTATGTAAGATCATCCATGAGATTCCAGACAAGAATTGTCTCTTTTTAACAGAAGGTCTTTACCCAGAATCCTACTGCCTCTCCCCAACACGTTGTAAACCTTATGGATAGAGCACTGAGCTGCTTGTTTCTGAACTTGAAAACTTTTTGTTCTTTTAACTGTTTTTTTCTGTTCACCCAGTGCTTCAATTTCCTATGAGATCCATTTTTCTTTATTTCGGTCCTTGCCCCAGGTACATCCTTGGAATTAATATTTGTGAAGAGAATATATTTGTTAAGTACCTTGTGCCTCAAGGACATAGTTGCTCTAAAATAGGCTGAAATTATTAGTTTTTACTGCTTGGGCTTTGCATTAAAAGAAACGCCTAACAGCCACATAGCATTTAATACACCAGGGATCTGTCTGTTCCTAACCAGCTCCTCGTTTCCTGCTTTACTCCCCTCATGCTCTAGAACGCCTTGGTCCTGGAGGGAAAGGCTACGGTTGTGTGTGTGGGTGTCACTGATGGCCGGTAGTCAGTGTTGAAGGTGGCCTTGAGTGCCTGCGGGCCTGGTGGGCAGGACACGCATTCTTGGCATTCTGAGTGCCTCTAGACTGGGGCTGAGGCTAGGGCAGAGAATTTTATAAAACGCTCCAGGGTGTAGAAAAGATTTTGGTAAGCCAGTTTATGGAGAAATCAGTGAAGACACTGATCCCACATCATTTCATCCTGAGCTCTTGACTTCATTTATCTAAATATTTGATTGATTTTTTTAACATTCCATGCCCTCAGTCATCACTTCCTCAATATATTGTACAAATATCATTTTCCCAAAGGTATCTGCAAGTTGAACTAACCTTAGGTAAATATGAAGATTGAGGTTTGGTCTGCAGGGGAGGGTGAAAGTAAGTGCCAGGGGCCAGGGAGCTCACTGGCGATGGTTTGAGAGAGCCTGGTTGCAAAAGGGAGTCGTAAAAAAAGAGAAACTCCTGTGGAATGGGCTAGTGTTGGCCAGGTTTGAAAACCAGAAGGAGTTCAGAGGAAAAACAGCATTCAAGTTCAAAGGCAAACCATTCAAGGTCATAGGAAGACAGCAATTCCTGGTGGCTGACGCTAATGTGAGTGTGCGACTGTGTTCACAGACAAACACCATCGTGTGCTGCTGCCAGTTGAATCCTTCTGCAGCTGAGGCTGCAGTAATCACCGAAAAGAACCAACCAAAACAGGACTGATGAACGGTGTTAAGACATACACATTTAGGAGAGCTATACTGAAATTTAATAATAAGTCATGCTTTAGGATTTCCCATTTGCCAGATTTTGTGTAAGAAAATAATTTAAAGAATATGAAACTCATTGCCTTTGTTTTGAAAAAATAGGAAAGTTAGAAACTAGTTCATCTGCCTCTTGATGAGAAATAATAAAATATACTTGTTTGTTTTAGGTACGTGATGGGTGAAATAACAATCACATAAGCCATGACGATAGGTGAACTGTCATGGATTTAATCATAAGCAAGTTAATTATAAAACAACATAGTTATCCTTTTCTTCAATCTTATTGTCAGTCAAAACTGTATATTAAACTACTTAACAGGTTATTTTGTGTTAAGTTTAGAAAATTAAAAATCACTTGCTTTTTGTGCACAGCTACCAAATTTTTGCTGCCCGTGAGAGTCACTTATTGCATGATTTAGTTAACAGCAATGTTTGCTAACTGATTCCGAGTAACTCTAACTCCTCATATTCTTGTTTTACAGCTTGGTTCATCCTCGTCTGTGCCTTTTACATCTATTTTTTCTCAGCTTTTTATGACTGTTGTGGTTCCTCTCGTTATCGGGCAGGTAAGGTCTCTAATGCTGTCTGCTCTTTTCTTTACAGATCAAATTGTAAATTCTTATGAAGTGTCAGGAGAGCTAAGGAAAGAGATGGAGGAAGAGACAGTTTAATGAAACACAGGTTGTACCAATCACAATAGTCTCTCTCTTTTTTTTAGTTAATAACAATATGCTTTACAGATAGGGACACCTGCACAGAATCTTGATTTTTTTACGTTTATTATCCCTTATGTATAGCTGTGCAGCTAGCTTGGGAACATGTCGCAAGCCATTACCTTACTCTGTGACTCCGATGAGGCCTCAGCGTTCAGGACCATTGCTGGGAATGAGCATCTGTCTCTGGCTGGCTGCTTCCTAGACACCTCCAACATCAGTTATCAGATTTGTGGTCCCATAATTAATAAAATAAACATTTAATTCTATTAGCTCTTAAATTGGATCTTAGAAAATTTAGTTACCTTTATCATTCTTGTTGAATGGATAATGGAATAAATTCTTATATTTCAATTTCTTTTAACAAGGTAATAATAAGCATGTAATTTAATTATCAGCACACAAATTTTAAAGCAAGGTTGTTGTTTTTTTTTTTAACTCAGAGGTAGCCACAGTAAAGAAGTGAAGAATTTAATGTGCCACCAAATGAGCAGGTCTTAGGAAACAGTGTATTGGGATGGTTAAGAGCATAGACACAGGTTTAAGAGCAACTGGACTCGAGACTTGTATTTGCTGTGTGACCTTTGACAAATCATTTGACCTCCTTAGCTCCAGATTCGTAATTTATTAACTCGTGTAATAGTAATAATGCCCATGTTAAAGGGTGGCTGTGACGACTAAAGGAAATATGGATGCGTAGGAAGGTTTTGTTGTCATAGAGCCCGACGCAGGCAGTCTCACCACCGTTGTCAAATTCCCTATGAACACTGACCAGAGGGCCACTCTTTGGAGTGTTAACTATAAAAATGATGTATGTGTAGACAGGTAATCTTTACATGCGGTCTTAGGTTGGCTCCCTGGGAAATGCGCTCTGAGACTGAGGTCTCCCTGCCGGAAGTACCCTTGGGCTCCACACCTTTGGGAGACTGAAGAAAGGACAACGGGGATGAGGGAGGAGGTGACCGCGATGCAGTCATGCAGTGGCCTCCACACACCGCAGGGCGGGGCCCAGCGTGGGGGGCACCCCTCAGACTTGTCCTGCCTAAGGCAAGAGTGCCTGTCCTTACCCTCCTGCCTCCCTCCCACTCCCACGAGAGGGGTGACCTCGGCTGGATCTGCTCTCTGGGCAGCAGCTCCCACAGAGACACGGCTGCGGTCTTTCCGTCAAACCCACACAACCTGCAGATGCGGGAGCAGCGCCGTGTTCCTGGAGGAATGGGCCTGGGTGGCAGCTCCCCGCATCTGCTCCACATGCACCACTCTCTTTATTTCCCTTCCACTTTGTACTTAGAGAAGGGACCAGATGTAGGACAAGGAGGAAGGATTTTAAAGCACTCAACCAATGCCATTTAATTAAATGTAGAGTCATACTTGAAAAAAAGACTTTTCCCACAGTGCTAACCACAGGTGTTCTGAATAAATATTCTGCTCCCGCACCCCCACCTCTCTGACCTCTTTGCCGCACCCCAAACTCCAGCCTCCCTGGCTGTCCCTCGATTCCTGCTTAACTTCTTTGTTAGTGTGTCTTCCCTGGCCACCCTCCCGCCCCAGCTCATGGCTCATTTGACTCTAGTTCATGTCTTCTTTGAACCACCCGCCTATCACCTATCTAAGGATTCCTGGTTATCTTTACTGCAGCACCTTGTTCGATTCCTTTCTTGTCCTTTTTCGTTATTACGTACCATTGGTTCCCCGGTTAACTGTTTGTCTCCCCCTTCAGACCGTAAGGGGTACAGGAACCACATTTGTTGTGCTTACCATACCCAGAGCACAGGCCCCCAATAAATGTGTGTTGAATGAATGAATGAATGAATGGCAGAAAGAGTGAATGAGGGAGAGTCCTATGATCAGTGACGGAAATGTTGTGTCTTAACGAGACATAATACCCACCTGCCCTTCTCGGCTCTAGACGGTTTATGCTGTGGGCAGTATTAGCTTCAACCCACACTTAGTTTCTTGGATCTGAAAATAATTCCATGTACTAGCCAAGGCTCATGCATTTCTTTCTTAGTCAATCTTGGAACTATGTCTATTAATGATAAGTGTTTGGCTTTAAACATATGAACAAAGAAAAGATCTTTGCCTCAGTCATTCAGTAGGTTTTTTTAAGGTATAGGGCTGTAGAATTTATATAATTAAGAATATTCGTCCAGAAGAATTATGAATTGTTCAATTGCTTATCCTTTACAGACCCAGCAGTAAAGTATTACAGTAACTTATAAGTAAAGGTAGCCAAAAAGTAGTATAAGTGTTTTTTTTTCAAAGTACTCTAGGTACCGGAGTGCTTTAATGGCTTTTTTCAAAGAGGAGACCTATATATTCACATCTACCACCCCACTGCCTTCTGGTGTAGGGTAGGACTTACCAGTCACAGCCCAGTCTCCACGTGTAGAAACCACCTTGCCTCCTCCCTCCGCTTGCCTCCTCCCTTGCAGGCAGGGAGTCAGCAACCGCCGCCTTTTCTGCCCCAGCAATCGTTCATAGCTGGCATCTTCAGGTCACACTGCCGGGGAGGGTGCCACACCGTCACCGTCGCTTGTCTCAATTGTTGCACCTCCCAAACCTGCCTCTCTACTGTGAGCCTCTTCCCATTCCTGTCCCATGTCTTTACTGCTCCAGGGTCATCCTAAGAAACAAACCAGGCTCTCCCTAAAGATGTCCTTCGTGGCTTCCTGTTGCCCATTCCTGTGTGGCCCACAAAGCCATTCATCATTCGGCCCCGAACTGCCGCTCCACTGTCACCCCACCACCCTTCTTCTAGGCTCCTGACCTGCTCAGCTGTCTGCACCCCACGCCCCACCCCCAACCAGGCCCCTCACTGCTCCATGCCTTTCACCTGCCTTCCCGTCCTTTCTGCCAGCAAAGCCCTATTGGTGCCCTCACACTCAGCACAGAGACACCCTCTGACACGCAGTGGACCTGCTCGGACACCCAGCAGGGACTGAGCTCCGGTTCTCCCAGGGGCTTGATTCTACATGTATGGGGGGGGACTACAATTTATCTGCAAGCTTCCTGGAAGCAGAGACTCTGTTACATTGTAATAAGTGCAGTTAACAGCAAACTCCGCTGCAGGGAATGAGCTGAATAAGAAGATTGGCTGGAGAAAGGTCTGAATTCACTGTCATGGAGCCCCAGCAGCCGTTCCCGAGATCTCCAGCTTTGCTGGAGAGAAATGCATACTGGGTCTCACCTCGTTTCAAATTCAGGAGCCCAGATGTGAAATGTTATGTCACACTTCCCCGAAATCTCACTCTCCTTCCTTATGGGCTTATTTCTCCCTGTAAGGCCCCTCCCACTTCCCCAACCCTCTCCAGCTGTTCCATTCTGTTCCGGCTCACTGGCCCTGCTCTGCCTCCCAAACGTGCTGGCCTTGCCCCTGCCTGAGACACTTGGCACCGGTGGGTCCCTGCGCTGGGGACACTCCTCGCCTTCCCTGGCAGGAGGCTCACTGTCACCCTATCCAGTTTAAGGCAGTACTTAATAGGATCATTATCTGCTTTTTGTTTGTTGGTTGTTTTTGCTTTTTACTTCTCTCCTCTACCTAGAAGGTGAGCTCCAGGAGCCAGGGATCCCTGTTCAACTCCTGTTCATCCAGCTAAACCTGCATTTTGACCTTTACGTAACTTGTGCGGGCTCTGCGAGCCTGTGCCGTCAGCTGTAGCCGGAGCAGGAGAATCACATCTGTATGACGTTTGTCCCGAGAATGAGAGGCAGTTACAGTGGGAAAATGTTCAGAGTGTTAAGTAGATGATGGGCGCCTGTTGTGTTCATTCATTGTGGTTGTTTTTACTCTTTTACAAAGCCTGCTGTATCATTTTGAATCTACTCAATATTTAACACAAAATATTTTAGAAGAAAAATGTTTTATAAATTGGATTTGATTTTATATCCCTGACTATACATTCCCACGGAATTTTAATGAAGAAACAAAACACCTTATGAAAATGTATGGATTTGATGGAATAGTGGATAGAAACTGAAGAAACAATCCAAAGCCACCTTGAAGAAAAATAAATTTTAAAATTCAGACTTAGCATGAAGAATTGTCTATCCTCTGTCCCCACTCAAAAATCAGTTAAAGTACCCTGAAAAAAACGGAAACTAAAATGATGGCTGTTACATTTCTCGGTTTTCTCGGTATGTGGACATTCGTCATCTGGGATGTGTGAGTGACTGATCTGTGTCTCAGCTTGTCAGAAGCCCGAGGATCGGGTTCAAGTCTCCCTTTAACCTTCACTGATGCTTAATTTAAAATAGAGAAAATCAAAATGTAGAAGGTGAGACAATACAACAAAAGGCTGTGGAAGACTTTTTCCCAGCTCCGTAGGAAAAAGCTAACCAGTAAATGAGAATTTGTCACTTAACTTGGAATGCCTAAGCTTTCTGAGCTATGAGAGCAAATGAAGGAGTGTAGATTCTGGAGGCAGACACACTGGTGACCTCACCAGGATGTGCCTGTCCCTCCTCGTCTTGACCGTTCATTGTTCCCCAGGAGGGAATTCTGAGGCGTCAAACTGGTTGTGTTGATGTATCTCGAGAAGAATCTTGTTTTCTGTAAGAGTTTAAACATTTCTATAAGGCAAAGAAGGTTGGGGCATTAAAAAATGGCGTGGATGCCTGACAAACGGAGAATGATTGTGTGAACACTGTAAGTGGCCGAACTAAGAGGAGATGAGGCTTCCGGGGGGTTGATATCCAAAGCACATCTTTGAGGCATATGAACTCTGCTTCCCCCAGTCATTTATGAAACACTTGAACACTTTTCTAGCTACACAGTGCAAACACAGCTGCTTTGTGAATTTAATTTTAAAGGAAGATGGAAAAGCTCCATAGAGCCTGGCAAGGTATAAAATGATTTACTTAGAAAACGCAGATAAATATCACTGTAAAACTAAAGACAGTGAAAGACAATCTCTTTTCCTCTAGGGTTATTGTTCACTTGTCAGTCTATCCAATTCCCAACTTTCTAGTCATTTTCTTTATTGAGATTAAGTGTCCAGATTAAGGCATGGATGCGTTTAGAAGAAACGGATTTCAGCCAGGAGGGTGTGGGGCTCAGCAGCCCCCGGGACTTGCCGTGCTAAAAGAGCCCTGTGTACTGTGAGCCTCTGCGTGTTCGTCATGAAGAGAGAGATGATTAGGTTAACTAAGTCAGTGGCTGATCAGAGATTTGCCTGGGTTTTGAAAACGGAGTTGACTTTCAAGTTACAGCTCATTTCCATGTACTTGTTTATTTGGTCAGAGGGGACAGTGGTGGTGGGAGAGAAAGACACTTTTGCTTTTAGAATTAGAATCATACATTCTGTAACCTATTGCAGAGACAAGATCTTTGTGTTTTTAATAATTTTACAGGAAGACCACATTGATTTCAATAACTCCATGTAATTTCCATTTAGTTTTATTATACTTCCTAAATGAGTTGAGTTATATTAAATTTGGGTAACTGCCGAGTTCATGCTACCAAACACAACAGATTACCAAATGACCTTTTACATGAAGTCCCTCTACAGGGGCACTTACTAGCCTTCTGATAAGCAGCTACCCCCACCATGACATATGTGAACAGGGGCCATCTGGGTACTCTGAGTGCCATTATCCAAAACTTATAATACGCTAACACATCAGTGCATAATGCTGTGTAAGGGGCTGCTCTTATTTCTCTGTACTTTACTAGATTTTAACTTGAAAGAAAGAAATGAACACTAGATAATTACTATGGCTTAGAATCACTTCTTCCCCCCACCAAAAACAAACCATAATTTTTTATAAATTCAACCATAACTTTATTTTTTTAAGATTTTATTTTTAGAGAGAGGGGAAGGGAAGGAGAAAGAGGGAAAGAAACATCAATGTGTGGTTGTCTCTTTCACGCCCCCTACTGGGGACTTGGCCTGCAACCCAGGCATGTGCTCTGACTGGGATTCAAACCAGAGACTCTTTGGTTCACAGGCCAGCACTCAATCCACAGAGCCACACCAGCCGCGTCAACTCTAACTTTAATTACAAGATCTACTTTTAAAAAATATTAACCGCTCTTTATCTGTGCATATACGACCCTCTTTCCCCTTCATTCCACCCCACCTGTGGTCCCTATAGTGTGGTCCCTATATCTTTCTTGTACCAACTGGTCAGCTTTCTGCCAGGACTCCTTCAACTAATGATTATTTTACTCACTTAGTCTTTCAGAAAGGATGAAGTTGATTCAACAGCCATTTGTTCAAAGGTACTCTTGAGAGTAGTTTATTTTGTTCTGGAGTGTCTGTGAAGGTACACTCCACTGCAAATTAAGGCTTTTTAGTGACAGAGTAGAAGATGACAGAACCCCATCAGCCTTGTCAGAAGTTCCCTGACCTCATTATTGTTAATGGATCATGGTAATTCAGCCTGTTGTGAAATCTCATGTTCAATTATGCAGGATAATGAGTGGCTCAAAACTTAATATGTCTCAACTGTACTCCCTACTACAGGGCTTGTTCAGCCTCTTTAAAAGTGAAAGGTTTTAAATAGAGTGGCTCACTCTTACATCCAAATAAAAGTTATCCCCAGTATTCAGACTGTCCTGATTTTAAATATCTGATTTGGTTTTAAAATCTGAGAGGACTGCTATATAACTTTATATTTCACTGGTCCCTGTGTAGGAAGATTAGGACAGGTTGATTCATTTTTAATTGTTAATTCTGGAATTCTAAAAGCATGCAAATGGCATTTGTCTTTGGATTCACAAAAACTCTCGATATTCAGAGTGTGAATTATTCAAGCTCCCACAACACATGCACTTTCGCTTTTCAAGCATGAGTTATAATTTAATTAAAAACTTCTGGTGCATTGCTAGCATTTTAAATATTAATATGTTCCATGGATCACTTCCGATTATCTACTGTAAAATTCTTGAAGCTGTCAGATTTTTAAGATTCCCAAAGTTACGCTTGGAATTGTCTGTTGAGGCAAAGGGGACTGTGATAATTACGCACATCCATTAGGATGAGCAGAGGAGATAAACTTTGGGGACGCTTAATGGGCATGTCTCAGTGACAGCCAGCAAAGAGCATTTGGGAAGATTAAGGATGGATTTGAATGCAGTTGAAAATATACTCTCATTACGGACACCAGTGGAAGCTTCATTTCAGATGTTAAATTCCCCAGAAGTAGAGTGGCGTGGCGGAGAAGCTTTGAAATCCACTGTGGCCACCGTCTAAATCATTCCCTTCCCTTTACATCTCCCTGCTGTCAGAATCGCTTTGAGGTGCCCTGTTCCATGCCTGTGTCCCTGAAAAGGGGCCACCTGTTGATCCCTGCATTTCAGATTGTCCGAAGGTACATCAAGGACTGGCTGGAAAGAACGAAGCCGCCGTTCGGCGCGGTCAGCAGCAGCGTGCTCCTCATGATCATCTACACGACGTTCTGCGGCACGTTCTCCAACCCGAACATCGACCTGGATAGACTCAGCCTTGTCATCATACTGTTCATCAGTAAGTCGCTGTCCCCTCGGCCTCCTCAATGGCAAGTGTAGCCGCTTGTGTCTCCTAAATTCATTTCGAGTGTTAATTTGGTTAGAAAAGGAGACTGCGTTTCATACTCTTGTAGGGACTCAGTGACTTTATCCGGTGCACCTGTTTCTCAAAAAGACACCAGTAATGGCCTTTGTCTTTTTACATCTGATTTACAGTGGTTGATGCCAGCTGAGAGAAGCCATAGTATCTGTCACATTCAAATCTTAGATTGGGCACTTTTTTGCCAATTTATATTACTATAACTAATCTTTATCACGAATGAAAAGTAGGATTTCTACCATATGATACTACTTCTCAATAACAGTTGGTTAAAATGTGAATATTTACATCATCTTTCTATACTCAAAGTAATATAATTTCATTGTAAGAAGGAGCAGACTATAAAACACAAGTGCCGGCTCAAGAATTTGTTAATGTATTATCTACCACTGCTTTCCACGAGAAGGCAGAACTGCCGAGTTGCCATAGAGACCACACAGCCCTCAAGCCTGAAGTGCGTTTTATGTGGTCCTTTGAGTAAACTTTGCTGACTTCTGCTCCAGAACAGAGACGGCAAGGGGAGAGGGGTGTCCCCGGCAGGCAGCCGCAACCACAGAAGAGACCAGTTGGGGCATATAAGTCATTCGGTCCTGGCTTCTCAGTCTTTGTCAGGCTGCAGACAGAGTTCAGAACAATAGTTTAAATGTAATAAGTAATTAAAACACTGGTTGTTAACAAAAAAAAAGAAATCTTTTGTTCTATTTATCCTGTACTACCAAAGACAACTTTTGGTAATTGCCCTATCAAATAATCTTATGTTATTAAAATCAAAATGAGTTACTCCAAAATATTTATTATAGCCTACTGTATTTATGTTATTTGCTGGAAATACTCAGTATAAACCAGCCCTCTCTAAGCTGAAGAAATTAAATAACCTAATCTTAAATCAAAGAGGGTTTTAGATCTGTTGTGAGTAGTAGACCTCATAGATTTTATCTGAGGATATTGTCAATAAGAACAGGTTAAGTCCCACTAATTTGAATGATTTTATCATTCCAGCAATTTATGCTTATTTATTCATTTGTTTTTCTATTTGAGTTCTCATAAATTTCAGATCAAACGAAGCATACCAGTAAATATGCTACACATACTGCTTTTATAGGCCTAATTTAGATTCAATCTTTTTTTTTTTTCAGTATTTTCTATTCAGCTGAGTTTTATGCTTTTAACCTTCATCTTTTCAACACGGTAAGTGATTTGGTATTTCTTGCTGTGACTGGTTTTCTAAATGAGGACCCGTGCTCTCAACTTGACCTCTCTGCCACCACACTCTTCTCATCTCTCTCCCGTCTGCCCGACCTTTCCTTCTTGCTCCTGCCGCCCTCAAGTCGGAGACATTCCGAGAGGGTCTGTCCTTGGTCCTTGTCTCATGTCGGCACGTTGTGTGCTTAGGCAGCCTCTGCATTCTGCTGGCTTGAGCTGTCAGCTGTCAGCTGGTGATTGGCAAGCCCAGCCCTGAGTTCCAGCTCGACTGACCACTTTAGCAGTCGCCATTTAGGTATCTTCACCCGACCGTCTCAATCAGACCCCGCACTCAAGGTACTCAGAACGGAATTCATCTTTTTCCCTGACATGTTCTTTCATTTGTTTACTTACTGTTAATGGAACCACCATCCATAGAGTTACTCAGACCGGCATACTTCACAGCATTAGTTTTTTTAAATCTCTTGGCCCTACCTCTGTAATATTTATTGTGCTTCCAAAGCCTCATCTTGCTTGAGACTATTGCGATGATTATCTTACTGGTGTTTTCACTTTGAGGCCAAGCTTTTTATGCATTTCATGCTGCTTCCAATGACTCAAAGTTCTGAGGGCAGTGCTTGTGTGTAGAGATCTGCCCCGGGTATCCAGTATCTGCAGAGTGAAGTTCCTTTGCGGGCAAAGGGCAACATCAGCCTCATGAACCGCTGCTAGCAATCATGCCGTCTAAGCTTGTGGTGGAGGTAGAGTCTGCTGTTCCCTAAAAGATCCCGTGTTCTCATTTCTGTCCTTCGCTAAGGCTACCCCTATGTCAAAATTGGCCTCCACATCCTACTTCACCTTTCCTGGTCTTAAAGACTCACCTCCAACGCAACTTCTTCCACCGGTATCATATACTCAACAGATGCTACTTGAGCCTCTGGTATGAGAAAGTCACCATAGCGAATGTTAGAAGGAAGAGGTCATTTTGGTCCTGCAGGAGCTTACAGCCCAGATGTACCCATTGATAACTAAGTGTCCTGGCAGTGGTACAGTGAGCCAGCCTGGGGTGGGTTCAGAGAAGGAAGCACTCCCAAGAACGCCGTAGAGCAAGGCCTCCTGGCAGAGAAGAGGTTTCCTGTGAGTCATAAAGACGACCAACGATTCCGCAAACAGAGAGGCAAAGAGGGGGCCCTGGTGGGAGAAGAAACAACGGTGCAGATGGGGGCGCACAGCACGCTGGGACGAGGAGAGCGGAGCGAGGACCTAGACAGGGGAACTCGGGACCCACCATCAAATGCCGGGTGGTGGCTACACCTGGGTCGTTTATGAGGCCAACGCTGTTGGGCGGCGAGGGCCTGGGCCTCACGTGTAGTGGTTGGCCCTTATGGCACTTGGTCAAGCAGGAGCCTGATCAATAAAAATTCATTGATTGATGTAATTTGGAGCACTTTTACCACACCTGTGGCCATGATTTTTTGAGTAAGAGTAAAACCTAGAGCCGCTGAGTTACAGAGAAAATGTGACTTATTTGGGTAGGTCTGAGAGTAGGAGCTATTTTCAAGGCTTTTTCTGTAAACAGCTTGTTAGGTCACCTTAGAAATGGTGGTTTGCCTTTCACCAGCTGTTTGTTTACTGGTCCTCGTGGCCGAGTGATCATCTGGCCCCTCCTCCTGTCCTGTCAGACGAGGGCAGCTGCAGGATCCTGTCAGTGACCGAAAAGCTCTCGACACGCCCCGAGTGGCCACTGTCGGGGTCGCTGCAGGAGAGATGGCGGCATCACGGCTGGCTGAACTGAAATTGGGAATTCC
Organism: Trachops cirrhosus; assembly: GCA_028533065.1. NCBI lineage: Eukaryota > Metazoa > Chordata > Mammalia > Chiroptera > Phyllostomidae > Trachops > Trachops cirrhosus. The sequence continues at coordinate 14,422,448 of CM052545.1, read as the reverse complement.
AGCCCGAAGTAGACTGGACTTGCACGAGGCCCTGTGGCGTCGAGACCCTTCTGTTCTGCCTTACTCCGCCTCCGCCGCAGCTCCGCTGCACTTCGAACTCGCCTGGTCCAATGTCAGACGTGCCGTCCTTCCGCAGACACCAGAATACGGAGTGGCTGTCATCCGCTCCTTGCTCACGGGTGTGCAGCCACAAGATAGTCCGTTAACAGTTGGGGATTTTTCAGTTGGCCCAAATTTGGAACATGGTTTTCCCTTTGTTTCCGTGTTGAGAGACCTTATAGCACCTCTGGATTCTGATGGAGGAATCAAGTGGCCAGCACTTTCTGAACCTGCCCCGTGCCGGGCGTTGTGCTGGGGCGCATGCGCGTGCTATTCCTCGTAAGTCTGGCAGCAATGACCGCCATACTACGCGTGTTGCAGTTTTGCAGATGACGATCCACGCTCAGAGCAGTTTAGTTTAGCAACTTACCTAAAATAAGATTTAGTAGTTTAGTGACTTACCCCAAGTTGTATGCAAATAGTGCACCGAGAATTGAAGTCCACTCCCATTTGCTATTTCCCAAAGCACGGACCCGTGCTTTTTCTACTGCACGAAACTACCTCAATTACGTTTAAAATTCATAATGATTGCTTTGCTTAGGGAATTTATAGAGAATGTCTAACTGGATTCTTCAAGTTCACACAGAAACACAAACAAATTAATCAGAGATACCAAGAGTTGGAACAAGGACCCATTGGTTTATATGCTGTTTAGTTTAATTTTTCTTGCCCTACTTTTTGTTCCTTCCTATTTAAAATGGGTGAAATTGGCCTGTGAGTTTCTTTCATCTTTTCGTTACCAATTCAGTAAATGTAAAACCAATCCAAATATCAAGACACAAAAATCACAGCATGGAAATCTATCTTTTTTGTACAGCATGCCCACTACCCTCCCATGATGGAAGTTTAGCATAACCCAGGAGAGACCCAGCCTGGAAAATTCACTCTCCTGCAGCACTCTGCTTACCCGGTAACATTTCTTAGATTGGCTGACTGGCATGTTGTCGTTCTAGTGTCCGGCATGTGAACTTCATCTACTCTGAGTATTTAAAATACATTTGAGGGTTATTATGCTGCGTTCTCACTGCTGTAGCTGTAGAGCAGTGTTCAGGTTATAGATCCCACCTCTGGAGCCCAACATACTTGAGTTTCAGTCCTGTTTAATAACTTTGTAACTTCCGTCACTTTCCTCATTTATAAAATGGAGACAGTAGTCATACCTATTAGCATTTCCAACTTTGTAAAACATTCTTTTTGACGTTTCTTTGTCACAGTTGCTAGGAAATGAGAGTTGATTCATCAAACCAAGAGTCAGCCATCCGCAGTGACCGAAGCTTTCTACAACTTTGAGAAGCTGTCAAAGTTAAAAAAAAAATGTTGAAAAAGCTTAGAAAGAGAAAGCAGTCATTGGGAGCCTTTTAAAAATATATAAAAGACAGTTTGATAAGCAGATAACAGAGTAATAGAAACCAAGAATGTCACAAGAATGAAAAAAGAAACCATTAACAAGGGAAAAGGAAGAAAACAAATATTCAAATATTTGTGTAGGCCTTTTAATCCTTATCAGTACGCTTTCACTGTGCTGTCTAGGGCCCCTCACTGCAGCCCTGGGAGAGAGGAGGGTGGGGGAGGAAAGAGGAAAGGGAGCGGAGGAAGCCCACATTGCTACTGGTAAGGGCAGTATTTTGAGTGCCACTCAGCCAATGACACAGGAGGTCGCCTCCTAAAATGAGCAAAGACAAAATGTACCAGGTCCAGGGGTTAACAAAGGAAAGCGCTTCACATGGAAGCTTCCTCCTCTCAGCACAGGGGGCTCAGACGGAATCCCTCAGAGGGGCTTTCTTACCCTACATTCTGAGGTTCTACCAGTAAAACCTTCTGACATGTTTTCCTCTGTGGGTACCGCAAAGGAAGGCAAAATAAATATCATGTGGAAAACACTGATTGAAAGCTTTGTAAGAGAGAATAAAAAGACCAGCTGGGAAGGAAAGGAAATAAACATCTCAGGGGAAGCCAAAGTGATCAAAAGAATTATAAAAACAGGATAAAAAGAAAATCAGTATTAAAAAGAGATAAAGTAGAATTAGAAAATAAATAGTAATGTGATTCCTTTCGAAAATGTGAGCAGACACAACAGAGATGCTAATCACTGAAAATAATTATAGTCATTACTATTTCAGTGCAATGCACAGCACGCCTCGTTTTTCTGTGTCTTTCGACCACCAGGCCCTCCCTGTCCTTCCAGAGCGTGGCTGAGGGAAGGGCGCTGAACAGGATAGCTGCGCTCATCCACTAAATTTTGTGGTGGTTTTTTGTTTTTTGGTGTTTTTTTTTTAAATAATTTTCTCCTCCGATGCAACCTTATCTCCAAGGTCTGGGGCAGGCTACTTACTGGTTGTGGGACTTGAAGGAAGTTGTCAAACCCTCCCGTGCTTCTGTTCCCTTTGTGGAGAAAGCAGGGCAGCGGGACCGTGCAGGGGAGGAAGAAGTATGGGCAGCAAAGGGCTTGGGAAACAGTCGGTGTTTCCTGCTGTGGTTACTCAGCCCCCTCCTCACCATCCTCTGCGTGAACAGAGGGCTAAGTGAGCGTCTGCCGCTCTCTGGGCTTCCCCAAGGTCCAGGACGTGAAGCGGCCTGTTACTTTATAAGTAGAGTGTAAGTCAGCCCTGTTTGAGGGGAATATTGTTTTTAACCTTAAACACTCCATTTTCATTTGCTGGTCCTTGCTCACGACTGACAGAACTGTGTCAGCAGAACTGTGGGGCCCACAACCTCCCAGGGTGGGCCTAGCTTCGGTCTCCTTCCCTGAAACCGGGGACAGCTAAGCGTGTCCGCAGATACCTGCTTCAGCCACGCTGCCTGCTGCCCTAACCAGCGACAGCCAGCAGCCGGTTAACTCAGAGCCTTCTTGACCAGAGAGGCTTTGGCACATTGGAAATGTGCTATAATCTGGAAGAGAGTAAATATGAAGCAGAACAAAGTTCACCGAAGGAGATGCGTATTGCCAGGCTCTCTCAGGGGAAAATCCAGGGGCACGAATCCAGATGCAGCCACCATTGGTTCTACACTAGGGCAGCAGGGGACGAGAAAGCAATGCACGTGAATGCACACCTTCGTCGTGTTGCGGGCACCGCAGGCACTGCTGGAGAACAGTCCGGAACTAGCCCAGGAGTCGTCCTGCGTGCTGCACATTCTCGGGTGGGCGTCCTCTCCTCTTCGAGTTTTGTGCTCGTTGTGAATCAACTATATCCTAGTCCCCAGTCTGCCTAATGCACACTCTGCTGATTTCTTAGGTTCCCAGGCCTCAGAATTAGCTCCAAAAGAAAGTAAAAAATCCCTGGTATAAATTGCCTCCACTTTCCCACTCTCTACCTGAAAATTTTCTGCACTTTCCACCCACCGTGTCTTCTTTTGTTCACAGCTCACAGGCGAGAGGACACTCCCTTTCTCAGACTGCCCTCCCCACCCCGAATCCTGCCCGCCAGGGCCTCTGAGAGGACCTGGCTTCACCGTTGTTTCTGCCTGCTGCATCTCCACTCTCTCGGGATAGTCATGTCAAATCTCCCATGACCCTTTTCTTCTCTCCCCTGGACTTCTCAAAAACACCATTCCTTCTCACAGCGACCCGTTCTGTACCCTCGATCGTCAGCTCCGAGGCCACCTGCCCAGACCGTACTGGGCCTCCTCCTTTCCCTGTTTCTAGTAAGGCCTTGATGCTGTGCGCAGCCCTATGTGCTCAAAGCTTCCAGTTTCTCTTTACTCCTCCTTTGACAAAGCAACACGAACAGTAAAATAACTAACGTGTATTAAACATTCGCAGTGTGCCAGATTCTTAACAAACATGGGCATTTATCCTGACAGGGACTTTTAGAGGCAGGCAGAAAGATGGTCTGGATTTAAATTTTGGTGCATTTGCCCCAAAAGCCCGTGCTCTTGAGCTGTCAGGAGGGAACGTGTATTTCATGGAGGCCAACACTTGACAAGTTCTTTTAATTCTGTCTTCATGTCTCTCACCTCCCTCCCCCACCCTCGCCGTGATTCTCCCTGCCTCGTCTCATCATCCTCAGGCGTTTATCGCACCGTGTGCTTCTCCCCTTTAACCTCCTTGTCCCATCTTATCAAGTCCACACTCCTTGTCACCAGCCAGTGTCCCCGCACACACGTCAGCCTGAAGAACCGCTGTCTGCCCGCGGCCCCCGCACGCCCGTACTTCAGTCTCACCGCCCCTGACCTGAAGTGCACGCCCGCAGGTGTCGAAACCTGTTCTTTCAAGGCCGGATCCCCTGTCATCGCCTTCCAGAGGTTCTCTGTGTGCCCCGTCATCATCCCCGAGCCCCCTGCCAAGCTGGAGATAATCCTTCCGTTCAGTGCCAAACTCACTCACTCTCCTTCCCCCTCACTCGTCCTCGGTCTCTCTCCCTTTCACAGGGTCCGTGTCTGTCTTCCTTTGCTCCACGCATTCACAGAACCTCGCAGAGTTCCTTTCCCATTAGGCCTCCATCACATGGCAAGTGAAGGGGTCGGGGAATGCATCGGCCATGTCGTGCGACGTTTAAAAAATAAGAGTGGTATCACAGCACAAATAGGAGAGTGGAGTGGGGGAACAGTAAGGCAATCTTGTCATATACTCAAGCGATGCATATCCACCACGGAGAATTCTCAACTGAGGCGAGGTGCCAGAAATGCAGTTTGGAAAGTTGTCAGAAAATGAGCTGGAGGTGAGACTGTCCAGGAAGCGTGAGCCTATGCGACTTTTCAGGGCAGCGAAGACCAGAGGACAGCTAACTCTCTCCTACCATATGTCCAGGGGTGAGGAGGGGCCCTTCTGCCCTGCAGTGAGTAAGTAACAAAGAAAGCAGTGTGCGGGGCCCTGTTGAGAGAAGATTGTCCGCCAGCCAAAGTTATACATGAGGCTCCGGTTCCTAAGGGAATGTGGGAGCTCTCCCTGTAGAGGTCCTCAGAGGTTGGATAGATCGTCCCCTCTGCAGGTACACACACGCAGTCGGGTTCCGCAGCATCTTTCCATCTCCTGCCTCTTGGCTGAGTTCAGGGCAGGGAACGAATAGACCCGCTGTGTCTCCAAACCCCAATGCTGCGGGAAGCAATCGTTTCTAGCAGACCAAGGACGCAGTAGTAATAACTGCATTTCGAACCCTTGTCCTGGCTCTCGAAATCTTTATCATCTAAACCAGGAAACCCAAGTACGAGGTGCACCGTGACCCCCATAACGTTGAACGGCTTTTGACTGCGTTTTTTTACGCTGACCATATTATATGGTAATCGTGGAAAACAGCAGTGAGGAGCGCAGGCACAGGAGCCGAGCTCCAGTGAAACCCTGGCTTTGTCACTCACGGCTCCGGGGCCCTGGGTAACTCACGCGGCTTCTGTGCGCCGCAGTTTTCTCACCTCTGAGGAGGGACACTGATGCCATCGGATGCCCATCTTACAGAACTGTTATTTTCACACGCAGAGTACTCGATACACGGTAACTGCTGAAAATGATAAGTTTCTCTTACTAACGCATATGATGTCGAATCTTTGTTCACGCCATGTGTTTCTGAAACGGCTCTGTTTGCTGCCAGGACACCTTGCTCCTTGCCTGGGCAGTTGGGAGATGCGTGCACCCTTTCAAGCCACGAGGGCAATGTCCAGTGGTAGCCGGTGCCTTAGCTAGCCGAGTCCTTGCTGTGTGATTCCCACAAACTCCTGCGCTATAAGTTGATGACGAGTGTGATCTTAGGAGACTTCTACCACATAATTTTAGACCTGTCTCCTTTTCAAGGATAAATGACTCAGAAATGATTCTTAAAAAAGAAATTCAGACACTTCTGTACATTTGGGCATAGAATTACTTCTGTCACCAAGATTGATTAAAGGGATGTTAATATGAAGGTAAGTACTACATTTGATTTAGGATATGTTAAATAGGCTTTTCATAGAAGTATTCGTAAAGCACTTTCTTTTTTTTTGCCCCTAGGAATAATTCAGGTTTCACACCAGCAGACACTGTGGCTATCATTTTCTGCTCTACACACAAATCCCTCACATTGGGTAAGTGAATCACAGACTTACAAACTAATTTAATATTACCGTCAGATAGTTACATCTTATGATTGTGAAATTCAAGCAACTCTTCAAATTAAATGGAATGGGGTTTTGTCCACTCTGTTAAAGAACACTAGCAAAGTGAGAATGCATCATTGCTTTGAAATATCCTTGTATGATTGAATCAATTTTCGAGGGCCTGAAAAATCTTTTCATTTCTCATAAAAGGTTTTCAGTGGAGAACATCGTTGTTAAAGGCTGGGGCCGGGGCGCAGTGGGCAAAAACTGAGCTTTGGGAGGCTCTAGAGTTGCTCCTGGGAAATGTTACCTTATTTTCTGAAAGCTTGGAGCAGTTGGAAATCATGTTATTTCTCTAATTTGATATTCACATTAGTTTGAAGTTCATTTCAGAATGTTATGTTCCTTCTATAAAGAAACACAGTATCATTATTATTAACTCAATCTGATCAGCACCTAAAGTGAAATAAGCATTTATTTAATGGACAAAAAATAGATCGGGAAGAAAGATGCCATTTTCATCCAGTTTTATCCAGTTTTATCGGCGTTGTCCCAATAACATGTCCAGACATCCAGAACCCCTGTTTTCGGTCATTGAAAGTGGTTAAGTAGTGAGGACCTTTATTGAAACACCTGTCATTCACAAACTCCTTGGGCTAGGAGGCATGCTGTGGTGGAAACGCGTCGTAAGAAGTCCTTTACGCGTCGGCATGTGACTCACTGTAGAGAATGAAGAACGTGACATCACTCTTAAGTCTGCGCACGGTAATGGGTTCAGCCTGAAACCAGAAAGCAAAGACATCCCATAATGTTTTTACTAACCCCGCACACATTCGTCTGCTCCAGTCTGTTGTCAGTCTCGCCGAGTTAGGAAAACGATTTAGAGATTGGATAAACTCTTTAAGGAGCAATTGCTACCTAGGGCTATAGCTTATTTGCATAAATTACCTGTGTATATATACATATGTGTATATGCACATGTATGTGTACATATACATATATGTATATATGTGTGTATACTGTTCATTGCTGTATGTTTGGTAGGTTTTCCTTATAATTGTCATCAAATCGAAGTTGAAGGAGCTTTCAAATCCACATTCCAATCCTGATTTTGTGATCTTGGACAAATCACTTAACTTCCCTGAACCTTAGATTTCTCATCCGTAAAATGGGGGGGGGGGATGCAGGGGGTGTATAACACTCACTTTGCAAGGGGATTGTAAAGATTAAAAACACAATTTGTTAAGTGCCTAGCACAGTGCTTGGCACCTGGCTGTCGTAGTTGGTGGTCAGTCCATGCCAGAACATGTGTACATTGCTGTGGATTAAAGGACATAACCCAGCGAAAGAGCCGGGCGCGCTGCCTGGCACACAGCAGATACTCCTTCAGCAGTAGCTATTGTTCCTAGTCATTTTCTCGCTACAGTATTTATGATTCTGTTACCATTTCCATGGTTCCCGTCTCCCATTTGGTACATTTTCATGTAACAGGTGCAGTTTAATCGCTGACCTCCAAGAAATCATCTTACACTGTTTTGTTATCGTGATGTGATGTCTGGATGTCCTTCCGGGTCTCCTAAAAAGTAAGGGGCTGTTATAAAGGTAGCAAGTCCAGAGGCAGATGCCACCATACGCCTCAGATGTCCCAACTCAGGGATCCAGTGAGCCCGGGTCCTCAGGCAGGTGCTGAGCCTCGGTCACAGCCAGTGCCCTTGAGCATTTGTGCCACGGGCTTTTGCACCCATCCCACCCCCAGGGGGTTACTTTCATCAGGAAACATAAATGGATTGTTTGGTGTCTCCCTGATGGTCTGTGCTGGAGCTAGCTGTGTTGAACAAAGAGCTCCGCCCAAAAGCATAGTCCTCCACTCTCAGGGGTCTCTTCTTTTCTCTCAGCAAAACAGGTATTCACTCTGCCTTTCTGTGTCTTCTTTCTTCCTAATCCCAAAGCCATACTCTTCTGTTCTTGATGCTCCTTTGAAAGCTAAATTTCAGACAAACAGGTGCTTGAAAACCAGTCGCTGTTTTGATAAAAAGGGTTGGGTCAGTTTGGATTTTGTTTGCCTCTGTAGCATTTTCTCACATGATACTAGTGTAGTTATCTAAGTCACCATGTAGTGTAAATCCTTAGTTACTTCTGTAACAGGGTAGACTTCATCTCTCCTGAAACGATGAAACCTAAATACTCTTCCCGACTCTTCCTCTGATACCTCCCCAGGCATCAGTTCTGTAGCTCTCAGGTTAGGGACCGATCGTTCCGAGTCGACTGTTTTATCATGCCTTGATCACACCTGGCTTCCCTCCTGCGGTCCCCTAGCCATAGCACATCTAGAAACGGCCCCTTTGCTGCTTTCCCTGCCTCAGAGAGGGGGCACGATGGCCCCTGCCCCAGGAGCCCCCTTAGTTGCACACAGAGCCAGGGCCCTATTGCTGGAATGGCCTTGTGAAGCCTGTAAGTTTACTCTATCAGTTTTCACAAGATCCAATGCATGCTTCTGTCTCCCAGCGCCCTGACATTGCTGGTGCAGAGGCTATATCACTCACTGACCTAATGCAACTTCTTGTCTGCATGGGTAAGAATTGTCCTAATGCAACTTCTAATCTGCATAGAAATGAAAGAACATCACACTAAGTGTGGTGAATACGTATTTCAGAAAGGAAGGGGGAAATTCAGATCATTTCACTTGGAGTGGTACTTTCTCTCACCTCGCACGCACAGGTGAAACACAACAGATTATACCTACTTGGAATTTAGGAAACATATCTATCCCTTTTGCATTCACTGTCACAGTATTCTTCTAGTGGTTCTACACACACACACACACACACACACACACACACAGCATCACAAATAGGATACTTGAGAAATACCGTTCACTATCGCATCCAGTATTTGGATTTAAGAATACATCACTGCAGGCCAAGAGGTACCCATGTAACCACAGAACGGAGATGCAAACTCTTGCTGCAGAAGCCTTCTGAATATTCTCTTATACATACACTCTCAATTTCTTTTATTGTTCTTGCTTTTGCCCTGTCTCCATCTCTTCCATGTACTTGCACCTACACACATGCTGAATTTGATTCATTGCTTTTATTAGTGCATTTGCCATTGATTGATTAGTTCTTCGTATTAGTACTTTTTCTATTGATTGATTGCAGATGAAGTGACTATTTGACCTTTAATTATGAGGCTTCCTATTGAAAATGACATTGAGCTATGGCTTCACATAATCCATCTGGAAAGCCTGACATGACGCCATTCCCCGGAGTTCGTTCGGGAAGAAAGGGGAGGCCTGCAGGAAGGGTGGAGCTGTCGCTGTGCGCCTCCGAAACAATGCGGCCGGCTCCTCTGCTGTGCCCCCCGAGCTGCAGCCGGGGGCTGGAGGGACTTTCTATTTTGTGAAGACAGCATCCCGTGCTGTGAGGCACCATAAAAGCCAGAACTCCCCTAAAGTAGTCTCTAGCTCGATGCTGGTATTTGTGTGGTGATGAGAAGGTGTTCTGCACGGCAGAGACGGAGGAGCAGTGCTGCCCTAGTTAACAACGCCTCAGTGCGCCTGGGTCAATAGATCTCATCAGGGAAGAAATTCGATCCCAGACACCCTGTGGAATTAGTGTTCTATTTTATTTATCTTTTTCTCTTGAGTATTCACATCACTTTGCTTGTCTAGAGTTCTAACAGAAGTAGAAAACTTTCTTACTCTACCTCGAAAGAGAATGTTTCAGGCTGTGTGGGATCCTCAAGTTCAGTGTATGTATTAGTTTAGATGTTTTTAAACAGCAAAGTGGAAGCGTGTGTCTTGAGAAGGTGTCACCTGGCTGTTGGGAGGTCACTGGTGTGACTCCCGCTTATTTCTTATTTCCAGAAGCATTTCTCAGTTGAAAGAATGCTATCTAAACTTTAAGTGGAGTGTCATGATCGACATCCATTAAAAGTCCACTCTGTGTCTCACCACTCACAGACTCTTTTGCACAAATGCAAACCAACCAGCCATTCCTCACGACCTTTATCCTTCGTTCCCGTCTGTGGCTGACCTGTGACAAGAAACTGTGCATTATGCAAAAAGAAGATAGCTTTTTCATAGCCGTCAGGTTCTGGAAAGAGTAGAAAGAACACAGGCCTGATTCTAGTCAGCATTTAAGTTCCAGTTCTCTCCCCAGAAGGCGGACCACGTCACCAAACCGGCGTGGCCTTGATCTCCTCGGCTGTGCCAGGAGCGGTGGGCCGCACGGGGGCTGCAGGCCCCTCCAGCTGTACGTCTCGGTGCCCGGGGCTGACGTCTCCTCTGTAAGGTGGCAGCAGCCTCCCTGCTATGCATGGAGAGAAAAAAGTTCTCGGAAGGAACGGTTCTGTAAATAATGTTACAATATCGCAGGAAAGGAAACGGGGCTGTTGCTTCCTCCTGAAGAGATGAGCGACATATCGTGACACGCTCCAAAGATTTTCGCGGAGAAACAAAGTCTGAAAAGGTTCCCGTGCTCGATTGTGCCGGGGAGCTTTGCGACAATACTAAGCGAGTACCCACAACTTGGGCTGAAAGCGTCACTCAATACTGTCTACGTTATTTTCTCAAAGGCAATGGAATGGAAATATGAAAGTTTGTCGTCCTGTTCTTCTTTTTTCCTGAACTTTATCTGTGATGCTACTTGGCATGTGAAGACTAGTGTCTTACCAAAACCTCTCTGCCCACCATGGGAAGCACTTTTTGCCAGCACTTAACCCATTAAGGCCTGTTGCCTGAACCAGGTGGAATATCAGGTCAGCGGTTGTCTTATTTTGCATACAGAGAAATGAGAGCATAGAAAAAAGTTAAGGACTTACCCCAGATCGTGTAGAGACTAGATTCTGGGCTTGCCAACGTCCAGCACTGCGTCGGGTAATGGGGTACGAAAGCACTTACAAGACCAGGAAGTGCCCTACTGACTCCAGCTATGGTAATTGTGCGGTCCCAGTGTGGGTTTCCATGGTTTTATCAATTGTTTAAGGAAGAAAGTTACTTCTGGTTGCGTTGCTGGTTATAAGGTGGATTTGCCAATTGCACTGCTGGTGATACGGCGGCTTTAAAGTGTTGTTCCCGTCAGCACAGACTGCCGTGTGGCCCAGTCACAGCCTGGCACCGGTTCCTTTCGCTTTCCTTATCAACAAAAAGCTGTAGGCTCTTTGATGTGAGCCTTGACGAGACGGCCCATACCCTTGTGAGGCCACACTGTGTGCGCCCCCTTCCTGCACAGTAACAGCCTCGGGCTGTCTGACAGTGAGCGGTTCCAGTGGAAGCAGAAGTGCAGAGTGAAGGCAGCAGACAGGAGTTTGCCTCTGGGGCAGAGCCTCGACTGTTTCCGTCCTGCAGTCTGGCCCCGGGGGCCCAGTTCTGTAGGGTGTGGCTGTCTGGGGCCCTGCAGATTTTGACAGATTTCTGACAGATTTTAAAGATGCCCCTGAAATGAAGGACTCCGAGGTTTCCGGACTATTTTATTGTGAACTTTTGAGTCTGAGTTTGGTGTCTGAAAATCACTGCTAGGACGTCTAGACTTCGTGATCAAACTTTAGGAAGTCTCCAGGGTCCGGGCAGCAAGTATGCGATCAAAGAGAACACACCTCCGTGGCGGGCACCCAGGCCGGCCCTCGAGTGCCGGGCACTTCAGCGATGCATCGGGGGATGCTCGCCCGGACGCCCAATGGCCCACACCCCGCACCTCTCCTCACCCGCGTTTCCCAGGCCGGATCGTATCCTCCTCCTCCAACAGTTACCGTGTGGGCCTGGGCCTCTGCTGCTGCCTTTTCCCCGAACCTGAGCCCAGATGCCCGATACCATGTGAGAACCAGAGATAAAGTAAGACTCAGAATAGTTCTTGATTTGCAGGGAAAGATCACCTACATTTAGACTTTATTAATTCAGCTTCTATAACAGAGGTTCTGTACCTTTTATTGATTTATTTTTTAAATTCTCTATTCATTATGCTTTCAATAGTAGAAATAATAACAACTGACACTAACTGAGTATTTAATAGGCAAACACTGTGCTGAGTGCTTATTATACAAAGTAATTTACCTGAAAATACTGCTGCATCGACAGTGTACGCTGGTGCTAGTTAGCTGAGACGTCAGCTCCAGGGACAGACGCTGCTCGAGTGGGGGATTCCGCGCTGAGCTGTGATGAGAGCCCTGCCCAAGGTCCTGGGCTGCCACCCGGGACCTCCATGGTGTCTGTCCCACGGCCCCCTAACTGCGGCAGGTTCAGACTGGACAATCTCTGGTCCCTTCCAGTCCTAACGTTTAGTGGCCCTCTGACTTTGAAAGACTTAAGTGTTCGTTTCGGAATCTCGAGTCATTCAGAGGGACACCCTAGGGTGAGCATTTCTCAAAGGGTGGCCGCCAGAGCTCTAGCTCATTGCTTCCTTAAAAAAAACTTAGATTCCTAGGCCTCGCGTGAGGCCCACTGACTCTGAGTTTTTAAGCATAAGACCCTGGAGACTGCTCTGTGTAACACACTTGAAAAGAGTGTCATGCACAGAAAAGTTTGAGAGGCACCGCACCACATGCACCCACGGTCGCCTCCAGCTCCCAGTGCTGCTGGCCCAGGAGCCCAGGGTCTCAGAGAGGCTTTTGACCTGGCAGAGCACTCAGTGCAGTTGGAATGGGTGTGCTTTGTTGATGGGGGAACATTTGAGTCAACCCAGGTTGTTCGTTTTGGGGTTTTTTAACTTTAGCCTGGCCGTGGTGCACCCCACTCTTTATCTCGTCATTAGCTAAAGGAGATACTTAGGACACAGATGTTCTCATGGCACACTCCTGAGTACTATGAAGAAGTTAAATAAACAATAAAATTTTTATGAAACAGCTCCGAGGCCGGGGCCCTGATGCCTAGGAATCACTCGAGTCCTTGTCCCTGGCTTTGCGGTCGTGTCCAGGAAGGACCAGAACCTGCTCCCGTTGTCTGACCTGTAGCTGCAGTCCCCACTCTTGTGCCTGAATTCCAGGTGTCCCCTTGCATTCCTCTTGTGCCCGTCCGGTCCAGCCACAGACTTGGACGAGTAAGGGTGCCGGTGTTTACAGAGTAGGACCTGATGACAAGAAAACCATCCGTTCAGGGCCCGTCGTGCCCAGCACCCCAGAGGGGAGGCTCGGTTCCTCTAAGACCATGTCTTCCTGGCAGCCTGAGGGTAAAAATGGGTGTATGTGTGTATTCAAAATAATTTCACAAGGCCTACTATTTGAGAGTTATCCTGTTATACATCCTTTTATGAAAGGAATGATATATGACTTTTTTAAAAATCCCACAGTGTAATTGATACTGTGGAAAGATCCAAGGAACCAAGACGGAATCACTGCTTTCCGGAGCCAGCAAGCTCAACAGACGCAGAAGCCCTCGTCAGCCAATCGTGGGCAGGTGGGGGTCAGCAGAGGTCTGGGCGCCTCCCAGTAGGAAGTTGCAGTGTCCGTGGTTGTCCCCAGCTGTCACCATTCTCAGAAGGTCCAGGGAGATGTCAGTGACCAGCCCTTCCCCTGCCTGTCCTGTAGACCACTGCATTTGAGCCCCACGGTACGGTTTCATAATGCTCATTCTAGTAGTAATAATAATGGCTGTCATTTGGGGGCGCTGACTCTAGGCCTGGCACTGTACTAGGTACTTCACACACACTGTCTCCCTGAAACCCCCAACCGCCGTCTGAAATAGTCTTTGCAGCCTCGTTTTCAGCAGAGGTTGGAAACCGAGCATGTTAGGGTCAGCTCACCCACCCCCATAGCTGGTAGGTGGCACAGTTGGGGTTTAAACCTAGGTCTCTGGTGTCAAATTCAAGGTCCTTCCCATCGCACCCACAGTCCTCTAGAAATACCTAGGAGGGGTGTGACATCCATGTGCTGCTCCTTTCGTCTCAGAGACGCAGCAGGAGCGAGACAGGCCACGTGCATCCGCCTCACGGCAGCCGAGCCCCCCTCGCCGTGGTTCCCCTGCAGCCCAGCGGCGAGGAGGCAGGAGCTCCCTGCCAGGTGTTCGGTGGCACCTCCCTTTGCAGACCGAGTCTTCATCCCGATGACTTCCTACTGACAGGTCTTAGTGTGGTCGCTTTTAACCCATGGCTTCATGTTTGCTTCAGAGTGAAAACTGCCTTGTCATAGTTAGAAGTAGCTCTAAAGAGATTAATTTTACACATTAATGATCATGCTTCCGAAAGGGAAATGCCACAGGAAGTGAGGGGGTCACATTCTGTCGTCCTGGGGCCTGTCCTTTCGGACGAGGCCTGCGCCTCGGGCCGGAGGCGGCGGCCCTTGCCCAGCGCTTCCTGCCCGTCTCCGCCCTGGCTGTCGGTTGGGAGGGCTTCGGTTTTCGTGATCACGATTCACATTGGAACGTGGGCCTCCGGCAGCGCTGAAATGTGCATCAGAGAACAACAGGTGTTTGCTGTGAGTGAAGTGAGGGATCTCGCCCCGGGGGTCACCAGCAGAGAGGGACAAATGACAACGGCCATTTGAGAGCTGCATCATGCCAATTCTTTATTCGTGCGTGTCTCTTCCGGGAAGTTCCCGTAGTGGAAGCAAACACTGCAAGGCAGTTTGCGCGTATTCAATGAATAGTAAACGAACAGATGAACCTGCGGCTGCGAAACGAGGGTGACACTGCCACCTCCTCGTCCCCATCTGCAGCCCATCCGAACAACTCCAGCCAGAAATTAAAGTCAGCTGCCCAATGTTTAAAGGTGTGGGGTGCTCATTAGGTTTTGGAAAGTTGCGCTGGGGATAGGAGGAGATGTAGAATTGGGCAAAACTCAAAGACTTCCTAGGTACTGGGCAGCCAGCTCCTCTGGAACGTCACCTGTCCTGAAGCTGAGCACACTGATGAAACCAGTAGTGACACTCCCCAAAGCTGCCTTTGCTGCACGACTGCCCTCTGCACGAGTGCTGGAGTGCTAGTGCTACTGGACTGTTCTGCGCTGGCACCAGTACTCGAGCAGTGCTAGAGCGAACTTCCTGAAAGTTAATTAATAAGAACAAACCCCTCTGCACCCGAGGGCAAGTGCAGTAATGTACAGGAAGCAATGGTGTCACTGAAAGGGGGCTTAAAAAAATAATTGATCCATTCATTCATTCACCAAGTGTTTGTTTAGTGCCTGGTATGTGTCAGGCCCTGTTTTGACCCTACAGGGTACAGAAATGAGCAAAACACAAAAAAGCTACCCCCCTTACCTCGCTTCCATTTTTAGTGGGGTTAAACAGACAAACATATGGGTGCTTCAGATGGTAAGTGTTATGGAAAAAAGTGAAAGCGGGAAGGAGAATAAGGAGGGCCAGGGTGGAGGCAAAATGGTTTCAGGCTTAAGGGTGACATTGGGTCCAAGACCTGAAGCAAGGAGGGAGAAAGCCCCGTGGATATTGCTGGGAAGGGGATTCCAACCAAAGGGAAGAATGGGGGCAAGGGGCCCGAGGCAACAGTGTGCTTGGCAAGTTGAGGGGAGAGGAAGGGGCCCACGTGCAGGGGGCAGGATGAGGGAAGAAGAGAGCTATAGAGTCCGTGGCAAAAAATAATGGAAGAGGGACGAGCAACAGTGTGTGAAACCCATTGACCACGAAGAGGGAGGCCATTAGGGGGTTTGGAGTAACCGAGCAACAAGACGCAGCTTCCACTTTGAAAGGATCTCCGTGGCTGCTGTGCTAAATAAAGACGGTTTGCATGGGTGAAAGCATGCTGCAGTGAGAAACAGGCCCGTTAAGAGGCTTGGATCCAGACAAAAGTGATGTTGGTGGGATGGTGAGACATGCTGGATTCTGGATATATTTTGATCACAGAGCTAATAGGATTTGCTGACGAATTGGATGTGTGTGTAAGAGAAAGAGCTAAAGACACTCCTAGGCATTTGGCTGAGGAGCTGGAAGGACAGAGTGGCCCTTCACTGGACTGGGAAAGATTACAGAGGAGCAGGTTTGGGACGTGGGGGCAGACCACGAGGTCTGCTTTGAGCATGTTGGGTTTGAGATGTCTTTTCAACATCCAGTGGAGAGTTGGCTTTGTAAGGTTAGAGTCTGGTCCAGGCTGGAGTTTTCAGCATATCGATGTTATTTAAAGCTCTCAGACTGGATGATATCCTTAGAGTCAGTAGATGCGGGGGAAAGAGCTCCGAGTTGGAGCCCTGAGGCATTCCAGGGGTGAGAGAGGGTGTGAAGTTATTTTGATAATAAAATGATGTGAAATTCTAAATCAGCCAGACACAGAGACACCCAAACTGGCAAGCCTGTATTTCTCTCCTGTCTCACAAGGTTGAGGCAAACATTAAATCAGAGAGTAGATGTGAGAACACTTTGGCACATTAAAAACGGAAGGCTCTGGCACTCACGTGGTGCCTGCTACGTGCTGGGCACAGGATAAGGCCCATAAATTGCCTTGTCATCTCATTTATTCCTCACATCAACCCCACACAATGGCCGTTATTGATCACATTGTCCAAACTGGGAAACCGAGCCTGGAGGGGCCCAAGGACCCACCCCTGTTTGCACAGTGAGGAAACAGCAGAGCTGGCACACAGCGGCTCATCTGTCTCATTCCAGGATCTTCCAGTGTCCTCTTGCTCCCCTGATTACCAAACTCAGCTTCTGGACCTGGCCCGACCTAGCTGACGTTGGGGGTCGCCCAGAAGCTGTCCAGCAACAGTGGTGCTGGGCCCCTCACCACCCCATTGACTCAGGGCCTCTCAGGACAGACCCAGGTGTCCTGACTTTTAAAAAGCCACCCAGGTGACTCCGGCGTGCAGCTGGGCTGACAGCCACCATGTTAGACTACTTTCTGTGCACACATTTCTGTTCTACTGCATTCCAACAAAAACTCGAGGGAGAATTGTACCTACTTACTTGGCCTACTTATCAGTACAAATTGGCCATTTGTTTGCACTGATTTGGGGAATCCACAGTTCTCTGTGTTATGATTAGATATGTTAAGGATTCAGATCAGAGGTTAAGGAGAACTGAGGAAGTTAGGAAAACATCATTATTTCTAGAATTTGCCCCCAGGGTTTTCTTAATCTCTTCCTCTGCCTAACATAAAAGTCTTCTACATGAAGTTCTTACTCCCTGATTTTTGTACCATTGAGCATGAGTAAAGGGCAGGAGCGGGTTAGCAGGACATCACCCAGTCAAGTTACACCTCAGAAACCTGAGTCGGCCTTCTCGAGAGAGATGGACTTAAGGATGAATAACTGATTTCTAACCCCCAAATCAAAACTGCCTTATTTTATCTCAGAAGGCATCTTTTCTGAGGTTCATGTTCATCATAAACATGGAGCCATCAAGAAGAGGATGCCAGACAGAGGGGGATTACTGGCCATGTTGCTAAAACAACAAAAAATGAGTGTTACAAATAGTTACTGTTCCTTTGGGTCACAGCTGACTCACATTTACCACTAAAGATTTTTGGAAGTCCCCCTGTCCGCGGTTAAGAGGATCGTGGATGCAGAGCTTCAGGGCGGTGGTGGAATCCGTGAAAGTGCCTGTCGCGCCCATCGGCAGCTCTTTAACTCAGACTCACGTCCAAGTGCTTTCCTTCACTTGCGTTAAAACACACGTAAGAAATTCTGTAACACCAAGCGAGGCTTTGCGGAGTCAGGCGGGGGGCCAGTTCTGTGGCAACGGCCACGCCCCATACATTCTGGTGACTGCTTTATTTTTGTCGTATGAAATCCTCGTTCCTATTTTCGATGTTCTCACATCCTCGCATGTGAACAGAAGCCAGATTTTCTCTTTAAGGAGACAAACAACTCTCCATTCACAGCCTAGAGAAGTAAAAAAAAAAAAAAAAAAACTCTCACCGTACCTGCTGCCCAACTTGTCTCCCAAAATATGGCGACTCCTCCTGGAAGACGCAGCATTCGAGTGAAGGCTCCGTGGCTCAGCCTCTCATTGGTTCTCGAATTCCCTGCCTGCTAATTACTCCTCCAACGCCGGCAGACAGGTGAGGGTGTGCCTGCTCCTCCCAGACGGAAACCTTCAATTGGCAGAGTTAAATGTTTTCATTTCAGCATCTGGTGAGCCGGCTCGGGCCATTCATTAAACATCTTTTCCAATCAGAACACGCCTGTTTCAAAACAGAAGTAACAGCAGCTGCTCGTTTGGGTCTGTCTTGCATCTTTATTTACAGGAAACTTCCAGCGACGTGGAGGGATGACAGCCCAGGTGACTGAAGGCAAGCACGCAGTCCTCAGTTTTCCTAACGGGCCGAAAATGGTCGTCGACCAACTTCTATTCCAGGCGCGCCGAAGGTCAGCCACATAGGCCCCTTTGTTGAGAGGAGCGCCTCTCTTCCTGTCCGACCTTCTTGCATAAATAGTGTCATTCTTAGGTTTTCACCATCTGTTATTCTGTGTTAGTGTTATCAAGCATCTCCTCTCTAGGGTCCCCAAGGACTCGGGCAAAGTGTCACTCAGGCGTTGCAGGTGCATAGCGTAGCACAGAGCCAGCCCGCCTGCCTTTACAGCTGTCCCTGGCTGCGCGGGGCCTTGGGGATGTTGTTCGTCATCCACTGCCTCAGTCTCCTTACCTGAAAAACGGAGAGAAGAATGGTAGTTCTGCTCACCTGGTAGATAGGAGCGAATGAGTGGGTGTCTGCGCACTCTGGGACCGGTGCCTGGCGCCGAGGAAGCCCCGTGTGACTATTCTCTGCAGCCTGCACTGCCTCACCGGCGTGCACTCGAAGACAGGGGCCCCTGAGCTCCAGACAAGGCCCCTGAAGCCCTGTGTGGGCACAACTCCCCAGATGCCCAGGCTGGGGCGCTGCTTTTCGTCGTCTAGCTCACGATTGAAGGGGAGATCATTGGTTTCTCTTAATAACGGCCCGAGAACCTTACATTTACTCATTTTCCTGATCTTCCTGGCCTGAATCTCCCTTTTGGGTAAAGGAACATTTTTGAATTCTGGTTCTAAAATATGAAGGAAGGATGCATCTCTCAAGGAAGTTTTATGTAAACATCTACTTCGCATAACTGAAAAGCTTCTGACTACCCCAGAAAAGAAATCAGGCTTTAAAACCTTCCCACCTAAGAGGGGAGGGGTGTTGGGAGCGCGTGCGAGCCCTTTGGGGACAGCAGAGAGCATGTCCAGCTTGGACAGTGTGGTGGCTGATGTCCCACGTGTGGCTTGTGCAGCTTTCTCTCCCTGTGCTATCGACAGAGGCCATAATGGGGCATTTTTCAGGTTCCAGAGATTGGAAATGTAAATCCCATTGGAACCGATCTATTCAGGATAAATAACAGAGTGTCTTGTTTGTCCGCCTGAGGTCTATCCCAGGGGGTTGTTAGGCATCGGAGCTGCTGCCGTGGCCCCTGCTCACCATTTGGAAACGCTCTAGGTCTGGGCGGTTCCCGGAACGCCAAGGAGGCTGCAGGAGAGCTCCTGTTGGCGTGTGTGGTTCGGTCGTGCCTCATTTCAGATGATTCTTCATTTAAAGGGGGCAAAGAGGGTTTCTGTGTCTCACGAAGCAGTCACAGAGGTTCTGGTGCTGTGGTGGAGTGGCGCTGAAGACAACACAGCAGCAGCTCTCAGTCAAAGACGTGAAAGAAACGGGAGGGAGTGGAATGCAGATCGGCGTAAGGCCATGTGGTGTGCAGAATGGGAGCAAGAGACCAGTCATGTAGGTGGGCGTGAATGAGAGCAGGTCACCTCGTCTGTGACACCCTGTCCCCCTTCCCGAGGGAATCTGCAGGAGGTTGACTTGTCTGCCTGTGGACCTTCCCTGAATGGGTTTGGGGGAGCCCTGGAATAGCCAGGACAACGAGCGGAATGCACTTCTGGGGGCCGGGCAGACTAAACACCACCTGCCCCAAAGGCCACGGCCTGGGCAGCTCTGGGCCGATCGAGCGGGCCTCGTGGGCAGCAAGCCAAGCCATGCCACCGGCCTGGAAGCGGGTGGCCTTTCTCTGCACCCGCTCTAAGAGTGAGGACAGCGCGAGGGTTCGTCGAATCCGTTTTGCCCCGTGACTTCTCTCTGGGTGGTAGCACCGCATCCCCTCCCTCTCTGCCCCGTGCCGCGGTTTCGTGGTGCTGGGATTTGCTGTGTGCCGGGCTTCCGCCCGGTGCTGTCCATCCCCTCTCCTGCTGAACGAGTGGGAGCATGAGCTCCATGCAGACAGGGACTTGCCCGTGTGTTCACGGCACTGGCAATCATGTCTGGCACAGAGAGATTAAGTCTTACTACTTATACAACATTGTATATTATTTTGGTCATTTAAAAAAAAAACCTGCGAACTAGGTGTATTTTACAGACAGGAAAACCGAGGCCAAGTAACTTGCCCCGTGAAGAGGTGAGTGGGCAGACGTGGGATGCCGGCCCAGGGCTCTCTGACCCGGGCACCAGCCTCTTCTGCCGCGCCGTGCTGCCCCGTGGAGGCGGCTGGCTCTGACAGATTCCCGACCCCCGCGCGAAACGACAGCTGTGCCGCTGAACACTAGCTGCTGGGATAACCCTAACTGAAAGCCTTTCCTAACCAAATGCCAAAACTGCTGCTGGAGCCTCTCATGGCATCACTGTGGGCTCTGGAAATGGCCTCTAATTGCCCCTTTGTTTAGTAATTGAGATCAGTCAGTGCCAGTGAATTTGACTTTCTGTGACTGTTTGTCCCCGAGAGAAAGACTCTGTGTGTGTGTGTGTGTGTGTGTGTGTGTGTGTGAGAGAGCTGGGGAAGAGGACGCACGGATTGGCATTTAGTGACACCAGGAAAGAGTGGCCGTGTTTCTCAGACATGACTGCCTTCCTGGGTTACACTGTGCCTGGGGAGACAGACCCTCCACCCCAAGGGCCTTTACAGGCAAAATGGGCTTTTCTGAGAGGTTCACTAACGACGAAGAGAGAGAACTCAAAGAACACTGTGCAGGACGTTTGGATAGTCAAGTTATGGATGTTTCTCACTGAGAACAAACTAAACAAAAGTGGGAAATCGCCATGACAACTAAAGAGAGAAGCAACTGGATCCCGGATTCGCCAGCAGCTCCGTCCAGGACTCAGTGAAAAGGCTGAGAGAGCAGTTACATGGGAAACAAGTCATGTGAAGTCAGGCGCGTGAATCTCTGAAAGACGGGCAATGGTCCAGGTGATTGGCGCATCCTCTCTCTTAGCTAAGTGAGAAGTAAGTGCAGTGTGGGACTCCAAGAGGCACAAAGGCTGCTTCTCAATATAGCTCCTCTCCCACTCCAGTTCCACCGTCCTTTCAAATCTTGTGTTCCAAGGTCAGCTCAGTTTCTTACCTTCCTGCCATATCAAATATATATTTTATCCTATAAAATACAATCCTCTCCCAGAGGGGTATGTGAACAGTTCTCTTTACAGTCTAGTAAAGCAACTAGTATTTGTTCCACGGCCTGTCTTTTTCAATAGGAAACATTACTTTAGCACCTGTTCTTGAATAATCAATTATTTATGTCTTGAATACCAGTCCTGTGTTTAAATACTGCAGAAGATAAAAAGCAAAAAATATAATACTTTGCCTATGTTCAGGGGAAAACAAAACCCTCACAAAAGAAAAATAGTGGCAAGATCAGCAAACCCTGAATTATGTAACGCACCTGGCAAGAGGGCCTTCACTCTTCAGAAGGAACCCATAGGGGGCCGGCTTTGCGGTGGAGGAGAATGTACAGCTGAGCCTGAAGGAACCCTTAGAGGTTAGGCACTTAGCGGGACAGGACAAGATCCAGGAGGGGCCCAGCTTTCACAAAGGTAGGAAAGGGGACGGCGACTGGCAACAGAAAGTCGGGTTGGACGGAGTTAACACAGCTTAGTGACTAGGAGTGAACGGACAGCGGTCTGAGTCTGCCTCTGCCACCTGCCAGATGTGTGATGGAAGCAAGTCACGTACCCGCTCTAAACCTCGGGGTCCTCGCCTTTAAATGGGAAAGCAGCCACTGCAGGGCCGTTGAGGGACTAAATGAGATCATGCAGGCAAGGCACTCGGCCTGCAGTCAGCGCCACAAAATGGTGGGACTAGCAGTCGCTTTCCACCGAAGTCGAAAAGGTAGAGGATTTGATGAACGGGCCCTGGAAAGTCATTGTAGTTCTTGAGTGGGGTGTGGGCTGTAACTAATGCGGGTTTTAGGGAGATTAATCTGCCTGTGGTCTGCAGGATTGATGAAGGAAGAGTCTGAAGACGGGGTCGTGTCAGGAGGCGGTGAGAGTCATCTTGGCTTGATTTCACGGGGAGCTGAATTGGGAAGGCGGTAGTGAGAACTGAGAGGGAAGGAGAATGGGGGTGGAGGAAAGGGTCTAGAGAGCCTGGTGGCTTCCCCAGGAGGTGGGAAGACGAAGGGGATCGGTCACAGAGGATCCCTAGGACCTGAACTGTGGGAACTGGGTCAGCCAGTGACAGAAGGGCCTGCTCTCTTCTGCTCTTTGGAGGAGCGCGAGGTAGGCAGGGCCCCGACGGGCAGGGGCCTTGTCTGTGTTCTCTACCGTACGTTCGAAGCCTGAGAACAGTAACTCGCGTACAGCAGACGCCCGGAAAGTATTTTCTGAATCAGGGAATGGATAGGTGGATAGATAGAACATTGTGTACCTACAAGCGAAATAAACTCTGGAATCATATAAAGTCAATAGTTTTTATATTGTAAACAATAAATCCGTCTTCAGTGGGAATTATATAAAGGTCCACATTCAATCTAGGAAGAAAAATATCTGTTTCTCAAGGAAAAATAAAAAACAGTTCTTCCACTACAATGTAGTCCCTTAAAAGTCGAACACCAATACAAAGGGAATAGTCTATCTAATTCAGAGAACATAAAATAAACATATTTAAAATAAGGGGGGAGAAAACCTGTTCTGGTACGTATTGTTTTATCCTTCCCGTCCTGGGAAAAAAGAATAAAAGCGAAGGATGAAAGAAGCCCCTGACTCACTCGTTAGCAGAAGAAAGCGCGCGCCCGAAGTTCCTACCAGGCAGATGTCAGCTGAAAGCCGCGCGTATGGAAGCTGCCGCGGTGTCAAACCCTGTTGGCTAATTTGAGACAAATGTGTCATGTGTGACATGGGAGGATGGCGTGCTGTACATTAGCGACGTCCCAAGTGTTTGGAGCAGGTAGTACCGTGCTGCTGGGAAAGTGCTCTTTCTCTCCCCACCCGGTGTACTTGCAGAGCAGAGGGGAGATGCTTGCGGTGGAAATTACTTCAGTCAGAAGAAGAATCCATTTACAATATGCGCCTTCTAACATCTTTCAGACAACGCATTGTATTAAAGAGGCATTTTTTGATTAATGTTTTATAAACATTTTTCAGCATGACAGCTTAAAGTCCCTGTAAAATTGTAAATGCATGCCTGGTGTTCACTTCCATAAAGTCAAATGCCATCTCGTAAAGCCTCATCGGCTCCTGTCAGCCACGGTGACACGGACTCGGTACCTGGGAGCATTAAAATTAATTTCCTTCATTTATATTACTGCAGTGGTAGCAGATGAAAAGAGTCCTACATTTAAATTTTACTTTTAAAAGAAAACTCTTTCTAGTAAGTTTGGGTTTGTTTTTTTTTTAATCACTGCCCTTTCTTTCTAGTTAACGAATGTAATAAAAATGGAGTCATAGCACAGTCACTTTACGATGGGATCTGGGAAAACACAAACCATTCATTCAGCACTCTCCTTTGAGCACCTACTGAGTGCCCAGAGATGAAGAAAAAATACTCTCTGACCCTAAGGAACGTAACGCTTAGTGAGGAAAACACAAGCCTCAGACAGTGACACCAAGCGCCAGACACGGGGCTGGAATTGCCGTGGGTCAGGTGGGCACAGAGTAGAAAGATCTAAAGGCCTTGTGGCTTGGCAGGTGCCTTCCCAGAGCAGGCCCCTTAAGAACTAAGGGCCAAAAAAGCTTGAGCTGGTCAAGAAGTGGGTGATGGGCACTCGAGGCCAAAGGGGCTCAGGTGCAAAGGCCACGGACGAGACAGAGCACGCCCCACCTCTGGGCGCGTGGGCCCGGCTGGTGGGGACGGGAGCGCGGGTGCTCTTCTTGGCTGGAGCCCAGAGGCAGAAGCGGCGAGGGTGATGAGACCTGCAGGAAGCAGGGGCCAGGTCACGAAGGTCCTTGTGCTGCGTGGGAAACTCCTGTGTAATTTGTCAAAATCTGTGCTCAACACTCGCCACTCTGGCCACAGAGTGGGAAATGGCTTGGCCAGGACCAGCCTGTTGGAGGCAGTGGGGAAGTGCCACTGGGAGCTGACTGTGCACCAGGCTCTGGGGGTTACCGTGGGCCTCAGTTCAGTTGACGTGGGAGAGCACCCGACCGACCGCAGGTGACGTCTGGTCAGCACTCACGACACTCTGACTGTCACTACCTTACTGCTGCTGTCTCGTCGCATGCAGGTGGGTTTCTGATGTCACTCCCAGTAACACACCCGTGTATCTTGCAGTCGGTTTCTTGTTCACTTCCTGTGCCAGCAGCCCTGCGACTGTGCCCCTGGCTTCCCCTGTGCCCGCATCACAGCTGAGTGACGCAGGCCCCGAGCCTGTGCCAAGAAAGGGTAACTGCGGGTGTTTCAGCGAGCAGCC
Organism: Trachops cirrhosus; assembly: GCA_028533065.1. Taxonomy (NCBI): domain Eukaryota; kingdom Metazoa; phylum Chordata; class Mammalia; order Chiroptera; family Phyllostomidae; genus Trachops; species Trachops cirrhosus. Next base: position 14,397,842 of record CM052545.1, on the reverse strand, counting down.
ACGGGCCTCGGGTTTCGGGCCAGAACCCCCTGCTGTGATGGGTTTTAGGGACAAACATCTCCGTACTTCTATCATGTGCTCCCTGTAGCCCCACTTCCATGTGACCCCATCTGCCCCCGCAGCTCCTCAGCATCATCCCTTCGGACGAAGGAGTTTTCCCTGGAAACAGGAATGTGTCCCTGTCTTCTCATTTTCTCATCGCGACGACTCTCCAGGACTAGAACATCAGGGGCTGCTTCTCAGCCATGAACGGATTAAGCATGCTTTAAAAAAAAAAAAGAAAGAAACTCCTTTGTTTTTTACATCAGCCAGAAAACAGAAACTGTGCAGAAATCTAAGCATTTGCTTCCGAAGCTGCGAGAGCGCCCTTCCTCGTTTGGGAAGAGTAACGTGTTTCAGTTCACAGCTGTACTGTGCGAGGCTGTGAAGAAGGATGCGGGCCAGGAAATACGTTTTTGCATAAATGTTTGAAATTGATTAGAAGGTAAAAATAATTGAAAAAGCAGGGCGTTCCCTCACAGGGTTACAATAAAAAGTTAGTTATGTGCCATTGTACAGGTTTAGGAGCTTGGGTCCTCTTCAGAGGCTGTTCTCAGAGAAACCAGAAGGAAGCTAAGCTATTGAAGCCGGTTAGCTGAAAAAGCCGGCACAGGCACGGAGCAGTTCTGACAACTGGGCCGTGGAAAAGCGATCGGTACTAACGGTAAACTGCCCGGGTCTGAACTGCGTTACGGGAGCTCAGTAGCACCCACTGCGCTCGGGCGCTTACAGAGCATGCGCACTGTGCCCGCGGCGAGATGGGGTGGCACACTCAGGGAGCACACCTGCGTGCCACTGAACTTCGGCGTGGCGTGTGAGCACTCCGCACTGATCCTGCAGGTCAGCTGCCGTTCACAAGGTCGCTGTGAGACCCTGGGCCAGACGGGAACACCCAAAGCCTTTATTAACGCTCGTTGGGCGGGAGCAGCCGCCCCCTTACGGCAGCAGGTGCCACACACTGTCTGACCATGTCCATCCGACTTGAAAGTGAACTCGGGGGCTTTGGAACGGTGCCGGGCCGACCTTGCCGACAACCAGCAGACCGTTTCAGGACTAAGCAGGGAAAGATTTGCATTGACCTTGGGCCCCTCTGGTATTCTTCAATCTTCTTGAAGGAACCTTATTCCACGCTGTCTTCTCTTCTCTCCTTGTTAGTCTGCTAATTTGCAGCGAGTTATCGGGTGCCCACAAATACCTGCCGCCTTTTTAGCTTTAATCGGTTCTAGGTAGAGCTTAGAGCTTTATGTAGGGAAAGAGGATACATGGATTTGATGACTCATCAGAGACCTTGCCTTTTCAGTTCTGTGAATACATGTGGGGAAGTCCAGCCAGGACCTATTCCAGAGTTCCAGTTTTAATGGAGAATGTGTTTCATTTGATGACAGACTGAATTCGCCTCTCAATTTCCCGTCTTCTTTGTTCATCAGGAATTCCGATGCTGAAGATAGTGTTCGCCGGCCACGAGCACCTCTCTTTAATATCCGTACCTCTGCTCATCTACCACCCGGTGCAGATCCTCCTGGGGAGCGTGTTGGTGCCAACCATAAAGTCCTGGATGGTGTCCCGGCAGAAGGTGAGACGCTAGAAAGATCTTATTTGAATCCAAATCAAGTTGAAATGCTATTTCTGCGTCTCATCTCTTCATGGCTTTTAACTTTTGCTGACATATTCTCATTCTCAAAGTACTGTATTTTTCAGACTTATATGAAGCATTTCCCACCCACCCACCCCCAAATTTGGGAGGCATAATGGTTGTTAATGCTGCTGTTGAGTTCTGTTTACATTTACATTGGTGAAATATTATATTATTTATGTTATCAAATATTTTACCACATTTTTGCTTCAAAATTTTCCTATTTTCCTCTAAAACCTAGATGCATCTTATGGCCTGAAAAAATGCAGTACATATTTTCTTAATGAAATCCAATAATGATGACGCTTTGGTCCATTTCAATTTGAACAGGAGGGTTGAGAGTTAAATGTTTTGTATTGCTATAAAAGTGCAATTATTCTTAAAATGCTGTCTGTAAAGCTCTTTTTCATTTGCTCATACTGAAGGGCATGCTGCCGTGGGGAAAAGGTGCGGGAAATACACTCAAAACATACGTGCCCCCCCCTTGGGCGCACACTGCCATTGCCTCCCCTGACCTCTCATACGTGTCCTGATTGTAGCTGCTGCTCTTCTAACTATGATAGCTCCTGGCTTTCATTAGGATGCCCACTTTATTTTTACTTTTCTAGACACGTCATAATGTCTTCCCACAGCAAAACTGCGTGTTTGGCATTAAGAAATAAAATTTCGGTAGCAGAGGAGCCCACACAGTCTCGATCCCACCACACCTGGCTCAGGGTCTCGTTACTGCTACTGGTCTGATATATGTGGATTCGATTTCCTAAAGTATCGGCCCAAGTAAAATAAGCTGGTCGATTCCCAAGAAGTTGAGATGCTGCGTAGACCACGGACACGCTCACAGAACGGGCACCTCCCCAGGACTCCGACTCACGGGGCCTCCTTCCTTTGGACAATGGCGTCAGTGTTAGCAGGAGATGAGCGGGAAAAGAGACAGCCAGTGGCAGTACGCCCTGTGCTGTGTCCTCAGCGTCCTGAAAACAGAACAGCCACGCTACCCCCTGTTGAGTCTGGGTCCCAGCAGTTCCGTGGTCCAGCGTGTGGGCCCTCAGGCCACCCTGCCGGCTCTGCCTCCCTCTCACTGGTGGCCTTGGGCTCATCACTTCTCTGCCCCTCAGTTTCTGCTGCTCTAAGACTGATGAAACTCCTGGGAGTTGTGCAAGGGTACGTGGCAGGTGTTTGATGAAAGCTAGCTGCTGTGATTGTCGTAATTGTCACTGTTGCACCTTAGTAGCTACAACACTGTTTGTAGCCAGCTCTGCCGTCCCCATTGTAGGTTGGGGAAGAGGCTCAGAGCGCTGAGTGACTTGCCCAGGGTATGTGGGTGCCTTATCGGTGCCGGAGTTGGGACTGGACCCTGGTCTCTTCGGCCCCCAAGTCTTTCCCCTGCACCACGAGGACATCCAGACAGAGATACAACACTGCTTTCTGAAGGAGCCCCAGGGTCCTCTCTGAAAAGGTTACCGCATCCAACACTCATTTAGTTATTTACAAAATGTTAGTGATTATTATTCTGTGCAGGGTCTGACTCCAGGCTGGGGTGCTCCCACGCAGAGTTGGTAGAGGATCAGTTTAGTACCTTTTTCTTTACTGTCTGTCCATTTTGAAAACTTTCATTCGCATGCATGCTTATATCCATCTCTGTGTGTGTTTATAGACCAGAATTTGTACATATAAATTTTGATAAAGAATGAAGAAAATTATTTGAAAATCCTAATACCCCAGCAATAATGTGCAGTCATAGTGAACAGCAAATTAATCAGAGTGAAATTTTCTTCTAAATGTTGAAAATGCTGTGATTTATTCTACAGAGTAACAGAAGCATTTCCAAAGGGGAGACAGCATCAGACAATGCTGTTCATTTTCCCTTTGCATAGAAACCGCTCTAGACCAGGGGGCCACTGTCTAATTAGAATAATCCAGAAGGTTTAGAGTGTTATCCATGCCATTTGAGCACAAAAGTAAACACAAAGCATTCATCGTAAGGGTCCCCACTATTGCTTTGCAAACAACACTGACAGAGACCCAGGGCCACCATCTAGTGCACAGCCAGGCCAGGCTGGAGGGGGGCGTCAGTCTGCTGTCCAGGGCGGTGGGCCGCTGATCTGTGGGTCCCCAGAGGTTCGGATCAGTGGTTATGCACTGCCATCCGGGTGGGCCTCTTCTTCCTTCCAGAAGCATAAGCAATGTGGTGTTGATGGACACTTTCACTGGCTAATGGACATGGTCCAACTCTGAGCTGCGTGTTCTCCTCTCTTGCAGGGAGTCATGTTGACGAGGCCGACAGTATGATGAAGGAGGGGCCCGGTCTGCGGCGATGTCCACGTGTACGGGGTGTACGGACAGTTGGAGGACTTGTACTTGTGAATGTTGCTCCAATACACATTTTATTTTTTTACACAAAAATGATATAACTGTTGAAGTGCCTTAAGCAATGTATTTGACAAGAGCATTATTTCCAAAACCTACTTTGTTGGTTACTGCCAGGGGTGGTACAGTATTTTGGAGTTGTTTAATATTTTTTTTCCTAACGCAGGGAGCATTCATCATGCGTGACAGAAGCCCCGCCTTTGTGCAATCGGACTCTCTGAGAGTTACCGTTCTGCTCGAAATGAGGTCACGCCATCAGAAAAATGCTCTTCTGATGACAGTGAAAACTTCCAAAGTCTGATTCACAAGTCCTTTGATTTACTGCGAGATTTTTTTCTACAACTGTGACATGCCTCTTATCAACCCAGCAGGGGTCATAGACTGAATAGATGCTGAAAAGCTTAAGCTATCTGCATTTCTTAACATCATTTTTTGTAGACATTCCTTCAAATGGTTTCCACCCAGAAATTCCTCTGTTCCATGATAAGAGATTGTGATATTTTATGTCTTAAATTTATTATAAGCTGCTTCAAAGAAAAGGCCTGATATTTGAGTTAGGAGTAAATTAAGTGAAGTTTTGAGGTAAACTACAGGATTTGGTTTTCAGGATTTTTAAAAATATCTTTCATATGCTTTTTCTTTTTCCTTCCATAATTTCTTTCCTGCTTTCCAACACACTTGCAAACTCATAACAGCCAAATGGGAGACACTAAAATGCTATAATCAGTTTGAGAGCAGCAATTTAATGATGGATTATATTCACATTCCACAACTGAGAATAAAAAATTTTTCCTGTTACACAGATGTGCTGAGCACAAATTGCCCCTTTTAGCCAGAAGCGGCCTGTTACATCCTGGAATTAAGCACACTTAAGGCATTTGAGACAAGTTATTAATGAGAATTTCCTTGGCAGGTTTGACAAATGCTTGCGACATTTTTTTAAAAAATTAAGTCATATTGCTCTCATGAATAAATGGAAATATAAAGGTCATAGATGCAAACAAATGTTACAGATACACATGCTTTCTAGCCAAAAGGAAAAAAAAATGGGCACAGAAAATGTAAAACCATTCACTAACCAAAATATCAAAATTGATTCCCAACTGGGCTTCATTTCCAAAGAGTGTCCAGTATTTGCTTCTGCTATGGCTGGAGGAGCTCTCACTGGGCCCGAGGAGAGAGTAAGCAGCGTGGAGGAAGGGAACACTCTTCCTCCGTTTCCTGCACAACATCTGTCACATCTGCTCTCCACGTCCTTTCTTGATGTGACAGACGACATTGGCATCCCGGGTCTCACTGAGGCCACACTCCGTCCTCAGCAGCTGCTTTGTTGTTCTGTCAACAGAAGAAAAGTCATTCCTTAGAAACTACCAACTTTATCAACAGTGCAGACTTTCTCCCGGTCGCATCTTGGAGTTGTTCCGACTCATTTCAACATCACTGAATTTCATAAGAATTGTCCTCAGTGTCAATTTTAAAGCTAGTGCCAGACCCTGCAAAAAGGCTACGCTAACCAGGCTGTTTGTCAAGAGTTTGTTGTCGACACCTTCGCTTGTGTCTAAAACTACAATAGTTTTTGCTTGAAGCTTTGGATGCCTACCTATGGAGCATAGAAAAGGTTTTCATGTTTTGTTCCTATCAGTTTCTTTGAATTGCAGAGTGAATGAAGCCGTGTGAGTTACCATGAAAGCTGTCATTTGAATACTGATTTCCCCCAACTTATCTACCTCTGTCATCAAACACCTATCGTAGGTGTGTGATTATGGGACAAAACTCAACTGGAAACACTATGGCATCTTTTGCTTTTAAAAATGCATTTTGTTTTCAAGTATCTTTATATGGTGAATTTTGTTGGCTTTAGTGGTATGTTTATGCCTATTTTTTTTACACAAGTGCTGTGGCATATTTTTCCATAAAGAACAAAAAAACAAAATCAAAATTTATTTTTAATTCATGTTTATTGGGATTTAATTATTGGTGTCTTAAAATATGTCCTTATGTTTATGCACTGTCACTATCTGTTTTATGCATTTGTTTTGTCTAAGTGTATTTATGAAAGAAATACATTAGATTATATTTATGTTTACCCATTTTTCACCAGATTTTTTTAATGGCTGTTATGAAATTTGATTTTTTAGTGGGTGATAACGTTAATCTATTCATATGTTCTTTTCTAAGTTTTAAAATTTTGTGGGTTTTTAAAAATTCTTTCCTATTCTATTTAAAACTAACACACCTCTGGCTAATGTTCAGTGTTTGTTTATGCTAAATACCAAATTTTTTCAAAAGGATTGGTAAAGTAATGAAGTGGATTATTTATGATGAGTAGAAGATGAAAAGAATTCTATGATTAAACAAAGAGATGTTTCGGAAGTCACAAGAGAACCTGTGTCTTATTTTTAACTTGATTCCCGATGCACTCGCAGTGCTTCAAAGTATCTATAGATTCATCTTGATTCACCCGAACGCTACTTTACCGTTTGTGGTTAAATAGATACCAGCTTCACATCGGATACCCGGTATCCATCTCAATACCTTCACCACACCATAATTTTAAAATCCAGACAGGGCCCTCACTTTTTTTGTTAGAAATATGTGTTCGCGGCATCGGAGTGGAGGACCAAAAGAGAAACATGCCCAACAGAAGTGACAGATTTCAGGTGATCTGAATTGTAGTCACCCTTGCCGGTCTTTCAGGGGATAGAAAAGCGGAAACCTTAGAATGCCTTTTCCAAACCCAGTGTTTATGGGCAAGTTACTGCATTTGAACTCCAGGCCTTGAGTCCGTGTTTTGCTGTCGTGGCTTCCCCGCCCTCTGCTCCCTGAAAGGCTGAGCGGAGTGGCTTTCCTGCTTCCCAGCCAGTGCCAGGCTGGCCCCTACGTCCTGCTCTTAGAAGGTGTCGCTTCAGTCTCCCGAGACCAAGCCCTTTGCACTGCCTGATTGTCACTTTGCCTTTCCGTCTCCCCCAGCGTGGTCCTCATCTCTTTTCTTCTACTGTGTCTAACACGGTGCCTGGCTCAGAGCAGTAGCCACAGAAATCTGGTTTTCCAAATTATGATCTTAATAGGTAGGACATGAACCCTCAAATTTTAAGAGTTCTTATACATATAGACACCAAAAGTGGGATTGCTGGATTATATAGTGGTTCTATTTTTAATTTCTTGAGGAACCCCTATACTCTTTTCCATAGTGGGTTTTTCTAAAACATGCCCCCAAAAGCCTGCTTATTAAGTCTGCTTTCCACCAGAGCTTTCTTTGGGGGGAAAAGGTTCAACCTCCACCAAGGGGTGATACAGGGGAGAGAAAAGAAAACATCCCAGTAATAAAGACACCATGTCATAGTGGGAGTTTTATGCATGAGACGATGAGAAGAATGGAAGCTCCTGGAAACTGGGGTGGGAGATGACTTCCCACAGAACGTGGACTCCCTTCTTACACCATCGGGTCCGAATCTCAGTTCACACGGAGGCAGACAGACCGGGGGATCGCAGCCTCGTAGCTCATAGTAAGTGCTCTGTGGTGTGCACACATCCAGCCTGGGGATTTCAAGCTGGCAACATCCCGTTCCTAAAGGCGGTGTTAGGAAGGGATGCACGGGCCTGGCTCTCGGGAGGTGACGCCAGCCTGACCCCAGACAGGCTCTCGAGAGATGACGCCAGTGTCCAGCGAACCCAGCGTGCCTCTGCACGAGAGGCTCTTTACACAGATTCTCATTTGATTCTTTCAACAACCTTAGGAGGGGATATATCATTATTATCCCCATTGTACGGATAAGGAAACTAAGGCCAGAAAAGTAAAGAGTGAGTGCAAGCCTCTCTACTCCTGAGTGGCGCAGTTGGGATTTGGACTCAAAGTTCCCTGACTCCAGGGCCCACAGGACTGACCGCTAAGTAGACTCCTCCACAACCCCAAAGCCACGTGCTGCGTACAAGACCTTATGTCATCATTGCCCCAAGTTCTGGACGCTGGCAATGCTTCTACACTCTGATTTCTGCAGCTGAGGTTTTGATAAAGACGTTCTCTCTACGTGGAGCGAATGAAAAGCCCCCCATCTCGGAAAGTCCAGACAATTGGCAGGAAGGAGCCTAGAGTTCCTACCCTACAGCAGGCCTTAGAGCCCACCGGAGGACAAGACAGCATGCCGAGGAAACAGATCCTGGCCTCGGCCTTAGGATGTGGTCATTTCCCCGGTCCTGGCTATTCCAGTCTTGGAACCCATGCAGCGGCGTCCGTCTGGGCTCGCAGCTGGAAGCTCTGGAGTCTGGTTCTGTGAGTCATGAGTGTGGTGTCCTGGGCTGGCTTTGCCGACGTGGCTAGGACGAATCCCGCATCTTTTCCACCACTAAACGTTTACCCTGACTTCCCACCTTGCTGGGACCCACCGCCATTATCATCTCCTGCGCGGTGCATTCTGGCAATGCCCCTCCCTCTCCAAGGTACCCCAGCTCTCTACCTAAGAATCCTGTGTGCGCTGAGGACGGAGCAAAATATCAGGTGCACAGTTCACCTCTGCCCACAAAGCCAAAGTGAGAATTGCGTCGCATCCTAGGTTAGTTATTAGGATCGAATGAGAGAATCCCTGCAAGCAGCTTGGCACAGTGCTTGTCACAGTGCTTGGCACTTGGCAATAACCCAGTGAGTGGCAGCCACTGCTGCCGCTCAACACGGATGGGACCTGGGGGAGCCAGGGCGCTCGTGTGGTGCCGGACATGTGCCGTCGGGCGTCGAGGTCTGCTCTGCACGCTTTCCGATCTCTGCAAAAAAGATCTATTATGAGGTTCGTTATATGTCACTAATCAGGTCACAAAGTGACCAAGGCAGAGTATCTAGTTCATCAGTTAATGAAGATGCCTGGTTTTGAATTTTAAGATGGTTGCAGCATTCCTTGGCTTCCAGCATGGATTGCAAAGCCCCCCCAACTCACCCCCGCTGCCCGGGCCTTGCCTCTTGTTGCTTACACCAAAGAACTCCACGCGGTAATTTTGCCCAACTGCCCCCAAAGCCCTGAGTGTGGCTGGGAGCTGTGACAATGCAGCTGACAGGCTGAGCTGCCCCCACTCCGGTTCTGAGGTACTAACGCCTGTCGGAGGTGAGGCGGGCTGTGGGGCAGCTCCTGGAGCAGACGCTCTGTGGCCATGGCCCTCTCAGAGGGCCGTTCCTTGAGTCCTGACTGGGTCCAGGCTGAGATGTCCCCCTTCCACTTCACTGAGTGCCACCACGGCCCTGGAGTAGCTGGCTGTCCCCTCGGCAGACCCGCCTTCCCTGTCAACCCTCTAATGTCACATTTCCAGCAATTCCGGTCTCCAGTCTTTCTTCCTGCCCGCGGGGGGAGCTCTGGAGCCCCTCCCAGGGCGGCAGCCTCCTGTAACCCAGCGAGGGTGCCCAGATCTGTGGTCCCGGCTCACATTTGCAGCTTCATTGGGACATTCCCACCTGAATACCCACAAGGCCCCTCTAACCCACATGCCCTAGAGGAAAAGTCAATAACCTCTTTCTTTCCCTGCACTCAGCCCTCCCCAAACCAGCTTCCTCTGTTGGCATAGCAACCTCCCCAAACCTGCTTCCTATGTTGACATAGCAACCAGGCCTGGCGTCGCCCCCTCAGCCTGCACAGCTCACTTTTAATGTTCAGTTAGTCAGCACATTCTCTTGACTCCATCTGCAAAACCGTTCCTTAATTCCTACCTTCCCCTTCACCCCACTGCCACTGTCTCAAGAGGTGTTCCACATCCTTAGTGTTCTTTCCCCTCCAGAAACGCCTCTCTTCCAGCCAGGAGGCCCTGTGCTGACATCTACCAATCACCTGCTGTGGGCTGGGCATGCTGCTAAACGCTTTACATACATTATCCCATTTAATCCTTATGACAATTCTGGACATTGCTGTCAGTATTCCCATCTTACAGATGAGAAAATGGAGGCTCCGAGAGACCAAGCTCCAGGTGCCAGAGCTTCTAAGCAGCAAAGTCTGGATTTCCACCTGGATGGCCGACTCAACTGGCACCTGGGCTTCCCTCCCGCCCTGCACTAGTGACTCCTGATTCTCAAGTTCCCAACAGCCTCCCACTTCCCCCACCCCCCTCGTGAGACACGGTCCTTGGTTTTCAATTGTATAATGAATGCCTTCACTTGCTAGTTTATCACTTATCAGATTGTACCCAATTGTCATTACCCACATGTCCCCCCGACCCAAAATGATCAGTTTCTTCAGTGGGGACCTGTTTTGTGTGACGTCGGTAACGCTGATAACTGGCAGAATGCGTGCCTCACCATAGGAGCCTCGGTAAGCGTTTATGGAATAGTGGGTAAACCCTTGAGGCCCTCCAGGTCGCTTTTCTGGCTTTGAAGGACAGGTGTCTTCAGATTATGGAACACTACTTTTAGAAAGTAGCCTGTGACTCTTAATTATCACTCAATGAATGGGAAGCATCCTATTAATCTACAGGTGCTCCAAAAGGGATTTTTAAAAATGAAAACACTCAGTAAAAATAATGATGACAGTTTTGATGCCAGAGTAGTTGAGGCTCAAAGCATCTAAGACCTCAGTCCCCATCCACATACACATCCCGGAGTGGCCTTCACCTTGGGACTTGGGACCCGTCTCTTTGGCCTGTATGCCTGTGCAAAGGTCCCGAGGTCAGGGTCAGGACCCAGACTAGTCAAACAAGCCCCCCCTCTCTGCCTTTCATCTGCCTTCCACTTCCCGTTCTCCTGGGAACATTCACACCCAGTCCCAAAAGCTAAGTTAGGATCCAACCAAAACTCAGCTGGCTGAGGAAAACACGTGGGCAGATCCAAGAGAGAGCGCTCTGGTTATTGTAAAGAGAGCCCTACATCAGGCCCTTGTACCTCTAGGTCAGTGGTTCAAGTCCAGCCAGGCCTATCCTGACAGAAAATCATTATTCGATCTGTGTCGGGCGGCCTGAGACATGGAAAATGAGTTCCTGTCGCCGTCCGGCAGGCAGTGTCCACATCACACTCGGCACTAAGCAGCTCTCGACTCGGTGGAGACAGAGCAGAAATCACCCCACAGCTGCCGGCCCCGGAGGTCAGGTGCCGGCCCCGGCGGTCAGGCCGAGCCTGCACGTGGGCGTGCTCTGCGCAGGACCTGACGGCTCCCTCATCTCGCCCCTTGCGGGGGCACTCTGTTAGTCTGGTGGTTGGGGCTTTCTCCCTGGAGACGTTGTTGAACAAGGAGTTTGAAATAAAGGAACAACTGGAAGGAAAAATATCTGGTTCTGCAGTATCGAAAGAAGGGTGGCTGCAATCACAACAGAAAAGTAGGTTTTTTCCCCTGGCAGAGCTGGGTCGGGCAGGGCAAGGCCGGGCTGCCGCGTCCGTCCAGCAGGAGGTGTGGGGCCGCTGGGCAGGGCAGCTGGGCACAGCAGTTTCGCCAAGCGCTCTGGGTGATGGGCACCGGGGGACAATTCCCTCTAGAGTATTTTATTTCTGTCACGTTTCTTCCCTCTTAGAACCATCTAAGCCACCAGTCTGAGGCAGTGGAAGCTTAGAAAGACCAGTCTTGCCTTCCTCTGCACAGACAGGCCCTCGGAAGGTGTCTACCAATCTCCCACCAGCTGGGTTTTCCTCACCCACCCCGCCCTGGATTGTTCTGGCCAATGCAGAGGGGCTGCAAAGCCTAGCAGCACCGAGCACCTGCAGCCTGGCCGTGGAGAGCGGAGCTTCATCCTCAAAGGCAGCCTTCTTTTTGACTCCCCCCGTGGGCAGCTGCAGAATCCCCTCTTCTGAGTCATTTGAGAAGAACCCAGTCCGCCCCAGACTCAATGGCTCTGGACAGAACAAGCCCGCTTGTCCATGTGGGCCTGTTCCCAGCGAGTGTGCCGTCTGGGGATTCTCTAGGTCAGCATGCGGCAGACGGCATTGTCCCTCCTGCTGACGCAATCAGACCAACTGCAAAGGACAAGCCAGCCCTCTGGAGTATCAGAGACGAGTCCGTGACTCCCAAGTCCACCTGCCCAGGAATCCTGCCTTCTCCTCCTCACTGTGCGCCCCTCCATCCCTGCTCAGACAGGAGCAGGACCCCCAGCCCTGAGCCCCCCGACCCTGAGCCTGGTCTCCATCTATGTGTGGTTGCACGGGGAGAAGAGGCTGGAGCAAAGGGAGAGGCAGGGCCTCTTGCATCAAGACAGAGAGCTTGCTCCTGACTTCCTCACTTCCCGAATCTTCCCCCCCTCCTCAGAATCTCCTGAAACAGAAAGAAGCCCCCAACACAACTCCCAATGTGCATGTTCCTTCCCACTATCTGTCAGACACACTGGTGTTGTTAAGTAGACCCGGCCCAGATCATCTCTGCTGCTGTTTAATGCAGAATCCCCGCAGCATCTGGATTTGGGGGTGGGGGAGGGGCTCTGTGCACGTGCACGGTGGCTGTGATGGCACACAGCGTCACTCTCCCTGACACACACGAACTGGGTGTAAAACTGTGTCCCTGTGCACGCGTGCATGTGTGCACCTGTGTGTTTGGTTACGAAGTCACACATGCTCACAGACAGTCTGAGAATGGAGCAGAGTGCAAAGCCAGGGCTGCCGACCGCACTTGGAGCAGCACCGCCCCGAGCCCCTCTGTGCCCTTGCCTCTCCGACTTCCTTCCTCTGCTCCTGTGGGAGCCCCGCCGCAGGCAGCCCTCAGGAGTCATTTGGGCCCCCTTGCTTCTCAACACTTCTTTTAAATGCAGCCTCTGGCTCCCCAGCCCCCCACCTGCACGTGGAAGAAATAGAGAACAAGAAGCCTGCAGTGCACACCCCCTGGACAGACAGACGCCCACTGAGGTCAGCCCGGCTGCCCACGTGGCAGAGCACACAGAAGAGTCAAGGTCAGCAGAGGGGAATGGCCCGCAAGAGTAGCCAGGCTAAACCTGAATGAAGCAAGCTGTTACCCTGAGCACCTGGACTAGCGCTGATGTTCCAGAAAGTGGAGCGCCCAGGGAAAGGGCGCCCCCTGCTGGCCCAGCCCAAGCAGCGTGTGGACAAGAGGAAGTGGCTGCCTCTCTCATGTGCTTCCGGAAGAACGAGGAACGGGTCCAAGTGCAGGAAAGGGCTTTCTTGTCTTGCCGTGCAGAGAAGCTTTTTGTGAGGAAGGGCAAGAAGCAGCCTCCCATGCACACCTGGCGCTGAGCCTGGCACATGGCAGGTGCTCCATGAAACATTAAGGAAGGACATGACCCACCTGGCCTCCACTGCTCGGGAATGCCCCCTCTGCAAAGGGATGACGACGAGGGGCACATGCCCGTCACCAAGCTGCTTCTGGGACGAAACCAGGTCGGCCGCAAGGAGCGGACAGTGTCACCTCTACCAGGTGCTATTTGTAGCATCCCTTTCGGGGATGGGAGGGTTGCATGCCGTGCGTCAAATATGCCTCCGAAATAAGGTCTCAGGGGTTAAAAAGCAGTTGTGATTTATCTATGGACACTCTTCTATTCACTGAATAAGAACTCTAAGTTGTAAGAAGACCCCCACACACACCACCACCACCACCACCACCAATGGAACTCAATAGAACTATTTTCTTCTTGGGTGGAAAAAAATTGTTTTTCTAAATCGGGCTGTGAGGCCGCTCACTGCCCTGGACAGCCCTGGCTACACAAAATGCTGTGCAGGGCATCCTTCCAGCTCCAAGCCTGGGTCTTATTTACACTTATTTACATATCGAGCGAGATCTCCATGGCTGCCTGCCCGGAAGCCCTATTTTTAATTGTTTGCTGCCCCAGCTGCCCCTCTGACCCTTCCTGGCACTTTTCTGAGGATTTCCGGCCAATGCTCGCTTGGGAGGAAAGGGCAGAAGACGAGAATTTTTGGAGGGGATCTCAGCAAAGGCTGAACTCAAACCAGAGGCCCCCAAATTCAGTATCTCACAGCCCCTTTCCCAGGTGGCCCTCCTGGGGGGCAGGGCTGGCTCCCCAGGGGAGCGGAGGGGATTTGGGCTGCGGCCAGTGGACCGGCCTCACAGCTTGGCCAGCTGCATCCCATGTGGACAAAAGGACAGGGGACTTGAGAAGCAGCTGCCAGTGTGCGCTCCAGCTTCCTCTCTAAGCTGCGCTTCTGGAAAAATTCGGAGTAGTTCCAAGTGAAGGCAAAGGGCTTGCCTTGAAATTTGGACAGGCTGGACTTGGTGTCTTTTTTTTTTTTTTAACGTTCATTTTAAAAGCGGCATTTCCTAGACAGAGCAATAAAATATGTATTTATAAATATTTTCCAAGAGTGCCCTCTAGTGGAGCTCTGTAGGAAGTACACGGCTCACAGACAAGTCACTAGGATCCCAAACTTCTGAATAAAAATAAAGCACGTTGGAGTGAGAGGCCTCCTTCACACGTGATCTGAAAACATATCAGATTTCTTCCACAAGTCCATAAAACATCACATTACCTTGATTGGAGATGAAGACTGCCTTGAGTCTTTAAAAAGAAATCGTGCTCTACTTTTGGAACTGGAAATCATAGTGTTACATGTACGGAATTTTGAAACTAAATGCAGGAGAGTGTGCGGAGTGGGATGATGACAGAGATTCGTTGATTGTATCCCTGGGCCGAGCATGCGTTGCTGGCCCAGTGCTTTTATTTTGGCTGCAGAGGGAGCCAAGGCTGCAACAATGTCCAGCCCCAAAGGCCACACACACTGCTGGGTTTTTACCTTGGAGGATGTGGGACAATGAGTCATTTGTGCCTCTTCCTGGTTCTTCCTGGCCAAGGTCAGCTTTCCCACTGGAACCAAGCGGCTTGGCGCAGAGCCTGGGCCGTCTGGAGCCTTTCGGCAGTGCAGAGCCCAGGGGGAGGGCGTGGCCCCGCCGCACTCCCCGCCAAAGGACCCCAGTTCAGGCTCCAAGGCCACTCTCATCCACGTCCTAAAACCTCATTCACTCTGCTCAGTTCAGCACGAAGGGCCACCTAGCGGAGGCCGGCGGAAATCAGCAGTCCTGACTCGCGGCTCCCAGGCAGAATTCTGTGAGGAGGAAAGTCAAGGGGCTTCTGACCCCTCACTCTTTCAGGCGAACTTTCCCAAAATGATCACACGATGGCGGGTATTAGCTGGACTGCAAGTCACCTTGTAAACACTGCTACTACAGGTCGTAATAAAACAGCTGCCATTTGTTTATTTCTCCATTCAACAATGTATTTGGAGCACCCACTTGGTACCAGGCACTGTTCCAGCCTGACCACCAGGACGGACGAGACTCTGATCTCGTGGAAATTGCATTCTAGCATGGAGAGAGACGATATACGAGCAAGTGTATGATTTTGAGGCTACAGAGGACACTAACAGAGAATAATGAATAACTAGAAGACCCCTACCTAGACAAAGGGTATGGGAAGACCCCTCCGAGAAGGTCACACTTAAGCACCTATTATGTGCCAGATATGCTGTGGGGGGGTCGAGCATGCAGACACAAAGAAAATGCTGTCTGTACCTTCAAAGAGCTCCGTGCCCAACGGTGAAACAATAGTTTCATGGGATTTCTGACAGCTGAGCCCTAAGATCTATTGCTCCCAACACATCTGCCAAGTAACTTGTGTCAGCGTTCATTGGTAGTAGCACTCTCAAGGTTTGAATTCAACTAAATGTACTCCTAAATATTTTTCTTCTTTTCCTACGACACGTGGCTTGGTGGAAATGGGGATAAACGAGGAAATCCCAACGTATCTCTCAGCTCGAAGGTCGCACAGGGCCACACTGCCCTGCCCTTTTCTCAGCCTCTCACTAGAGTGGAGCGGGGACCAGCCCAGCACGCTGGTTATACTCGTGATCAAATGTGCTGCTTCGCTGGCTCTCGGCCAGGGTACACACGAAGGGCAGTCAATTTGGGACTCCCTCTGCCCGAAGTGAGGCTGATCAGCCGCTTCTGCACCAGGCTAACCCGGATCTAAGGCCACACCCGGGTTCCTCCTCAGTTTCCCTCCGTGAGGCCCCTCTCGTCCAGCAGCCAAAGGCACAGGTCTCCCGACTGTGGGAAAAGGTCACCCTCCACGTATGCGAAACTCATCACTGACCCTGAGCAGAGCAGGAAGGAAGAAAAGGCCACCAGAAGTGACCCTTGCCTATTCCCCTGCTGCTGGTGGGGAGAGATAACACCCCCCACCCCTGGGGCGGGCTGCCTGCGGAGGGCTCTGGGATGGCATGAGCCTCCTCCCCCTGAAAGACACGGGGGTCCCACCAGCTTTCCTGGGAGAACAGAGGACCACAGGGTCAACTCAGTGGGTGATAGGACTGTTGATTTGGCGCCAACTCAACAACCCGGATCTGGAGAAAAGCGGGTGACTCGGAGCACCGGTGTTCGGCCTGCATTCCCAGCTGCCCCGGACTTCCGGGAAGGGGTGCCAGAGGCCCCAGGATGGGAGAGACAAGCGAGCTGGAGGGGCTGTGCTCTCACCCGATTCACACGCTGGGCTTCCATTAGGAGCCCCTGGGGCCCAAGATCTGGAGGAGACAGAAGGCAGCCAGTCACTACGTGTCTGGGGGTGACAGCTGGGACCCCCTTGCCGTCTGCAGCCACACCTGCTGGGCACCAGGTCTGCAAAGTGCCCCGTTCACAAACATGAGAGGCAGAGAACACGACAGGTTTGGCTTGCTTGTTTGTTTTTTATTATCAAGAGGAGCTGATTTTCCATCCCAGAGGGTCTGAGCAAGTAGGGACTCAGCTTAATCAGAGGGCTCGGGCTTACATATGCCCTACAAATAATAATAATAACATAATAGTACTAATGCTTGTGCTACATTTGGAGCTTGAAATGATCAGTGACATTTCCTCTGATGAGGTTAAACAGCCTGGCTCCTGGGGCTGCACATTTGCATAATAAAGATCAGAAGTCACTGCCTCCTACATCTCTCTGGGCACCAGCTGACTGGTGTCCTTGGTTCAGGGACACCACTTCCTAATGTACTTCCATATGCGGCCCTGGGCAGTGATTCTAATCTCTGGCTTGCATGTGAAATGTCAGGGTTTCTTTTTTCCTTTTTTGTCTCAGAGAACAACAAATTATGTTTTTCAATGAGAAGGTGCTGTGTGTGACGGAGAATACCATCCGAAAACGCAGAGGCAGCATCTGTGACCCGCGGCGCTGCCCTAGCAAACTGGAGTCTATTTTTCCAGCTATCAGTTGATGGGAAAACATCACTTTAGATGTAATAATTAATCATTAGTCAAAGTGGATATCCCCATTGGTTCCTCGCCTCTCAGACAACCCTGCCTGGCCTGACCATAAATCAGGAAAATACATTTCTTAATATCCAATGGAATGCATTTCCAGACAGCCTCTTCGCTCTGTAACGCTTTGCAGAAACCTTCTATCATCTGCTGATAGGAGAAGATTCTCCCCAGGTGCTATTTTAAGGAAGGGAAAGGCAGAGCCCAGAGGAAGGGAGACCGGGAGTTCAAGTTGGTGGCTGTAAACAAAAAACAAAAGCAAAGGAACTCTTCTCACAGAGGTGGCTCCGGGTCCTGGAGGATGACTGCCATCCCCTTCCCCGCCTGGACCCTCTGGTTCCTCCCGCTGTGTTATGCCTTCTCCCTGCAGCCCACGGCCCGGGCCCCTGTCACGGCTAGCCCATTCCGCCTTGACCGCCAGTGGCCAGTCCCCCAAGTCCCATTCTCGTCCTTGTTCCATTGGCGGCTGTAGATTAATCTCTCCAGGCCATTTCTCTACTTGATTTCCAGCTCTCTGTGGGTCCACTGAAACATTCACAGCCCCCAAAATGCACCCAGAAACCCAGTGATCTGCTGCGAATGGTGGAAAGAAATGTGGGTTGGAGGTCGAGATGGGAGGAGGGAATCTGAGGCTGCCCTAGACTCTTCCTCCGTGTTTGAGCGTGATCTCTTCTTGGTGGCCTCCTTCTCCCGAGCTGTGAAAAGGAGGTGCTGTTGATGGTCTCCCATCTGTGCTTGTTGGCACCCCAGGTTTCCGAGGCAGTGCCTGGAGTTGAGGTGGGAGGGAGCATGGGGGAGGGAGGGGGAAGGGAAAAGAGCCACAAAGGTCAACTGTAATGGCCGGCTTTTCTCATTGCTCTAAGATGCAAAATCAAAAATTCAAATCCCTCTGAGTCAGATGATCTGTGAAGCCGTTTCTAATTTGTAAGTCCTATAGTTCTCCATCTCAGTACTGCCCATTCCATTGCTGAGTCTGGAATGATTTAGAAAATGCTGCTTCATCTCCGGGCCTGTAATTGCCTCTCTTAGTTACCAGATTAGCGGCTCCCAAACAGAAGTGGCAACATCTGGAGACCTGGTTGGTTGTTATTACAGTCAGGGAGGAGGGAGCTATTGGCATCTGGTAAGTGGGGACCAGAGATGTTGCTAAACATCCTACAATGCACAGGACAGACCCCCACAACAAAGGATGACCTAGCCCCCAACGCTGACAGTGTGAAGGTTGAGAAGCCTGCGCCAGGGAAGTAAGTGGGCTCGCAGGCGAGCCTCTGAGTAGGAAGAGTGTTCATTCAGCTCTGCTTCTGCCCGGCTCAGGCTGAGAGGTCCAATCTCTTCTCAGCTCCTCCCTGCAGGACTCCCCTGGGCCTCGGGTCTGAGACAGAACATTCCTGCCCCGGGGACAGTAGCCCCGGAACTCTTTCATTCACTTTTCAAGAGGAACGCTGGCATTGCTTTGATGCCCAAGCTGCCCAAGATGTTACATTCTGCTTCCATCTAGATCAAGAGCTGGTAATAGTAACACAAATGTGGACTTTCCATTCACTCGGTCAGCAAATAGTTACTGATTACCCACTATGGTCCAGGAACAGTGAGAGCAGCTCTAGGTGCTGGGGACGTAGCAATGAACCAAGTCTGCCTTTGTACAATACCCTAGTCAGGGGGAGGCAGACCAGAATCAAAAATACAGATTGATGCATAGGACTCAGGAGGTAAGAAGCGCTGTGAATACTATGAAGCAGGCAGGGGCCTGAGAGCGAGAAGAGGTTGCAATGGCCGGGAGAAGCCTCTCTGTGGAGGCGACATCGGCACAAAGTCAGGAAGGCCTGTGGTATCTGAGGGGACGGGGCTCCAGATGAAACCAGCCGCAGCAAGTGGGCTGCACGGAGCTGCGCAGCCTCTGAGCAGTATTCCCACGGCGCCGAGAATGTCCCGGAGTCACGAAGGGAGTGGGAGGGCTGGGTCTCACAGGACTGGGTCAGCCCAGTGAGATGTTCATGTTTTATTTGGAAAGATGGAGAGCCATTAGAGAATTCGGAGATAGTGTGGCATGAACAGATTTACAGTTTAAAAGCAAAAAAGCAAAAACAAACAAACCAAAATACCTTTGGCAGCTTCAGTGGTCCCGGCCACTCACAGTGGAGCAAAGTCTCGAAATGTTCTGTTTTATGTTTTTTGTTTTTTTAAAGAACAGAACAAACAGACGAAATATCCCCTTTCTATGTGTCATAGAGACACTGCTGATATTCTAAACCAGAGGTCACTAGAGCTGGTTCTGCAGCCTCCTGTGGCCAGATCGAGAGGAGTTCGGAATATTTTAAGACTAGGAAGAAGGTCTCAAGTTTAATCAAACAAATTAATGAAAATTCATTTCTCTGGAATAAAAGAAACTCCTTGCCACACACCATTTTTAGAAGAGAGGGATCAGTTGGGGTGAAAGGGAACCAAATCACAGAGCCTGCGTTTCAGAGAGGCTGGCATCACAAATGAATACACCAAGTTCACAACTGGGAAAGGGTACGCTGTCTGTAATTTGTTCATAAGTTGCCAGCCCTTCCCACACAACTTTGCAAATAAAATGAGACACTTGTTTAAATATTTACTGGCTTGTTGACCCATTTTTTTGTTGTTGTTAATTAGAATTTTTTCAAAAGAAAACAAACATTGTAACAGGAAATTAATCCAGACAGCCTCAACAGTGAGACAGCTCAGCCAGGCTCCGGTTAGGCATTAAGTCATGACTTAGCAAAATTATAGTATCCAAGGGGAGAAATTAGTTAGAAATATCAGAAATAGGCTCTGAAGGTAAAAAAAAAAAGGTTAAGGCCCACCCCTACCTCCATCTGTGGCTATTACATTAACACAATAGATGCGAAAACATTTGCTTAGAATACAAAGAGTTTCAGCAATTGTTTTTCTGTTATTTACCCTTAAATGTGTGTTTAGCCCCAAACCTCTTTCTCCTGCAAGAAGTGGTTGGCCAAAGAATTCTGTAGCTGTTCCCACAAAACAAAAAAAGCTATTTTTAAGGTGTTGCACTGGCCCTGGCTGGTGTAGCTTAGTGGATTAAGCGCGGGCCTGTGAACCAAGAGATCACGGTTCGATTCCCAGTCAGGGCACATGCCTGGGTTGCAGGCCAGTTCCCAGCAGGGAATGCACAGGAAGCAACCATACATTGATATTTCTCTCTCCTTCCCTTCCCCGAAGGTAAATAAATAAAAAAAAATCTTTAAAAAAAAAAAGATGTTGCACTGGAGTCCTTGCCTTTTAAAAACTTTTTTAAAAACTTTATTCACTTATTTTTAGAGAAAGGGGAAGGGAGGGAGACACCAAGGTGTGACTGCCTCTTAGGCACCCCACACTGGGGACCTAGCCAGCAACCCAGCCTTGTGCCCTGAGTGGGATTTGAACCAGCAAGCCTTTGAGTCGCAAGCTGCTACTCAATCCACTGAGCCACACCAGCTAGTGCAGCCCTTTGAAAACTTTTAATGGCTTTGTGCTTCAGTAAGTGCCTCCAGGTTAAGTTAACACCCCCTACTGGCTCCCCTCGCGGACCTCTCTGAGGTCAAGCTGAGAGGACCTTCAGGATCTCAGGGACAGAGGGTTTTTCTGTCTCCTGACTACTGGCCTGTGGACTCTAGCTGCCCTGGCCAAAAAAGAGTTGACTCAGAAAGTCTCAGCAGAAAAGTCTGACCCCAGCAAGTACTGTTGCCCATGACTACCATCGTGACTCAGGCCTGCATTTGCAGGGCTGGGGAGGAAGGACCACAGGGATGGAGGTGTTCGTGGGAAAGGAATCACGTGTTTTTGGTGGTCACAGAATTTCTCTAAATAGACTAGACTTCAAGGTGGCGTCACAGCTGCAGGATGACGCTGTTAATGAGAGCGTGTCAGCTAAACACTTAGTAGTAGATGGCTAAGTGTTCAACGGGTGTTTCTTCTTTACAGCAGCTAAAAGAGGTAAGTTGTTCTGTGACCTGGTTTCCTCTGATGAGGAAGCGGAGGCTCTGAGGTCTGACCCACCCTTCCGTGTCACTTCACTCTTTTTGCCAGAGCTGGGGTTCCCGGCTGGAGGAGGGGAAGTGCCGACCTAATCCCGAAGCTGGAGATTTCTCCCACCCGCTTTGCTGCTTTGCAGGTAGGGTGACCCAGGGCATCTCCTGGAATGAACAGTCTCTCCCACTCTCACGTAAGCCCCGTGGCGGGTCAGCAGTCCAACCAAGGAGGCAGTAAATGGGAGATGGCTTCATATCCATTGCCACTTCTCCTATGAAAAAGTAAAATCGAGCCCTGGCTGATGTAGCTCAAAGGACTGAGCACGGGCCTGTGAAGCAAAGGGTCTCCAGTTCAACTCCCAGCCAGGACACATGCCTGGGTTGCAAGCCAGGTCCCCAGTAGAGGGCGCACAAGAGGCAACCACACATTGATTTTTCTCTCCCTCTCTTTCTCCTTCCCTTCCCCTCTCTCTAAAAATAAATAAAAATCTTTTTTTAAAAAAGTGAAATTGAGTGTCCTTCCCTTTGAAGGATGAGGGCTGGCCCTGTTTCTTGCCATGACCTCTAGGAAGTGGCAGAAGTGAAACCGTGTAACCCCCAAGGCTGAGCTTTAAGAGGTGCCCGGCTTCTGGCTCTGTCTGCTTAGAGCACGGCTGGTGGAACCCAGTCCTGGAGCTGTACAATGCCATGAAGAGGAGACACGACAGCCAGCAGCAGCCACCAGCCCTGTGAGTCACCTGGGATATTCCAGCCCAGTCTACAACACGTGAGGCAGAAGAACTGCCCCGTGGAACCTGGGCAAACCCAGGCTCGTGGAAGCTATTGAACGGGGGTGGCCCTGGTTGCTCTAAACCACTGAGTTGTGGGGCGGTTTGTCGCACACCAGTGGATGAACAGCACAGTCTGTTTACCCAGGAAAATGCCCCCGTGGGCAGGAAAGATCTGGACGGTGTTGTGTCCGTATGCGGAACCCCTGGCTCTGATGTGGCCAAGTGAGAACCCTGCCCTAGAAGGCCCCTCATTTGCAGCTTGGGGAGGTCTCTGAGGCCGGGTGGGCATGCGGCAGCGATGTCTGTGGCCCCGCTGAGCACAGTGCATTCGTGTCTCTCCACAGCGCTCCCAGAGCGCTCTCCTTTGGGAACTCCTGGGTCTCCCTGAGCCTCGGGAGGCCCTCGCCTGGGATGCGCCTGGCCCGGAATTCGGGAGGAAAGAGTTGGAATCGATGCCAGTGAGCTCACAGGGCCTGGAAAGCCAGCGGGGGCCTCTCTTTCCGGGACTCCCAGTTTAAAAGGAATGCTTTTGTTGCCTAACGGACACGTCAGGAGTGCCTCTCTTTGGCAAGTTACTGAACTTAATCCTCGTTCAGTTACGATGAGGATTAAAAGTGGGAATATCCGTGAAGTTCTCAGTGCTGTACCTGTAGGATGTAGGTGCTCAATAAATACCCTTTCTGAGCTTACAGTGGTTTTTGTTTCACCATTAAAATGGCCCGTGACTTTAGCAGCCTCCCGCTGAAAAGGCAGTTAATTACGTGTCAAAGGAGATGAGTATACTCAAGATTTATTTTCAAACCTGCCATTTCGACCCTCCGTAGTATGTGTGGGACTCTTGCTAAACCAAAATGACCTTCATGAAGTCACAACGCGGG
The DNA here is from genome assembly GCA_028533065.1 of Trachops cirrhosus. NCBI lineage: Eukaryota > Metazoa > Chordata > Mammalia > Chiroptera > Phyllostomidae > Trachops > Trachops cirrhosus. The sequence continues at coordinate 14,375,009 of CM052545.1, read as the reverse complement.
TAGGTGGCCTCCGTCCATGACGTGCTCTGCCTGACTGTTCCGGGAAGGACAAGCAGAGGCCGTTCTCCAAACTGGGCGGGCTGCATTTTTTTCCCCTGGCCTGACCGTGGGCCAAAAGGTCATATGTCAGCTCGCTGCATGAGCCTCCCGTGGAGTGCAAATGGACGGGAGATGTCAGATCCATTTACACCCGAGGCAGAGACTTACACGCCCGCTCCGGCATTTATGGCCTGGGTGCCCGTACATGGTGCCCCACAGACGTGTTTAATCCAGCTCTCTCAAAGTCCCTCTACTCCGACTGCTGTCCCGGCGGATTTGCCAGACCTCTGAGCTTCCGAAAAGACTGAACACCCCGGCACTCACCGAGTCCAATGATCAGAGCCAGTTCTGAACTCCAGGTTTAAAAAGCAAAACTTTGGAGTGGTTTGGAGAGGTGAAGCGAGGGCTACAGTTCTTTCTCTTTCTTGCAAGAGACGCAACCCCAACACTCCTCTTTCTTCAAAGACTTAGAGGGGAGGCGGCTGATACGCGGAAGAGGGGCACAGTTTTCATTTCCGCGGGTCCTTAAGGCAACGGAGGAAGCTCAGAGGCCACAGGAGTCTAGTTAATGAGCAGGTTATACAATATTCATTGTGCCGGAGTTTAACTCTTCAAACAGAACGTCTAATTGCGAAAAGAAAAAAAAGCAGCTAAATGCAGATGTTAAGACAACAAAGCTCGGGAAGGACGCTGTTGATGAAAGCGTCCCGTCGCTGCTTCCTCCGCCGCTAACCGCGCAACGACAGCCGCCCCGCGCTCGTCAGCTGTTCTCATTAGCGCTGCTCCGGCTGAGACGCCGGCCCACGGGGTCTGACGAGGACACAGAGGGGCCTGGGGCGGCGGGCTGCTCAGAGGACTGTTCTCTTGCTACCCACAGAGGGAGCGATCCAGTCGTATTCAGCCCCAACCAAACCGCACCTGTTCTCCCGGATCTGCCTGACATGCCCCGTCTCACCGCTGTCGCTCTTGGCAACAGCATCTCGGGCAGACTCCCTGAAGGACACTCGTGTCGTTTGCAGCAGCTCTGGGTGTGCAGGTAGCAAAGACCAGCAGCCAAAACCATGCCCAAGATGGCCGAAAGGCAAAGCAGGATTGCCAGTTGGGGAGTCCCGAGCTGGATCTCCAAAGGGGCACTGGCTCCCTCTTGCCCAGCCTCAGGCCTTGGGTGGGCCTCCCTGGGGTAGCCCACTCTGCCCTCTCCATTTGCCTCCTTCTCTCTTGGCAGCTTGTGCCTTGACTGGGGCAAGGAGCTGGCAGAGGGCCCGGGTCCCTGTGACCAGCCAGTAGCAGTGGGTGGCCCAGGAGAGTCCAAGGTGTGGAAGACAGGAGATGGGTTGGCTGCCCCAGCCCCACTCCCACCCCTAGTCAGTGGCTCAGAGGGCCAGAGGCGTGCAGGATAGGTAAGAGGGACAGTGTCCAGCCAAGGCCTCGTCACCGTCCTGTTGGAGACCTCCACCTTGTCCTAGAAAAGCAAGGGGAAAAACGTCAAAGGGGCCGGTCTTCACCCAGGCTGCCAATGAGCTTTGCAACCAACCTGTGGTCTTTAAAGAATTCCAGGCAGCAGCTGAAAACCCAGTCTCGTGCCTACTCCTTAAAAGAGCTCAGAGTAAAAAGCCCAAGTAGACAAATATGCATTTGTTATCGATGGGGACAGGGTGGCTAATGGAAGCCCCACAGAGAACATGGAGGCCAGTTGCAAGAATAAACAGGATGGCTTCCGGACCAGTACCGGTGACGGTCATCTCCGATGGCTGAAAGCTTTGTGTGTCTTTTTATGCTAACACCCGTGCAAGAGGGACCATTTAGTCTTGATGATGGTTCTGATAGGTTTGAGTAAGAACATTATACCATGTTTTATTCTGCATTCCTTTTAAGACTTCAAAGGAATAGTAAATCAGTGGGCATGAATATTTTATCCTGCCCATTGAGCTCACCTCTGGGAGCTGGCATGGTCTGACGAGGTCAGCGGTATGAAGAAGGGGTTGGGAGCAGGGAGGAGAGAGGAATCATTCACCAAGGCTGGGTGGGGAAACAAATCACTAAAACCATCGATTTCTACGATTGCCAATAATAACTTCAGAGACAAAGGCCGGTATTGATTGGTAGAACAACGCGATGTGTGTATTATAGCCTTGCCTCCTTCTCTCTTGCTTTGGCTGCTAGTCCAATAGCTCTGATTTCCTAGTCTGGAACTTTCCACTCTGAGTGCAGAATACCAACCTCACCCCCCTTGCATAACGTGGGCTATTACCTGTTCATTCCTATCCCAGGGCAGGCAAGTTTCCAATGAATCAAAGCTTGGTTCACCCTGAGTCCTAAAGGGAAGAATAGAAGTACTGAGAAGAGGTCATTAAGTATTTGGATCAAAAAGCAACCTTTCCTGTCACTGGTGTGTATGCTGATAAAATCAGATTTCCTTGAAAGATGCCTGAGTTTGGAGTCGAGCGAGGCTGGAGGTGGGGGAGGGGGAGAGGTGAGGGAGGAGGGCAGCAAAGAACTCACTGCCATCTGAATGCTTTTCTTTCTTCTTTTGTATATGTGTATATTTATGTATTATAAATTTATATATCTAAAATATAAAACATATATTTATATTTAGTTTTATTTATAGCAACATGTCGGAGTCTTCACCCTGTGGGAGAGAGTACACTTCCCCAAGGGATTATCATACCCAGCCCTATTGACCAGTAGCTCTTCTACAATCAGGGTTTCTCGTACCCTTAAGTATAAACATAGTTGAGATCTCTTACTATCAGAGTTGAAGAAGTTTACATTTCCTCAGCACCCTGGGGTTTGGCATCACCCCACCACCTGATGGACTGACCCACCCCCACTTATTACCTGCGGTGGATGCTGGGGCTGGAAGCAAAGTCCTCGGTGAACAAGCTCCTGGGGGCCACGAGCCTGTCCAGCCCATGGACGTCCAGGGAGGGTTCGAGGGTTGGGCTGCTGTCCCTGCTGTGTGGCTGGCCATTGCTGGCAGCAGTAGCTGTGTGTGGCGATGGCTGGAACACAGTCTCTGCACCCCCAGGAAACTCGGACACCCCGGTACCAGCAGGAACAGGATCTGAGCTGTCCTCTGCAGCCCCAGCCAGGGCAACAGCAGGGGCATCTGCGCGCTGCTGCGAAAGAGGGCTGGGCAGCCTGGGAGCTGAACAGAGGCCCAAAGACACCACAGAGAGAGTGAGAGCATTTTCCTGGCATCGATTAGCACCGACAGCGGCAATAATGGGTAAATACTGGAGACTTTAATGTGCCTCGAGGACAGACCATTAAGTGTGAGCCACTCAAAAGTGTCAACATAAAAATGATCTGACCAGTAACACAAGCCCTGACCACGCAGCAAAGCACACTCCACTCCTTAGGTCTTTTCAGAGCGTAGGCCCCTGGGCTTCTGGGCTTGTGCATTCCTAACAGGCACCAGTCGGAATACAGAGACCACTGCATTTTTTCTCCCCTCTGCCAAAAACTGTTCCTCACTAGCAAAGAAAGTGGAATCTCACGGACTGAAGATGTTTAAAAGTCCTCCATCTTTCTTGCCATATTAGGGACACTACGAGTTTCCCAGATACCCCAGCCAGGTGGCTCAGTTGGCTGGAGCATCATTTTCTGTACACCAAAAGGTTGCAGGTTCGATTCCCAGTCAGGGCATGTGTGGGAGGCAACCGATGGATGTTTCTCTCTCACATAGGTGTTTCTCTCTCCCTTCCTCTCTCTCTAAAATTAATAAGAAAACTTATCCTCAGGTGAGGATGTAAAAAAACGGTAACAGTGGAAGAAGTTTCCCGGGTCATGATAATGACTTGAGCCCCTGCTGTGCAGCCCTGCCCTGCCCTCCCCCACGGCCTCGTTCCCCCGTGAGTGGCTGGCATGGCCGCCCAGCAATAGAAACAGCCGCACGCAGTGCAGTGACCGAGGGCAGGTTTCGCAGTCCAATCATTTCTGAGTTCTGTTCTCCACTCTGCTAATTCCTGGAGCCTTGAGGCAAGTTCTGGAGCATCAGCCTCTTCATTTGTAAAGCGGGACCAATGACAGCACCTACAGCACGCTGTTGCCGAGGGGGCAAGATGGAGTCGGTGAAGAAGCACGAACCTCTGCTGGTACAGGCGCCCACCGAGGGCCCACCGCCTCGATGATTAGGGGGACAGAGACGGTGTTCGCAAAAAGCGTTGGCAGAAGTTGCTCCGCCCAGGACTCCAACCGGGTTGGGTTGAATCTTTTTTGGGGAGCGAGGGGTGTGCTACTTTGTTCCAATGCCTTCATCACTCAGAAACATCGAGAACAAGTGAAAAACAAAGAAGCCTAACACAGACCTACAGAACATGGCAAAAACTCCAACAGTTAATTTAAGTTCCTGCTTGAACTCTAAATGCATTTAGACATCTGCAGACCCACTGTGTGCCAGCATCATTGCAGGTGCAGAAGGGGTAGAGGTTGGTGGTTTGTTTCTGAACTGAAATCTAGAAGGAGAGACTCTCAGATGCCCATCCTCATCCATTGCAGTGTGACGACAGCTTCAATCCCAGAGCTCAGGAGGTGACTAGATCTGCCCGCCGAGAAGTATGGGGAAAAGTTCCACAAAGGAGAGATCTGAACTGCCCCTTGGAAGAGAGATAGATCATCGTGAGGAGCGGCCCAGCGTGAGGAACCGTCAGAAGGCAACACATGGACACACGGAAGCAGGTCACATCCGATGTGGTCGGGCAGGGCCCCAAAGTGTCCCAAGGGTGTCTGTTGGGAAACGTCTGAGAAATACAATAGGCTGTCTTCCCATTGTGAAAATTCATAATTCCCACTGGCCTACTGAGGTCTCCTTACAGCTACAAATCTGTTGCACTTTGTTAGATGAATGATACCTCCCCCGACACACACACACACACACACACACACACACACACACACACACATTCATACTCACTCACTCCTTTTTTCTCAGAACAATGTTAGGGTCTGTGAAGAGGAAGAGGCAGGAAAAGAGGCCGGGCCAGAAGGGGAGGAATGTCAGCAGCATGATAAGGAGTTTGCCCTGTGGCAGCTCAGACTGGAGCTTTCAACCCCCTGGGAGACAAGCCTCCCCTCGGGCTCGACCTCCAGAGAGGAGGTCAAACCTGCAGGACGGCCCTCCCTGAAGCCTCCCTTTTATTCATAGTCACATTAAAAGCAGCACGCTTGGGGTTAGAAAGCAACATTTGCGTGATTTATAAAATCAAACATGAGACTTCAGACACGTGGTGGGCTGGCAGGGTCGTCTTCGGGCTGCCCTGGAGTGTTCTCTCTGCCTTCAGGAATACCTCGGTGAAGAGGCTGCAGGAGAAGTGCTGGGCCCTGGGGAGAAGACAAGGTTTGGGGCAAGCGGTGGCTAGGCTAGGCCCTGAGCTTGGGTCTGCCAGACTGAGCAAAGGCAGGGATTCCGATCGGATCCCGGGCCTGCCACGTTAGCCAAGAATGAAGGGAAGAATAAAGGAAAGTGGGATCGAGTGGAGTAAAGACTAGATTTCCTAGGCAAGTGATTGGGTGCTTTTATGAGCGCATCTGTTCAGAGTGCTTAACTAGAAATAAATAATGAAAGTGAATCCCATCGCACCAGTAATTTTCTGTAGGTCAAGCACTGTCTAGCTGGTTAATGTTTTCATTTTTGTACTTCTGGACAAGATGGAGGTCTAGGTAGATACACTGTGCCTCCTCGCACAACTAAAAGAAGGACAACAACAAATTTAAAAACAAAAAATAACCAGAGCTGCCAGAAAATCAAACTGTATGGAAGTCTGACAACCAAGGAGTTAAAGAAGAAACATTTATTCAAACTGGTAGAAGGGGTAGAGACAGGCAGCCGGGACGGAGAGGACTCGTAGCACGGCAGCAGCTGGTGGACCGGGTGGTCCCACATTTGTGTGTGGATAAACTGGGAGGAACATGGGGGCAACAAGACAGACCACACAACCCAGGGTTCCATCACAGGGAATTAAAGCCTCAAACCTCTGAGTGTTAAACCTGTGGGGGTTGCAGTGGCAGGAGAAACTCCCAGCCTCACAGAGTTTGTTGGAGAGTCCTGCAGGGTCCTAGAATGTACAGAATCCCACCCACCCAAGAATCAGCACCAGAAGGGCCCACTTTGCTTGTGGGTAGTGGGGAGAAAGCGGCAGCTTGTTCCCTCTCTGACCCCTCCCCTCCACACAGCGCCACAACGCAGCAAAGAGGGTTGCCCCACCCTGGTGAATACCTAAGGCTCTGCCCCTTACAATGTAACAGCTGTGCTGAGGCCAAGAAATATGGCCCAAATGAAAGAACAGATCAAAACTCCAAAAATAGAACTAAGCAATGAAGAGATAGCCAATTTATCAGAAGCAGAGTTCGAAACACTGGTAATCAGGATACTCACAGAACTGGTTGAGTATGGTCACAAATTGGGGAAAAAGTGAAGGCTGTGCAAGGTGAAATAAAGGACAATGTATAGGGAACCAACAGAGAAGAGAAGGAAACTGGGACTCAAATCAACAGTTTGGAGCAGAAGGAGGAAATAAACATTCAACCAGAACAGAATGAAGAAAGAAGAATTCAAAAAAAGGAGGAGAGGCTTAGGAACCTCCGGGACAACTTTAAACATTCCAACATCCAAATCACAGGGGTGCCAGAAGGAGAAAAGGAAGAGAAGAAATTGAAAACTTATTTGAAAAGATAATGAAGGAGAACTTCCCTAATCTGGCAAAGGAAATAGACTTCCAGGAAGTCCAGGAAGCTCAGAGAAGACCAAAGAAGCTGGACCCAAGGAAACACACACCAAGGCACATTATAATAACATTACCCAAGATTAAAGATAAGGAGAGAATCCTGAAGGAGCAAGAGAAAAGGAGAGAGTTACCTACAAAGGATTTCCCATAAGATTATCAGCTGATTTCTCAAAAGAAACCTTGCATAGAAGAAGGGGCTGGAGTATTCAAAGAAGTATTCAAAGTCATGAAAGGCAAGGACCTACATCCCAGATGGCTCTATCCAGCAAAGCTTTCATTTAGAATGGAAAGGAAGATAAAGTGCTTCCCAGATAAAGTCAAGTTAAAGGAGTTCATCATCACTAAGCCCTTATTATATGAAATGTTACAGGGATTTATCTAAGAAAAAGAAGATGATCAAAAATATGAAGAGTAAAATGACAACAAACTCACAACTCTCAACAACTGACCCTAAACAAAAACAAACTAAGCAAACAACTAGAACAGGAACAGAATTACAGCAATAGAGATCACACGGAGGGTTATCAGCAGGGAGGGGAGAATGGGGGAAGAGATACAGTAAATAAGAAGCATAAATGGTAGCTACAAAATAGACAGGGGGAGGTTAAGACTAGTATAAGAAATGAAGAAGCCAAAGAACTTCTGTGTATGACCCACAGACATGAAATAAGTTGGTAGGAGGGTGTTGCAGGGTGGAAGGGAATAAAGGGGAGAAAAAAATGGGACAATTGTAATAGCATAAGCAATGAAATATATTTTTATAAATGTTTTAGTTTTTTGTTTTTGTTTGTTTCCCAAGTTCATGGGCCAGCGGGGTCTGAAACCACACGGTGAACCAGGAAAACACTCCATTGCCATCCAAACCACCTCTTACTCCTGATTCCGTTCTCTGACCCAGGCTGCAAAGAGCCATCTACCTACTGTGGAAAGTCACAATGAAACCTGGATGAGTTTTACTTAAAAACAGAAGAAAATATCATTTCTTTCTTGAGCTGCCTGTGTAGCTTCAGGGTTTGGGAGGATTGGTAAAGGTGGGGCTGGGGGGAGGTGGGTGCTACTTTGGGGTTTTGTAGCACTGTTCGTTCGGACTCTCCAGTCTAGAGCTCAGCTTGATCGGTGGGGCTGAGCAGACAAAGAGTGTTTGTTGCAACAAGCACAGCAACTGCACCCACCCCAGCCTGCTAACGGCTGTCACCGTGTCCCCAAGAACTGCTTAACAGTCAGCCAATGCTGGCATTTATTACTTGTGTTGCAGAAACTGGAAACTAGTAACTCTGAAGTGAAAATAGATACCTAAAAATAATGATGGCAACCCAGCTACCGTATACAGTGGCAAGCTGTACCTGGGGCAGGTCCTTCAATACCCTCCGGCCTCCGCCCAGGGGTTGGCATCGGTGGGCCCAGCTCCATGCGGCCGTCGGAGTGGGCTCTGCTGTGTGTCTGTTGAGACACGACAGGTGATTCAATCCTTGCCCAGTAAACGAAGTATGACTGGACGACTGATAAACTGTGGAGGGAGAAAGCACAGGGTTGAGGGCTCAGTTTTCCTTAAACGATACCACGGGTCATCCTGCTAGAACAGAGAGAACAACAAAAAAATAAAGAAAAACAGGAATCAAAATAAATAGAAGAACCAGAAAGAAACGATTACATTTTCCCTTGAGGGACTTCATTCTTTTTAAAAACAAAAACTCAATAGCAGCAAATAATGAAATTAGGAAAGGACAAGCACAAATCAAGAAATACAGTCATTAAAAATATCACTTTGACTAAAGGGTAGCTTCTTTAAATATTTCATCTCAAAAGGTCTTATCTTTGACTTTATTATTAGCCACTACTGGTCTATTGTTAATTGAATTACATCATCAATTGAAAATTTGTAATTCCTTTGTACAGTTGTACAATGCTATTGTAATCACAGATTCTATTGAAAATTAGAAATAAATCATTAATGAATACTCTTAAGTAATATTTTGAATATATAATGACTTTCTTCAGTAAAAAATCAGTTTCAGAAACATTATCTCATTATTCTCCGCAACATTCCACCAAGGTAGTGATTATTGGCAAATGTTATTTTTCTCACTGTGAGCATTCAGAAAGCAGTTATAAAAATGTGACTAATTAGCTGAAGGCATCCAGAGAGCTAAGGTGCCAGCGAGAGTCACGGTTCAGGCCCCCACATGTGGACGTTACCATGGGAAGGGACCCCAGCAGTGGGAGAGCATGGGGTGACTCTGGGAGCGGCTTCTGATCAAGTGACTTAGCCCCTTTCTGCCAAATGAAGATCATAGTGTCGAAACTACTTCCTATGTAGCACCACATAGCAGCTATGATGGTAAATCCGAGAATAAAAATGAGATGCTTTGAGAAATAAAAGTAACTCCACAGGTGCGAGGACGTCACACACCACACATGCCTGCCCTGGGTCAGAACCAAAGGCATGGCGGGGGCTGGCTCCCACCGGCAGCCAAGCGGGCACTGTCATGGCACGTGGTTCTGCTCCTTGTTGTTCTGCCCGCTGCGTTAGGGCGCAAGGAGGAGCCAGAAACCCCCCTCTGCTCCCTGCTCCCAGTGCGGAGGGGAAGCCTGGAGGGAGCCCGGGGTCTGGATGCCGCCACCCTCGGGTTCAGCCTCCCTGTTGTACATGAGCCAGTGGGGAAAAGCAACTGAGGAAGAAAAGAAACACACCCTTTTGTAAAAACAACAATAAAATCCCCCTTCTTGGCAAACGTGAGTGTCTCAGTCTGAGTAATGGCGATGCTTGCACAGCGCTCTCTGCAGCCAGCACCGTTGTGGGCCACTGGCCCACACTGGCCCACCCCTAGGAGGAGGTGCTATTATTGTTCCACCTGAGGGATAGCTGGCCAGCCAAGGGGCAGAGACTCAGTGCTTTCCCAGGGCCGAGGAAGGTGTCCCCCTGTCTGTCTGCCTCCCTCTCTCCTTCTCAGCTCTCTCTCTGCCCTCCCCCAAGCAGCCCTCTGGTCCTCTACGGAGAATTTCCTGGAGCCACTGACCAAGATTCACCTGTGCCCAGGGAGGAGGGGAAATCACAAACTCCAGACCATGGATGGTGGCAAAGAGGGGAGGCGGGGCCAATGTTCTGTAGCTACCCTCCGAGTAGGCCCTCTAGTTGGGGCAGCTCCAGGGACCCATCCCTGTTACAAAGCAACTGAGAGTGGGGGATGATGGGGAAGCTCCCCTCTTCAAAGTGGAAGGCTGGTTATTAAGAACTGGCACTTCACTCTCTTACAGGAATCTGATGTCCCCCACGGGCTGGGCGGGGGCCTTCCACACGAAGGACAGCGTTCTCTTCCGGGACTTGTCCGAGTGGGTGACGGTGTTGGCCTCTTCGAAACAAGCCATCAGTTTGGAGCGAGGAGGGACGAGCAGGAAAGTGCCGGCCGTCTGATGACCAGACGCTCCTCGAGCCTGCAGCAGAAATCCCACGAAGTCACGGCTGCTCCTCACGGTCACTGCAGCAGAGAACGGCCACAGGAGGTGACACTTCTCCTGTGGCCTGGTGCTGGGCCGCTTGGTTTTAGGGGGCAACTAACACCGCAAGCGTGGAGTTTGAGACCAGCCCCCACAAAACGAACTACTCAACAGGGAACAAAAGAAGTCGATGTGCTGTTTCACGCCACAAATGATTTCCACTTGGACCAGAGATATGTGCAAGTGGAATTCGAAAGAATTTAAGACAACGTGTTTAAATACTGGAGTTAGGAATGTCCTTCTAAGAAAAACCCAGCAGCCAAAAAGGAAAAGATGATTTTTAAAAAAATTTGGAATATGGAAGAAATAAAAAAAATGATAAATTGAGAAAGTATTTGTTAGCTACAAAACAGACAAATATACAAATGGTTATAGTGAATCCATAAAAAGGTAACCCAAAATTATGAAAGGACACCACAGAAAATGAAACAAACTCAAACAATATTTTTAAAATAACTAGAAGTGAGATACTATATTATACCCGTCACACACACGGACTTTGAAATGTGTCATTACCACCAGTTCCGGCTGGACCGCAGGAGAGTGAGGGCACTCGCTCTGATGCATGCCACTGCATGCAAGGGCCTAGAAAACATCACAGTGCAGGAAAGAAGCCAGCCCCCAAATGACACAGATTTGTATGATTCCACTTACGTACAGCACCCAGAACAGGCAAATTCATAGAGACAGAAAGAGTTCAGGTTACCAGGGGCTGGAGGGACAGACAGACAGACAGACAGAGATTGTTTAATGGGACAGAGCTTCAGTTTAGGGTGATGCAGAAGTTCTGGAGGTGGACAGTGGTGATGGTTGTACATTGTGAATGTGCCCGATGCCAGCGAGCCGTTACTTAGACATGGTAAAGTTGGCGTTATGTCTAAACACCACACACACCGGGCAGTCACCCTCAGTTACCCTGTGATTCAGTGACTGACATACCTGCATAAACCAACGTGGCAGACCCTGAGGTCCACTACCCAACAGCCTCTCTCCACTTACTCTCTGCAAACAGAACCCAGATGTTATGTTCGCGTCGCAAGTGGGGTCCTCTTGCTTTCAAAACAGGCTTCTCCCTGTCCTCAGACGAAAACTGCTGCTACAAGTCCCTCTTCACCCACGACCCCAGTCTGGCCAAGGACAGCACGTCGGCTGAGAGGGTTGGCGGGCACTGGGGGAATAAACCTCCCCCACCAGATGCTCTACTCCAGGTTTGGTACCAGTGCGAGACCTACAACTCCAGCAGCCCTCCTGAGCCTGGGCGATGACAGAGGGACAACACCCAGCTCGCTGACGGTGGCCGAGCGGGAAAAGAGACACACCTCCGAGCCTTGTCATTGCTGCGTGTCTTCACCAAACACAGAAACCCACCGCCAGACTCGGTGAGAAAATCAAATGTCTTCCTTTATCCGTCAACTTTCTGTTCATCAGCTCTTCTGGCACTAGCAACTGAGAGAATCCTGGCTCGCACAATGAGCAAAAGTGTAAGGGTGTCCGAAACAGTGTTCATAATGCCAACGATTAGGGAAGTAAATATCCAGCCGTAGGAAACCGGTTAAATCCTTCACCTGATCTCTAGAAAACTGTCAGGAAATCACTGAAAATAAGCTTATGTACACAATAAAAGATGCCCATATGACCGCTAGGTGAAAAATACAGACACTGAACAGAATGCTTTAATTTGCATCTTCATAAGGTTGTCCTCTTTAGGGATATCACACTTACATATGCTTCCACGCATGGACAATTCCTAGAGAAATGTGCAAGAAACAACAATGGTTGCCTCTAAGGAATCAAACTGAGTGTCCAGAATAAGGGAACAAGAAAACGTTCACTTCTCAATGTTTTATGATAATGCTATTTGTGCCCTTTTCTCTCGTAAAGATGAGTACCGATATAGAGATTAGTTATGTGGTTCTCAGGGTAACAGATAGTTCATGCCTGTCTTTGGCTACATAATTGCCTCTTGGGATTAAGTCGTACTTTAGTCCAGGAAACTCCTGGTGAGACAAACACAATGTGGGGTTTGTCACTAGGGCCCTGGGGCTCCCCGGCTGTCTCAAAGCCTCTCCCATACACACCTGGCACTGTGTCACCTGGCGAGTAGGAAGACCTGCTGGTGTGAATGGTGATGTGGTGTGTCCGGGGGCTCTGAGGCTGGGCTTGGATGTGCCGGGGCCGCATGTCCGCACAGGCCTCCGGGCTGGCACCGTGGGAGAAGGCGGACGAGCTGGAAGCCAGGCACAGGGCCACACAAAGCCAGCCTGCGAGGGCCGCGGGGACTCTCATCCTGCCCTTTCCTGTGTCACAAGAAACACCAGCTTCAGTCCAGAGGCTGTTTAAGGCCATTATAATGTGACTGGCCTGCATCCCGCACACGCCTTCAAACCCCAGGCACCTTTAATGCCACCTCCCCAGACTGCAGGCGCTGAAGGTCAAGATCAAAAAGACACACCAAGCTATAGGGAGTATTTCCTTTCCAAACACGTTTTAAAAAAACCTTTCATCTTAATTTTCTCAAAAGACCAGACTGCTTCTTTTTAAAGAAAGGCTATAATATTTAAGTGAAAAAAAAAGACAGTAAAATAATTGTATCTTAATGTAAACTCCTGGCGAGCTGTCTGCTACCCAAGGTCAGTGTGAGCTCTAATACATTCCCGCTGAAGTGAGCCCCAGTATTCCAATGTGGTCAGGCGGCAGGGCACCTCGTGGCTTGGCTTAACATCTTATCTCTATAATTACAAATTACAGAGCTAAATGCTGCAAAGTTCTGCCAACTATCAACGATTCAGAGGTGAATTCTACATTCGCGATGCTTTGACAGCTCCTTGTCCTTCCTCCTGTTGACTGTGTTTAGCTATTTCACGACTTTTTAGCAGACGAAGTGAGCAAAGCAAGTCACAGCCAAGCCAATCCATTCTGTACCTCGTTAGATGAAGTGGCAAAAAAAGAACTGGCTCAGGAATGGGGCAAAATGATCGGATTAAATAACATTTACAGAGTAAATTTCACTTTTGTTTGCCACCTTGAACGGCCAGCAACAGAAAGAATTAAAAGTTGACTGTGAAAAGAAGCTCACAGGTGAAAATAAAGTGAGAGATGACAAATAAGACAGCTAAAAAGCTCTTGGAGTAAATATTCAAGACAGACATATAAAAAAATTAGTTGTCTGTTTTTATAATCCCCTGCACAGGTACTTTAAAAGTTCCACCAATGTTTTGATCTGAAGAGCAATGTAAAGCAACGACAGCCCTCCTCCCAAGTAAGTTGGTTTTTAAAGATAAAAATAAAACGTAAAAATTTAGTGAAACTAGTTATAAAAGCAGTGAAGAGCTCATCCATGCAACGAAAGCATCAGACCTCAGGGAGTCCTGTCTTACCTTCACAGGCTGCCGCTGCTACTGTCCTCTGCACTGACCAGACGCAGCAGCTGGCCGGGCTCACTAGGGCAAATCTCTCAGACTCGAGAGTCCTTCGGACATTACCTTCCTCTGCTAGGTTGGCTTTCCATGACCAGAAACCTCTACACCACAAGGGACCTTGCTAGGACTTCCCGGCACATTCGGAGACAATGAACCATGAATCATAAAAGCATATTCCCAGTCGAGGGGGCCCAGGGCCCTGCCCACTTTCAAAGGGCCACACAGAAAGTGCCCTTGCGCCCTTGTTGATGGCAGAAGGTGGTCTCCTCTCCCAAAGGCAGATCCAGCCCAGACGCCTGCAGAGGAAGGAGGCTGAGTGCCGCGTCCCGGAGACCTCACCACAGCCACAGTCCCACCCGTCCCTCCCGAGACCTGGAGATCTCTGCCCGCCCCCGGCACCTCATCTACCTGAACCCGAGAAACACGCACTTCCCCAAGAGTACGAGTTCCTTCAGGTCTGATGGGATTGCAGGGGCACATCCTTTAAACAAGGATGTGTCTTTTCTTCTCCATTCAGTTTCTCCTCTGATGGGCAGGAACACAGCTGTTGCCCTCATCCTGGCGTCCGTAGGAACCGCCCCTCCGCGTCCAAATCCAGCCTTAATCGCATCAGTTCGCTCTAAGACCGCAGGCACATACTCACCCCGTTTCCACACCAACACCATTCAAGCCCGTGTGCAGAGCTCGACAGACCGGGCACAGGCGTTGCCCAGGGCTGGCACCGGCATCCTCAGCGGGAGCCGGATGCCTTCGTCTTGGTCTCCCTGCCGGGGGAGAAAGGAGGCATCAGCCAGCCTCAGCATCCTCTGCTGCCGAGTCCAGGTGGGCTCACCAGGTCATCCCCGGTGGGGGGCGGGGGTTGATGCCAAAGGGCCACGCTGCACACAGGAAAGCTCCCCAGCACACTCCCTCCCCTCTCAATTGCACTGAAGCCGGACTTCACGAATTTGGAAACATGTACGAATCACCTGAGACTCTTCATCATAGCCCAGAGCATGCAGAGCGGTGGTTCTCAAAGTGGGGTCGCCAGGGCACAGGGTCGGCATCACCTGGACCCCCACTCCAGACCTACTGAATCAGCAACTTGAAGGGCAGACCCTAGCAATCTGTGGCTTAACAAGCCTTCTCCATTATCCTGGTACAAGCAAGATTTGAGAAGCGCTGGTAGAGATTCCCCAGGCTTCTTTCTAGACCCATGAAATCAAAATCTGCAGGAGAAAGTACTGGAAATCTGTATTTTTATTCCACACCCCAGGACATGCTTCTGACCAGGCAAGTTAGGAAAACACTGAGTTGAAGAATCAGCACAAAGCCAGTCAGTAGAACCCCAAGCCCCTAGAGGCCCCATCCCATCTGGGATTTATTGATGAAGATGCGGGGCTTCTCAAAGGATGTTTGACCGATTACAATAAAAGTTATTAAAATGAGTATCTGAACACCGAACGTGTGCCAGGCATTTATTTGGACAAAAAACAAAGGCGAATGACACTATCCAGATTCATAACTACACGCAAGAAAACAGAGGCGACTCAAAGGCTACAGGGTGCATGATTCTATTTCTGGAATGTTCTGAGGAAGGCGAAGCCGTGGGAACCGAAACAGGTCCGTGGTTGCCAGGGGCTGGGGGCGTGGGGCGGAGTGACTGGGAAGGCAGCGTTGTGGGGGTGATGCGGCTGTTCCGAATCGGTTGCGTTGGTCACACACTGTATGGGCTCGGTAAGATTCGTACACTGCACACCACAACTTCACATACATAAAAAAGCCTTGTGCGAAACAGCAGAATGAACAAAAAAAAAATGAAGCTGACACAAGTCCCTATGAGGCAAACGGCAAATGGGATTTTTTTTTAAGGAGTTAAATGAGTTGAACTCTATGAAAGCCCCAAAATGGTTCACAGAGGTTACATTTGAACTGCATCTTAAACAGTGAGCAGAGTCTTTCCTGTCAATAAGGAACAGAGAACATTCTAGAATAAGATGAAGGCGCTGCATGCACTGTAGTCTGTGCCCTGACTGCAACGCCTGTCGAGTCTCACTGTTCAAAGTGGGGGCCGTGGGCCTGCAGCGCCCACCCCCACGGGAGACCATGGGAAATACACACTTGCAGGCCCCGCTGCGGATCCACTGAGCTGGTTCCCGCTTTCGAAGAAGCTTCCCGGGGGCTTCCTCTGCACACGAAGGCCTGGCCTCACTCCTCTAGAGGGTCTGCCCACATCTCAGCCCTGGGAAGGGTCCCTACCCACCCTGTGACAACCCTCCCCTCTTGCCAAGACTGGTTGGTTAGAAGCAGCCAGTTTCCCCCAGACCTCAGTCCATTCACTGATAAGCAGCAACCAGCTGGGCTGACTGGAGACTCTGGACCTTTCAAGAACCACGGATCGTTTGAGCCAAAAGGCGAAGGACAGCTGGAGGGAGCTAGGCGACAGGGCAAGCTGAACCCGAATGCCACTCCCACGAGCTCTCTGGCCACTCCCCTCTGCCTCACTGGGATGGGGGTGGGGCGGGGGGGCTCTCCCTGCGTGTGCTTGTTGGAACTTGACCGGACTCCTGGAAAGGGCCTGGCATGTGTGAGACCTGCCTGGAAGGCTGAAAACGTGCGGAAACCAAATTCTGATTTTTACTGGAATGTATCATAGTGAGGGAGGCCTAACCACATTCGGGGTGGGGCGGAGGTCGGGGGGAAGGAACCAGAGGTCTCTGAACATGGAGCCTGTGCCTTTGGCAACTCACTAACAACCTTTTCCCACTGTTGAAATTGACCAGTGGTTTTTCATTAAATTTATTGGGGTGACCTTGGTTCATAAGATTATGTGAGTTTCAAGTACACAGTTCCGTAACTCACCATCTGTACGTTGCATTGTGTGCTCACCAGCCAAAGTCAAGCTCCCTTCCGTCACCCTACATTGGAGCCTTTTACCCTCCCCGCCCTCCCCTCCCTTCTGGTTCCACCCTGCCGTTGTCTGCTCGACTAGTGTCTTCCCACACACACTGGCCATCCTAGTATCGATCCTAGTGAGCATCTCAACATTTACCTAGATAAAACATTTTTAAAGCCTACAGATTTCTGGAGCTCTGGGACCATCTGTGTAAGAGGAGAAAAATTCTCACAACTTTCTTCAAACTCAACTCTGGGTTCTTAAAAATGGGAAATCAATGGACATTTACATATCATACATTCAGGAGGCATGTTGACTTTTTTTTTTAAGACTTTATTTAGTTTTAGAGAGAGGGGAAGGGAAGGAGAGAGAGGGAGAGAAACATCAGTGTGTGGTTGCCTCTCACGTGCCCCCTTCTGGGGACCCGGCCTGCAACCCAGGCTTGTGCCCTGACTGGGAATCGAACCACGACCCTTTGGTTCACAGGCCCGCGCTCAATCCACTGAGCCACACCAGCCAGGGGAGAAGGCATGTTGACTTTTGCTTCATTCTTTATGCTACCATACACTTTCTTCCGTTAACAAAAATGGTTTAGTGCTTTTTCTCCACCCAATGATCCACTCCTCCACTCTCCCTGCTAAAGAACAACAAGGACAACAGGATGTTAAACTCATTGGTATTTGCTCATTTGCAAAACAATACTTAAAGACAGTCAGCAGCTGACACCGAGAAGGTATCCGTGGGATCTCTTTTCTCTAGTTCACATTTTGCTTGGGGTGACAAGCAAGTTATGGAGGATGAGCTCGGAAGACAGACAGCAAGTTAGATGCATGACCTTGGACAAGTGACTTAATGTTGGTGAGCCTCACTTTTCCCATCTGTGGAATGGGAGACTGTTCCATTTCGCACAAGCTTGTTGCAGGGACTGCATGTACCTGCACATGACAGACGGACACATGACAGAGTGAGAGCTATCACCAGATGGGAGTGAAAGCCAGGCCACCAGACGTTAGAGCACAGAGGGATCGAAAATTGTTTGCAACAATGAGACTCAATAATTCTGGGTCACCCCAAGCTGTTACATGCTTAAAAGATTTAAAAAAAAAAAACAAACACCAAAAACCTAAAGCCTAAATTGAAGTGCTTTTTGTTTCCAGTTGATTGCTTTATTCTTATTCTAGCTTATTGAGCTTTTTAACTTGTGATTTTGTCTGTGCCTACTGTACTATCTAAAAAATCCTTTATTCCTTTACCTGATGAAAATATTAAGCTGCACACAACCAGGAAGACTGTAACACATGTTAAGTATAGCTGTTCACACAACTATTTGTATACGTACAATTAAATATTTTTCTTCTCCAACACTGTTATGCCTCCTGCAATTATACCAAAAACCATTTTATTTTTGTCCACAAAGTTAAGAAATTTTGAGCGAGACCATGACTGGCTGGTTCTGAGGACGGAATGAGATGATACAGGCGAGTCGTCAGTGCCCGGCACGAGGACACTGCTCGGTACCGCCGGCGGAACGGCGAAGATGGCGGCAGCGAGGAGGTCGGGGTCTCCATTCCTCCCGTTCTGTGGTCTAGACGCTGCACTAACTAACTGTCACGTGGTCTGGACATGTCTGTGTCAAATGAACCCAAACAACCTCCTAAACAACTCACCTCTTTTTGGTGCATTATTGCAATTTCAGTAGAAGTCCCATTTGATATAAACACTGACCTGTGATTTAGAATATTGTGTGCACATGAGGGTGACAAAATTTCTCTAAAGTTATTTTATGTAAACTTTTCGCAGACTGGCTCTCCTTTAATTCCCGTTATTGTTACAGTATTTTGCCAAACCCACCAACATCCATTCCATTATAAAACTTGGAATAAATGGAGTCCATATGGATTTGAACATTTTGTAAATAAGACCTCAAAAACTAGACTATCCCAACTGCTCAAGTGTTTTATACTTTCATGAAGTTCTTAGAATATGAGGTCTGTCTGGAAATAGTCCAGTCATTGTTAATATAACGAGAACAGTTTGCACATCAGTGTAACCTGGCAGCCAAGGAGAGTGCACTGGAATGCACATGTGTGAACAATGACAACTTCACTGTACTAGTCAGAGGGGGCAGTAGATGCCATTGAGTGAGCACGTGTACTGTGTGGCCATCACGTTCAAAATGACTGAGACAGTAGAGCAACAAATCTGCATCACATTTTGCGTTAGGCTTGAACATTCCCTCCGCAGAAGCTGTTCAGCTGATTTAGAAGGCTGCAGCTCTGGGCAACTGGTGATTGGCAGCTTCATCACAACAATGTGTATCACGTCTCATGCAGAGTTTTTTGGTGAAACATCAAATCACCCAGGTGGCTCAGCCCCCTACAGCCCAGATTTGGTGCCCTGTGACTCTCCAAACTAAAATCACTTCTGAAAGGGAAGAGATTTCAGACCATTGATGAGATTCAGGAAAATATGACAGGGAAGCTGATGGTGAATGGGAGAAATGTGTGAGGTCCCAAGGTGCCTACTTTGAAGGGGACTGAGGTGTCATTGCCCTGTGTATACTGTTTCTTGTATCTTCTTCAATAATGTCTCTCGTTTTTCATATGGCACGCCTGTATACTTTCTGGACAGCAAGTCCACCTTCTAGCTGCTGTTACTTCCAAACTATTACTAAGAAAAGAAAATGTTTCAATAAGACAGATGAATCAAAACAGAAAATCTGGCTTGTGCTAGCTGGGAAAAACAAGCACGAAGACGGGAGGCAGAGCCACATGGGCCTGTGGGGAAACGAGATAAACAGATGGAGATAATCATATTTCAACATTATCTAGTCCTGAGGTTATCTGGACTTCCAAGGCCTGAACATATGGTTGAGATTATCAAATCCATCTAAAGTGTTCAGATTTTAAAAAGAATTCTCAAAATTTTGGTCCAATTAGAAGAAAAAGCACGAAGCACCCCTTTCTCCCAGAACACCCAGATCTACACACTCAGTGCGAGAGGAGGAGCAGGGGCGCGTACGCTCCAGCATCCCACGGGGTCTGGCCCAGCGCCCTGCCCACGGCTGCCGCACTGTAAATGCTGAACCGACTCCCGTGACCACTCTCCCAGATCCCCACTACGTGGCCACCTCCTCCACCTCCCAGACGCGGGAAGCTGGCTCAGAGAGGTGCAGGGCAGGTATCGGTTCATGTCACATCCACTGTCCTGTCACTGGGCACGTGCCACTCTTGCCGGTCCACTTCTGCCGTCTTGCCCCCACTCTGGCAAACTGGACCGCAGCTGGCGAGTTGGAGCTGGCCAGTCGGGAGGGCAGACCCTTGGTGCTGTGCGCTGGGACAGGCGGAAGCTGCTGGAGTAAATGGACTGTTTTTGCCATGTACGAGGACTTTGTGCCCAAATTTTTGAGGGGAAAATAAGGACATGCATTATACATGGGTAGTACCAATTCTGTATCTATATAAATGTTTTTAATTCTTTTACTTGTGCTTATGCCTTCAAAGTATAACTCTAGAAAGCAGTAGCAATATTCGTATGCAAAGTAATGCTCTTTCAAATATGAAAAAACAAGTACCTAAATATAAATAAGTAATTGAAGTGAAACGATTTTTTTCCCCTCAAAGTTTGGGCAAAAACGTGGGTGTGCATTACACATGGGAGCGCACTGCACACAGGCAAACAGTACTTGCTGGCTCTTCAGACCCTGGAGAGGTCGGGACTAACCCTGCAACCCCCGGAGTGGAGTCTGGCTCGATGACCATTGGGTGGGTCTTGGTCCAGGCAGTCAGAGCCGCGCTGTCGTGTACAGGGCCTCCAGAAGCAGGGTCACTGGGGACAACGAACTGTGACTTCCTTTCACCAACAATTTCTTTTTGTGAAGGGAACGTTAATGCAGTGTGGCTGTAAAGAATAGCCTTGGCCACGGAATGGGCTGGAATTTGCCTCTGAATAGAGGAGCTAGCCAGTATTCTGAGGATCGCTGGCTCAGAGGACAGAGGTCAGTGTGGGTCCGCACTGAGGGGACAGACTGGCCCTCCTGCCTGGAGCGCAGTACTGGGGTCCCGCGTGAGTCAGTGGGATTACCAGACAACTTTACCCCCCAGAGGCTGTTGCTATGCTCGTAGATTACAGCAGCCTCCAAGGCGACGAACTATACACAGCAAAGTAATGCTGCCGAGATTTCAGAACCTAAGGAAATCCCTTAAACACTGTTACTGTCTGTCCATAATTAAGCACTCGCATTGCACTGAATAAAAAAGTGTAAGATGTAAACCATCTCTCAGCACCATTCCCTTCCTGGATGCTGAGAGAACAGGAAAACCATACCACATGTCTGCCATCTGTATTTGTGCTTGTCAACAGCTCTGTTTTGGGATAAACAGTTTTGAAGTCAGAATCAATTCAACTTGTTGGAAGATTAGCCAAGGAATAGCTGAGAAGACCAAAACAGAACACGAAGTCAAATAGTCTAAAGAATCAAGCACGATTTCCGTCTCTCACTGAACATTCTGTTTCGTCACAGCCCAAGAGAGAGCTCGTAGCAGCCAGGGTTTGGGGGCAGAGAGACAGGGAACCCGTGTCTACTCAAGTGAAAAACTCTTCAACTTAGAACAGATGTCTTCGCTATAGTGCAACTGGCAACCATTCACTGACCTCTTGGAGACGACAGTTAACGAAAAAGCCAATTTAGCACGTACACTATTTTGTTTCACAGTTCTACTACGTGGGGACAACCTGCGTTGCGTTGTGGATGGTCCTCATCGCCATACAAACGGTAGCATTTCCCGAAGTCAATTTTGAGTAAAAGTAGTCCCATGGTTGAAAACACTGCCCACTGCAGAACTATTTAGAGAGAGATGACAAGGGAAATATAAAGACATATGCCAAAAAGGTCAGGGAAGAAGGTGGCACAAATAGGATGCCACAGAGCGGTGGGGAACAGGAGCGGAACGGCTTGGAGAAGCAGCCGGTGCAGGTGTAGGACGGGACGTGGCAACCTGGCAGCCCCAGATTCTAGAAAACAAATGAGAACACGTACGCTGCACTCGGGGGGACATCCATTTTCTCCCGAAAAGAAGTCATTTATAACAGAGCAAATTGGTGATTTGTACTTACAGACTGGACCCTTTTCAAGCTCCTGTCAAGAAATGATAAATTATTGAAGCATAGCAGTGTTTTAGTTTTGGTGTACACACAGTCAAACCCTGCAAAATGATTCTGTTCACCTTTCCCGAGTTATTAATTAAAAAATAATTGTTTCCACTTACTCTTACTCTGTGATCTTTTAAGCAAAACAAGAGAGTGCCACACATACCTCTCCAGAACCAGCGCCACCCCCTTCCCCTCCGTCCCAATCCTGCCCCCACACCCTCCAACCAGGCAATTGTTCAGATGGGGAGGGCGGGAGGAGGAAGGCCAGTCCGGCGTTCACACAATTGTCTGGTGTTCACTCAACCACAGTGCCCAGATATATTTGTCGTCCCTGGAGACAGCACAAACTGCCCAGGGAATAAAGCGGGGCTGTGGAAATCTCATTAATACACTGTGAAAACCCTCTCAGCAGGAGTCCTGTAACGCAGAAGGCCCGCTGGGTGCCAAGCACTGTGAATGCCCCACGCTCTGCTCCGGGACAGGGTCACGCTCACACACAGCTGCCCTCCGGGAGGAAGGGTCCCCGAGTGCCCCTCCCTAGGCAAGAGCGAGGAGAAATTCTTCCCCAATCAGGTTAGCAACTGAAACCTGAGCAAGTTTATGAACTCTAAGCGTTGCCTTAATCTACAGGACTGCCAGACAGACGCGCAGGAACAGCCCCTCCCGGCTGCGCTCCCAAAATGAGAGAGTGACATGGGGGCCAACACTCCCGAAAGCGAGGAGGAAGTCCAACAGGTCTCGCTGCCCTCGGGCTGATGCAAGGTGACAGCGGACCAGTGTGGCTGAAATGGAATATTTGCACTTAACTGGAGTACTGGACCCTTTCAAAGTGCTCCCCCAAATCAATTCATATGCCCACTCCTTCTGTGGGAGTGCCACTGTTAGACCCCCAATTCTATTGTCTGCCTAGGTGACTGCATCAGAAGCTGGACTTCTGGCCTCAGGGGCCCTTCTGATCCTGGGAGTGAAACTGGGTGCCTGTGTAGACCTTTTTCAATCAAGGACTTTGATGGGGAAACAGAAGAGGACGGAGTAAAGGAGGACATCTCCATGATGTCTGAAGTATCATCATGGGCCTCTTTTTAGTCCGCTGAGTAAGTACAGCAATCTAACCAAACGCCATTGCTGGGAACTTAAGTTAAAAGTGGTGCAGAACCCTCCCTGTGTGGCTCAGTGGGTTGGGTGTCATCCAGCAAAACAAAAGGTCCCCAGTCCGATTCCTGTCAGGGCACACGCCTGGGTTGTGGGTTCGGTCCCTGGATGGGACACACATGAGAAGCGACCAACCGATCGATGTTTCTCTCTCACACCAATGTTTCTCTCTTTTTCCCATCCATCCCCTCTGTCTAAAAAAGTCATGCAGGGAGAAACAAAAGATTTTCCTTTTTTATTCTCTTTTACATTCTGCACACTGACATAGAGGTAACAGAAAATGACTGAAACTTAAATATGAAAGAATTCTTTACAATTAAATCCACCATTTTATACATTTACTTACTCACATGTCAGTGAAAAATCACCGACTTTTATGAAATACGACAAATTATACTAAAAAAAGGAAAAGACCTCATAAAAAAAAACATCCACGGGTGAGAACTGCTCCTGACGCCGTCACATCCTTCTCTTCTGCGTGCTTATGTATAACACTGCAAAGAAAACAGAAACGAACTGAAAAACCGTCCTGAGGCAGCGTGACAGCGAGTTTTAAAAACAAACGGATTCTGGCCTGACGCCTCCGCCAGTTTAGAGGGACTTTTCACACTGCACGGGAGACGCTGGCGCCGCTGGGAGACCAGCTCTGGGCACGCAGACCTGGGCTTCCTGGGCCCAGGACCGTGGTCTAGTCTGAGCTGCACATAGGACCGACTGCCGTGACCAGGAGGATGAAACACAGTACCTGTGAACGCCACTAGAATCCAAGGACGCTTTGTCATTACGGGTAATTATAAAGTAAAGTAAATCAGTAAATCTTACCAGGCTAGACTTCGGATTACAAATAAAGACCGTATTTCATCCATCTCCCCAACAGAAGCTCTAAATTTGCTGTTTAATTTTTTTTTTATTGCAACAGGATAAACTAGGGCTGAGGAGTTTGTTATTAAACACACAAAAAACCCCAAGTCCTTATTCTGAGTTCCCTGGTAAAATATCAGCCTTGGTGTCAGCCAAAGTTCTGCTTTGCCGGTCCCCTGGTGACTCCCAGACTGGACTCTTCAGGAGACATGGCACAGAGCGCGGTGGCTGGGTCACTCTGGTCGCCCTGCACCAGGGGTGTGCCTCCCCATCCACCCCTCGAGGCTGACTCAGATTCCGAGATTCGTTCAAAGTGAACATTCGGAGATATCTTGATCAAAGAACAGAGCGCAGAACAGAGCACAGATCAATCAAGCAGGCCAAGATCCTCTTCTCAGCATCAAGGATGTGACTCTGGGAGTCTAAAAATAATTACCACTGATTACACATCGTGGAAAAAGCCAGATGAAGGGAAGCATCAGAACGACAGTGACGACATCCCTGGGAAACGGGACCCGTTCCAGATGTCACGTTCACGTGGCCAGATCCACCCTATCACTACTCACGGAACCTGCTCCTGACTGGCTATCTGTTGTCTTGAGAGGGAGGAAAACTGTACATTTCTTAGTAAGTGTACAAAGTAAGAACGTGGACAATGGGAGGGGAAACCTAACGTGCTAGAAGAACGGGAAAGCACACCAAAGACACGCAGTGCGGTGAGAACCCAGGACGGAACACCTACAGGGAGTCGGGGCGTTTCGTTCACAGTGAAGGGGTCGGACTGCTGAGGGGGTTGAAGAAGTTACCGCACAACTGAAGAATGCCCACAGATAAAAAATCCAAACTCCAGAGTCCCAGACTCCCACTCGGGGAACGGGACCAAAATGTGGGAAGAGCCAGGCGGTATGTCCCACAGTTTTGATGTCGTCCCCTTCCCCCTGAAAATTTCAAATATGACTTTAGAGATAATGTGTTTTTAAACAAGGTACTTAAAAATAAACTTAATAATCACAGCGATATATTAGCTGTTAAAAAGCTGAGTAACTTTAGAAGTGTGTTTCCGATCTGGTCATTTCTGTCGAGCTGAGGGAGAGGCTCTCCACAAAGAGCACTCGAATGACTGACAGCACAAACAGCACAAGCTGACTGCCCAAGGATGCAAACCGAGCACGCCCCGCACAGCTGCAGCTCCCAGCGTGAGAGGCAGTGCCGCGGGAACCCGATCAACTGCCCTCAACGGGACAGGCTTCTGGGTCGGTATACCAGGGCCCCTCGGTTCCTCCTCGGCAAAGGGAGGGGAGGGTTTCCAGTTCCAAAACTCCACACGGCTGCTAAAAAAATGGGCACACCGAAGATCTGAGATACAAGAATTGAAAAGTAACAAAGCAACACTAAAATGAACTTTTATGTTATCCAGAAAACCCGCTGGTGATTCCGATTATAAACACAAACAAAGGCTTATTTCAGATGCGGTACGATTACAGAGGGAAGGAACGTTACCATTGTTTCCTCGGATAAACGCGTCCCCATACTTATTCTTCAGCTGTCCGTTTACGTATTCTTCCGTCTGCTCCAAGGCTATGTTCATGTAGCCGTCCAGGCAAGCCAGGACCCCTGGAGACAGATTCAGTCAAAAGAGAAAACATACAAAGCAAATAAGAGTTGGAAATTACAGGGCATACCTTAGAGCTGATAATCTCTTTATTTATTAGCCCCCACATGCTCGAAATAAAAGTTCGCAGTGTAGCCAAAACACTGTAGACGGAAGTACAAAAAGAAGTCTTTACTTCACGCCCATCTGAACAGAGGCTAAGAAGCATAGAGTGTGAAAGCAGGAAAATCAACCAACTGTCACTTTTTCATGGTATGTGTGGTAACAGCAACTTTAGACGCCTTCACAAAAGTAGAATAATAGACCGCCCTTCTCTGAAAACTGAAAAAGGGAGTGGGCAGTTCCGTGGGGGCAAATGACCACGAGCCAAGACCCCGCACTTCCAGCGGCATTCCTCAGTTTAGCCGCGGAGTGAAACTCGGGTCTGGCTGATTTATTTCGTCCGTTCCCAGCACCTGCTGCAGCACACGAGTGTCCTCCGGGGTGAAGAGGAAGTCCCCGCACTCTGTTAAAACAGCAGAAGGGGAGACAGCAGGTGCTCCCGAAAGAGCGTCTTCAAGCTGCGCCTCGCAGTGGAGAGCAGCTTGAGAACGCGCAAGGCAGCGTGCCGCGTGGTGACGCGTCCCTTTCTGTCTTGTTACAGCTGTGATATTTTGAAATCCAGGCTAATACAGAAAAACGGCTAAATCATTCGAGGGAGCTTTCCAGGAAACTGGGTGAATCTTTTTTGTTGTGCCAAGATGGTTTAATCTTGCAAAATTTGACCAGGTGATTTTTTTCAAAAGATGAAAAAAATACATAAAAGCCTCTCACTTCTTTAACTTAAAGTGACCTTTTCTAGGAAAAAAAATTTTATGTGAAAGCAAATACTACAAATTTGATTCAATTAACCAAGTCGATAGCTTCATTAAGCCTCAACTTCATTAATATGCTCCTCGCTCTCTGCCTCTGGCCCCATTATCCTCTAAACAAAACTTTCTTTTCAAAATTGTGTGTAATGAGAGCACAAGACATTAACCCAACAGAATTCTGCCAAAGCCTGTAAACTTTCAAAGAATCAGAAGGGACTGTGAGATTAACAATTACTTCCTGTCAAAAGAATACTTAAGATTCAACTTTACAGATTATTTCCTGATGTATTCATTTTATGATTAAACCACCATAAAAGAAACTTCTGAGACATAATATGCAAATCTTTTTGAAAATGCGTAAGAAACATTTCAAAATAAAATGTCCACTTCTAGTAAAAACATCTATTCTCATAGCAAAAATTTGCCTCTTTTTAAGAAAAAGGTTCCGGGAGGTTATAATTGTAATCCCTTCCTTTCTCTAACAGATAAAACTACAGTGACTCACAGAAAATACAAAGTTTTTGTCAAACCTAAAGAAAAACTGTTTCAGAGAGCTGGGTTTTTGTCTGGTTGGTTTTTACTTGACCACAGAACGCGAGCATTCTGTGTAGCAGTGCTCTCAACAGTGTACAACATTTTGCTTTAACAGTACAGAAGCCATGAACGGGCACATTCGTGAAAGGAAAAAATTTATGATTGCTACCCACGGGAAAGGCTGGTTAGCCTCACTAGTAAACAGAGAAATGGAAATGAAATATTACTTGTCGCCAGTTAGAACGGAAAAGCGGAGAACAAGGCCGACGCAAGGGTCGGCGCGGACCTGGAGGAGGACGCACGCGGTCCCAGGACCGCCGGCCTGGCCCGCTGTGACTCAGAGACCCAGAGACCACGCCCCGGGAGCCGTTCTAAAGAGATGCTTGGAGAGTGCTCAGGACCCGTGGCAACGGAGCAGAGCTGTTTGCAACGCACCCATCGCTGAACACCGGACTGTCTGTTCACGGGGCGGGTTAAAAGCCAGCACAGAACTGCGGCACGCAGCACGAGGCACGCCCACGCGGCCGCTGCACGCTGCACAGTCGGTCGGAGGGCGGAGGCAGGCTTTCTGTAAAAACACCAGGGCGCAGGCGCAGCTGACCCCATGCACGTGAAACTGTGCTGACATGGAGACAGGTCCGAATCGGTAAGGCTCACTGTTTCTGGACAGCAGAATTTTGGGAGATTTTGCTTTCTTCTGGAGGCTACTTTTCTCCATTATTTGCTTTGAAATTTCTTTAAAGAAGAAAAGGAAGAAAAACCCAATATATATTACCTTTAGAAACAGAAAACTTTTCACTGAAGGGCAGAGACAAGACGCTCAGGCTGTCTGCTGATCCCCTCAATGAAGTGGGCACTGAGAAGACACCAAACACAGCATCTCCGCCCTGATCGACTGCTGAGTGTGCTCAGGCGGCCGGAAGCAGACTACCTGCCCTTTAGGTTGATCAAAGGTCCAAGGGTGAGAAGCAGTACAGAGGGACTTCACAATATCTCATTTAATCAGTACAAATCCATTAGCTTCACTATAAAGTCAAACTAAACTGGAGATATGTTATTAGTATTAAGAAACCAAAACACTACATGAACAGCAGAGTGATTTCTTAACAAGGCGTCTGAGCCAAGATTGAGTTGGCATCGGTTCCTGCCTGACTCGGTGGGCATAACCAACAGAGATCTCAAAGGACTTCTGTGAACAGAAATGAAAACCAAAGTGATCAGCACACACCGGACCCACAGTAAGCTGTAGTAAAATTGAGTCCACATGTGTGAAAAGAGAAAAAAGCTCAAGAGATTACTATCCTTATTCGGAAAAGAGACCAAGAATTATTCAAACAAGAGACTAAGAAAAGGCCATAACCGTGCTGATGAATTAGTTTTCTGTACCTGAAAAACATTCCAGGGAGTTTAACCTGTCTAAATGTTGGAGATTAGGAATTTAGTGACTTTTAAAAATGGAATTTGGAACTGTTTCTCCCACAAAGCTGATTTCGGTAGTGTCTCTGCCTGAAAAAGAGCGTCCCGTAAAAGCACAGATGGGTGGCTCCCGGTAACCCGCGTGTGAGACGCCGCTGACGCCAGCCCCGAACCCTCCCGCGGGAGCGAGTGCGGCTGTGCCCGGAGCTCCTCAGCACCCAGCTGGCCCTTCCTGCCTGAGGGGACTGGGCACCCCTGGCTGGCCCCAGGGCCCCAAGGGAGGCAGGCAGGCCCGATCTCAAAGCAGAGGCAGGAGACGGCAGTCACACAGACACCCCAGAAGTCCAAGCACGCGCTGGTGTCGGAGTGGTGTCTCCAAAAGCAACCATCTCAGAGGCAGAGCAAGAAGCAGGCATAGAAACTGTTGACAACCAATGCTTTCTTTGGTCCACTGGGTACGTTTAAGAGATTAATAAAAATCAGTAAGTCATATTTACTTACTTAATTACACCAGTGAGAATGAAGCAGAAAAATATTACCTCGATAATCCACTCCAGAATTCAATTTCACCACAACAGGCCGTCCGATGATTTGCTTTAAGAAGTCACTGGGGGTTTGCTTCCGCAGACTCATTTTAGCAATCCGGATCAGAAACCTGAAAAGGAGCAGTAAAAGGAAGGACAAAAGTTACTTCCTCAACTAAAAAGCCCGAAGCTCTTACAGAAGACCCAGGGTCAAAGCAGCACACGTGAAGACCCAACATGACCCCAAGACCACACAACAGCTCACGCGTCTGCAGGACCTGCCAGGGCCAGACACCAAGCTAAGCGCTTCCCACAGACCCTCACGCCAGCCTGACCCAGCCTCACTGCAGAGGAGCCCTGCGTGCACAGAGCTGTCCATCACCACGTGTCACGCTGCTGCCTCACACGCACGCCAGTACGCCCACTGCGGCCACGTCCACCCTCCCATTCACGAAACGTTACTTCATTTACGCTGAGCACTCGGCTAAGATCCTGATAGATACTACCAAGTTTAATCTTTACAAGAGCCCTGGGAAGAAGGGCTTCGTATCCGCATTTTGCTAATGAAAATAAAGGCACACGGAAAGATGAAATAATTTGCCCCCAAAAGCAATGGAAGTGGCATTCAAGCTCAAATTAGCCCTATTTTGCAGTCTGTTATATAATGTAGACATACTTACAAACTACTGATGCCAAAATAGTACCTCTGGAAGTAATTACAACCGTAACTGAGAGTAACTGTTTCAACACCCTCCATGCCAGCACTTATCTAAGCACTTAAGCGCGCTACTCCACTTAAACCACACTACCTGGTGAAGCAGGTACTGTGTTTATCCTCGTTTTACAGATGAAGTAGACACAGAAAGGGTTAAACATCACGCCCAAGGTCACACAGCCAGTAAGTCATGGCCAAAATCACAGCCTCATACAGCCTCCTGAAAGTTGCTAATGCAGCCAAAGATTTTTATTCTATTATAATTATAGCAGACATATACTCTACATAATGAAGAAAAATAGTTTTAAAATGCAAGCATAATAGGAGTCCAAAACAAATAAAGAGCATTACGCACCCAACCAATCACATCAGACAAACAGAATTGCCCATCACTCCTTTTAAAACTCATCTTGTTATATAAGAGTTCTCTCTCAAAATATTCTGGTAAACAAGTGTAACATAACTGTGGTTTTAAGCAAAAACTGAGAGTACAAAGACTTTGGAAATAGCAAGAAAAGCCAGCATCCTAAGTTATAGAACAGAAAACATAAGTTGCAAAAACTACTCTTAAATCCGTGGCTGTTATTGGGATCACCTTCACCCACTCCATCTCCCCAAGCTTTGAAAAAAATTTAATGGGATCAACTGATTATTTTGCTCAACAGATTTTAACTCAACTTTCCCACTGAGCTGCCACTTCTTTTTTTTGCTACACAGTCTCGGGACACAGCTGAAATTATCACCACCATGCTGGACCACCACTACGCATTCGCATTCGGAACCCAGACCACACAACAATGTTATTGACGCTGTTCTGAGCACAGGGAAAAATAAATAAATACAAAGTAAATACCAAAACGGATTCAGTACCTTTAATGAGTTTAATAAAAAACAAATCTTCCCATTCGCCTGTGAACTGCCTTATTTACGTGCAGAATGAACACGTGCTGTGTGGTGGCCGAATGGATTTAGAGAGACTATTAACCCCGAGGGCCTGGGAGTAACTCAACTTGTGAGTCTTAGGTTCATTTCCTATCAGATGCTAAATCCCATATACAACGGTGAGATCGTATGCAATTTCTTCATATACAAGACTTCATATACAAGACTGAGATCAAACTAGCTGTTTATTTTGGGTTCAAAAACCAGTAAGATGCATCATGATGTGAAAATCTAGTTTACGAGAATATTGTTAACTATCTTCTCCAGTTAATGACAAAGAAAGAATACAAACGTAGACTATTAGTTGTGTAACTGACAGTTAGTTATTTTCAAATTCTTATTAATATTATCTTCCCTCACCTTTCTAAAAGGCAGATACCATTCTTCCCCTAAGCTCATCAAAGATCACACCTCTGCCATTAAACCTGGTCCTCACTCCCACTAACAGCGGGTTCTTTCTGAAGGCATTCAACACCGTAAACTTTCTTCTGCACCTAAGTGTCAGGCACAGGCTGGGCAGGGATGTAACACCGACAAGACAAGGCCTTGGGCCCTCGGGGATCACACTCCAAAACGGGCAACACAACAAAACAGACGAACATGTAAAGGGAGGTTTTTTAAGTTGCAGGTACTTGGGTAGAATTATGCAGAGAACAGCACACAGAGAAGACGCAGTCAGCCCAGGCCTGGCAGATCGAGGAGGATTTCTGGAGGTGACACCTGAGCTGAGCGTGAAGGAAAGGGCCCACCAGCGGAAAGGAGAGCGAGCCTGGCAAAGGCACTGGACAGTGCGAGCACACCGATACGGAAGGGGAGGGCAGGCCGCAGCCCCAGAAGGCGGCGCGGCAGGTTGGGCTGCAGGGGCCTGGCCTTGGGTCTCCCGGGCCGTGTCCCAGACGTGAGCCGTTTGGGCCACTTGGAGATTCTGGGTAGGACCCGGCATCTGTTTACATGAGCCTGGGAGACTCCTATGCACTGGCCAGCAGGGGAAACAGTGTCAGTGGCAGGGGACAGGGGACACGGGAGGGCTTGAAGCAGAGGCATGCATGCGCACCGCTGTCCACCGGAGACAGAGTGGGCCCATGCCACCTCACTTTGCTCTGGGACCACTGAGCTTCCCATCTGGCTGTATTTGATGTAACCTGTCGCTGATCACTACCTGATACTGTTTCATTTGCTTATACAAGTCTTTCCTCCCTCAAAAGAGTGTGAGGCACATGGAAGGAGAGACTAACAGCACGCTTCTCTTTTATTCTCCAGAGCATCTATATTCTGCTAAATCTCTTGGAAAAAAATATCTTAAGAGTTATTCGGAAAGAGGATGTTGCTTCAAACACATTTTATCCATCACTTTGGGAGACCACAGCTATTACATTCGTCTTCATTAGGCTTCCCGGGCACTCCCTGTTACTTAATGACTTGCCCATAAATCCATTTCGTGTGACTAAATTGGTCTTGACATCACAATTTTTCCCATCACTTGGCTCACGTAATTTTAAGTTTTCATCTTTTAAATTGGATAAGGCAGAAGGAACCGTTCTGACCATTCCTGAAGGGAGAGAAAAGCCTCTTGAACCAGACACGTGAGAGGACAAAGGCCTCCTTTCTGCAGGGTCACCTTGACGAAACCCCTCCTGTCAAAACTAAAGCCTCGGTCACCCTCTGTGCCTCCGCTCCCTCCCTCCCTGATGCCAGGCAGGGCTTGTTCTAAACTACCCATCTTCACACATGCCTATTGAGTCAAAGGCAGTGTATGTTCCGTCCGAGCTCCTGAGCGCTCTGGTATGAGAACGTCTGCAAGGTGCCCTGCAGGAAAAAGCATGGGGGGGGGTGCTGGCGGAGAATCAAATTTTCAGCATCCCACTATGTGCCAGGCTTTCGTTAGGCAGGAGCCACTCACTCGTCACCTGGTGAGGCCGTAAGCAGAGCTCAGGCTGCACCCAGAGCCCTCCTGCTAAACCTGGGGATGGCCAGAGACAGTGGGAGACCTAGTGGGAGAGAAGCAGCTTTGGGCAAAAATCCTCCACCACTGGACATCAGCCTGCAAAGAATGATAATGGCCAAACAGGAAGAATCACTAGCTAATGTGATTTTGAGTTATATCACTAAGCATGATATATCACATGCCAATTCTGGTCTCTTGACCGTGTTGACCTGTAAACTTCCACCTACTCGTAGAGAATTTACAGTTTAGGGTGAAAAAAATTGACAAGCGAAAAACCGGTAAGAAATATAACATTACAACCCAAGCGAACACATGTTAGCAGAACACATCAGTGTCCGAGCGGGCATCGGACACTAAGGACAGCTCTCGAAATATCTAAATGCCATTTGGCTGGCCAGTCTCCCTCGGGGGTTTAGGCTGCTCGGGAACAGCCCAAATGTCTTACTCATTTGGTATCTCTGGCACCTAAGCACGCCGCCCAGCCTGTGGAAGAGGCACCGAAGGGCAGCGCCCAGACAAATCTCTGTCCTTCCCCCGGCCCAACTACGGGTATAATGACTAATATAGTACCACCCAGGCACTTAAGCAGCTATAACACAGTAACATCTCTATTATCGTCCATCAAACAAAAGATGCATAAGAGAGAAATGTTTCTGTGTTGTACAAGAATCGGCTGCATCCAAATCAACAGAGATGCTTGTTGCTAAAATGCAGATTTCTAAAGCCTTCCCATAGTCTGGCCGTCTAGGCAAGGGGCACTGGAATTCACATGACGTGCCCCGAATAACCCCTATAAGCAAGTAGTTCTCAACCAGGAGACATTTTGCCCCCGCCCCCACCCTTCCTCAGGGACATTTGGAAATGTCTGGAGACCTTTTGGACTGTCCTGAATGAGGACATGGTGCTACTGCTATCTAATAGGTAGAGCTTATCCTCCTACAAAGGATAAGGCAGCCCTTGTGACAAAACGGGATCTGGCCTGAAATGTCAATTGCGGGTGAGAAACTGCAGGGAGCCCTAAATTAAAAAAAAAAAAAAAAAAAAAAAAAGCATTGTCCTCTGGTCTTAAAGCAACAACGAGCTTAAAAAACAAAACAACACAAAACTTCGAGGTATACCTAAGAACAGCCAAGTTCTAACTAGATCAGAGTATAAATTATAACTATTTTACCCCAACATTTAGAGAATCTGAAAACAACTGCCAAAAAATCTTGAAGGGGTTGTCATTCTAAACAATGGACTTCTAGCCCAGGTCATGAAAAAGGCCACCTTCCCATTTTTTAGTGTCACAGATCCCTCAGATGATCCCATCTCTGTGAGTTGGTGCGACTGTACAAGGACAGATTAGCCCAAGTGATGGAAACATCTTTTTCAATTCTAACATCGAGTACGGCAGTTGAGTGAGACCACCCAATGCAGCATCAAGAGTACTCACTTGGGAGGCAGGACACCTGAGTTCTAATCCCAGCTCTGCACTTAATTAGCTTTGTGCCTTGGATAACTCCCTTCTCCTCTCAAGGCCTCAGGTTCCTCATCTGCAAAATAAGGCAGTTATGCTAGAAGATCATTTAAGCAATCCAACAGTCGACGGGCCTATGCAGTAATTCCAGTAATACACTAACATAATCTCAGAAGATTCCTTCACAAAATTCAGACAAGTGGAATTGCCAGACACGACACCACTATAAAAAAAATTTCCAAAGGGAGGCTCAGCTTCACTGGTTGGTAACATGAGAAATGTATTATAAACTGTCATACTTTTGGTGAAATAGGCACAGTCCTACATGAATGATGTAAACTACCAATATTATTTTGTGAAACAATTTGGCAATGTGAACACAGAGCTAAAAAGACCTTACTGGAACACAGCACCTATTCCAATCATTTCACTTCTCAGACCCTAGTCCAAGTAAATAATCTAAAACACAGCTTAAAAAAAAAAGTTTATGAGAGTATAATGTGGGACGCTACAATGAAGCAAGAATTCACAAATACCCTAAAGGCCCCACCACAGCCGGGATGGCTGAGCAATTTATGGGACCTACACAATGATGGACTAGGTAGCCAATCAAAAGAAAATACAAAATTAGAGAGAAGTTTTAGGAAGAATTTTTAATTCTGGAATGCTAAATATACTGTGAAGTGATAAAACAGATAATGTTAGCTCAAGGAGAAATTAGCACAGGCAAGAGTAGATATGGAAAGAAATTGTTAAGTGGAAGGGTTCTGTGAATTTTCTTTTCACTAAGCTTCTCAGTATTTTCAATTTTTCTACAATAGCCTTACATTTTTACTAATTGGGGCACATTAAATCACGACCATCCTTATTTGCATCGCCCTCATCCCCGACACCCTGAACAACAGCAACAAAAAAACCCAAACCTGCTAGGAACGCGCGCGTACCGCTACACACTCGAAAGCCCTGCTGATCGACCGTAACGCCATACAACTGTGGATGAGAATCCCTAACCTGCTACGGTGGGCTAGTCCAGCTCTTACTCCCTGATGGTCGGGGGCAAGCACCCCGATGGCTGCAGGCTGACAGGCAATGCCCCGCAGCCCTGTCACCCCGACAAAGCCTGGCCGCGTTTGGCGTCCGCTTTCCCGCCGAATCCCCAGGCTACTGTCGGGGTTCCCTGCGGAACTTCGACAACCAGGAGCGCACTCGGAAGCCAAATCCGTGGGGCCCCGCGGCTGCCATTCCAAACCCGGCGGTCCAGGCGCCCCTCCGGGAGGGGGTCTCGGGGACGGGCTCAGCGATCGTGGCGG
Organism: Trachops cirrhosus; assembly: GCA_028533065.1. NCBI lineage: Eukaryota > Metazoa > Chordata > Mammalia > Chiroptera > Phyllostomidae > Trachops > Trachops cirrhosus. Next base: position 14,339,981 of record CM052545.1, on the reverse strand, counting down.
CGACCACCACGGATGCCATTCCAAGCGCCTGCGCAGCCGCCGCCGGGACCGGCCACCCACAGGCCCCGCTGCTGCTCCACACCCTGCTGGGGGCGACGGAACCCTGGGGCTACCAGTGGCCCGCGCGTTCCCGGGCTCACCTCGAGAGTCCCCACTCTAGGTGCCCCACTTGCCCGGCCTCCGCCGACAATGGGATGAAAGTGAAACTGAAACCGAAACCGCCGAGGCAGCGACTCTTTTCAGTCTCAGCCAATCACTGCTTCCGGAGCTACAGCGGCCCGCGAGACCAAAAGAGCCCAGCGCGCGGCGCGCGCAAACCCCAGACTTCAGGTTTGCCTGGAGGCACGGTCCGCGGTGCTGTGGGCTAACTGGAAAGTGCCGTGCTCTCTCCTTTAATGAAAAGCAACTCCCCTGCCCCTCAAAAAAGAAAAAAAAAAAGCAGGAAGTGATTTTTTTTAGCCAGGATTTCTTTTAGGCAGACAAGTAAGAAATAGCTTGAAGTCATAGGAAACTGGAATTCACTGCACAAGTCAGGACTGTCCGGAAATATCGTTGAATAATTTAATGCAAATAAAGAAATCTTGAAGTCCACCTTTGGATTTTGATTAAGTGTGTGAAGATGAAGTCATTCTTAGCAAGATGTCGTTTCCGTGGCAGCGTGAACTGGCACAAAAGGAATTACAATCACTAAAGTAACTCTGTATTATAATGGAATAAATTGCATTACATTACAAACTAGCTCTAATTGGAAATGCCGTGCAGACATTAAGTGCTTCTATGGGAACTTGGTTTGGAGTTTTGCGTGAATTCTCAATATTCTTGCTATTAATAGAAAGGGAGAGGTAAGTGAGAGAATAGTCATACCGAGACTTGATTCCTTACACACACGGCCTCATCAGTTTAAAACATATACTTTCATTCCACATAATTTGTAACACTATAAACAGTAATAATCTCGGTAAACAGATTCTCAAACCTAAGTTTTATAGAATCTAAGGTGCAGAAATTTTTTGTAAGACAAAAATGAGTTTCCCCTCTTGTAAGCCTCTCAGCTAAAGAGCCTAACCTTTGATCGACATGAAGGATGGAGAGATTTGATGGAAATGAGAGACTCCATTGTATCCCTCTATAAAAGCTCACTTTGGGTAAAGACCAAACATCATGGATTTATTGAAAGGCTGTATTTGAAGTTCTTGCTGTATAAAATATAATGCAAGCAAAAAATTTAAAGTGTTGTTTAATAAAATAATTAGCTGCTAAGAATATATAATATGATATAAAAGCCTGTCCCTAAAACCCTTCTTCACAAGAGACATCAAATTGTACCATATTCCCCATTGCTTGTTTCAATTATTTATTTTTTTTAAAGAATGTTTTGATTCATGGCCTCTTTCCCTTGGCCACAGAGCCCTGATGGGCGGAATCATGAAGACTGGAGTGGCGGGCTGGGGTGATAAGGAGTTTCAGGGGCCTGGTTCAATGGCAGAGGCAGCTGCAACCCTTTCCAAGGGGCATGGACCTGTAAGGCCCAACTAGACAAAGTACTTCATGAGCCAACATGTTTATCCGCATGTGTTTGTCCAGAACCCTCAGCAGCTTATAATTGGCTTTTACCAACTCGCAAAGCAACTTTCCATATTTCACAGGGTTTTTCAGCATCTTTATCTTTAATTTTGCAAAGAATGGGCAAGATTTTTCCTGAATACTAATCCACCAAGAACTCACCTTCAAACCCATGAACATAAATATTAATTTATTAAGGTCATAAAAATAATTATCATCATAAAAATAATCTGACAAGATTTAGTTTTGCTTGGACAGTTTAGTGTAACTTTTAAAATGGATGAACCTACACTGATACATTGTCACCCAAACACCATGGTTTACATTAGGGTTCACCCTTGGGGTTATACATTCTATGGGCTTTGACAAACATGTAATGACATGTCTCTATTATTATAATATTGTACAGAGTATTTTCACTGCCCTAAAAATCCTCTGTGTTCTGCCTATTCATCCCTTTCCTCCCTCGGCACCACTGGTCTTTTTACTCTATCCATGGTTTTGCCTTTTCCAGCATATCGTAAAGTTGGAATCCTACACTATGGAGCCTTTTCAGTTCAGCTTCTTTCACTTAGCAATATGCACTAAAGTTTCCTCCAGGACTTTGCATGGCTTCATAACTCATTTTATTTTTTTCTTTTTAAGAATTTTTAAACATTTTATTTTTAAAGAGAAGGGAAAGGAGGAAGAGAGGGAGAGAAACATTGATGTGTGAGAGAAACATCAATTAGTTGCCTCCTGCATGCCCCCAATTTGCAATCCAGGCATGTGCCCTGACTGGGAATTGAACTGGCGACCTTTGGGTCTGCAGGCCAGCACTCAATCCACTAAACCACACCAGCCAGGACTAACTCATTTCTTTTTAATGCTGCATCATAGTTCATTGTCTGCATGCACCACAGTTTATCTATTAATCCACTTACTGAAGCACATTCTGGTAACATCCAAGTTCTGGCGGTTACGAATTACCTGCTGTAAACATCTGTGTGCAAGTTTGGGTGTGGACATAAGTTTTCAACTCTTTGGGTACCTACCAGGGAGTGCAATCACTGAATTATATGATGAGAGAATGTTTAGTTTTGTAAGGAAACTGCCAAACTGTCTTCCAAAGGAGCTGTGCCGTTTTGCATGCCCACCAGCCGTGAATGAGAGTGATTCCAGTGTTTGGGAATTCTCACAGGCGTGAGTGGACTACCACTGCGGTTTTAACTTGCATCTCCCTAATGACATATGCTGCGGAGAATTTTTCCTATGCTTGTTTGCTATCTGTATATCTCCTTTGGTGAGGTGTCTTTTCTGATTTTTGCCCATTTTTTAAGACTGCTTGTTTTTTATTGTTGAGTTTTAAGAGTTCATTGTATATTTTGGGTAACAGTCTTTTATCAGATATGACTGTAGCAAATATTTTCTTCCAATCTGTGGCTTGTCTTCTCATTCTCTTGAACCAATTATTCTTAAAATAGGCAAATACTAGCATAAAAATACTAAGGGGAACTCTTGCCATTTTATTATTTGTTCCAAACTTCTATAGTCATATTCCTTTTCAAAGCTATTCGTATTTCATGTTCATAAGAAAAAGCATCATGTCTAGCTTATTTTTAAAAACACCCAACAGCCTTGTGGACAGGTGAGCAACTGTACTGTGTTGAGGCCGATGATGAGGGTTACAAACATGGAATTGGATTGGCCAACAGTCTCCAAAGCAGATTTTTATACCTAACTCAGTGTTATAGCTCGGAGAACACTGGTTGGTCTTGGTCCAGCAGTGCATTACTGCTAAGAAGTGCTGGCATGTGCTTAGATTTTTCCCGTACCTTCAGACTGGACAATACAAACATCTAACCTATCACATCCTGGTTTTGGACCACTATTATCTGCCTTTTATCATGGGATGAGAAAGGTAGCCTATAGTTGTTGAATATCTCTTCTCTGTGTCTCTTTTTTACAGTGCAGCCTTTCAATCATCCCACTTCTATGCAGGGGCTCAATCCCAACTCTCTACCCCCAAAGGGGCTAATTCCTTGTCTCGTGTGCTCGTGGGCATTAACGCGGTCGCTTCTACTCTTTCTGCTGATCCAGCCCAAACCTTGGCATCTCCTGGGTTCCTGTGAGAGCCTTCACACTGGTCTCATCAGTTGGAGCTCAAACTCCGTCTCTTCAACCAGGCCACCTCCTGGTTATACTTTAGGTCTTAGCTCAAACACAGATTCTTGGAGAAAGCCTTTGGTAACCCCTCAGACTAGATATTCCTCTTCTTGTTCGTGAGCACAGTACCCTCTGCTTTTCCTCTGCACCACTTGCAAGCGCCACAGTTAAATACCTCCGCGCATGTGTATTTGCCTCCTCCCTCCTGTGTGCGCTGCACACACAGGGCTGAGGTCCGTATTGTTTAACGTTTGTGCTGCACTGTCTCCTGAGAAGTACTCTAAGCTTATTGACCGAGGGACAGATTTCTCAGGAAAGTCAGTGTGCCTTTTATTTTTTACCTCAAGATGGGACATATTCTACAGCATGGGTACTTGGTTTCAGATACAACGTTTGAGATGTTTAAATAGATACTCAGACCTCACTGGCCATCATTCTGGTATAACTGGAATTTCACAAGCAATGGGCTCTGCCTCTGAGCTCCTCTGAACAGTCTTTTGAAAGCCGGAATGCTTTATGTTCCACTGTGAACTCTAGAAAACCCCTCTCAGCTGTAAAATTCAGTGAAACCGGTGTGACGTTGCCCTTGTATTTTAATCAAGATGAACTTGAAAGGTGAACATTATAAGTGGGAGAAATTATTTATAATTTGGTAATAAAAGTTTATGTCTAACACTCCAAATTTCATACATCTGCTCTGTGCCGGCCCTGAGATATAAAACAATTGAAGTTGCCTTTACACTTGGCCTTATACGAAAGGTCATAAATTAGAATGATAGCACTGGTCCTCTTTCCCAGCTCACAAAATTTCCGTATTAACTTCTTCACCTCGAACATAAATGGTTACCCAGCCGCAAAGAAAAGAGTTGTGTTGGCCTTTATGAATTACAGTTGACGCAGGAAAGCTGTGGAACGTGTGCGGGATGCACCCACTTCCGTGAAGCCAAGTCTGCCGCTGTGAAACTCATTAACACTGTATGGCCAAGTTCAAATAAAGACAGGACAGTACATAAACATTTAGGAATATTTTAGATATCAGAAAATGAGATGTGGTTCTTTTAACTCTTAACAATGCATTTCCACACCTTTCAAGGGTTTTCTCTGCTAGAATACCTGCTACCATGTTTGTTTAAAATAAATTCAATTTTTAAGTGTTTCTAATGTGGTTATAACTGATAATGGGAACATTTTCATTTTTAAACTACAAAACACCCCACAATCCACTTCTATTATGACATAACATAACTAAATTCATCCCAAAATATTAATGAATTGGACCAGTTTTTAAAAAATGTTACAGCAAAAAAAAAAAAAGACAAACAAAAAAATCCCAGAGGTCCTTGAGTTTCTAGGACATATCAAATCCATATGCTTTTTTGGTGTAAAGATTGCTTTTTGCAAGCACTGTAGCGTGATTAAAGTGAAGCGTATTTTAAATGAGCAGGGCCAAGTTCAAGAACAACTTCAGCATCTTAGGCCTTCATCTAGGTAGAATGCAAAATTTTAAAACCAAATGTTACTTCTCTGTAACTTTTAGGAATTCCGGGTTAGTAAACATAATGTAGCTGAAATTACCAGTATGTTAGCATAAACCCTGTTATCTCAATTTTGTTTTTCTTAAATAGTTGGCTTTTTTTTTTGAGTGATTGATGTTTCCGCAGTTGTTGAAGTAAGAAGCACACCTGTTCTTACCTAAAATTCTAGGAGCAAAGACCATAGTTGTTTCTGTTGTAACGAAACCTGCACCAATGTCTGGACACACTTCTAGGAGGCCACCACACAGGGAAGGTGACCAGCTGTCTCAAAAACACAATGCTGTCCTTTTGTTTCCATGTCCATCTTAGAAAGAATTAGGGGAACTGGCAGCCATCTTCATAAACTCTATCTAGAAAAAAGAATGGTACCCTCTTACCTTGAGGGTCTTCTCACAAACTCAAGTGAGGAGAATCCTAACTGCCTTTATTAGAAAGAGAAGTAAGGTCTTTTGATTTACACTGAAGAATTGAGACAAACAGGTGGCAGAGGACACGAAACGTAGGAAGGACAAACATAGCCTCCAACCAGGTCAAGAGCCAGAACGGACATCACCATTTCTGGACTGAATGTAATCACACTGGCGCAAAGGGGGCGGGGCAGAGAGGGCGGTGGAGTGCCGAGTAACTGGCTAGATTACGGTCCATATTAACATTATGTCCAAATGACAACTTGTCTCCTTTTTAATAAACTTTAGGTACTTGTTCAGTGTCTGGCGAAGAAAAGGTACTCCTAAATATCAACAGATGAATAAATGACCAAATGGGTGAACCCTCAGTTGGTCCCAGGACAAGACCCCCGAGTACCACAGCTGGAAGAAATTAATAATAATAAATAAAATATGAAGGAAAACATAGTATATTGAAATTGACTCGAAATCAGAATCTCAGAACTTCCTGAGCTTCCCCCCCAACTGCAATCACACAACTAATTAATTAATAAACACATAGCTTCATCAGTGATTATCAAGTGCCTAAAACTGGTGTTGCTGTCCAAATCTTTTTGCACCCATTTTGACTCGGGCAGCAAAGACCTCAGAACCTTCACTGAAGCTTACTTTTCACTTTTCCTGCCTAGACAAAGAAAACACCAGCCAGCTCCGTAAGTTTCTCCTGAGTTACACATGAAGGAAAATGAAAGTCTTATGGATCCCAATTTCTTCCACCCAAATAATTTATTGAGAGCAAAATTCAAGAATCTACTTATCAAAATTCAAAATCAATAGAAAAAAAGAGATTCTGGAGGAACTCTAGTTGTAGAGAAAGTTGATTGCTTTTAAGAAAGGAATAAGACTTTTCTCTTCTTGGGGGTACACACATGTGTTTTTAAAATAATAGCTCATTAGCTCCCACGAGCTGGAGTGAGGAAGCCTTGGCTGAGGCCCGGGCAGGGCCGTTTCCCGTTGTTGAAGTGTCTGCATCCCTAAACCATGGGCGACTTCCCGTTGGCCCAAGAGCACCCGCCTCACTTAGAGGTGACACTCGACAGGGGGAGGCTGTGGGCTTCACACGCACCTGCATGAGGTGCTCTGTGACGCTTTTTTCCCTGAGAAGAAGAGCTGCTGAACAAAAGTGGAGCAGGGCTCATTTTTCTCCTGTGACCGTTTGCAAGGCCAACACCAACACCACAGCCGACCGTGTTGCCCCGACTGGGGTTGGCTAGAGCGTGAGGCCTGCGGGGGTCGCCAGGCACGCCGCCATAGCTCACCCATCCCTCAGCCTGAGAGAGCCCTGGCGAGTCAGGAACAGTGGCACGTGAGAGTCCCCTGGAAGACACTCTAGAAGCAGAGTTTCTAAAGAGAAGGGGGATGAAGAAGGGCTGAGTCTTCCCTCCCACGCGGAGAGTGGGCCCTGGCCAACAGGGAAGAGCCGTTTAAAGGAAAGAGTAGTCTTTGACATCCTCCCCAAGCTTCCCTGTTAAGGAGCTCCTCCTCCCTAGGCCCCAGGCCATCCCCCCAACCATGCTGAAATTCTCACCAGGGTGGCCCCAGCCAACTGACCTTGGCACCAGGCTCAGCACTTCTGCTCTCTAAATGTTCCCCAAGACAATTCCTGTGCCCTCAGCCTCTTTCCCAGTTTTTCAGCTTAGTGTCATCATGACAAAGACCTCATAAACCCACGATAATAGCAGGTACAAGATGTGATTTTGCCCATGAGTATTTTAATATGGTAGAGTTCCTTAACAATTTAAAGTATAAATCTCTTATTATGAAATGCTGGCATCCGTGCCAGGTCTGGGGAGGTACTGCAGGTATTTACAGGTGTGATGGCCTTTCCAGGCAAGAAGGAGATGTGTCCACTCGTTTAAAGGCACTGAGCAGCCTTCCCGACTCGCCTTCCCATTGCATGGGGCTAAGAGTAGACTAGTGAATAAGACCCCCTTAAACTCACCGCATGTGTGAGTGAGACAGGCAGTCAAACAAACTCTACTAACAAGTGAGGATTTGGGGATAGTCTTTAAAGATGTTAAGAACAAGCTTACATCCAACACAAAGGCTATTTTATTTATGAATTAAAGGTAAATTGCGGGTTAAGTATTCTTTTGCTACTTCTTAGACTGAACAATTAAAAGCAAAGGACTCAAATTATTGAAAATGTCTAATGATTTACCGCAAGAGCAAGTGTGAAATGCATGCATTATTAAACCTTGCTCCAGCTGAATTTTCTGAGTATGCCAGCCCACTGTTTAAGCCTGAATTTTAAAAACTTAAAAAAAGAGAGAGCATATTTTCAAAATTTGCTTATATCATACTCAGTTAAGAAAATGTATATTTATTTTTAAAAGTAATGCCATTACCAGAAGCCTACCTCTTTCCCTTTGACAGTAAAACAGAGTGCTTATCTTCATATTTTCATAATGAAAACTCCCCAACCTCAGGCTACTCTAGCAGATTTACAACCTTTAAGCAAGAGAGCTGACAGGCATTTTAATATGAAAGGAGATATGATGTCTTTAATGTACGGTGATGTCACTTCTAACAAGGGGGAAGCAGCCTTCCGCAGTGCAATCACCGCCACAAGGCCAGCCTGGCTGCTGCGGAAGAGACCTTCTAACCTAGAGAAAGGTCACAGATGAAACAGGAAAGACGGGACTCTCCCAACCCAGGTGGAAGGGCACTGAGTGAGGCCAAGGTCACAGGCCCATGGTGGGGGCGCATTAGCCGCAGGAAGTGGAAGGCAGGAAGTGTCTAGACAGAGTTGACCTTGAGAAGGGAAAAGGGAAGGCACGAGAAAGAAGGGAGTGTTAACATGAAAGCTGGATTGCCTGCTGACCATCCCCTTCCTCCTCTTTACCCTACCCTGAATAGGTCTCCTAACATGAAAGTGATCTCTACGGCCAAGTGGTCATCTACAGGGTGTGGGACTAAGGTGCCTGGAGAAATGACAGTAAGCAAAGGCTCGAAATTTGCAGCCCTTTATTTACAAATGAGGCCTTAAAAGTTTGGCACTTTATTTAGACAATATTGGTTCTAGCTTTGGAAAGAGCTTTAAATCCTCAGAGGCTGATACTCAAATATTCTTTTCCTGCGCCCTCTAGCCACGCGCTCTGGACTGAACAGGAAGAATTTTCATCAAATAATCTGAGAACTGCTACGTTGGTAGGCCCCATGCACCTGGGAAAGGTATTGCCCATAAAATCCCCAAAGCGCCCTCTGTTACATCAGAGAATGAGGCTGGTGTGGGGTCCTCCAGGAAAACCCTAATATTCAAACACTGGGCAGGTTCTAGCTATTCAAACAAACTTTCATTTGTTAAGCAAAATTTCTGGAGATACAAGGGTTAACTTAATAACATAGAAGATTTTGCCAGCTCAGAGGATAGCCAAGCATTTAAAAATTGCCAGTGCAATTAAATGTACTTCTCTTTAATTAAACATAGGTACATCCAGCCATTACACACTCAAAATTAAGTATCTAAGATTTATCATGTAAAGGAGCCAAACAGCAAAGGCAAGGGTCAGAATTGACCAATATCACAAAGGACTATAATATTTTCAAATCTGTTATTATCTAATTAATTTCACGGCAGTGAAACAATGGTTATGAGCCTGGGCAGGCAGGCCTGGGCTGTGTTCTACCTCCGCCACTTACAAGTTACATGATTCGGAAAAGTTACCTGCTCTATTTAGGCCTTGGTTTTACCATATGTGAGACGGAAATGAGCATTTTACTTATCTCACATAATTTCTGTAAGAATTAATTGAATCAATGAAAACCATTTGTCACAATGTCTAAAGCATGATTAAACATTTTATAAATGTTACCCCCATTACGACAACTACTATGATTAAAAATGAATAAATATACATATTAGTCCATTGTCTTGCAGCCAATCTCATTTGTAATACTTCAGAATACATACAATTACCTTAGGTATACAGTTTGTAAAGGAAATTATGTTCTCTCATGGTGCCCAACGGATCATATTTCAACCTCGAAAAGGCCACGAGTGGCCACAGGACCAGGGGCTAGTCATCCTTGCCTGATGAATCTGGCAAAAATAGGCACAAAGCTGTATTCAGTTCTTAACGGCTACTACTCCTTTTCAGGCCTGCCCTCTCACCTCCCATGCTACTGTAACCCGTGGCCTTCAAATTTTGATGTGCGTATGAAAATTAGGGGAGTGCATTTTCAACGTGGAAATTCTGGCTTAGTAAGTTTGGATAAGGGCCCGGGCATGCGCAGTTTTAATAGGCAGCCCCATTGGTTCTGATGCAGCAATACATTAATTCTATTTACAGAGAGACCCTAATAGCTGACTGGAGAAGTAAGCCCCACCTCTCACTTGTCAAGGATGACAAGATGGACTTTGGGGAGGGATATGCAGTTTCTGTGTTCTTTCTCGGTAAGATTCAGATTGCCTTCTGCTTAGAAGGGGTGTTCACATCCAGAGGATTTGAACGGGGCCAAGTGAGGGTCAAGAGAAAAGAAAAAAGGAAGATTTCTTAGGCTATCTCTTTCCTCTGTCCTAAGGGAAAGAGGTGAAGGATTTCTTGATGTTTCATGAGAATAAGAGAGGAAATAAGGACACAGTTGAAATTTTGGTATGATATTCAAGAGTATGTTGACGGCTACGGTATCTTTTGTTGTTGTCTCTTAGGTTCCAAGTGTGACGATAAGTAGTGGGTGCAATTTCAGAGGCAGGAGAGGTGTGGGAACCAAGCAAGAGCTTGGAACAGAGGTGGAAGGTCACGTTATACTACAGGGGCTCTTAAACTGAGGCCAGGGCTACTCTGGCAGAGCACGGGCCTTCACGGCCCCCACACCATAGCTTTTATGCCTTAGTAGCACCATTTTCTGTTTTTCATCATCTGTATATGTTTATAAAACTCACAGCAAGAATTTCACAATATTGTGAGGCATGATAGACAGCCTCGTTAGTAAAATACGAAGCCCAAACTTTCACTGAACTCTATTAACGTACTAAGGTTGTTTATAAATGACAAGCAAAAGAAAGCCTTGACCTCTGCTTTTCAATCCAGCATCATGGAACTTGGACCTCATCCCACCTACCCACAAAACAAGAAAAAAGCTAAAAAAATGAAAACCAGTGACGGTGTTTAGATCCATCAGACAATGGAGGTCATGAGGCAAACCTCTGCCTCAAAAGTTGGAGAGGCAGACAGGTGGAGAGAGAGAGCAGCTCACACAGAGCAGAAACCTCTCCGGGACCCCAAAACATAAGTGGGGGTCAGAAAACCTAAACTGTCATTAGTTAATTGCTGGAGGCTCAGCCAGGGAGGGCCCAGCCTACGAGGCCTCCACACTCATGTGAGTTTAACCGCCAGGAGATCCACACGTCCCCACAGTGAAGACTGGAGGAAAATCCCCCCATACTTCCAGCAGGCTGTGGGCAAAGGTAGTCGTTTTGAAAAAAATGAGAGCTCTCTGTTCTTCTTGGTAAGGCCTGCCCTCCAGGAACCTGTTCTACAAAAGTCTAACCAGCTGGGTTATACCAGAGCCTGATTGACCAGGGGAAGGGAAACACCCAACTCCAGCCACGTCCAGCCTTCCCGGCTCATCCGAGGGAGGGAAAAGAAGCCCCGAGAGGCACCTGTGAAGGTCACAGCCCGGGGGTGGGCTCACTAAAATGCTAAGACCTGATCCCAGAGTCATGCAATGCTTCTCCCTTCCCCATGTTTTACCAACAGGTCAGCAGGGCTGCTGTATGTCCGCAGAGGGTTATAACCGAAACAACCGCACATTTCAGGCTTCCTTCAGGAAGAAGTCTTAGGGAAAGCCAACAACAACGGGGTGAAAACAACAAGGCCACCAGAGAAAACTTTAGCCTCTGACACCTACAGCTGCAGCAAAAGTGAACATCGTGACTCCTAGCCAGGTAAACCCCTGTACTCTGATTGGGGTCACTTAGCCCCCTTCTTCATAAGTAGCTGCTAAGAAACCACATACTCCGTGATCGGCTGTGTGACCCTTCCTCTGAGTCCAGAAGGAGGTGGGATCCAGAGCCTCCAGGCCTGGGTGGTAAAGCTGCTGTAGCTCTTGCAGCGATAGAGCAGGCATGTTGAGTCATTCTAGAGCCGGTTCTTAACCTGGGGGGAGCCTATATAAGGAGTGGTGTTAAAAATCGGTGCTGGTTAACTTAGGTGACCGTGGTGAGGAGCAGGGCTCTTTACTGAGAGCGGGTGGGGTCAAGGGAATCCGTGGAGACACATAAAGTGGGTCTCGAGCACACATCTAAGCTTTGTCATTCAACCCGGCTTTCATGAGTAATAAAGCAGATGTTTTCATGTTCATCTAAGTTGTCTTGTGGTTGATTTAGAACCATCTGCACCTCTCTCAAGTGGTTCCAAGCTAGGAAGGGACTGTTGGATATTTCTGTTGCCTTTCCAGATCTCCTATCTGTGTTCTTCCTCCTGTCTGCGCTCCCGCAGCTGCCCTCGTACACTCTATCCACAGGTATCCCCGTGTTCAATTTCCAGTTGAATGGGATGCACCAAGAGATCAGAGGGTGAAGGAAGAACAAGGTTGTCAGGGTTGGCCGTGCCCCTTTAACAAAGAGCATACAGCAATCTCCTATCAAGCAACCCTCTAGAGCAATTCTCGAATGGTTCCAGAAGCCGCCTCCTTGCCCTGTCTGGTCTAGGAGCCCACCTCTGTAGCTCACACTGGGATGCTGCCGCACCACCCTGTAGGTTTCCTTTAACACAGCCCACACTTCCGTACAGCGCCCCTTCTTAAAGCTCGCCTGCATTACCAGCGTGAGCATGCCTTCTCTTTCCTGTTAGGACCCCAACTGGGACAGGTGCGCACAGGAGTCTAATTATCACCACAAAAGGAAGCCCTACTAGTTGTTAGTAAATTACTGGTAGTACTCTTTAACATATATGAAAGTAAGTTGTATTATCGGCTCATTGTTCCCCTGTCAGGAAATGAAGGACTGCACTTTTCCATCAGTCCGAGGCTCGTCAGCAGAGCCACTAGGGCCCAAGTGGGCGGTTGCTGGAATGGAATGAAATGCCAGGGTGCGCTCAGGGGAAATAGATGGAACTCTCATCTCCCACCCCCTGCCGGGGAAGAACTGGGACTCAGGAGGAAGTGAACACAGCTACTTTACTCTTTTTGGGATATTAGGTAAGTCCCAACATTGATTTTATTAAGGCAAAAGGAACATTAGTGAGTGACAAATGTCCATGAATACTTTGATCTGAATATAATTCAACCAACTACAACACTAGAGCTGTACATTTCAATACAGTAGCTACTGGCCACATGTGGCTCTTTGAACTTGAATTCATTAAGATTAAATAAAATTTAAAATTCAGCTGCTCCGTCACACCAGCCACTTTGGAAATGCGGAGGAATCGCGTGGGGCCGATGGCCGCGGTGTGAGACGGCACAGAGGCAGAGCTTGTCCATCACCGCAGAAGTCGTACCGGACAGCACCGCTCCTAGGAAAGGCCCCACGTTTCTCTGCGCTGCATTGTCTTTTAAACTACCGTGTTTATCTGACCTTTGTGGCACTACATTATGAGGCGCCAGAGAACTAGGCGAGCACGGGTGCGTGTTCTGTTACCTGGGGAAGCAGAAAAGTTCTGTACCGTGACCCTTTAGCGGAGAAAAGGCTTTATGGCGTTTTAGGAAATTTTCAAGTGTGCGTTTTAAAGTTTGTTGATTGTATTTTAAAAATAATGAAATAAGAAGATATTCACTCTAATTGAATAAGTATGTAGGTTTTTTTTTCAGATATTAGACTTAGCATTATAGCATCTTAATGTGCTTTAAAATTCATTCTTGGGGTGAAGATAAAATCTTAAAAGCCATGCATAAAATATTCAGAATTACTTTAGTTTTAGCATATTTGAAAGGGAAGTTACTTTTAAATAAAGCATGAAAACAAATAAATAAAGACACACAACTTACCTACTCCAAGTAAGGCAAACAAAAACCAACATGTTAGGTACTTAAACTTGAACTCAATTTGAAAACAACGGGAAAATTCATCACTAAGCATTCCAGCCACAAAAAGATCACTGATGAAGAAAAAAAGGCGGGGGGAGGGGAAATCCATGCAGAACTGATAACCTATCTCTGATATTAGAATTGATTGGTATGTGAATAAATCCAAATAAGTAGCAAGCTTAGCTTAGATAAGAGGTCTTTAAATTACCTTTTATGCATTTCAGTGCACATCTTTTATATATATATTGAGATTAAACCAGTTTGCAATTTTTGCTTTTAGGCTCTCAGACGGAGGAATTAGGTTTTCTCAGAAGGGCTGTCACCAGGGTTGGGTTGTCCTGACTACCTTCTCCTGGAAAATACGTTCAGTGCCAAACCACACTGGTGGGCAATGAAAGCACACTGTTGACTATTTTAAATTGGCATGCTGCTTTTTTGGAAGAAAAACAAAACCGAGGAATGTGGAAAAGGGATGTGATTAACATTTACAATCAGTTGACTTTAAGTCCAGGAGATCATCCCTGTTCATCGAAATAGGCCTCAATCAATCAGCCACAGGTCTTAAGCGCAAAGACCGAGGTCTCCCGGAGAAGGACCTCTGCCTCGGACTGGAACAGAGAAACGCTGCCTGAGCTTCCAGCCCGGGGCTGCCCTGCCTCACCCCCAGACTTGCCGGCCCCCACCCTCCTGTGAGCCAACGCCTTAAAATAAACCTCTTATTCTCTCTCCCTCACCCTGACTGATACAGAAGCTGCATCAGGAGACTGTGTCATCAGGAGACTGTGTCAAAGAGGCCGTGACCAGCGCCATCTAACCGTCTGATACCCTCAAGGGTCAAGTTCAGTGCGAAAGAAACACTATGAAACCAAATGGACATTTTTAACCCTTCCTATAGTGTTAACTTTTTTTTGAGAAGGCTTTCAATCTTTGGGAAGTGTTTCAAGTCAATAGTGTCACCTCCACACTGATGATTGTTCTTAGGGCTGCAAACGGAAACGGTGACTCTCTCATGTGTGTTTCTGACCGACTTCGTTTTTCTTTGCAGTCCTGATAGTCCCTGGTATTGAAGCCAGCGGGGTCAAGGAATTTCACCAGAATTCCCTTTGACTCGATCTTCACTTTCATCACCTGTAACACAAAGCACTGCCATTGCCTCCTTCTTGCTCACATCTGTCCTGTTGTATTTCTCCTGGTCTGTTTCCTTCGGTGTCACTGTTGCAGGCCTTCACTCCCCTCTTATCTCGGGAGCACAGCAGGACTTCGGTTGGGTGGCTGCAGTGCGTGCACATGGGGGCTCTCGGGCCCCCTGGGGAAGAAGGGTTCTGGGGGAGGAGTCAGGCACATGCCGTGGTTCGGGGACTACCCCTCAGGCTCAGAGGGCGGGAGTCCCCAGTACAGTTTGGGTCCCTCTGCCCCTACCTGCCCCCAGGCCAACATCACGCTTGTGCCTCAGTCCTCTGGAGAGAGAAAAAGACCAACAGGGGCCTTTTTCACAACCTCCCACAACCTTTCTGAGACTCTGGAAATCTAAGGGAGACTTCAGCTCTGAGCAAATGCAGCAGAATATATATAAGGGGGTTAGAGGATGCTGCCCACTTTAGCACAGAACATGGAAGTTTGGCTTTTATGGCTTTCAGGCAGTGGTGCGCTGATACATTTGGACCACCAGCTTTCTGGAAAGAAATAAGTAAAAGCCCAGATTTGTAGAACTTGGGGATTCTCATGGTGCGGCTCTTCCCACCAGCTGCAAGCTTTAGGCACGGCGTCATTGCACACAGCGCAGGAAAGACAGACTGCCACGCAAACATGCACAGCGTCTCACTCTGCAGGAACGACAGAGGCACGTGAACCTGAAGAACACCAATCGTGGTAAAACAATTAGGGACTGATTAATTTTGAGTATTTATTGTCTCTGTTTTTAATGTAATTTATTTAATTGCAAATATACGTAATTTAGTTTTTTATAATGCCCGTGTTTAACAACCACAGGCAAAATTCCTGACTGTGTCACAACCAGCTTTTGTCCACCTGTCCTCAGGCCACTGCAGACCACTGGCTCAGGGGCCTGGGGAGCACTCCCAGCACCCACAGTCCGGGCTCTGACAGCTCCCACTGTGTCCGGGTCGGCTCCTATTTACTGAGTTTAACCGAGAGCACTCCTGAGCAAGGTCAGCTGCCATGAGCCCACAACTTCCATTCATCTCTGTGAATGAGGGCTTCGTTATCTCTGCTCTGTGATGGAGCAGAACAGGGCAGGCTCTGGGAAGTCTCGCACTTCATCAGCGATTCCTTCTTGTCGGCCTTTCTTTTATTTTAATGTCTTTACTTGCCAAAAATGCCTAATGAACTTGACTCATGTCTCCCAAAGTTCCGTGGCTAGAACTTGCTTGGTTTTTAAACCTGACCATCTCATTTTCCCAAAGGGAGCGTTTTATTTTTGCATTTTTTTCTTATTAAAAAAGCAATCATGCATTTATTTCAGGAAAAAATGTAAAAATATAATTAAATAAAAATATAGAGAGCGAACCTACCCACGAAGAGAGACAACACCATCGATGTCATGACCCTGTTTTCCTGCACTCGGACAGCTCCGGGCCTCTTACCTGAGCTTGCCTGACGGTTGGAAAAGTTCGCTGTACCTGGAGGACAGTTCTTAAATGGGTTGCCTTTTCTGTTTGTGTCTTTCTTTGGGCGGGGCAGGGGGGGCAGGAAGGGGGAGGGGTTAGAGCAAAGCTGGGCAGCTCTTTTTCACTTACACATTATTTAAACTAGTGAGAGTTCCCACCCCGCTCCTACAGACCACCTTCACTTCCTTTAGCCTTTCAGTTCATTTGAGGGCAACGCTTTGGTATTTTTCCATAAGGTTTCTCTCCTCTCTGCAGCCATCAGAGCCACCTTTCCCAGGTCCGGACACCAGCACAGGAGCAGGCGTTTCCGGTCCGTCTGTGACCAGGGTTCCCTGACTGTCCAGGCAACCCCAGCTTCGGGGAGGATGGAGGGCCCCTCCACACTTCCTCACACCCGCCTGTATATCTCCTGCTTGGACAAGAGAATTTTCACTCTAACAGAAGAATCCTGGGTCCCCAGAATCCCATCATGCTCATTTCTTTCCCAATAAGAAAAAGCATAGCATGGAACACGCTGCCTGGTGATTCAAGCGACAGTTCCCTGGAGCGAAACACGAGGTCCTAACTTCAGCCACACTGCCCACCAGGAGGGACCTTCATGGACATGCCGTGTCTTTTGCTTCAGTACCGTCTGAGCCAGGAGGGCACTGGCACCTTGCCTTGTTGAAATTGGCCCTGCTCCTTGTTTGAGTGGGCATCCCGCCCTCCTAATGGACGGGTGTGAGTGCAGCCTCGCTAGAGGACCAGCATGCACATCAGTCCGGGCAGGAGAAGGGTTTCAGCCCAGAAACAGCAACACAGTGCTGAGTTCCTATGCCTGGGACAGAGGGAAGGCGGTGTCAATGTCACTGTGCAGCTCGGAGTTGGATTTATTTTTAAGTGCCCCAAATAGCTGAAAAAACAAGGAAGGTATGGGCCTGAGGAGGGACAGGAAGGGGCAAGGCTATTGACTTTCAAAAGCAATGGTTATATCTGCCAACTGGGGTGCAAGAAGGTTTTTCACCTAAGTAGTCCCTTGACTAGAGGACCTTGCTAACTGAGTAAAGTACTCAGATACAGAAATCAGATCTGCTCTGTAGTGGGTCCCCAGGGTAGTCACCGCTGGGACGGCTGAGGGTGGATGTGAATAACCGCTCTCCACCTGGGGAGTGACTCCTTTCCTTCTCGTCCTCGATGCTCCAGCCACACCAGGGGATCACCCAGCGCTGCAGCAAGCGGTCCAGCAGGCCCGCCATCGAGAGCATGGCCATCAGCACGTCAGCCCTCCCGTCACTTGTATATGTGGGACAGCAGAGTCCCCCCAGTGGACAGACAGCTCAGTAACAGCCCAATTTAATGCAGACAAGAGAAAACAGACCATGTTAGACTAAGAAAGGTTTTGGAGAGGGTTCTGAATGTGGGTCAGCCCAGGCCACCCCTTACTTTCCTCTGTGAGTGGCAATGACCTTCTTCAAACAGCCTGAGGATAAACAGCCCAGGAGAAAATTAATGTGAAGGACTCAAGCACTTAATAACAGAGATACTGGGTCATGAAGACATAGGACCTGTATCAGATTGCTGGTGAAGATGGAATTTGTACCTCAATGTAGCCATAGGTCTCAGGATAACAAAGGCACTTAACAGTAAAGAAGCTTTGATTGAGCTTCAAGGAAGTACTTGTTGGAAGACTCTGAAAACTCACCCCGAGCTATCGCATCACTATTGGAGTTGATTGACCGCGTACCAGGATACGGGCCCGTCACTGCAGCCTCCCTCCGTTTTCCAAGTGACTCTTTTTATTAGCAATTGAATTTCTGTGCTGAGTAGGAACAGAAGAAGCCATTGCTCTGAGCCTAATTTTCCATCATCGCTCCCTTCTGGATTGTGAAAGCGCTTCATGTTTTTCTAATATTTAAGTCATAAAGACAAAATGAAAAATTATATGATGGTTAAAATAAATGGGAACATGTTTATCTCATTCTTAGTTTCTCTCTACCTTTTTTTAGGAGCATTTTTAAAAAGTCCACCTAAATGAAACAAAATCAGGACAGGGTTGCGGGAACAAAACCAAAAATGTCTTAGCCTCAGCTGAATTAAAATGACTGGAAATGAGGTTGTTTGCTTTTACCAAAAGGCCCCAATTAGTCACTCGAAACCAATTGGAAACATTGAATTCGGAAACAAGAGCCAAAAGAAAAGCTTCCGTGTCATCCTTGGGGATAGGATTAAAGAAGAGGAAGAAATATGATGATTGGACTGCATTTACTGAAAGGTAGGCAAAATTATTGGAGTTTAATGATTCTACATGCAATGTCTTCGAATGCTGGATGAATTCTAAGCTTCTTGCATAGAAACTTACATCCACAGTTCCCAGTAGTGCCATTGGAATGACTTATTCATGTGGATATTGCCTTAGTGTGGCTTCAGATCGCATACATTTTGATCAGTCCAATCAACTCTCTCACCCGATTGTCACTGAGCACCTCTCCACGCAAACAGCACTAAGGTTCCAGATTGGTGGGAGCGACGTGTAAATTTTTCAAGGGTTTTCTCTTCGAGACACTAACTAAAGATCCAAGGAGGGAAGCAGGTCATTTTCCTCCTTAGGTTTCCTCATGTGACTTGTTAATTTAATAACCTTCAAAACCCCAATTCCACGCTGCCTAAAAATAAATAAACAAAATCTTTTAAAAAATGAAAATAAAATGAAATTCCAACTCCACAGTTACTTGTGATGTCCCCAATGTTGCAGCTGCAGCCTTTCCTTTCACGATTTCTCCTCCTGAGACAGGGATGGCACGTGACTGACGACTCACTCAGGGTGGAGTTTCTCCCTTCGCAGTCCTGACCTCTCAGACACGCACCAACCAGTTCCGTGCAGAGGGAGGAATGATTTCTTTTTCCCCAGCGGCCCCGTTCTCCACGACGCTGAGCCCAGTTCTCAGCGCTGGGCACCGTGCTGGTCAGGCACGCCCCACCAGTCGGGGATCACAGGCGGTTCCCTGCAACCGCGTTCAGGCGTTTCCTGAACCTGTCTCGACTCCCCGGCAGCCCAGGCCCAGGCTGGCAGCTGGCGGGGTCCGTGAGGCGCCTTGTAGCCGTACACCATCTGGACACACAGAGTAAGACTTCAGCTCGTGAGCCCCACTGAGGGACCCCCTCCCTTGGAATTTCCCTGTGTCTGCTCACTTACGTTTGTGTTTATGTCCTCATTTCCTATTTTCATAAGGACACCAGTCACATTGTCTTAGGGCTCATCCTGACAACCTCCTCTTGACTTACTACACATGCAAAGGCCTTGTGGCCACCGAAGCTCCCCGTTCTGAGGTCCTGGGCGTCAGGACTTCAACGCATCTTTTTTGGGAGACACAATTCAGCCCATAACACTCCCTCTCAAACGTTCATCCAGTTCATCTGTTTTCGCTCTACAGATATGTTTAACTGAGTACCTACTGTGTGCCACACACTAGCGAAGCACAAGAGAGAGAAGTGAAGAACACCAGTGAAGTCATGGTACCCGTGGGAGGTAGGGGAAGGTAAAGGGGGCCAAACGGTGACCGGAGGAGACTTGGCTTGGGCCGGTGAGCACACAGCACAATATATAGGTGATGTAGTATAGAAGTGTGCACCCGAAACCTATGTAATTATGTCACCAATGTCACCCCAATGAGTTCAATGCAACTTTTAAAAGACTTACATTGTAATAATCAAGGCAGACACCAAACAAAGAAAATGCGGTGCGAGTTAGCATCCATGAGCAGGGTCTCTGGGAGGACTGGCACGAGCAGAGACTGCTTCGGAAAAGGAGGGACTGAGCGCGGAGGTGGTCCTGCCTTTCCTCATGGTTCGGTTCTTATTACTTCCTGTAAGATACCACAGAAGTGTGCCTTTGTGTGTAACTCCATTTCAATTGCCTTTTTATTACAATCCAGAGTTCTAACTAATATGAGTCTGTTGTTCCATTTTACAGATGAGCAAACTGAGACTTGGAGAAGTTAAGTAGTTTATGTGAGGTCCCATGGCTGATAAATAGTGGAGCCAAGATTAGATATGGGTCTAAGAGACCAAAAACAAAAAATTTCATTACACAAGCCATAGACTTCTTTTAGCTGCTAGATCCAGCTATGCACTATTTCCATGAAATATGGTTGGACAGAAAAAGTAAGCAAATTTTTTTTAAAGGAGTAAGTAAATATATATCAGCCAAATATAAACTAAATGGCATGTAAAATATTTGTTAAAATGTATATTTTAATCAGGAATCATTAGTGTAATGTGAAATAGTATATATTGATTTTAAAAATACAATATACAAAGAAGATAAAAGAGCCAAGAACTATTTTACACCAAACAATAGTGATCAAAATGTGTAGAAAATCCCCAAAAGTTAGAAATGTAAGGAGAATTGTCAGAACAACAATCCTAATGGGAGACTAATATTTTCAAAACTTGGCAGGTCAAGAAGTCAAAATCTATAACATTCTAGAGCATTTGAATCACAAACAATTAATAAGCAAGCCAACACACAATAACTACACATTTTTCCAAATCCCCATGAAACATTAAAAATTTTACTATGTATCAGGCCATGAAGAAAATCTCAATAAACTCCAAATATTATACACAGCCACATTCCCTGATCATTATGCAAGAAAACTGGATGTTGAGAACAAAATATATCTGAAATAAATCTAACTGTATGGGGTAGGGAGAGATCATTTTTTAGGCATTCTTTTTAGAAAGAAAACTAATCAGAACGAGGTACATCTACAAATGTGGCTAAATATATTCCCAAATTATATTAAATTAAGGTAAGGCAGGTTGTAAAACAATTTAATTTTTATGTAGCTAAAAGAATATTCACATATATGGTATTAAATACATAAATAACTTTTCTGGAAGAATGCACAAGTAGCTGTTGACCTTGGCGATCTCAGGAGAAAGGGGATAGAGTTCAGGGACAGGAGGGGGAACACTGGAGAGAATTTAAATCACACACAATTAACAGGCCATCCAATCCACAAAATTACACATTCTTTCCAAATCCCTACTGAGTATTTTTGAAAGTTTATTATGTAGCAGGCAATGAAGAAAACTTTAATAAATTCCAAACACTATATATAGACCACGCTCATTAAATGAAATGAGCGTAGCAGAGCAAAGGCGAACAAAGTTTGCACATGAAAGACCACTACAGACCACACTCACTTATGAATATCAATAGAAGTATCCTACATAAAATATGAGTAAACGCAATCCAGCGGCATACTGAAATAATAACGCACCATGACTAAATGGGGTTTGTTCCAAGAACATAAGAAAATCCCAATATTAGAAAATTTAATGTAATTTCTCATATTACTGCATGTGAGGAGAAAAGCCATATGATTATCTCCACCGATGCTTAAAAGCATTTCATAAAAATCATATATCTTCCAGATCAAATTCTTAACAAAACAAGGTCAGATGGATAATTCTTCAACATGATCACTTGCCTACAAATCTGTAGATATGGAGATAGATGTCTTTCCTCCAAAACCAAGGACTAGACTCTATTGTTTGAAATGTACCGGGACCTCTCAGGCTCACCAATTGGCCAGGAGGCCCCTTTAGAAGCTCTGTCAACCTGTGTCCCAGCTGACATAGGTCTCTCTTGGGAGTCCTCAGCAATCATCAACAAAAATTCATTTTCAGAGCAACATGGATACCCCCAGGACTGTACTTTTTGTTTGGAAGCCAGGCATTAACTTGCCTCCCTCCCAAATGTGGGGTGACTTGCCCTTCGGGGGTGGGTGTCACAAGATACCTTCCAGCGTTTAAGGAAACACCATGAGTAGGTATCACATAGCCTTCAGACGACTGTGGAGGCCTCTCCCAAACGAGGTGCTAGTTGTTACTCAGGGCTGCTTCCCAGATAGATATCTCATTACCTATGCATCCTTGGCGGGCAGTCTTCCCTATGATAGGAGATAGGAGGGATCCAATTAGAAAAGGTAGTATAAAATGCAGCCCTCACTCTGGCTGAAGCGAGCAATGATACCGCCCCCCGCCCCCAGCCCTGGAAGGCATTTTGGTCAGCCTCAGCTCACTGGCCTGGCTTGTTAGGCAAGACACACTCGCCCTAGACTTCCTCCTCTGGTCCAGCAGAAATCTGCACAATTACTAGTACATTCTGCTCTACCTGGAGTAATGCCATGGCCAAGGAGAAAGGCCAGTGCTAAAACTTCAGAAGGAGGCCGCCTGGCCTTCTCAGGTAGCCCCCGGTGGTCCGTGAGATTACAGCTGGTTGGCCCGGAGCTCGGGAGGGCATGGCTGCAGTCAACACTGCAAATTGCCTTCATCCTGCCACTTGGGATTGTGTTCACTGTAGCCTTATTTGCGTCAAAGTAGCCTCATGAATGCTCTATGAGACAGATTCAATGGATTTGGCCCCAGCCTCTGACACTCAGATAACTCAGAATAGCCAATGAGGCAGCACACTGAGAAGGAAATTCTCCAGAAGCCAAGGTAGTATAAAACAAGGGGTGCAAACTAGTGAGAGGAGATTCTCTACCGATCTGTTGCACCGCTGCCTGTGTGGAAGTCAGGTACCAGTTACCCTTAACTTCAGACTCTCTTTTCAAGGATGCTTGTAGAGCAAATAGTCTGAAGATAAAGCTGTGTCTCCTCCCAGGGCAAAGGATAGGTTTGCGTACAGTCTTGAATGATAAAGATAATGTTTCCCGCGGGGGAAAAAAAAGATGAGGCATGTTTACTGCTTAATAGAGAAGATTCAAGTTCCTGAAGCTCAGGGTCCCTGTCTTTGTCACATGACGCTTGGGTTGCACCTATGTGGGTCCGTCTGCATCACTGCCATAGGACTTCTAGGAGCAAGGATAATTGACACAAATATGCTGATGTTTGTGCTCACTGCTGTGTCGAGAGTAAAGAAGTTCTTTGTCTTTGACCTGGGAGTCTCCTGTCCTCCGTCAGCGTCCATGAAGCCAACTCATTAGTTTGCAAGGAGGGCAACATTTCAAGCCCTTTATACTTCTTGACGATGATAGAAGGTGAGGACTGGCTTATCTAGCCCAGCTTACAGAAGGAAAACATTTCTAAAATAAAAATACTGTGGCTTCTTGTGTAATGAGACCTCATGTTACTGATATCCCTTAGACCTGGAGGAATTGTCAAAACCTTCCCAAAGTTCCCTCCAAACTGGATGTCTAGACCCCCACAATCCAATCTGCATTACTCCATTCCACGATTTCCAAGGCTTCCTTAGACACAACCTTCGGCCTTACTTGAGGAAAGTGTTTATCTACTACGCAAAACTTCTCTCAAGGGATATCAAGCCATTTTGTAAAAATGTGATACTGGTTTCTTCATTTTTCTTCTGGGGATTTCAATAGCCCTGAGTCCCTGGAAATAAAACTCTTCACATCATTCATCCATCTATTCATTTACCAAAATCTGTAACACCTTGTATACCCAAAGCATAGTAAGTGCTCAATAACTAATTCTTGAATGAGTAAATCCCAGTCTAGTTAGAAAATAGCCATCAATCAAATCAATACTCGAATACTATATAATTATCCTGTCTCTGCTTCATCAGTCCCTTCACTGGCCCAAGCATCTCAGCTTGGTTCCCTATCTCAGCATCTTTCAACCAAGCACATGCCTGCTAAAGGGACCCCCCGACTCAGCTGACCTGCACACCCTAAGCCCAACCTTTGATCACTGCCTCCATATGCATCCAGTTCCCATCAGCACCTTGTCTTTCAATTGACTTCACAGAAACAAGGGTCACATTAAGCTTCATGATACAACAAAACTGTAGAAGATGACAAATAACAGAACTGGAACGCCAGCTCCTCACAGGGTCTTTGGTGATCGCAGCGTGTTCCTGTACTAATTGACCCGGCTAACAGAAAATCAGCCAGCCACCAAGAAACGTCTGGTGGCCAGGAGAGACCTCATGTATTGTAGTGAATACTGCTACCTTTAATCATACTAAAGTAGTTGCTGTTTGCTCACAAAAGTGTTGATTGGCATTGCAAAATAGCACTTACCAACCACTCTATACCAAAGCATAAAAATGTCTGTGTTTTAAACCTCCTCCTCCATCATTCAGATCAGAAGAGGGATGTGACTTTGAGAGGCGGAAATATGTGACTGGCATTGAGTGTGGCACAAAGCTATCCCACGTTCAGGCTCTGATACCGGGCAGGGTAAAGCGCCAGTTCTGGTCAATGCCAGCCGAATTTGCTGTCAATACTGAGATAAATCCATGACAGGGTAAGAATTGCTGTCTACCACAGAAAACTGCTTCTTGTTAGTGACATTACTTTGCTGTTCTGTGACCTCCTTCTAGGGGTGACGAATAATATGACAGGCCCTTTGTGAGCTTGTCCAATAAAATTTATAGTTCCTTGCAGTGAAATGAAGCCGGATGCTGCAGCACTGCTGATATTTTCTTAGATATGAACTTGAGTCGATCTGGTTATGATGCTATTTTGATTGGAAAAAATAAATGATTTCTTCTTGGAGATATGATTTTTAAGTCTCTGAAGTATTCTGCACTTCACCCGGGCTTTCTCTTTCTGAATTAGAAATTCAACACTAAATACAGTGACTCATGCTTGCTTGAGAACCTCTTATCTGGGGAGTTTATATTTTAAGTTGCGTAGATCTTTAGTTTCGAAATTGCAAACAAAACAGGTGCTAATGTGAGTGGTGATTGAAACAAGAGTGCACTCACCACTCTCTCCACGTTACTGTGAAATGACAGCAACAAGAGCATAAGAGCACAGCAGGGAGGGCGTGTCTGTGGGTGTAATGGGAAATGTTGGCGAAGCCCTTTGTTATTGAAAAGACAATCCATAAAGCCCCCCTGAAAAAAGCTAAATCAGGAGAAAGGTTCTCCTTCCTTCTCCTTTTTTCTTTTTCTTTCTTTCTTTCTTTTTCTTTTTCCTTTTGCATCGAATGAATGAGAGGATTTCACAGAGTTCACGAGGTGCAGAACCAGGGACCCACCGCAGCCGGCTGTGCCAGGCAGCCAAACCGAGGACAGAGGACACGAGCGACGCTCATTGATCGTGTACACCCTGCGGGCCGCGCAGCAGACAGGGGTCGGAGGAGGCCTGCGGACTGACTGCTGGGGCTCAAAACCCAAACAGACTGTGCTCAGGCTTCCTCTGAGCGGGTTTCCATGGGCGAAAATGTAGTTACCAAGTTCAGGCTAAAAAAAAAAGGCCGGCCAGTAGCTGATCATTGTACCCAGGACCCAGCCTAGTCAGGGACGAGCGAAGTACCGTGCCGAACTCTGATTCTGGAGTATGCTCCCGGTCTGATAGCCACAGTGGCAGACTAATTGTCATATTGGCACCAATGTATTACTTTGCTCCACAGCCCTGCGCATAGTCCCACCATGAACCAAGAGGAAGACGGCGAGGAAACCCTTCCCTAGAAAAGCAGAGAAGAGGACCAGAAAGCATGCTAATGGCTGGCAGTCTCCCACAGTATCTTCCTCTCAGCCAAAACTTTCCAGTTTATCTGCCAACTTGAAATAGCGGTGAGTTTTTACTTTTTCTCTTAATTGTTTAAGGTGTCAAAAGGGCAAAGTGAATTGCCCGGACAGGGCAGCAAAGGTGACTACTGGCTATAACGTCCCCTTTCTGGGGAACTTGTGTGCCTGTCACAACCACGACCTCTTTCGAAAAGATTCCTCTGCAGAGTTTGTGTCCAGCCACGGCCGGAGCTCCCTGGGCCAGATATGGGTGTTGGCCATCAACTTGCCCAGGAGGCAGTACAACACAAGAGCTCCGCCCCTAAAGGACATTGGATGAGCGTTAAGAGCCCAACGAGGAACTCGTTTTGAGAGATTGAATGTGAAGCACTTGGAGAGAGTCAGCGGGCTGGAGCGACCAAGAGACACAAGCACAAAAAGAAGGCAGTGCGCGCAAATTGGGTGGCAGTAGAAGCTGAACAAACAAATCTTGAGATAGAGAAGATTAATAATAGTTACATAAATAGTCCATTGTAGTAATAACAGGAGCAGAAACAGAAGCTGAGAGAGTAGAGAATTAGTTCGAGGAAAAAAAGTACGTGGAGTTAAGCAGAGTGGAAAACCTGAATCGCGAGTGTGGCCAACTGCTAGGAGTAACCGTGCGTCATTAGGCAGACTGAGAGCTTTCATTGCGTCCTACACGGCAATAACGTTTTAGTTCCCGAGGGGCTGAGCTTGGGTTACTTTGCCTTTTTCTAGGTCTCCTTACTTCCCTGTGTAATCTTACAAGAAGCCCTGTTAACTGAGATAACAGACTGCTCTACACCGCTTACATCCTTACAGGATGTAACACCCTACCTAGCACGTTTCAGGTCACCTCGTAAATGGGTCGGATCTCCAGACCACACCTGTTCTAACGAGCAGGAGCTGCCACGTGTTCCAACCTGTCGTTCTCTTCGAAGAGGACCTTCCAGTATGGCCCCGCCTCTACGACTCCTGCAAACTTCACTGCAGAGATAGGGCCGCTTCCCCTGTTTTTATGGGACGTATTTCCTTCTTTTGCAGACACGTACCTCACCAAAGCATCTGGGGCACTCTAAATTTCTGCTCTTTGACTCCAGTCTGCATGGTGTCACCTACCTAGTGGTCCACTGTGATGCCCTAGGGACGATGAGATATTCAAGGCACTTGTACAACATATTGTGGCATAGGGCCTGAAAATTGGCATAACCTTGAGGCAAAATACTGAAGGTGGTCTACTGTTCCGACCAGATGAAAGCAAACTTGACTGCTCCCTCTGCTTCATGGCACATGGCCGGGGCCAGCAAAGCAGGATCTGAAGCTAAAACCTGGCTTGTTGCCTTTTTTATTGTATTAACAGCCCTTATTTTTGAGAACAGTTTTAGATGTACAGCAAAATTGAGCGGGTAGTACAGAGAGCATCTTCTTTCCCAAGATTACATTTATGGTATGTTTGTTAGAGCTCATAAGCCAATATTGATGTATAATTTCTAAATAAAGTCTATGGTTTATTCAGATTTCTCTAATTTATTTTTTTTTTCTATTCCAGGACCCCATGCAGGACACTGCATTACATTTATCTCCTTAGGCTGTTTATGGCTAAGACTGTTGCTCAAAATTTCATTGGTTTTGATGGTCTTGACCCTTTTAAGAAGTAGTGGTCAGGGATGTTGTAGAATATGCTTCTGTGGGAATTTGGTGATTTTCTCATGATTAGAAATTATGGGTGGGGGGAAGAATATTACAGATGTCAAGGGCCATTTTTATGACTGTTGACCTTGACCTCAGTCACCTGGCTGAAGCCGTGTTTGTCAGGTTTCTCTGTGATAACGTTGCTTTTCTCAGTCTTTCCATACTGGTCCCTTTAGAAAGGGGTTGCTGTGCATAGCCCGTGCATTTCCTACACGCCAAGCTTCATTCTCACTTAATTCTTACACCTGTCCTAGGAGGTAGGGATTATTATCACCATGTCAGAGATAATAACTACTATTAATTTCACATCACAGACGAGTAAATGAGGCTTACAGAGATACATCACACCATTTTTAAAAAGCAGAGACAGGGTTTGAACCAACGTCTCTGATTTTTAAAATCCATCTTTGAAAAAGTATTCCACTCCACCTAAGAAGTGAATGCACCTCCGCACAAGCAGAGAACTCGTTCTCCCTTCGAAGAGGCTGCACAGCAGAGAGCTAAGGTGACCGAGCCCACTGCCGGGCGGGGGCAGCCCCAGCCAGGATCAAATTCTCAACTTCGCTCTCTTCCTGGAGAATTCCAATTAGCCTTCTCTCCCCCGTTTTGGGTGAGCCTTCCTCTTCTCTTCCCTGAGAAAGTTCCTGTCTTACCGGGAGGGTTCACGATAGCATGATGACATTGTGGCAGTGGTGTCCCTGCAGCAGAAGGAGAAGGAAAGGCCTTCTCTACACAGCTGAGCGCATGGGAGTTGCTTGCCCACACATGGCACCTCCTTCCCCTGGCACAGAGTCAGAGGCAAACCAGCCCTGCGAGGAAGGCAATAGCTCGGTGGTCAGGCAGCCCTGCCTTCTGGTGGCTTCCCATGCAAGAGCCTGGTGACCTTTGTTAAGTCACCCATCATGCCTTGGGTTCTTCATCTGTAAATGAGAACAGGACCTTCTCGTAAGTAGCAAGCGCATTAGAAATAGCACTTGGAGAAGACCCAAGTCATAGGAGGCCTATGACAAATGGGAGCCATTGTTATCCACCCTGATGTTCAGGCTGCTGTGTGGCTTCATCCTTCAGGTACAATTACGGATGGTGCTAATGGAACAAATCGATATTTTGCATTTAAATTTTGTGCACAGTTTAAATGTCCTAGTCATTGGGAAGGTGGATCCCCATGACTCCTCCAAATTTTTAGTTTGGGCTGGAGCTTTGTTGAACAGCAAGAGGGTCAACAGACAAGGTGAGGTGCCCAAAGCCTTTCCCATAGGCACATTGTTAGGGAGAAAGGGGTGGACTCTGGCCAGCGCTTCTCTGTCAGGCTCTGAATTAGCGGCTCTGGAAAGAATGAATACAGGAGCCTTAACACCGAGCTTTCTGCGCCCTTTCGGCTTTTCTTGACATTGTTCCCTATGGTCTAAACTCCTCAAACCATCACCTCCTTTTTTATTATATTGCACTGTGAGTGACTGAATGCCACCAATAATTGAAATAAGCCTGCACACACTTCAGTGTCAGGCACAAGGATATGAGCTTCTCATACACTGTCTCCCTGACTTCTAGAACAAACCAGTGAGCTAGAGACCCCATCTCTGAAATGACTGAACAAGTTCAAAGAGTTAAGTCATTTGCCCAAAGTCACATAACTAGTCTGTTGCAGAGCCAAGTCTATCAAATTTCAAAGCTGATGGGGGAAATTAAAACATTTCCCAAGTCTGCTTTTTCTTGGGGCTTTGGTTTGCCTTGTTTTGTTTGTTTAACTTGCTTTCTTCATCAGCCTGATAACTGCTCCGGTGTATATGTAATACCCAGTTTACATGGAAACAGGTCTGACTGAGCTTTACCTTCGCCGGGCCCTCTAGGATGAGGCAGTGGTCTCCTCTGGGCTCCCACAGTGTCCTGCACAGTTGACCACGGTCCTTGCCACACTGACTGAGAACTGTGGGCATTTGCCCTCCAGCCTCCCGTTCCACCCAGAGCACCACAGGGCAACGTCGCCTTTGCTCCCACAGCGGATCACACCACAGTTGGTACCTTAGCAGGGGCTCAGGGCAAACTGTGGACCGGAGTGGCAAGAGTTCACTTTAGCACGAGTCTTCAATTCTAACATTAACCCGAAGCCACAGGTCAACTTTAGAACTGAATACTGTCCTAAAGTGGAAACCTTAAGACACAGAAAGACCAGTTATCCCAACTTCATTTGGTGAGGTGTGTGTGTGTGTGTGTGTGTGCGTGTGCGTGTGCATGCGCGCATGATATGAGAGTAGGTACTACAAGCTTTCTCTCTCCTCCTACCCTACTAATATTCCGCACACCAGTAGGCCCATGGAATTTTCATGTCTTCTCATGAAAATCAGACACTTCTTTATTTCCTTTAAATGAAATCCCTCATTTTCTTCTCCCCTTCTCTTCTTTATTTCCTGTACTTCACACAGGATAGGAGCCCTGGCACCACCTTAATTAAATTATGATGGAATTCAGTTTGTCTCAGGTTGGAGGCGACGAGGAAGACCAGATAAGACTGTTCAGTTGAAATGACCAATCTAGCCCCATTTTTCTTTGAAAATAATAGCATAAACTAAGATTATATAGCATGTACCATGTGCCAGGGACCATGCTAAGCACTTCAGTTACATTGACTTATTTACTCTTTACAACAACCTTATGACGTAGGTACTGTTATTATCCCCATTTTACAGACAAGCAAACCGAGGAACAGATGGGAGAAGTAACTTCTCCAGGGCCACACAGCCAGTAAGTGGAGTCAGAGGATGAAACCTGGCAGGCTGGCTCAGAGCCCTGGATGGCCCAGCCCTGCTTCCTACCACTCAGGGCTTTTCTTTTATTATGAAGTGAGGTCCATGATGATGTTGATCTCATTCCAGTTGTCTGAGTTGGAAATTATAGGATCTTCACATCAGGGGGGACCTTGGAGTTCACCCTAACTCAATTTCCCACCCACTGCAAAATCCCTTCTGGAGCTTTCCAGATTGACAAGTATTTATTCAACTCTGCTTGAGTACTCCCAGTGACAGGGCAGAAATGGTGCAATATGACTGTGAAGTATAAACTGCTCTTGGATAAATTATTACATAATAAAAATACGCCCAGTGGCTACCCTCCACTAATATGTTCATTAGTAGTTATTTTTTATATGTAAACATGTCTTGATAAAATTGTTTCTTTTTTAAAAAAACTTCATATAATTTGTCTTGAGATGCCTAAATTTTCCTGTCGTACTCCCTTATTAATGGACTTATTAAAGCGGAAATTACAGCAAAGACAAAAGAGAAAAAAATAGTCACGTTTACTCATGTCGTTGTTGTTTGGGGATTAAAAATAAACATTCACAGTGCGTGGAGGATCTTTTTAATAGTTGCCATTAATTTACACATATACTTTCAGAAGCTACTACGGGACTGTTTTCTCCTACTATGAAAAGTTCTGTTTGAAATAAACTACTGGATAAGTTAGGACATTGTAAATCATGCTAAACAGAACAATTTCTTTGACATTTAATCCCCAATAAGATGAAAATATCAGTTGCAGCTGTTCATTAGGTATGTCCTTAGTTTTGTTACTCCATGGCAGAGGGGAAAAACCAGCATCCCATCATTTTGAAGAGATTTCTAAATGCTACCATTACAGGAACTTGCAGGTACAGATGCTCCCTGACCTCACAGTGAACTTACCTCCCGATTAACCGACTGTAAGTACCAAAGTCAGAGACGCATGTAACACACCTAAACCATCCAACATCATAGTTCAGCCTCGCCTGCCTTACAGTGCTCAGGATGCTTACATTAGCCCGTCGTTGGGCAAAATCACCCAACACAATGAATACACTGTAGAGATTTTGCTTGCACGGCCTCACACTCAGGTGGCTGACGGGTCGCTGAGCTCATTGCCACTGTCCAGCATCCTGGGAGAGGACCCTACCACATACCACTAGCCGGGGGAAAGATCAAAACCCAAAATCTGAAGTACAGTTTCTACTGAACGTGAGTCACTTTCCCACCACCCGGAGCTCGAAAAGTTGCGAAATGAACCACTGTCGTGGGAGATGACGGTCCTGCCATATCTAAGCGTGGGGGAGCACTTTATAAAGCCAGTGACTGTCTAACCACTGTGCTGTGCACCTGAAACTCATACAAAACAGTCCTGAATGTCGACTGTAGTGGAAAAAGTAAAATAAAAACGTGTGGGATCTGGAGTCCGACTGCCCTCGTCTCCACCTTGTTGGGATGTTGAGGCCATGTGATGGTCTTAATGCCCAGCCCTTTAGGTGCCCAATAAAATTTAATGAGAGTTTTTCTGCTCCAATGAAGGTTTTTTTTTAGACATTTACACAAAGCTTGGGACCAATAAGAAGGGGTCAGACGCAAAGTCTTATAGTCCAAAGTCTTCTGACCATTTCCTACAAATCACCCCAAAATAAAAACAGGAGGTGTAAAGTAGTCCATGGCCGAGATACCAAAGCAAAGACAGGCCAGCGTGCCAGCAAGCACGTGAATACTGTAGTTAAAGAATCAGCCATGACTGTGCCAGGTTAGACGTCGGCTGCCAGGGATCCCCAAAAGCTTGAGACCCACTACTGGCAGCTTCATGGCAAAGGGCAGCAGACATACTTCCCAGGCCTAAGGTGGCTGGAGGCTGGCCCGTCTCCTTATACATCCTTGCCACGGACGAATGACCCCGGAGCAGGCTTCCAAAGACCTGCACTTTCCCCCGGGCCTGCCCTCTGTCAAATTCCAGGCAGGTCACATTGCCAACCTCAGTTTTCTCAGAATAATATTTTTTCTGCTCCCCTTAGGGTTATTGAGATATTGTGTGGGAAAGTGCATTGAAACAAAGTTTCAGAGTACTATCTCTGCAAATGTCACATTTATCACTGTTACCGCTGTCTTCTAATACAGTTACTGACTTCCCAGGACTTGGCGAGCAGGGGCTGGGAGGTAGGCTGATGATGCAAAGGCAACACATAATAAAACCAGACACAAACTTTCCTTTTTCACCTCACAAGCCTAGCTTTCGGCCATGCACATAGCAAATGCTAATAAAGTCCCAGGCACTGATTTAAAAGGGTTTACTTTGTTTTACATTTTCTGGAAGTCCTTAGAGAGTACTTTTTCAGTGGGTGACAACGTTGACATCAAATGCACTGTAAAAAACATCACTCCAAATCAGAGGAATTAAGTATTGGAAACCACTAGAATGGCAGCGTGAAAGAGGGCCGTCTGCGCACGTGTTTAGAGCAGGGAAGCAATGGCACCGTTGCTATATGCTCAGTGACATCGTCACAGTTCATGGGTAATCCAACACCATGTAGCAGTAATGGGCGAGCTGCCCTTCCTTGTTAGGCAACTCTCTAAAATCTCTCTGTGTTGAAAGTTTAAACATAAAAGTTTCCCTAAAGTGAATAAGGCATTATGTCATTTTTGGTGATTAAATATGGCATTTCCTCCATCTTAATGAAACAATTAATTTTGTTCAACTGAGTGATTTTATTCATTGAAAAGAACGACAAGGCTGTGGCGGTGTGGTCAGAGTCGTCAGAGAGTCACAGAATTTCAGAGCCAGAAAGAGCCTGACGAAAACCCCGCCTCGTACACTCAGTGCACACATAAGCGTGCGTCTAAGAGTCACGAAACTGACTTCTGGGGCCGTCGGAGCCATGAAATAGCTGTGTGACCATGAGCACGCCATCCAAACTCTCTTCCACCCAGTTTATGGGCCCGTATAAACAAACAACTTCCAATCCATGACAATTTAGATTAAGTTCACTATGCTGGCACTTGTTTGTGTATGTTTAAGCCAATATTGATGTGTTCAGCAGAATATGGCTTTCTATTTTTGACAACAAATTGGGGAACTGGGTATATTTTAATCCCCTCTGTGATTCAGGGAAAATGCTTTTCTCAATAGGCTGTGAATACCTGGAAGGTGGGATTTGGGTGGGGTGACTTTGCATCCCCCACAGTGTTTTTCATCTACCAGGTACAAGGAGAGTGAGGGGCTGCAGAATTTCCTTGTCACCTTGTCATGCGTTTTGGGCGAATTGCACTGCTCTGAAACTCCATGGGGGGACGATCCTAATGTAATGTGTATTTCCAGTGAAGTGAGTTTGAACTGTGCTGCCCACTACCAGTTCATCAATACTTACTCACACACGGCACTCATAGATAGTGCCCCCCCACACCGCGCTATGGGGATGGCGCTCGCCATCGCTAATTTGTATTCAGAGCCAGAGCTCCCAAAGCGGCTTCTCCAGCAGCACGGATGTTGACACACCCGTTAAAATGGATGATGTAAATACAGCCCTTCAGGATATCTCGGACATCCTATTTTATGATTTGAAGCCCACAAAATGTCCAGGACACGACAGGCACTACGATTCGTCCAGGGAGCTCTGACTAAACCAGTTTTCGAATGGTCGACTCAGACTGCCTGAATCTCAGCCCCGGGACCTGTTGTGACATTATCTCGAGTTCTGCACTCCTGGGGATTGTTTTAAAGGCCCACCTGAGGGTCGCACTCCTGCTTTCCGACTTCTGCCGTACACGCACGCCCTGCACTGTGGCAGCACACGGAGACCACGACGGGAGCTTCGCAACACATGTGATTCATTTTCCTCCCGGAACGACTCAAGAGATTTTTCTTAGAATTCAATCTGAGTCTCAGTAATTCAATTTGTAAGAAGAAGCAGGCAAGGCTTTAATTCTATCATAATTAGTTTCAGGTGTGAATGTACTAACGGATTGTTTTGCTGGGATGTGTATTAGGCAGAAAGTATAGGGGACATGGCGGATAGGGACAGCAGGAGACTCCCTGAAGGCGGGTGGCTGTTCCCCTCCTGCAGGCCCAGGAGCGGCGTCATTAAGACAGCGGACCACTGGTCCCCATGCTTGAACTCGAAAGCACATCCACACCCAGGTTCTGTCTCTTCTTCAGCAAGCAAGGACTGGTGTGCCATGCCCAACCCACACACATCCGTATAGAAATGGAACCTTTTCACTCACTTCCAGGGCTCCACATGGAAAAAGTCCGCTTTCTCCTGTTAGTAATTAAACCAGCTGTGGTGATGCTCGGGTTGAGTTCCAGCAGCCTGCCACGTGAGCTGACTGGTCGTCTCCCCCTTGTTTCAGAAATTTGGTGGGTGCTTTCAGCAGCTACTGAGAAGCTGGTAAAGATGGACACCACTTCCTCAGTTTCTGACCTTGAACGGAGTGGCAGAAAGCTGTGGTCACAGCAAGTTTGTCTGGGTGGTGGGAACTCCTCGTCGCCCATGCAATGTCTACCCAACTCAGGAGACAGCTCGAGCTCTCTAGTTTATGAATAGTGTTGAGCATTATTTCCTAAAGAGAAACCACCCAAGCCTTTCTGGAAATGTGAGCACTGTGCTGAGGGATTGGCTAAGAAGGGAGAGTGCGTGTGTGGTGGCCAGCTGTGTTTATGGGGGTGGGAGGGGTCCCCATGGTTATCATTCTGGTGAGCTTGCTTTTGACCATCTTTCATACTGGCTTCATTCCTTGTTTGGGTATTTTCCCAGTGACATTTGGCTGTCAGGTATTTTAAAGGAGGCGGGAAAAGACCTAGAAGAGACGAGAGAAATATAGTTGCCCACAAATGGAATGAATGTGTTCCCTTTCTCTGCGTGTTGTACAGCAGTGCCGCTGGTATCACTGGTATTGGGTGGTAGGGATGAGACCCCCTAAACTGAAAAACATATATACAAACCTGGCATATGTTATAGACAAAGAATAAACATTGGTGGGGACATTTCTAAGTGCATAGGCAGCCTCAGTCAAGCCTGATCTGACCCATTATAATCAGGTTTCAGGAAGAAAGTAATTATTAAGGCAAGAAAGGGGACAGCCACCCTACCCTCAACTCCTGAGGGCAGTGAGTAGCCTGGGCCATCCTAAAGGTGGGTTGTTCGATCTTTGGGACAGCTGGGAGAGACACATTGCAAAAGGTGTCCTTCCTCTTTGAGCAGTACATGTGCTATAGCTGCCTTCTGAGCCTGGGCCAAGGGGACCTGCTGGTTGGTGTGCACCCTTGCAGTGGAGGCCCAGGTGCAACAAAACCCAGCAGAGAGATGGTCCTACCCCACTGATGGCCCTCGCTTATCTTTGTCAGTGCTAGGAACATGGGCCAGGTCCTGTGCTACATTTTTCATGTAGATTGCTTTGAATAATCCTCAGACGTAAAGCACTCTTATTATTCTCATAAGAAAATGGCGGCTCAAAGAGATAAAATCACTTACTCAGGTTACATGATGAATGACGGCAGAGTAACACTCGATCCCATGTTTTTTCGACCAGAAGACCATGCTCTGATTCACGGCCTCTTACCTGTGTTTACAGCACATGCAGTGGGTGTCTGAGCCTCTTACTTATTTACCTTTGACTTCCTTATTCTTCCATCTCTCTATTTCTGTGTTGCCTAAAATTTCCTTCAAAGTTCTAAAATTTCCACCTTGCAGGATGGGGTACAGAGGAAGGCAATGTACTCGCTCCTTTCTCCTCATTTGCAAACCTATTTCACTTTTCCACGTACAAACTCGTTTAAGTCTTAATCACCCCCAAGCAAGAATATTTCAATGTCAGGATCTGCCACGGAATAAGGACTTAGTCTACAGCACTAAATTCAGAAGTGATTATCCAAATTAATCAAGTTGCTCAAAGCCTTGATTGTCCAGAAAACTTCAGTGGAAAATTCCGTTCTCTGCCCCCACCTCTCCCTGCCCACTGGTGGATCCTCATAAAGTGTCTTACTCAAGTATTCCTTTGGCATCCAAAGGCACACTTCAGTTCAGATGAAACAGACAAGAAAAGGGGCATTTTTCAAGACAATTCTTTAAAGTATACACAGAATAGTATGGGGAACAGGCATTCCCCCACATTGCAGTCAAGCGTATAGAGTGGAAGGCTCTCTCTAGCAACTTGATTATGGTTCAAGAATTTAAAAAACATTTGTGTTCTTGGATCAAACATTTCTGCATCTAACATTTTATTCTAAGTCCATAATCAAAGACATGTGCAAATATCTGCATGCACAGAAATGTTCATCACAGAATTAGATTATAATAATAGTGAAAAATTGGAAAATCTAAATGTCAGTGCCAGGGGCTCGGTTAAGTAAATCATGGCACAATAACACATTGCAACATTATGTAGTCAGAACAAGGAGTTCTATCAAGAATATTTAATGATTCATAGAAATGATCATGAAATATTAAGCAGTAAAAGTGTTTCAAGAAAGTTCTGTTTAATCTACTATGTACTATATTTGTATGCACTATATCACATGTGACCAATTACTATTTAATTAATTAAAATTAAATCAAATTAAAAATTAAGTTTCTCTGTTGTACAAGGCACATTTCAAGTATCCCATAGCTGCCATATTAAATAGTGCAGATACAATATTTCCATCTTTTACAGAAGGTTCTATCGGAGGGCACTAATATAAAACATAATTCTTCAATGTATGTGTACACATAGAAAAAATGAGAATGAAATATGTCAAATAATAATTACGATGATTTTGATTGGTGGGGTGGGTGAGGGTAGACTGGATGGTGAGTATTGGACTCTGTCCGCACAATCCCCACACGGTCAGCATGGCGACCTCTGCTAGCACTCCAGCCTAAAGCAGTCACTGATACACGTAAGTGAACGCACAGGACTCTGTTTCAATAAAAGTTGCTATTCAAAACCAGGTACTGAACTGAGTTTTGCCTGGAGGCTGTAATTTGCTGGCCCCTGGATGAGATGATCGGTGAGGGGTTTTTTCTGTGCACGTACTCATACGTAAATTTAAAAATAACTTGTACAGCCTTTATTTTATAATAAAATGCACTGGAAATTATACCTATGTAAAGATATGTATAAACACACAAATATATATATAAAAGAGGTAAAGGAATTAAGAAGTACAAATTGGCAGCTGCAAACAGTCATGGGGATGTAGAGTACAGCATAGAGAATATAGTCAGTCCTATCGTGATAACTTTGGATGGGGCCAGGTGGGTACTGGAAACACTGTGGCGAGCACTTTGTAAAGTATCTGATTGTCTAACCACTGGGCTGTATACCTGAAACTAATGCAAAATAATATTGAAAGTAAGCTATAATTGAGAAAACAAGTTGTATTCCTCCCCCCACCAAGAAAAACCAAAGAGCTAAATGTTAGAGTCCAGCCCCTTATGCTGCCTCAATCAGAGCAGTTCTCCAGACACCGCCCCCCACAGGGGGATTTCTGAGGTCGATTTTCACCGGACAAAGGATTCTGCAGGTGCACAGCGGGTTGGGGTTGGGTGGGGGGAGTTGAAAAAAAGTCGTGAAAAACACTGGCTAAATTATTTGTCACAAACTGGTAGGCCATTGGGCTCTAGCCAGGTTTTGTTGGTTCCAAATCGTGTTATAAAATGTTGATATTTGAAACCAATGTTTAAACATTTAAAAATTTTCACATTTAAAATTTTAAGAAAAACACAAAGATTGGTGTTTCTGGCCTCTCTTGAAAAGTGAGAAAACTTGTCAACATTCAGCTCACAATCCACCAGGAGGACAATGAGCTGGTGCTGAGAATGGCTGTTCCCTTTAGACAGGACACATCTGTCTGTCCCCCTGTCCCCACCACTCCCTGTTGCATGACTCCTGGTCCTCTCTGTTCCTGCCTTGACCCTGTAGCCATTAGAGTTCAAGTCCCCGAGGCTAGATGGCTGTTAAAGCCCTCGCCTGGTCCCATAGCCTATTGGATTTCCATTACATTTATGGCAATTAGTACCAAAATTACAGCTAAATCCTTTTCTCAAAGTCATCTTGGGTTTATGAACATCTTAGCCAGAGACGTTCTTCTCATGATACAGGCTGGAGTCAGGAGCTGTCTTCTCATGGACAAAGAAGGTGTGTGAAGCCCCTAGCCGAGCAAACAGGTTTTCCTTCCAACACGTTGTTGTTGTGCTGCGTGGGAATCACTGGGATTGTCCCCTGAATCCGTTTGTTCCTTCCTCACTCCTGGGAACAATGTAAGATTGCCCTTTCGGACCCCCTTGAAGGGGTCTTAGGGAGTTGTGAGCAAAAGTAATATTAGCATTCCACACGATGTAAAATCCTAGACTCTCATTATTCTGGAGAACAGAGATCGGCAAAATTCAGGACAGTGGCTGTGACAATCAGCCACCTTGGTCCTTAAGTGCCTGGTCAACAGAAATCTTCACCCACTCATGATGGGCATCTACTGTAAGTGAGAAATGCAGCTGTGTTGCTTCAAGCCTTTGGATTTGGGGTTGCTTGTTACTGCAGCACACCCTGGTCTATCCTGACCATGTTAGTGTCCCATGTGGAAACTCTGTTCTCAAGCCCCGGTTTTACACCAGCCATCCATATCTTTCCTTTCTTTGAAGACCCTTCCCTTGAATCTAAGCATAAAGTTAGAATATTACTAAGTGGTGCCTGCCACCAGTTCCTGGTTTCTTGGCTTTGCTCAGCACTTGATCTTTACTACCCTTTCCCCCTCTTATATAATAGATTGGAGGTCACATGGGTCTCCAACTTTGAATAATTCATCTCTGCAGAATCTCAGCATTTCGGTCAGAACATTTATTTCTTTCATTTTAATATTTCATCATTTTTGTCCTAAATGTATGACCTTAACTGGTTGCCATGCGTTTCATTTCTTCTTGTCTTAAATATTTTAAAAGTTCCAAAGTACAAACATTCCTCATAGAGAGTATAACAGAAATGTGTTCGGTTTTCATTCTGTATTATTTAATTGTAACTGGGTATCATTAAAATGATTATGTTCCCCCTTCTGATTTCTCCCTGCTCTGGCTCCCGGCCTTCATCTTTCTTGGAAGGTTTTGATGCCCAGCATTTGCCCGCAGTGCCTACAGCTGCAAGGTGAACCGTGCGGCTTTGAGACCTCTGTGTCTTTTCCCAGGTCGGAGCACCACGGTCTTCTCCAGGTTGTTAGTTTTGCCAGGGGCTCAGAAATCACGGTCGTGGAGCACAGGCTGAGGGAAGTTTAAACATTGCAGGCAATGTCTTCTTCATCTGTTACTATTGCAGAAGATATTAAACAAGGTCTTTTTAAAAAAAACCAGCTTTACTAAGATGTAATCATATACAAAGAACTGCACATATTTAATTACAATTTGGTAAGTTTGGACATAGGCAAACCCCCGTGACACCATCCTCACAGTTGAGATAATAATAGTCATTGATAACACCTCCCATGTTTCTTTGGGTCCCTTTGTTCTGTTTTTTTTTTTCAATTGATTTGAGAGAGAGAGAGGGAGACTGGTTGTTTCATTCACTTATGCATTCGGTTGATTCTTCTCTGTGCCCTGACTGGGGATTGAACCCACAACCTTGACATACCTGGATGACGCTTTAACCAGCTGAGCTAGCTGACCAGGGCTGAGTCCTCTGTTTTTCGTTTTTGTCTCTCCCCCTCTGTGGTAAGAACACTGAACGTGAGATTCACCCTTTCACAAATTCTGAATACACAGAACAGTGTCATAAACTCCAGGCCCAACGTGGTGTGGCAGATCCCTAGACCCTATTCATCTCGTGCATCTCTGAAACCTTCCCTGTTGAATAACAAATCCCTAATTCATGTTCTAGTGACAACGACAGCTACCATATGTTCTGTATGCCACCACATGAGAGGCAATCATCTGAGAGCCTTGTATTAATTATGATCCCATCTAACAGGGAGGCCCTATGGAGTCCCCATTTCACAGATCAGGAAAGTGAGGGGTAAGGTGTCAGTTATTGAGTTTAGCCAACCCTTCAAGGGACAGAGAGGGCCCAGAGAACACAGGGGCTGCACGTGTGTCATGTGGAGTGAGTTGTGACTCTATGGTTTGACTTTTCTGCCCAGCTCATAGAAGCGGAGTCAGGCAGTGTCCATCTCGCTGTGCCTGGCCTAGTCTAACAGCATAACGTCCTCCAGCTTCAGTCATGTCGTCTCGCACGTGGCTCTCGGAGGCGTGTCAGCCTCCCACAATTGTGCACAGCAGCATTACTCACACTCGT
This sequence comes from Trachops cirrhosus, assembly GCA_028533065.1. Lineage (NCBI taxonomy): Eukaryota > Metazoa > Chordata > Mammalia > Chiroptera > Phyllostomidae > Trachops > Trachops cirrhosus. The sequence continues at coordinate 14,299,478 of CM052545.1, read as the reverse complement.
CAGGATGTGCAAACAGCCCAAATGTCCATTGACAGATGAATGGGTAAAGAAAATGTGACATACACACTCCGTGGCATCCTACTCAACCTTTAAAAAGAGGCACTTCCCTGCTCATTAATCTCCCTGTACAAGAGACAACTCTTACACTGTTAAGGGTAAGTGTGGTGTGGCGAGCCTGCTGTTTTCTAGCTGTGTGACCAGCGTCAGCTTTAAGTGACCATTGTTATTCTCAGCATCATACTTTCTCATGGTTCCTGCTTCTGTCTCCCGCTCTGGTTTCCAACACTGACACAAGGTGCAATCCCGACAGCGTTTTTCGGAGAAGCCTGGATCTACCCACACCCAGCACACCACGATGTGTTGGGAAACATGATGGAAGATTCGATGCGCATAGGAGTGTTACTTCTCCTTTTGCCACGTCACCAGCCTCTCCTCACACCATGGAGAGCCCCTGGGGTGCGTGGTCCAGTCCCTGCTCAGCGAAATGTCCTTGAAGTCGGGGTTCTTGTACCAGCCGCAACAGACGCAACAGTTCCCCTGCGTTGTTACGCTCACTGGCTGGCTGGGCGTGGTTGTTGCTGTTCACTCTATGGGCTCCTGCACCTGGACTTGTATAGGCAGTACCTAAGAATCCCACGTTTGCCCTTGGTTGATTTTAAGAAATCTAAAGTAGGAACTCTTTAACTCAAACTTCAAGTCTAATAATCAGAAGATGATGAGGTATCGGTATTCAATTCTGGAGAACTTTGTCGAGACTGAAAAGATTATGACCCTACAACCAGCTGGGGTCCTGAGGTCCAGGTTACTGACATGCTATACATTTAGGCACCAAGTCTCCTGAGTTACGACACAATCTGACAGGTGTCTCAACACATCACAGGCATCTCTGACTGTTTAAGTCTCCAATTTACAAGGGAGAATCAGTAGTTAATTTCCTGAAGCCAGGAAATCATTTCCTTTTAAGTCCCTCTGTATTTCCCCTTCGTTTCTCGACCTAGTAAATCCCTTATCTCCATTTCTTCTTTATTCCAGAGCTGTTAGATTGTTTCCTTTCCCTCCTGTTTGAGCCTTGGCAGCTGCCTTCCCTTATCTCCATCTAAGTCCCCATCCAAAGCCATTAATCTACAGGTTAAGTGCAATCTGCGCCTTTGTGATGTTATGGCATGGTAGGAACCTAGCTATAGCTCTGTGTAGTACAATAAATGGAGTGAAGCATGGCCAGCCAGTCATTCTTGCTCTCTGCTGTCTGGTTTAAAAATTGGCAGGGCTGGACTGACTGTGGAGATTGAAAGCAATGAGCTGAATCGGCTGGTTTTACTGCCCTACCGAGCGAGTCAAATGTCTAAACACGGCCCGCGCCGTCTTTTCTGTCTTTATAGCCTCTCCTAACATCTGTATATAAAATCAACTCCTCTCTTGCCTGACTGCATGCCTCACTACGTCACTCACTACCCCCTTCAAAAATGCTCCACTACGTCCGAAAGACATTTTTTTTATATCATCGCTTGCATCCCTTAAAACATGCCCTGTACAAAGTGAAAATCCCAATCCAAAGTAAAACCAGGGAGAGAAATAAAACTTCAAGTTAGCACTGTTTGTGGGAACTAGACAGTAAAACATCAGGTATATTGCTGGGAGTTCACATATAAACAGTGGTATCGAACCATACTTTCTAATGCTCTATATTTGAAGTGTTCATTTAGCTTCATTGTAATTTTGGTAATGCCAATTTAGCTTTGACAATTGGACCTTGAGCCATAGTTCCTCTGGCGTCGTTTAGTGAGACCAGCTAGCGACTGAATCTGACCTTGCTTGTGTCCTGGCTCAGCAATCTTCCTGAACGTCTACTATTCCTCCTTGAGCTTGCACTCAAGTTCTCTCCGACTTGCCACGCCAGCTATATGAGATGTAAAAACCTCATGAACATACTCACACCATTTTCAGTTCACATAACTCCCTGGGCCTGTGCAAAATATTTGTATAGAAGTAATCTAATTTTAAAAAATGGTTTAAAATCGCATTTAACCAGCACAAGGCTTAATTGCTCTACAGCGCCATCTAGTGACATTGGATGTTGCAACCAGAATCGCAATTCATGCACCCGTCAGGTTGGATACAGCGATTCCAAGTTTTTTAGGCCCTAAAGGGACCACTATAAATTTTAACAAGTTCCCACTATGCTTAATAAATAGAGCATATCTGACCATAGCCAATGGACATAGACTTAGCCTAGTACCACCAACGGCTACAATACCTTCTTTATATTTCAAAATATTATCATTCTTTATCCTTACTGACCTTTTTCTTTCAAAATGGGCGTAATTTCTCCTAGTTGTGTGTTAGTTTTCATATCCGATCACACATGTCACCTACAAGTGCTTACTGTTTGCCAAGTACAGGCATGCCTGCGTTAGCATGTACTCACTCAATTGATTTTCTTCTTGACCCAACAAAATGGCTGCTATGAGTATCTACATTTTTCTTTGTGGGGGGCGGGAAACAACAACAAATAAAAGCAAAGCACAGAGAGTGCCTAGAGTTACACAGCTGGTAAATACTTATCTTCCTGCATATGTGTTCTTTTTGTCTTACTAATTCCCCTATGCAAAGCTCATTCCCAGGAAATAAAAAAAGTTGCTAGGAAATTAAGCTTGGCTACTAAGTATTTTAGTGGTTCGTGAAATCGAACACTACTGGCCTAAAAAGATAAATGATTTTGCCTCTGTCAGGTCAGGCTGGAGAGAATTAGAGCTCCTTCTATAGGCATAAAGGAAGCTACAATGAGACATAGTCTGTACCTTGTCCTTGGTACAATAGTTGGTCCCTTGGAGCTAAGGTCGTCTCTGGTCTGGGACTCTGGCCTGGGAAGTTAGCCATCTATAGCTGTCAACCACAGATTGTAAAGTATGGCTGAAGACAGTAGTAAACACCCAAGATTAATCAAAGTAACAGGATTACATTGGAGAGAAAGGCCATGAAAGTGATAAAAAAAAAAAAGTCGAAGAAAATTAAAACCAGGTTGATTGTATTATCCCCTGCCCAAATAGCAAGAAGATGGTCATCACAGAACTTAGAAAAGAAGATCAGAATTGCATTGCGTTTACCAGAACTGCCGAGGAGTTATGAGTCGGAACCGTAGACGTTTTCCTTGAACAGAGAGATGTGATCTGTCTTGGGACACGGACAGTTTACTGGATTTTTCTTAGCTTGAATGACACATTTTTCAAAAGCGCCTGCCTTTCCATGAACTAGTTTCATGTTCACTGACTTGGCAAGTGTGTCAGTTGTCAATTTGTTGCCTCTCAGTTCTAAACCCACCCTTCCCTACCCACTCTATAAGATTGGGGCGGGACCCTGTAACTATTTTTCCTTTTCCATATGGCATAATGTTCTGCACGTCAAAGAAGGGGACAGAAGGGACACCAGAGGAGGAAAAGGGTTGCCTTCCTAGGTCTGGTCTGCTCTCTTTGCCAGATGCCTTCACTGTGTGTGGTCTCTCCATCTGCCCCCGCCCCAGGTTCCTACACCATGCGCCCACCAACAGCACCCAGCAGCCAGCAGCTCCCTCTTGCACCTTACCGAGTGATGTCCCAGTAAACCCCAAGGCGTGATGCCTCGCTGTGGATGGCTGCCCTGACACCCCAGAGGCTGGATTTCCAGCAAGTTCTCCTGGCACGGCACCCAGTGAGCCACAGCTGCACCCTCTCCAACAAGGTCTGTGTCTTCCATGGGTGCTCGGTCTCGGCCCTAGGGGTGGAGGCTGCCCCTTCCATCTGCCATCCCTATATGCCCTCGAGTAATTTCCATTTCTGAATAGTTAATTCCTTCTGACTCCAACGCTCTGTGATAGTTAACACTTCTTTATATTAGATGCTCCCTCTTTGAGTCACTGTGGCTTGGCTGTCCCTTGATTGGCCCCTGGCTGGCACAGCACACACCACTCTGAAATTCTCTCAACTTTCCAGAAACAAAAGGTCTTTAATACAGTGTTTCCTGAATATGGAGCATAGATCTTCTGTTCATGATGTAGTAATATTTGCCACTATAGTTAAGAAATTAGAATATTGGTTTTTACATCAATCCCTTGTGAGTCTGGTTATTTGCTGTAACCCTTGAGTCCAGTCAAATCCAAATGTGCAGACAGAACCAAGTCTAGACCCAAAGATCTGCGTACAGACTTGGGACAGTGGGGTCCTCACCATAACCCTGCCACTGTGTTGGCAGCCACCTGGCTTATTTCTATGACACCTCTGCTCCAGCTCTCAGTGTTACAGTGCTTAATACTACTTTGCTACATCAGGAAAGGTATAAATTTACTAAAATGGAAAAATGTAATGATCTGGGAAAGAATCTTATCTTCTGGTTCATTTGTTCTGTGGTCAGCAGGAGAGGTTAGAATAATATGGTGGTTACTGACAGTGAACTTGACCTATTAATGGGTCACAAGCTGGTAGCTATCAATGTGCCATGAAAACAAGTGATGGACCTCTCAGAATGCTTACCATTCCACAGTATTGGCTAGAAACACTTTCCTACAAAGGCACTAATATAATCTTAATACTGAACCTCCAAAGACTTCCCAAGTTTGAACCTTACAGAGCAAGAAATTAAATATTGGTCAAATAGACTTTTCTCCTTTTAATTTGCAGTATAAACTGGTCTTTAATCTGTTGCTACTTTCAAATAAGAGTTCAAAATAGACTTTGACCATATTTGGTCAAGAACTTGGTCTCCAAACAACTGCTCTGCATTGCTTACATCAAAGGCACTCTGTTCAGATTTGAAGCAAAGCATGTGGAAGAGTATAGTGTTTTACCAAAATTAAAGAATTTAACCACACACAAGCACAGTGGCAAAAGACAACAGCGATTCATGGAAGGGAATTGTTTCTCTCTACTCTTCTTCTTCACACATCACCCATCACTGCTGAGAGAACCTTAAAGTGAAAAGGAACTCACAAATTTACCTTTGATCTCATACATAAAAAGAAGGACCTTTTAGGTTCCCTCACTTTACATTTCCAACAAAAGCAATGAAACTCAAGACACTCATCAGAACTGTCCGGTACATCTTACTTCTCAGATGTATCTGCTAATGGAAAGATGGGGTTCTTCATTAAATGCGTGTTTTCATACCGGTACTGATTACTATGGCCTCACCTTTCTAAATACAGAAACTACTCAGCATACATTAGGGTCTCATTGATTTATTTTTTAAACTATACTTGGCTATTTATCATATCTATTTGTTATTTAATTTCAATCTTTTGGGTAGACATGTAGACATGTAGCCTTATTTCTGTAGACATGTAGCCTTATTCATTATATGTTGGCTTTTATTAGTTTCATTCTCTTTAGGCCCATGGTCTCCTGTATCACCTGCATTATGGACTCCTTGGATTTTGCATAATCTGTCACTTCCTTGTGTAGTGAGGTGAAAATGAGCTTCACCCCCTGGAGATGGATTGTGGGGCATTTTCAGAGACTAGGGAATCTTCAGTGTCTTTTCTGTTCCTTCCTTTGTGACCTCCTTGTATAGGGCTCTGTGTTGGCACCGGGTTGTTCTTGAATGGAGCTGTCTGCAGTTCGGCCCTGAACGGCGTACATGGCGGTCCTCCGCGATCTAGCGTCATTTCCACCTGTCCTCCCCGCTTCTTTCTCCTCTGTGGACAAGCTCAGGTACAAGGAGCTCTGAGCTGCACTCTGGAGAGATACAGCCTAGAACTGGAAGTCACCACTGCGATCATCTTGATTTCCAGGAGGCATTTTACAAGATCTCCGAAGTGACAGAGACCTTTTTAATCGTTCGGGTGCCTTTATGACCTATATTGCTGCTGCTATTTTGACTTTCACATTTTTCTTTAAAAAAATTCTACAGCATGAAAAAAAAAGAACAAAAAGAGTAGGTGCTTGAATCTATTATCTTTTCTGCTAGTTCAAATGGCAACTGAAAAAAAATTGGCACTATTGATTCAGATGAAATGCCTGGATTTGCCTGTGCTCTCTGATATCTCCATAGCAAGGATAATTGAAAGCTGACCACGCACAGCTGTCCTCATTATAGTGCCGTGAAAGCCCACATAAAAATGAATGCGTGCACCACGAGAATTCAGGCAGCAAGCACTTTTCTTAACATGAAAAGTTTAACTGCTGTCCGGTTTCACTCTGATATAATTCTTCGGGCCCATGAGTCAAGCGAGGCTTCACGCTTACGTGAAATTACACAGACAGCTTTCCCTCCCTTCGAAAGCTTAGTCTCTACGCTAAAACATTTGTGAATGATTGCTTGTTTGTGTGTGCGTGTATGCGCACGCACATTTAAACCCCCGAGAAAAAAACGAAGGTGTAGAAAGAGAGGAAGGCCAGGATAAAGCAAATAGGAAGAGTGTGTTTTCCTCTTGCCTCCCTATCCCCACCCAGAGCCTTTTCCGAATTTACACAAACGCATGGAGTTTGAACTGGTGTCACCAAACAGCACTTTGCAAGAAAGGGAGCTAGTATTTGTTTTCTATGCTGTGCGCCAAGCGGTTTATATAAGCGCCATCAAATTTCGCCATTTCCCAGCACTCACAGCTGAGGCAGGCACAGGTGCGGGTGAGCAGTGTGGGGACATTAAACAACACGCACATGGACCCACCGAGAGAAAACAATGGGGACCAGACTGGGACTTCCGTTTCTCTACCTCTCAAATCTTTCTCCTTTTAAATATTTCATTGTTTTTTGTTTCTGTATGAAAATTGTACACATAAAATAGGAAGCATATATCAAGTGTCCACATACTCGCCACCCATTTAACAAATGTTATTTTGCCATATTTACCTCTAACCCCTTCAACTTAAGAATAAAATGTAGACAAAATTAAGTCCCCCATCTGATTTCTGTCCTTCTTCCCTCACTAAAGCCAACCCCTAGCCTGCCATTGAGTGCATCTTTTTCATCCATGTTTACATATTTTATACACATTTAATTCTTATGAATACATCCATAAGAAATGTTGCTTATTTTACCTTCTTACATGGATGGTATCATTATGGACATCTACTGTCTGAAGTTTGGTTTTTATATGCAATTTACATAATTTACTCATGCTGCTAAATCCATAACATGTAGTTCTAGCTTACTCTTTTTAACATTTATTTTGTTTAATTATTTCACACTTTATTTCTCCTATTATACATAATGCTGTAATTGTTACTTTTCCAACATGTCCCCTTGTGCTTATGTGTGAGGGTCTCTCTAGGAGATGTTTCTGGAAGTGGAGTTTCACGGTTCTACACTGTGTGCATTTTCAGATTTTTGATATTGCCAAGCTGTTTCCCATATTGGTCTGATTTCCACCACCCCAGTCATGAAGACAGGTCTATGACCTCCAAACCTCACTAGCACTTGGCCTATCTGTGGCCTTGATCTTGTGCCAGGCCAAAGACTCTGATTTTTAGAATTAAATCTCAAGCTAAGATATGCAGGAATTTCACTGTATAATGAGGTATTATTTTAGATAAATTGTGTGAGAGGTGTTTAGTTCCTTTAAAATAAAATAAAAATAATAAATCTCTCAACTTGATAGGTATTTGGCTATCAGATATATCTTATTAGAATTGTTATCATCCATTTTTAACTGGGGATGTTTTAAACTGTGATTATTAATTTAAACTGTGATTGTTACCTAATTAACTTTTCCTTTCAAACTGGATTTTTTTTAAAACTGAGTCTTTAGCAGATGTGGTCTACAAAACAACTTTAACATATTTTCTCTGGAGATAAAAATAGTTTCTCTATGAATTAAAACCCAGTGGCCAGTGAGAAAGTTTCTTGAACCAGACAGTGGACTTGTAAGTGGCTCTCTGTTCTACTACAGTGTGCCTGGTGAGACAACTTTGCCTACAGGTCCGTCTTGTTACCATCATCCCCCATGATCTAGTACCACGATCCTTTCTGGGGTGCCGTCCAGCTAGCTCAGTGAAATTCTCATCTGCACCTTTACTGTTGCCCCTTATTTCACTGAGCACTGAAAGCTTTTAATTAAGGGGTCAAACCCCGCCAAGGCTAGATTTCAGGAGAGTTTCACGGAAACCACCTCCTGGACTCTCTCATATCTAAATGAACATAGCCACAGATCATTACAGGAGCTCACGTCAATTAACCTTGCCTGACACTCCAGCCTCACTCCTTGAAATGAGTTTAGTGATCTCTGTGGTGCAGCCTACCCACAGATTGAGAGGTCAAAGTGGCAAAATAGCCAGTTTGCTCACAAGGTGCTAAGTACCCAGATAATTCAGCTTTTAAAATCCTATTTGGCCTATACCTACAGTAAGCTAGAAAAGGATTTTGCAAGAAAGCAGGACAAGTTACTCTTTATTTAGATAAAATTATAACAAGGGTATAAACTAAGGTGACAGGTCTCATGTTCACCTGCCCCTGCAATGACAGAGACTTCGAAAGCCTGTCATCTGGGGTGGCTTGGGCTCCCATTGCGTTCTCCCCACGGAGAGCCTCACCGTGGGAGAGCCCCACGGTTCTGCCATTGCGGGCATGGACATCTTGAGGCCCCAAGAACATTTAGGGGGCCTATGAGGTCAAAACTACTTTTATACTAATACTAAAGCGTGTTTGCTGTTTCCACTGTGTTGGCATACACGCTGATGGTGCAAAACCAGCTGGGCAGAGCGGTTAGTGCCTCAGCAAGGCTGAAGGCAGCCACCCCAGACCTGACTAGTCACCGCTGCGTTCACCACCACCCCTGCCTCACCCTGGCGGGGGGGAAATAAATGCCGGCTGCACTTAAGAATGCCCTTGATGAAGCAGCAAAATTATTAATTTTTAAAAATCTAGACCCTTGAGTACAGGTTTTTAAAATACTGTAAGCGAAGAAACGGAGAGAACGCAGAACCCGTTTGGGCCGCACGCCTCGGTGCAGTGAATGTCTCCAGGAAGAGTGCTGGAGGGACTGTTTGCACACAGCTGGACCAGCCGCTCTCTCACCGGATACTGCTTTTACCTGAAAAAAAAAAAAAAGACTCCCATAGAAACTATAGTTTTTCCCACTGATGTATCTGGTAGACATTTCTGGGGTTTTTTAAAGTGTTTTTTTTTTACTTCATTTTTATTGTTGACACTTTCACAAATGTCCCCATTTCCCCCTTACCCAGCTCCCCCTGCCCTCGTCCCCCAACACCCTGTTCCCTCTGGCCATGGCCACACTGTCGCCTGTGTCTATGGGTTATGCATATTCGTGCTTCGGCTAATTCCTTCACCTTCTTTTGTTGGAATGAATGAGGTGATCCTGCCAACTGAGAGTTTTGTTGCCAATGACACAATTTGAGTTTTCCAGTGAAAACGAGATTTTTGAAAATCTCTGTTTGCCACCGTGAGCCTGACAGCTTTATGATACTTAAAGATTCGTTACAATGAGTTTGGTGGTGACTTTAATGAATGTGGTTCTGATATCATAGAGTGAACTATGTCAACATTCGGAAGATCTGCCTAATTCAGGAAACGGATATTTTCCAAATAAACAATGCATGTTACAAAATCACCTTAAATCAATTTCAGTGCAATGCAACAGGAAACGTTTATTGGTAGCAACTTCTTTGGACAGAACCAGGAACAGGGCGCTGCTCAGAGGCCCCACGCTGATAGGCACGAGGCATGCCCACTGCCTTCCCACGCAGGCTGGAGTAGAGAGAATGATGTGCTCCTTCCAGTTTTAGAATGCCATGGTGCGATTTCACAATAGGGCACGGTTCATAAAGCATTCCACAAGTTGCCAGTACATGCTAGGTTATTTTCCTTAAAATGTTTGTATTTTCTTACTACTGCATCCTGGTCTCATTTTACTAATCCTTGGAAAAGTAGAAACAGAATAATAAAGAGATTAGATTAGGACTGGAAATCTGGGTTCCAGTTCAAGCTCTGGAAAATTTATTTAGTTTGTCTGTGATTTACATATTTTATTCTGTTAAGTGAGGAGGCCATTACGTGTTCTTTGAGGTCTTTCTCTCTCTTTCTCTCTCCTGCCCTGAATATTTGATGAGACTAGAAGGAATTCAAGAGACCATCTTTGGAAGTCCGCATCGTAAGTCTGTCCAGGAATTGAAAACATTAGACAAATTGACTTCTGAAGTTCAGTGATAGTTCAGGCCTTTTCTACACGGGGAAATTAAATCATATACCATAAAATGCCATTTTGTCACATTCAGAGGTGTGGCAGATGTTGTCTGAAGGTCCCATAGTATGAGAGGCAACACCACATGTTAGGGCTGAACAAGAAAAACGTGTTGATTGGAAATAACCACATTTTTCATTTCAGGCCAATTAGGCTGTGGTCGCGAGGACGCCATCTGTATTTTCCAGAAGGCCCTGGAGTAAACACAGCCGGGTGCCAGACCCCAGGTCCTGCTGAGATGGAATGCCGTAGGGTCTGGACCCAGAAATGTAATTACCAGGAGTAGCTGACAAGTCCAGTTAGAGGGAAATTCTAAATGGTACATTTTAAGCCATTGGGAACTCAAAGGTCTCAACTGGGCAAGTGGCAATGATGAGTCTGTCAGCCTAAAAGTGGTCCTGGTGTGGAAAGCCCGGTTTAGAACAAGCCTGAGGTCACCACAGAGAGAGCAGTGCAGAAAGAACTGGGTGATGGTGTCAGAGACAGGAGGGAGAGATCGAAACACGCCCCACTCTTCTGTTCGTGGGCATGCAAGTAGGGAATAACCTTGCCTACAGTTCTTTCTCCAGTATTCTGGACTTCAGTGATTCCAGAAAGAGCAGAAATTTGTGACTAGAAAGTAAACGAGCACAGAGTGTCATAACAGAGGTTTATCATGTTTATGTAGATTTATAGTATTTTGACTGAATTTGCTAGAAAGCTCTGGGATATCTATATCTTAATCCACAAATTCATCTTCACCCTCTTCTTTTATGTACTGTAAGTATCCATGATAAGTAGCTCTTTGGGGAAATTCGAAGATCCTATATTGACTAGAACTTAAATTCTGCAGGATGAATTTAGGATGCAGCGTCAGCATTTCCTATAAATGCCTAGGATTTGTAGTTTTATGTCAAGGGCTTTCTATTATTTTAATGTTGCCCTGAATTTTGTTTTTCACCTTAACTAATGGTGGCAAAAAAAAAAGGTGAGAATTTATCTATTTGAAAGACTAAGAAGCTCTGTACATAAAGGAAATACAGTGTTAAAGTGAGCATTTCATGGTGTTATTTCACTGTGTTAGAAAAGCATTTGCCTTTATATAACACTCAGAGGAAAATTAAGAGACACATAAATCAAGCAACTCTACTATAAAATGGATGTCAAACTGTTCAAAAAAATTAAACATAAAAGTTAATATTAATGGCTTACTGTCAAAGTAAGACTTTTTTTCCAATAGGTGGTGCAGTCTCATAATATTTTTAAATAGTCTCATTAACATCACATAATAATAATAGCGGCTTAGAAGATAGACTGGGGACCACATTAATAAATATGTAAAGATGCTTTGATGCTGGAGGAATCACTAATGCAAAAGGAATTGAATTAAAATTCATAAAATCATGACAAATTGGAGCAAAGGAGGAGATCAATAAAATCAGTTTAATAATGATAAATATAGAAGAGCTATCGGAAGACAGTAATGATTCCATGTACAAATTAAGTGGAGGGAAAGGATTCGGTAGCAACACAGCAAAGAAAAATATGAACTTACGTGGGGTCATTATTTAAACGGACTCTATCAAAATAAATCGGGCTCTCGAGGCCTGCCTGAATTCTTTGTTTACTCGAGGCCTATTACTTCACACACCATCCTTCATCCTTCCCCAGAGGGAAGAGGCTTTGGAGCCAGGTGGTGCTGGGGGTGGGGTATGGGCGGTGGTGAGCGGGGGTGGCCGGTGGGGAAGGAGAGCAGTATCTAGGGCACTCATGGGCTGCAGGGAGAGAGCGCACCTGAGGGGTGGTGGCATCTGCAGAGACGGGTCTGGTACATAGAGCCTCTCTCCAGAGCGTTTACGAAAGTGGCCACGTGAACCCTGCGTGGCACAGGTCGGCACTTTGGAAGGGAAACCTATTGTGCTACGGCGTCTGTTTGACATTCTGACTGAAGCCTTTCCAGTGAAATTGGTTTGTCTGCCTTGGGTCCATTAATAATGGCCAACTGGTGAGAAACTCCAAACGGACCCTCTCATCGTCCTAAAAGTCTGTTTACATCTTGATTCAGTGAGGAGACGTGGTTTGAGTCCTAATTTCTGAGCCCCTAGCTCAAACCTACTGAATCTGGAATGTCTGGGGATCGGGCGCATGCTCTCTGAGTGTTTTTATTTTTAAAAAATCTACCTAGATTTTAAATGGATTCAGAAGGCAGCCAGGTTGGGGAACTATTGATTGAACTGATATTCATAGCTTTCATTGAGAGTTCTTAGAAGTGCAATTTGTGAGGCTGCTGACACGTGGGATTGGATTTGCACTTGTATTTTCTATAAATTCAGTGGAGTTTTTAAAATCTCTCTTTTGCAGTATTAGAAGTCCATGCAAGTGCTTAAATAAATGATTTGAATGAATAGCAACGTCAATATGGGCGCTATCTCCTAATTTGCTGATTGATGAGCATAATCGGGGATGAAGAACAGTTGAGATATGGAGCAGAATTCGTCAGTCACATCCCCTTTAATGACTGTTGACTTCAATCATTTCACTCGGCACGAAATGGACCTCGGAATTTACTGCTCCTTCCCCGAGTGCTCAGATGCAGAATACTCCGGGGTCCCCGGGAAGCGTAATAAATATCGAGTATTTCTGCGAGGCTGATTTCTCACAGCTAGTTTCACTTAAAGACTCTCATGAAACCACAACCAAATATTGGCTTTAAGGGACTGAGAATGGATGGAACGCAAACCTGTGACAATGACACATAAAAGTTAAGACAAATCACTTTGACTTACATGTAACTCCATTTTCCTTTCCACAAAATGAGGGTAATAGCAGTTGGTAAGTCCCTGTTTCATAAGTTGAATTCATTGGAGTAATAGCTTTAAACTCACCTGAGCTAGGCTGAGCCAAGAACTCTTAGGACAAAGATGTCAGGTTGAATAAGTAGTCCATTTTAAGGGAGAGAGAATGGGGGAATGTCTAAAACATAGTTATGAAGTGCCTATCATGGGGCATACATGCTATGAGAAATTGCCTCATAGTATTTAATTTTCGGAAATACTTTAATAATAAATACCCAGTCACTAGCCACTTAAAATGGGAAGCAAATTCTACAGGGAAACATCTTTTATGTAAATTTCTGTGAAGAAATGTCTGGCGGGATCATGCCGGTTTGGCTGGAGTCAACTGCATTGAGTATCACCCAATCTTGAGGTCATTGGAGATGCAAACTACTCATCTGAGATAAAAACCCTTCAGCATCTTATTTATTTAAATGAAGTACATTCTGTTGCTGGGCAAGGGAGCCAAGCTAAGTTAAAGGGTCTTATTAGAACTGAGAAACGCGTATGCAAAAGGAGATAGGTGTGAGGAACGTCGGGCAAGTGTACTCACAGAAGTACTACACAAGCGGCAACTCCCCTTGCCTTCCCTTGACCATCCTGGGCTAGAGTGAGGGAAAAGAGACAGATAGCAATTCACGGACATGAGACGTAAGTGACACTGTGTTGAAGTGAGTGCTGTGGGGTGGGGGAAGTAAAACAGAGGCAGGTGCATTAGTTATGAGGGTATGTGGAGTGGGTGAATCACAAATTCAGAGTGACCGGTTTACAGTAAGGCTTCGCTATGAAGGCAACGCCTGAGCAAAGACTTGAAGGAAGTGAGGGACTTATCCATGTGACTATCCAGGGAAAGAGCCCTCCAGATAGAGACCCTCAGAAGGGAACCTGCCTAGAGAGGACAAGGAAGAGCAAGGAGGCTGGTATGGCCAGACAGGTGTGAATGAAGGAGAGGGTAACAGGAAATGATATCAGAGAATTCATGTGGGCTGCAACAGCTAGGACCTCGAAGGCCTTTGAAAGAGTTTGACTTTATCCTGCGTGTGAGTGAGCTTTGGAGAGGGGTAAGCAGAAGAGGAACATCTGACTTACATTTAATAAGAATTCCTTTAGTTTCTGTAATGAGAACAGACTGCAGAGGGAAGAGAGGGTGAAGAATGGAAACCAGATAAGAGACTATTGAAAGCAAAGAATGATGATGGTTTCTCCCAGAATGAGAGTGGAGTGAAGCAGATGAGAAACGGTTGGAATCTGGACACATTTCAAAGGTCGAACCAACAGGGCCTCTTGACTGATTGATGTGGGATGCAAGAGAAAGGAAAAAAAAAGAAAGATGGCCCCATGGGTTTGTCCTGATGAACTGGCAGGAAGGCGTTGCCATCAACTGGGACTGGGGGAAGCTGTGAGTAGAGCGGATCTGGAGATGGACACTATCAGGAGTGCCGTTTGGGTCATGCTCAGTTTGAAATGCCTGTTGGCCACCCAGATGGAGATGAAGCTTACACGTGTAGCATTTCTGGGCTTTTGGAGAAAGATCTGGGCTGGAGATATTTATAATTTGGGGGTTTCTTGGTCCATAGATTAATATTTTCAGATCAAATATAGGCACCTAGTGAAATGTTTAGCTAATAAATAAACTTTTTAATATTACTTGTTCTCTGTTCCTTTTAATTTATCTTTGTGTTCTTATTTTGTCAATGCAATATATTTTATCATGTATTTCTAAGGTCATTAACAAGTTTGTTTAAAATGCTCTTTTCACTGCATTGTGTTTGTTCCCTGTAAGTTACATTACCTTTGTTCATTTGTTTGTGTTCATCTCTATAGTTTATGTTAGAAACTTCCCTGGTGGTACTGGACTGTCTTCCTATTTAAGAATGAGACACTGTAAAAAGCTGATCGAAAGCTCTGTGTATATTCGCAGTGCCTGTCCATTGCTGCTATTCACTGTAGACTAAGCAGTCAGGCACTTAACCGTTTCATAGGGGGACTTCAAATGTCAGCATTTGAGCCTTTTCTCCAACCAGCTGCTTTGGTCAGAGGTGAATCTTCCGGATCTCTCCTGTCTGGGGATGATAAATCTAGCTGGCACTGTGAGGGAGGCGGGACGAAGGGCCCGTGGTTCAGTATGTGGTGCACAGACATTACCCAAGCCTTCTTCTTCTTCGGTCTTACAACCGTCCTCAACCAAACCTGGTGTCGCTCAGTTGGAAGACTTCCCGCTTCCCTTTCCCCAGAAGTTAAACTTCCCGCTGCCAGCTGGGCAGGTGCTCTCACAGGACAAGAGAGGGATTCTGAGGGTCTAACTCCAGTTGTTTTTTCAGAGGTAACAGCTACACCCAATTCCTGAGCCTTCCGAGGGTCTCCACTTGCTTGTGGTCCTTTGGCAGCAAACTTCCTTGCTTCTCTATTAATGTGGTTACCAGTCATCTATCTGCCCTCTGTCTTCCAAGGTGCCATTGCTTGGTCTGATCTCTGCTGTCTCTTCTGTTAGCTTTATTCTTCAGTTTTTATTTTTAGAAAACTTAAATCCCTTTCCAGTCATTTTAGAGCGGTGTCAGGATGGGGGTGTGGTAAATTCATATATTCAGTCTACCATCTTAAATAGACTTCTTCCTGATTTTCTCACACAAATTACTGAAAAGTAGGTGCCCTGGGCCATGTCCCTCCGACTCTCTGTGGCTGCAGTGACCCACCCGTTCCTCCGTGTGCTGACAGCTCCCCCCTTGACTGCTTCTGTCCTTCTGCTCCTCTGACTCTGGCCGAGGATTTCCTCCAGGGCCACAGAGCTCACCGAGCCCTCACCTGAGTAAGGGAGGGCTCCTGCAGGTGCTGGGGATTTCACACCTCTCGCCCACGAAGAAGGGGAATCAGGGAATGAATAGCCAACTGTCCCACAGTTGGGTGGGACTATTTTGAGGCATTCTGCAGGTTCCTCAGAAGTCCCCATGGGAGAAACCCATTCATCAATTTGATTTTCTCCTTCTCCTCTCTTGCTTTCTACACTACACTTATGCTTCCTGGAATATCCTCCGAAACAAATTCCTTATACCTGAGATCTTATTGCCTTAAGCTCTGATTTTGGAGAAACTCAATTGACACAACTGGTAGTGGAAGTAGTCTTAGAAAGTGTATTCTCAACGTATGGAGGCAACGAAGACACCATGGGTGCTGGGAGGTTGGGTGGTGATAAACCCTGGTACTTTCACCTGCGGTGTACTGGGGTGAGGTGAAGGGGAAAGGGGAAGCTTAGGTTACGCAGCAGTGCTAGGAGGATAAAGGGATGTGTGGCCATTGGAACTGAGGGGCTGTCTGCTTTTGTTCACTGGCCACAGGCATTGAGGAAAGAGAATGGCAGGTTGTCAACACCCAACCATCCATCTGGAACATGGGAATGAAAGCCAGAAACCTCCTTGGAGATCTCTATTTCCTGCAGCCGGAGGGCAGACTTCTGAAAAATCACACCCGGGGTTACTTGTAAAGGTGACAGAGCTGCAGAATAGACTGCAGGTACAGGCCAGGCAAGCATCTTATGCAAAAGTCAACGCCCTGGCAGGGGAAGTCAGGCCCTGGGAACTGGGATGAGGGGGTGTGGCGAGGGAACCTTGAACACGTAGCCTTCCCCGAACCATCCAGGCTAGGAGAAGTCTCCTTCACCTTGTTAGTTAAAGAAAACAGCTTCCCGTTGCCTAGAGACCGTACACAATTCTCCTCCGAAGCAGATGCCTCAAGGTCTGTCCTCCCCTCCCCTCACTGCCTTAATTCCCAAAACTAGGGACAAGTCTCAGCGTGGCCAGAGTTATACGAATGCTGTATGAGATGTGACATTTTCTTTTCTGAAGATGGCTGTGTTCACATCCCTCATTCCAATGGCTCTTCCACAACGAAACCTGACCATTCTCCTACCATCCGCTTCTGCTCGAATCTGGGCTAGCCTTCGCCTGCTCCTCTGGCAGAAGTGATGCTGCGTGATTTCCAAGGCTGAGTCATAAAGGGTGATACATCTTCTGCTTAGTTCATGGGGACATTTGCCCTTGCAGGCCAGAGCCACCATGTAAGACCGACTACCCCGAGGCCACCATGCTGTAAGAAGGCCAAGGCACAGGAAGAGCAAGCCCTCTGGGTGCTTTAGTAAGATACCCATGAGATAGGGAATGTACGCTGCTATCTTCTCTCCTGAATGCAGACTGCTTTAGGGACAGTCTCCTGCTGAGAGCCAAAGGCTGCTGTTGGAGCAAACACATTCTATTCATCATTTTCCACTTGATCCTAAGGCTCTGTTAACACTCCTCCTTTCTGTCACAACATCGGTCTGTGGGGACCTGATCATCCCGACATTCTGCAGAACATCGTACTGGCCGATGACATCAAGGAGACATGATAACCGGACTCAGTTTTTAGGAAGCAGCAAGTAGGGCCCTGGCTGGTGTGGTTCTGTTGGTTGGAGCATCGTCCCTACACCAGAAGGTCACAGATTCGATTCCCAGTCAGGGCACATATCTAGGTTGCAGGTTCAATCCCCAGTCTAGGCATGTACAGGAGGCAACTGATTGATGTTTCTCTCTCACATTGATTGATGTCTCTTTCTCTCCCTCTCTCTCTCTCTCTCCCTCCTTTCCTCTCTCTCTAAAATCAATAAATGTACTTAAAAATTAAAAGATAATAAACTAGGAAATATTTTTTGACAGGTAACAAGTACGCTGGCTGCTTCGTGACACACGTCCTGCTGGAGGGTGAGAGAGAAGCCGCAGCCAGCCGCAGCAGGGAACGCTTCAGGGGCCCGAAGACCTGGGACAGCCCGTCTGAAAGGGCGCATTGCATCAGTCACTTGTAAGAAACGGGCACAGAGCTTGGCGAGATACTTCAGATGTTGAGGTGAGAAAAAATAGTACTCTGAAGGAAACTACTCTGACAATTTTACTAGAAGCTGTTGGTTTTGAGGGGGCCTGAGAGAGTAGATGAACAGCCTCCTAAAGGCTTGGCTAAGGCATCAGCTTAGGGATGACTCCTTGCACGGCTGGGTCACTGTTCTCAAGGGTGAGGCGTGCACGCTAAACCAATGATTGCTACATATAGTCACTATACATGTTGTATCTCCAATATCTAGAATGCATAAGAACGGTAATTGGAGGATGCAAGTAGGTTTGGCCCCATGCACCACATTCCCAGAGACCTATTAGTGGAAGTGCTGGTTTTAATCCTTATAGCTTTAGGCTCTTCCTGATCAAGGCCTAGGTTTCAGGATATGTGTGTAGAGAGGGAGCATTACCACTAGGGATATAGTAATGGTTGCACTGCGTCTAAACCAACGACCACCACCAAATGATGTCGGGATCCACATGTTAAAAGATCAGAAGGCAAAAATGGAAATTGCTCTCCTGGTGGGGACAACTGACTCTGATTATCTTGAGGGGTGGGAATTACTGCTGCATAATGGGGGCAGGGAGGAGGATGTCTGAAACTTGGGGGATCCCTGGGGTACCCTTCAGTGCCTCTACGCCTGGTGATAACAGACCAGGCAACCAGAGCCTAACACGGGCCAGGTAACTGGGGCTCAGCTTCTCAGAGATGAAGACGTGGTCATCCTACTGCGCAAACAACTTAGACTAAGAAAGCAGTGGCCAAGGGTACGGGACATCTAGAACAGGTGGGAGAGGAGACAGGTGATGAGTGGAGATTATGGCCTTGGGACCAGCTGCAGCAGTGAAGACGGTGGCTTGTCCTTTGAATTGGAATTTTCAGTCTTCTTTGAAAATCGCAGCCAATCACAACCTTGAACTGTCAGTAACACTGGAAACTGAAGGTGGGCACAGGAAGATCTTATCAGAGCAAGGAGGGCACCTGGTAGTCACTCCCAATACTCTGCTCAGGTCCCCAGGTCACCTTGTGGTTCCCCTGGGGCAGCAGCACACAGTCCCATGTGACAGCTTCCTACCGGGAGTGCAATACCGCTCTGCTTCACCACCTAAGGCCCCTCTCAGCCCACAGTGAGTGTGGCCTCCTGGTGCTGGGATT
Organism: Trachops cirrhosus; assembly: GCA_028533065.1. Classification (NCBI taxonomy): domain Eukaryota; kingdom Metazoa; phylum Chordata; class Mammalia; order Chiroptera; family Phyllostomidae; genus Trachops; species Trachops cirrhosus. The sequence continues at coordinate 14,280,489 of CM052545.1, read as the reverse complement.
AGAGCCTTCACGGCCAGCCTTTAACCAAGAGGTTCAAGATAAGAGGAAACTGGCTCCTACTTCCCTACCGTTCGGTGGGTTAGTTCTGGGATATGTTCTACATTGTAGGAGACCCCCGGGGACATGAGCACCAGTTATCCTAAGTGGTAACCGGCCCAGGAACACAACCTTTCTGGCTTTTCTCCTTGTCTCCTCTTCCTTTGCCCACTCAACCCTGTGGGCTTCCTGGGATCACCGAGTCAGCCACTCTCCGCCCAGCCTTATCTCAGGGCCTACTTCGGGGGCAGCTCAAAGATGGGAAGTTTTATTTACTATCAAAATAGTCTTTTGAGAAAAACGGTGTAATTTCAGCGGATCGAATTAAATCATACATATTTGTAGTCACAGTAAAAATGTGAAGAACAGTGAAAAAAAGTTACTTTTACTAGTTTATAAGGAATGAGGAAATTAAACTTTGAAACAATGCAGTAATATGTCCTTATACCATGAGAAGAGGAGTATTTTAATAACTGTAGAAATAGTTGGCAGGGTTGTCCACTGTCAAGGGGTTATTTTGAAATTGCTATCATTGGCTAACCACTATGATTAATGAAATCAACGTTTTCATGATGCAGGAGGGATGGACGCTTTAAGTTCAATGTAATAACTATACTTTCTTGCTTTAAAAATTGTTGAGCTATTAGGTTACTCAGCCCCACCCCCCACCTTTCATTTTACAGAAGTTTTCACATACATGCACCCACACGCACACACCTCTTTGTATTTTAAACATTTTCAAAGCCTAGCTCCATAGACTGATACATTTTAGCTCTGGTAACGCATGTGTCCTCCCTCTAGAAGGCAGTTTACAGGGAGATGCCCACTGGCGGCAAGCGTACAGTTCTCCATCCCCTCCTGCACGCAGCACGAAAGCCCTCCGGAAGTGCTATTGCAAAGCCAAACGTGGATGGGCCCCCACCTTCACAGAGAAGAAGAAAACGTCAGAGTCCTGAGAAGCCAGAGAGTAGCCCAAAACTGGGAATAAGCAATCTCTGCTCACAGTAAGCTATATAAGTATCTGTTAAATAAATCCTGTTTTATTCGTCTTCACGTTTGATGGGACGTTAGTTTCTGAAACTGGTTTGTATCTAGATTCTTCCCTCTGACAGGCCTACTGAATACCCAGATGCACTCCCTAGCATCTTTGCCCACTCTGCAGGCTTTGTTGGGTCTCTGAGGATTTTATCTGCTTATCGCTTCTTTTGATCACAAGTTCCCCACGTTTCGGAGGGAACTGTTCTTTCTCCATCCTGTCCATGTGGTTCTCATGCAAATTTCTCCCACAGCCCTGACTTCCCAGTTCCTGCTGTAGGGGCTGGACTGTGGTTAACCTGCATGTATATGTATTGTCTCTCATGATGGCTCCAAGAAGTCATGGAAACTGAACCAATTAGAGGTCTTCTCCAGGAATTTCCAAGTGGAGCTGGGGCTGGAGGGAGAGCTTTTTCTTTTCTAGTGAGACAGACTTGAACTCGACCACAGGGAGAAAGCTGGTCTGAAAGAACAAAACCAGGCTGCACAGATAGGTGATGCCAAGGGTCGAGTCCTCGATTCTAGTGTCTGAGGTCCCCACTGTGCTCTTCTGGCCTCCACTGCCTTCTGGGGCTCACCAGTGCCCCTTCTCCCTCTATTCTGTGAGCTCCCCCGATATCTTCACATTATTCCTCCTTCGTGCTCAAGGTGAGTCAAGTGGGGCTTCTGGTTTACAACCAAGAGCTCTGAGGGAGGTACTGCACTAACTCTTTTGTTGTTTTATAAAATAGTTATCAAATCCCTCAGGTATTGACTAAAGCCATTTGTTAACCACCACTGGCCTGGCTACAGATTACAGAGGTAGGTGGGTACCCCCTCTCAGGGTCAGAAGTGAACAAATCGCCCCAAACTGTAATATCAAGTTACGAAAGCTGAGAGGTGTTCCAAAACCTTGAGTGGTCCCTAGGACCACACTAACCTTTTCACCCCAATGATAAAAACAGGAGATCTTGGCAAAGAGCTCTTTACACCACAAAACTGACAAATGCTTGACATTTTTTTTTTTTTACTAATTCTCAACACTTCTTTCAATGTTGTTTTTACAGGTATGTTTCGTATTTCACCGAGTACTCCCATTTTTAATTCTTTAGAGTTGTTGCAACGATACGTGAACGCCAGACACTTCAGCGGAATTGTCCGTTCGCGTGTTAGGCTGCTCCGGCTGCCATGACAAAACACCGTAGACTGGGCAGTGTGGACAGCAGAGGTCTCCTCCTTTCAGTGCTGGAGACTGGGAAGTGCACGGTCAAGGTGCTGGTGGGTTCCATTCTTGGTGAGGGCTCTCTTCCTGGCTTGCCCACAGCCACCTTCTCACTGTGCCCTCACGCAGTCTTTCCTTGGTGTGTGGGCATGGAACAGAGGGATCTCTCTCTCTCTGCCTTCTCCCTTTTTATAAAGCCACTAATCCCACCGTGAGGACCCCGCCCTCATGACCTAGTCTAAACCCAATCACCTCCTGAAGGCCCCACCTCCCAGTACCATCCCACTGAAGATGAGGCTTTTGACACACGAATCTGAGGGAGGGGCACTCAAACACTTAGTCCGTAACTCGGATCAGAAGTAGGTTTTGGAGAGAGAGGATTTAATTGGCCCAGCCTGGGTTCCATGGATTGGCCCAGCCTGGGTTCCATGGCCAGCCTGTGCTGAGAGGTGGGGCAGGGCCCCTGTCTTAATCCCAACAGACTTTATCCAGTGGGAAGTGGTAGCTCTGCAAGGGAACTCAGATGCTGTTGGTAAGAGGGACGGGTGCTGAACGGTAACACAGCCGTGCAAGCCCACTGCAGAGAGCTCCCAGTGTTTTCATCAGTGCTCCACTGAATGCGGTTGGATTGCAACCGTTTTGTACAAACAGACGAGAATGTTTCTCTTGAAATTTCCACTTCCATTTTTTAGTTCAGTTAGCCTTAGAAAGGTTAGAATCTTCTATTTGCCTTCTTTTTATTTTCTCTATAGAAAAGTCCCCAGAACCTGTGGAATATATTACATGACAAAGTGAACTTGGCAGATACGATTAAATTAAGGATCTTGAGATAGGAAGATTATTGTGAATTATCCAAGTGGTCCCAACGTAATCACAAGGGTCCTTGGAAGTGACAGAGGGAGGTGGGATTGCCAGATTTCAGAGTCATACGGCGTGAAAAAGACTCAACCAGCCATGGCTGGCTTCGAGGATGGAAGGGAGCCCAGGAGTGCAGGCAACCACTGGAAGCTGGAAGAGGCACAGAAATGCATTGTCCCCTGGAACCTCCAGAAAGGAGCACAGCACTGGCAGCACCTTCTGCTCAGTGAGACCCCTTTTGGAATGCCAACCTCGAGAACCGCAGATAATACATGTGTGGTGTTTTGTTTTGTTTTTTTAAAGCCATTGCATTTGTAGTAATTTGTTACAGAAGTAACAGGAAACTGATGTCAGTGCTTGTTCTTAAGAAGTAGATTTTGGCCCTGGCTGGTGTACCAAGAACCAAGAGATCACGGTTCGATTCCCAGTCAGGGCACATGCCTGGGTTGCAGGCCATTTCCCAGCAGGGAATGCACAGGAAGCAACCATACATTGATATTTCTCTCCCTCTCTCCTTCCCTTCCCCTCTGAAGATAAATAAATAAAATCTTTAAAAAAAAGAAGTAGATTTTGGGGAAGAGGGATGAGAGGAGATATCAAGGGACGTTAATGCTTGTAAGCAGAGAATTTTTGCAAAAGTGTATTATTGTATGCTGGACACCAGTACACTTTTAAAAAAAAATTCTCACAGGAGGATTCCCCCCCACCCTACTGCCTTTTAGAGAAAGAGGGAAAGAGAGAGGAAAGAAGAGAGAGAAACATTGATGTGAGAGAGAAACATCAATCAGTTACCTTCTTACATGTGCCCCAACCAGGGATCAAACCTGCAACTTGGGCACATACCCTGACCAGGAATCGAACCTGCAACCTTTTGGTTATGGTATGATGCTCCAACTAACTGAGCCTCACTGGCCAGGGCACGATACACATTTCTGATAATACTTTACAAATAGGCTGTTCAACAGCATTTTCAAAAGACTGCTGAATTTGATGAAATTATCAGGTTTTTAGGAGGACAAATTTGCGATTTAACATTCATAGATTTTAAAAATACACATAGAAGAGATTTGTATTAGTTAAGAAACAAGTTAAGTTGCATGGATATGTATGTGTGTGTACACACATCTACATATTTATTTATTTGGCAAAGGTCAAGATTTCTTTTTCTGTCCTGCAACCAAAGGTCCAAAAGAAGGGGTCTGGGGCTAGTTAGAAGCTTTAAGCTTGTAAATAGTTCTCCTTCTCTTTCTCACGCTCTGCTCTGCCATTTGTAGCAACAATGATTTCTATGCCCAAAGCTGCCTCGTGGCTGCAACATCGTTGCAGGAGGTCTTGCCATGACATCTATATTCCGACAAGAAAAAGAAAGGCTGGAGCGGGAGGGGGCAAAATAGCACATCCCAGCTGAGTCAGCCTCTTTTAAGAGCATTCCTTAAGTCAGCATTGGCAATGATCTAGCCACATGGCCACCTCTGTCCATAAGGAAGGGTAGGAAATGTAGATTTTTAGCTGGCACATTGCACTCCCAACAAAATCAGGGTTATCTTAGTGAGGACGACGAGGACAGAGGCCACAGACTTCAGTGACAACCAAATTATGAAGCCAGGGTCTTCATAACTATGTTCTTATAATTCTGCTGTAATGAACAATGTTTAAGGAAGTATAAATAGACATTCCATAAGCATTGCAAAATTGTTCAAAGCTAACCCATTGGAAAAAATTCCAATAAAATTAAAAACCTAAAACAATCAGTTCTACTGTAGTTTGTTGGAAGGATATGAATTCAATAAATTTAGTTTTCTAAAAAGTCCACTTAAAAATGAACTTCTAGAGGGATATAAACCACTCTCCCTTTGAAATGCTATACTTAATTTATATTCGAGCATTTTTTTTCTGGTTAAGTGTCACATAGATCCTCAAAGGAGTTGATGACCCCCAAAAGGTTAATCACCAGGGACCGACGGGTCGTGTCCATTTGGCACACCAATGTTCTCAGGCCAGCAGGCATTCCAGACTTTCTGCCTAACGGAGTTAAGAGTGCTGAGGACACAGCTGGAGACACAGTTCGACCAGGGCCTGGTCGAAGACAAGCATTAAATAGCAGAGACTGGGCCCCGGGTGCGAGGCCGGGGGCGGCGCTGTCCTCAGAATATGGGAAATCCAGAGAGGGCAGTGTCTCATTCTGAGTCTGAGAAGTAAGAAAAGGACAACATGGACCATCTGTTGTGACACATCTACAAACACAGATATTTGGCACTTGGTACTGAAACTGTTTATCAAGCTCCCAATGCTGACAATGAACAAACAGGAGCCTGCTCTTCTGTGCTGCGCTTTTCCACTTGTGCAGGGAGGAGGGCGCTAGTCCGTCAGTCCAATGAATCTACCGGCACGGGTTTAAGAAGACTTAAAGGGACTTGGGGAATGGACAGAGCAAATCTGATTATTTTCAAAAAGGTCCCATAAGAAAAGAAAGTGGTGGAGTTGCAACATAATGGTTATCCGGCTTTGTTAGCACCTGGAATTTTGTTTGCCAGGAAAAGAGCCTCACTTCAGGGCTCTGTCCTGGGAAGTCCGGTCCCTGCCCTGTCCCTGGCCTCTCTAGCAGAGGGGGGAGCCTCTCTTCTAGTTTGAGGGTCTCCAAAGTGGGCTGTGATGGGCATCTCGAAGGATTCTCAATGCAGTCATTGGGGTGTGAGAAGAAACTATTAGAACATAGACACGTTGAGTATCTTAAAAATAAAGGAAATATGCATTACGAACATCCCTCCATGGACTGACAGCCCACAGTGCCGACACTGGGTCTAGGTGGCAGATGGGCAGGCCTCCCTGCCCTTGGGGACATTTCTGTGGAGATGCAGGGGACTCACACCTGGGGGAGGAGGGGCTTGACTGTGGGCCCCACTCCTTCCTGTCCTTCTAGTGCCAGGCAACAGGTGGCCGTTTAAGTGGGTTTATAGATCATAGTCTCTATATGTAAACTAGCCCTCCCAAAACATGCAGGTGACTTTAAAAGGTGACAGGAATAGGAAAAGCCCCTGTGGCTGAAGGTAAGGCAAGTACAGTCAATTGAGGCCGTGGCGAAGCTGATCTTTGTATTTCTAGAACAAGGTTTCTTCAGCCACACCACTCGGGACAAACAAGGGCAATCTGATAGGGTCCAACAGGTTGTTCCCGCCAAAAGGAAAGTGCCTCGAAGGCTGCCAGGAACGCAGATGTGTGTTTGCTGCCGAACACCTAAATCTCGCCTCCGGTGTGTCTGCTGAGTTCATATCGCGTCTGCAAAATGTCTTTTACCAACTATGGCAGCTGTTAAAACCAATGGCAAAACAAACTGAGCTTAGAAGGAGAGCTTTCCATTTCTACATCAGAAGATGCTAAACTACAATTTTCAAAAGTAATGAAACATACTCTAACAGTGTATGGATTAAAATGAGCATTTTCAAGAAGAAAAATGCAGGCTGTGAATAACCATTAGTAAACACTCTCAGATATTATTTATTTCAAACTTAACACATCCCTTAGAAGTATCTATTTTGTGTACGTTATGAGGTACACAATGTGTTAATACAACCATACTGCCCTGGCTGGCGTAGCTCAGTGGATTGAGCGCAGGCCTGCGAACCGAAGCATCGCTGGTTTGATTCCCAGTCAGGGCACATGCCTGGGTTGCAGGCCAGGTCCCCAGTATGGGGTGTGCTAGAGGCAACCATACATTGATGTTTCACTCCCTAATTTTCTCCCTCCCTTCCCCATCTCTCAAAAATAAATAAATAACATCTTTAAAAAAAACATTTAAAAAAATACAACCATACATGTATAGAACAATATAAATATACATAGTTGGGGTTTGCTACTCCAAAGGGCATTTACTATTTATTGGCTTGCACTATTGAAAATGTTTAGAAACCATTGTTGAAGATAACCCGGGGCGGGAGCGATTTACTCATAAAATAATCTAATCCCCGTCAATTTGGTAATCCTCCTAGGATGACTTAATGCTTTAACTCAGTTAAAACAGGATCTCCTCTTCCTCCAGAGTGCCCCAGCAGAATAACGGGAAGATCCCCGCTCTGCAGCTTCCACTGTAGCACACTCACCACTTTCTCCTCGGGGCATCATTACTGGAGTAGGTGTGTGGTTCTCCTACTGACTGGAGAGGAAGCGCACTGCAGCCAAGATCAGGGATGGAGTCATTCTCTGCTGAATTATTCATCCCCCCGCAGCTCTGAGCACCTTGGGGATGCTCCACGAAAAAAGTCATTTGGAAAGTAAGAGGAGATGAGTGAGTTCGTGGAAGGCCCGTAGGACTGAGTATCGCAGTGGGCAGTGTTACTATTTGGCAAGTCACAGAGGTAAACCACTCGTGCTGAGTTTTGCCCAGAGTGAGTGCTCTTTCCATCAGCGAGAATTTTTTTTTTTGTCATCCTCTGATCTTACAGGTCACTGTTTATGTAAAAGACGGCTCAGTTCTGCTCAGAAACGACGCACTGATATATTTAGCTACTGTCTGTGGCTTGTGGATGCCTGCCGCCTTCTCACGTGTTTCCATATTGAATCGGGTCAGGCACAGTGCTGCATGTTGTTCTCGGCTTGACTCTGACATGTATGTTCATGGAAGCCAAATTCAATATCACATTTATCTAATTTATATACAGATACAGATTTTTAATAACCGGCAATGGCAGATAACCTCCCTGTTCAAAACAATCTTAATAGCTCAATTACTTATAAAATATGCGGTGAGTGCTAATGGACTCCTTCAGAGTCTGAACTAGGCAGAGTCTTGCCGTATGTGTTCATGTGAGAATGTCTCGTTTGGCTACAGCCACGTAATTGACTCTCTCTCTCTTTTCAAATGTCAAAAATATTTTATTATAATCTCTCTGGAACAGGTACATGGGTGTCCCTTGGTTCCTCAGTAATTTCCCAGTTTGTAACTCCGTATCTAGTAAAAATCAAACATTTTCCATTTGCCTTTGCAAGAAAGTCAGTGGTAATTTGATAGTAATTTGGGGGCAATTTCTGCCCTGCTAAATTATGAAAATTACTAAATTATGAAAAATAAGTGGGCAACGGGTCTTGCTAGATGGGTCTTATATACATTCTTATATAATTTCCATACCAATTTGCCCATGCCTGGTGATGACGCATAGCAACTTATTTTTGACTTTCTCAAGAAATAATAACATAGAAAGAAATTGGGCTGCCCTTGAATAAATATAACCCAACTGGCTTCTAGCTATAGGTTTTGAGCTTAGATTTTTTTTCCAAAAATAAGAAATGGGTTGAGCTGAGCCCTCCATAACCTTACACTGAGAGCTCCCGACATGGCCCCAGTACATACAATGTCACTTGGTTCATGTATGATGACAATGAGAGAGATCATAAGTTCTGTTCCCAGGTCAGCTGATACAGAGACACCACAGCACAGCCACAGCCCTAAGTACAGTGCCCTTTGGAATACACATGTCTCCATTCATATGGAAATGATATAAGCCTTGGGCATGTCTGAAAGTCATGCAGCAAAACAAAAGTCTCTGCAAAACTGGAAAGAGCTTTTAATAATGACTTTAATTCTGAGGGCTATAATGATTCATTTTCTCTGTCAACTGGACTGGGTTAAGGGATGCCCAGAGACCTGGTAAGACATTATTTTGGGTGTGTCCTTGAGGATGTTTCCAAAAGAGTTGAGCATTTGAATCAATAGACTGAGTGAAGATCACCTCCCCAATATGCGAGGACCTCACAACAATCTGCCAAGGGTCTGAATAGAATAGAAAGTCACAGGAGCAGCGGGTCTGCTCACTTGACTTGAGCTGGGACACCCGTCTCCTCCTGCCTTGGGACATCGGTGCTCTCAGTTGTCAGACCTTCAGACTCATTCTGAGACCTACACCAGCTCCCCACACCCACGCCAGTCTCCCCTCACGCCCCCCATTCTTGGGCCTCTGGTTTGGACTGGAACTGTGTCGCTGGTTCTCCTTGGGCTCCAGCCTGCAGACAGCAGACTGCGGAACTTCCCAGTCTCCCTGATCACGTGAGCCGATTCCTCACAATGAATCTCCACATCTTCTGTTGGTCCTGCTGCATCTCTGGGGAACCCTGGCTAATACAGGAGAGCCAGCCCTTCAGCAGGGGGTCTTGAATGAAGAAAGTCTATTGATCAGATCATTGAATAGGGAGGGAGAGCGAACTAATCTTTCAAGCGATCCAGCCAGCCTTTCCATGAAAAAGGCATGAAGCCAATATTGGGTCCCAGCGTTCTGAGCTTTTGGAAAACAATACAAATGAAAGCTATTGAATAAGAACAAAAAAATACCTAGTTTTTCCTGCCTTTCTGAGTGTCAACATATTGTAACTTTTCTATCATGGTAAATTTTTACAACAATAAAAAGAATGCACTCTCATTGTATAAGATCTGAAAAATTCCAAAAAATACAGGGGAGAAAATTTAAATTATCCATAACCCCACAATTCATTTAGTTGATTATTTGAGCTACAAAGACAGAGTCTGACACAAATAACACTCATTTATTACATAAAAATATTGTATTACAATATCATAAGCAGGTAATTCTGTAACATAACAGTATCACACTCAAGCACTCCCTATGACATTTTAGGTGAAATGGTCCAATTGCTGTCCATCTCATGTGAGACACTCACCCACCCTACCAACCACACTCCGTGGCGTTCCTTCTGCGGGACCCTGTATGCAAAACTGTGCAGCTTACTGCGTGTACATGTTCCAAGGCTCAGCACCCAGAAGTGTCAGCCTCTAACTGACTTCCTCCCAGCCTTCGCTCAATGCACTTTTAATAATAAAATAAGAATCAGATTATATACAGTTTTGGCTTCTCCTTTCAACTTAATATATCATAAACCTTTTCTCAAGCTATAAAATAATATTCAAAGCTACGATTTTAACAACTGCATAATACCATATCACATAAATTCACACAAATTTATTAAACCATTCCCTTACTTAAGAACATGCATAATTGTCAATTTTTATTATTATAAATAACGCTGTAAGTGACAAATATCATTTGGCCACATATCTGATTATCTTTGGAAAAATTTTGCTAGGATTCAGATGGCTAGATGGGGATGTAAAGCACAGCACAGGGAATATAGTCAGTAATATTGTAATAAGTATGTACGGGGCCAGGCAGATGCTGGAAATATCAGGGGAACACTTCGTAAAGTACATGATTGTCCAACCATCATGCTGTACACCTGAAACTAAACAAAATAATATCGAATGTAAACTGCAATTAAAAAGAAACTTAAAAAAATAATAAAATAAGTGAAAAATAAGTAAAAATACATCAGTGCACACACACATACTAGCCTGGATTGTTGCTAACATTCTAGATGCACGATACTCAGTTGGAAGATTGGAAGCTGTACTTCCACCAGCTGAGAGAGTCTGTCACGCAGGGAAGTTCCGTTCCTCAAAATAACGAGTGTTAACATTAAAAAAAATAAATCTTTGCCAACTGGGTCAAAATGGTTCTCTTTTCATTTGCATTCCTTAATTGGCAAGGTAAGTCAAACTTAAAAAATGTACGTATCATCCTTTAAATGTTTAAATTGTGTGTGCATGTTCTTTGTTATTTTCCAAGGAACTGTTAATATTCTTCTTAGCATTATAGTCTTATTATCTATCAGTGCAGGATTTTTCTTATTGAATCTGAGACCTGGAGCCTTGGTTGGGGCAAAAGGAGACAAGGTGGAGGAAGGGCTGGGACTAGACGGTCAGTTGCTCTTTTCGTCTTCCCATCAGCAAGGTGTGGCATGGAAAAGGGTGAGTTTCTGGGCATGCCCGAGCTTCAGTTTTCCCCTCTGTATATAGAAGGATTTAATTAAGAGCATTTCCAGCCCTATGATCACATGATGCTGTAAAAAGGGACATTACAGATCTATAGTTTCAAAACTTTCTGTGTAACCCTGATTTGTGGTGAGCTTTAGGGGAGCTAGTGCTGGTGGAGAAGCTTCAAACTTGAAGCTTCTTTCCACGGTTCCAACACAGGGCTCTACCACCCACCTGCTACGAGGAAATCCCTTCAAAATTCTTCATTTCCTGTTCTGTAAATGGAAATCTTGTTTTACAGGTTGTTGTGAGAGTTAAACAAACTATTAAAAATGCAAGTGTTTAGATAATAATATGGCACATATGTATATGCACACAGATATCACACACACATAAACTACACTGTGAATTTGTATTTAAAAACATTTAGTTTTCATGAATCTCAGTTCATAAAAAAACGGAAATTTTTTATGCCATTAAATGAACCCCTATAGAATTCAAATCAGACTCCAGAGTCCAGTGCTCCAAAGAGAATAAAGGCCACGGACAAAATGCAAATGGAAACAAAAGAAGCTAAACCTTAGTTTTAAGCTTCTAAGCATGGAGCCCCAAGTGATGTATGCAATTTCCTAAGGCAATTTTGGTTATGCATGATTTTCTCCTTGTGGGCGAACTGACAATAGCTTAATTCACATATTAAGTAGGAGTGTGTGTGCATATGTGTATAAGTATACACATCACTATACCCGACATATATACCCCGCCTATATGGATATGCATATATCCATCCCTTCCACGTGCATATGAAAAGTATGCTTAAAATTGCTTCTCAGATCTTTCTGCAGAAAATGTAATTAGAAAAATGCAAACCACTCTCATTTTCTCCTTTAATTTTGTCATTTAAAACTCGTAAATTCGATGAACTCTATATTTATAAAACTAGCTTAATATATGGTACATTTATGTTGATTTGCGTAAACAACCCTAGTTTGTCAGCAGATTGTACTTATACACCCACAGGTAAGTATAGCAGCGCTGTTCTGAGCACCGAGAACACATAATGTGGAACAGACACTAGCTTATGATCTAGGGGAGACAAGTTGTCTAAACATGTAATTATCCGAATGTGTACATAAATACAGTTCTGTAATTAAAGAGTGAATATGGGAGGAGGGGGATTGACTGGGGGCTGGTGATGTTGACTTTTTTCTCTCCGTGCTATTCTGGCATTTTGCTCCCCATACCTCGGGACTTGAATCATATAACGCAAGGGCAGTCATTTAGCTTCTATATCTCATGGGCATAAACAAATAGTCATTAATATAAACAGTATTTAAAATCTGGCCAGACATATCCCTTCACAAAAGAGACCAGGATTTTCACTCCACAAAAAGAAAATGGTAGCTAATCTGAGCGAATGAAAACAAGAAAATGAGCGTTAAGTTTACGTAAAAAGAACATATCTGGGGCTGAACTGATGGGTGTTCTGTGAGGATGGGCAGTACCCACCCTCGATCAAAAGGAGAGAGTGTAGACTTTGATCCATGTTCTGAGGCCCATTTTCACTTTCCTATGCATTCTTATCCACCTGTGACATATTTCGGGTTTCTTTTCCCCCCAGCAAACATACATTAAGCACCATTTCTAAGCATTTCACATGTATTAGCTCCTTTGGTTTTCATAATAACCCTATGGGGCAAGAACTGTCAGCATCACCCCCATTTTACAGATGTGGAAACTGAGGTATCCAGTGGTTAAATACCTCTCCCAGGCATCTGGGGTTCAGTTCCAGGAAGTCTGGCATCCTGGCCTCCATTCTCAACTAGGAAAGTTGCACTGTGTTCTTAGCTGGAGGGTGAACTTTGTGCATTTGAGTAGCTGAGGGGATGCGGATGGAGAGAGGAAAGAAAGAAAGGCTTTGAAAGTTGGCTTGTCTTTTGAAAACATGAAAAGCGAGGAGGAAAGGGAGGGGAAAGCCCGGGTTCATTGTGGGAAGGCAATGGAAGCAGTGGATGAAGAAGAGGTGGGAGAAAAGGCAGAGCGAGAGCAGCCTTTGCCCTGCTCAGCCCCTCGGTGGCCGGCTCCAATGGCCAGGGCTGGCGTGGGTGGAACGAGGCATCTCTGCTTTCACGCAGCAGCATCTAAGTTCCCTGGGCTACTGCGGCAACCCCACCGCAGCCGCTTTTCACAGTAATTATGAAAAAGAATGTGGAGGAAGTATTCCGCCCTTATTAAGGTGCGGGAGCCACCCCAGTAAAAGGATTAACCCGGTGGTGAGATTAAATTCTGGGCCCCAGAGACAATTTTCCGAAGGTGCCCTTTACTATGTGCAAATTGGAAACAATTTCCTCTCTTGGGCAAGATGACTGCTGTACAAGGTGTAAATAGATGTAGAATTTTATGAAGACTTGGATTTCTCTGATGAGTTCTGTGAAACACTAATGTCTAATAGGGGTGGTTCAAATGGTACACCCAGCCCCTTTTTTTCCGTGACCTTGGATCTTAACTTTGACTCTGCTCTTAAGTGACTATAGAATGGGAATGAGATGGTAAGAACTTGACGGCTGTAGGGAAATGTCCCCCTAAAGAACACGGTATTGGGAATGAAGGAAAATGAAATAGTCCTCCAAGAGCTAAATGACAAAATCGATCTATATTGTATGGCGCGGCGATGGGCAAAGTCGTCACATTGAACGTGGTAACCTGATGGAAGATATTAACACAGCTCAAGGAATAATGGCCAGTTTGGAGGAGTGTTGGATACCATGGGAGAAGGAAAGGAGAGAGCAGAGAGAGCAATTCACACACTCCATTCCCATTCTGAGCGTCTGCTAAGCACTGTGCTAAGGCCAGTGAGCAATCTGACTCACCCGGCCTTCCTGTGGCGCCAGAACACACTCACGGGCTCCATCCAAGAACAGCTCGAGGGGACAAGGCACCTTGGCCAAGGCCATCTGGCATTCCAGACCATGGGTAGTACTGGCCCTTTGTGGCTGTTAATGTTTTTCGCCTTCCCATACTGCTGCCTCAGCCTACCTTTTCATTAACACTTGAGAGGTTTTCGCTGATGTTCCACCGGGGTCATACAGAAGAGCCTTCCAGCTTCCTTGACCATGACCCACAGTGAGAAACCCACAGGTTGGTACACACCCACGTGCACGGGCCCACACGTGCAACACGCACATGCACCCATATAACCGAGACAAACGCTTTCTAAAACTACTAACCCTGACTCTGTTAATTAATGGTATTTTCTATTGTATTCTTTTATAAAAATTACTGGCTGAGACCTACTAAATTGATTTCCCAATAAACCAACAATGGCTCGAGACTGGCTCCTTTAAAGGACACCTGTGGTCCCGTGCAGGGAGGTCACACAACCTTGCCTTGGGCACCCAGTCTCGTTTGTCACCGTATTTCTTCTTACAAGCCCTGAGAGTGCCTTATGCCAACTGTGGGGCTTTGCTATTGTTTTTGTTGTTGTTTTTGACATTTCGGTTAACAGGTGAGAATGTAGAACTGTTTTAATATTGTTTAATATTAGAAACTTATAAAACTTGGTTCTTAAGAAAAGCAATTTGATTATGGAAAATAAAGATTTCTGGGAAGCTGGGCATGTGCAGCCTGTCGCCAGTGAAGAGCAAGTTTATTATTATTTTGTGTTTCACCCTGTTAAAGGACCACCCTGTCCACAGACCTGGCTGGGACACAAGGGCGCAGAATGACAGCTTCCCTACCCACCCAGGACTCAGTCGCCAGGGCGCACCGGCCCCACAGTGTGCTAGAGACGAGGGAGAGCTCAGGTGACAACGCTGGTGACCCCACTTCCTAAATGCGACCTTGAGCACGCTGTCCGACCACTCTGAGCTTCAGCTTCAGCTCTCTCATCTGTGAAATGGGTGTAATAGCAAATCCACGGACTTCCTGAGTGGGATTGCATTACATGCACATCCACCAGACTCACCGTGAGGGGCACCTACCATAAACAAAGGTGCTTCCTCCTCTCCTAAATTCCTTGCAGTGTTTGGACGTTTTTAAATGTGGGTAAGGAATTCAACAGTGACATGGAGGGAATGAGTATCACTCTGTTTTCCCTTTTATTTGCTGGATCTCAGCATTGGATGGATCCTAATCCCTGATTCGTAACATACTGTCGTCATGGCAGGCACATGCATAACCAACATTTGCCCATTGGGATAGTTAATTATTTTTAATAGTATTGTAATTACTTAGGAGTCAACCACCTTCACCCAAGTGAAGACCTTGACAATGGCTTTTAGCACAATGTGTCACACTGTGTTACAACCGTTTCCATACTCCCTCCTCTCCACCCACCTACCTAATCCCCTTGCCTCCCTTCACACAGGCCACCTTCACTTTTTCTCCTTAATTCTTATAAAATCTAAAACGTCTGTGGCCTTGGATGGAGTAGCATTCAGGGCCATGGTAAGCTGAACTTGGAATATACCCTGCGCTACTCTTTCTTAACCAGGCAGACACGTGGGTGGGGGCAGTAAGCATGTTGCACAAAATAGGATATGGGAAGGCCCTGCCACCCAGGATTTTTATCATTGTCATTCTTCTCATAGGGCGATTTTATCAATGCCGTTTATTCTTCTTGCCATTCCTTTTCTCCAGTTGTACTTTCACTATATGCCCTCCTCAAGAGAACGCCAAATGGGAGGAGATCAGGGGAAAGTCAAGTAACTTGGTCTCCGTTTAGTTCTCAGAAGCTCCAAGGAACCCTGGCTTTGGCTGAAGTATGCCAGGTGTATCTAGACTGGGCTGCCAGCTCCTAGAGAGACAGTCTCAGCAGCGTGAACTAAGATGTCACTGACGTGCTCCGGAAGACTCCGTGAATCTTGTTGAAAAGGACAGGAAAGACCCACAGCAGAGATGGCAGAAAATTTGAGCCCCACAAGAAGTAGAACCCCTCTTCTCGGGCTGGCTTGACCCCTCTGCTTTCTCACTCCCCTTCCCGCCACCTCCCTCACCTCACTTCTGTCTTTCCTGAGGCTGAAGAACGGTTCTATAATATCTGTTCATGGATAGTTAGCTCTTAATTATCCATTTCATGGCATTAAAAAAATCCTAGGTTAAGTTCCTCTGCTTGCTACACGTGCCCACAGCACCATCTCCGTTTTGGACTCAGCTAGTATATTCTCAGAACACGGGAGGATGCAAACTCATTACAAAATTAGCCCAGTCAACTGTGCAAACACACATTTTAATATTGTTCATAAATTTAGGATTATCTGAGCTACCACTCTCCTCTCTCAAGATACTAATGAAATGTCCATTTGAAGCCTATTAAGTTGTTTCTTTGCTTTGTCTTTTCGAGGATAAATCATCTCATTCCATCTCCTGTCTGTACCAAGAATAAATAAGAACCACTCCACCTGCATTGCACTCCTAATGCACAGATTATAAGGTGCAGTGAACACTGCCTAAGAAATTGATCCTGCAGAAGTAGAAGAAAAATGAATTGTAGAACTGCTGCCTAGTGTCATTAGAGATACATGACACCTTTGTGGAGCAAGGTTCCATTGCTATTTGAAAGTAAGTGCGGTACACTTGGAAAGCCTTCCGAGAGTTAAATCGGTTAACATTTATGTAATGAGGTGGAGAAATGCAGGGAGCAAGCTCTGAAATGGAGGTAAAGGGAGAAAGAGAGGGAGTCTCTGGGGCAAGAGAGAGAGTGAGGAATGAAAAACAGTCCATGTGAGGCTCCCCGTAGTACACGGCACCGAAGAACTCCAGACAGTGATGTCTGCTATTGAACTGCATTGTAGCCGAGCTGTGCTAAGTCTTCACCCAGCTTCACACTTGCACTGTCAGGGGCTGTCCACAGCAGCCTGATGGAAGTGCTGCTTTGGGAATGATGAGGAGGGGCTGTAGCCACACCAGACACTGAGCAGGTTAGAAAGAACACTGCAGCCGCAGGAGGACCTGGCTGCTGGGGAGGCAACGCTCAGTGTCCGCCATAGAGGGAGACTGTCTTTCCTTCCTTCAACAATCATTTTCTGAGCATTAAGCATGGGGCTGGAATGGTGCTAAATATTTAGGATAAATACGACACAGGCCCACCCCTGCTAAAGCTCAAAGCCTAGAGGAGGGGTGAGACATTAATAGCATGAAGGAGTGGAGGGAAGACCGTAGAAGAGGTGATCCTTGAGTCACATTTCCGTCAATAGTGCTTTGGCTACAGATAAGAGGAAAAACAGGCAACCAGATGCAGGACCATAATTTGTCATGCCAACCTTGGTTTAAACAAATAGGATATAGAGACTCGGTCCAGAAAGTATCCAGCCACGTACAATGAAAAATAGACATTTATTGAAGAAGATACAAGATACAAGAAACATTGTACACAGGACAATGACACTTCAGTCCCAAAGGTGTAGGCACCTTGGGAACTCACACAGTTCTCCCAGTTGTCATCAGCTACCCTGTCATATTTTCCTGAATCTCATCAACAGTCTGAAATCTCTTTCCTTTCAAAGGAGATTTTAGTTTTGGGAACGGCCAGAAGTCATAGGGTGCCACATCTGGGCTGTAGGGGGTTGAGTCACCTGGGAGCTTTGATGTTTCACCGAAAATCTCTGCATGAGACGTGATGCATGAGTGGGCGCACCGTCATGATGAAGCTGCCAATCTCCAGTTGCCCATAGCTGTGGACCACAGAGGAATGTTCAAGTTTAGTGCAAAATTTGATTCAGATTCATTGCTTTACTTGTTCAGTCATTTTGAATGCGATGACCAAACAGTGCACACGCTCAGTCCACGGGTGTCTACCACCCCCACTGACTAGGACAGTGAAGTCGTCATTGTTCACACATGTGCTTTCCAGTCCACTCTGCGTGGCTGCCAGGTTACACCAATATTGTGCAGACTGTTCTCATTATATGAACCATGGCTAGACTTTTTCTGGACAGACCTTGTGTATGTGCATAAAAAATATATAATTATATAAAAATTATATAATACATTTATTATTCATATATTAAAATTTATAAGTGTGTTATTTCTATAATAAAATTATATAAATCATATATACTTATATATTATAATTCTATTATATATAGTTATATTACAATAATACACAATCAATGCATTATATAAATATAATACATTATATAATATAATTAACACCATAGTATATAATATTACAGTGTATATTATATAATAGTTACATATTAACAATATATAACAAATATATTATATATACATATAAAATACATAATATATATTATATGATACAGAATTATTATATTGTCTAACACAGGGGTTGACCAAGGTAGATTTACAGTTGTAATACAAATAAATACAATAATTAATAAATAATGATACAAGAACAAACTCTGCTTTGCACACTCACAACTGTAAACCTATTTGTGCCCGCCCATGTATACTATTGATAATGTAATATATTATATATAAAAATACACATAGACTCCTGTTTCTTACTACATGTATGAAGAGACTCGGAGGTGCATGAGTATCGGGTCTGGTGCAGGAGCTCCTGGCTGCCGCTAGGGTCGTGGCTCTTTCTGTCTGTCTGTCCTGCCTTCCATCACCCTGGTTTCCTCACGACACAGGCGATTTGAATGGCTCCGGCACTGGGTCCATCCCTGTTCAAGACAGGAAGGAGCTCACCTCTTGTGCTTGTCCCTTTTATTATTAAGCAAAAAACTTTCCCAAAGATATGAAAATTCTAAGGGAGAACAAAACAGCAGTTCTAGAGGTAAACGCTAGTTGAGGAAAGACCCATGGAGCTCGATAGGCTAACAGACAGGGTCAGCTCTGAAAAGCAAATGGAAAGAAAGACTAAGACCGAAGAACACGCTATCCATGAACTGTGGGACAGCTACCAAAGATGTAACATGTGTGTAATAGAAATACCAGATGGAAAAGAGAGGAAGGATAGGAAGCAATTTTTGAAACAATAATTACTGAGAATTTCCCCCCAAAATTAAGGTCAGACACCAAACCACAGACTCGGGATGCTCACAGAACACCAAGAAAGATCTGTGGAAAAATAAACATCCTACACTTAGGCGTGTCATATTCCAACTCCATAAAATCAAAGATGGAAAATCTTGAGAGGAACCAGAGGAAAAAACGCTTCACCTATAGAAAGGCAAAGATAAGAATTACATCCAACTTCTCAGAGGCCATGCAAACCAGGGAGCTGAGTGAAGTATTTGGAGTTCAGGGGAAAATTCCACCAACCTAGAATTCTGTACCCTAGAAAATTATCTTTCAAAAGTGAGGGAGAAATAAAGACTTTCTCAGATAAACAGAAATTGAGAGTATTTGTTACAAGTAGACCTGCCTTGCGAGAAGTGTGTAAAGGTTTTCAGACAGAAGGAAAATGGCATAGGTCAGAAACTTGCATCTTCAAGAAGAAAGGAAGAGCATCAGAGAAGAAATAACTGAAGGTAAAATAAATCTTTTCGTTTTCTTATTTTTAAGAGCTTGAACAGAAAACAGTACTCTCCAGATCCATCCACATAGTCAGAAATGGCAGTATTTCATCTTTTCTTAGGTCTGGGTACTATCTTGAGAGTATCAAGCTACGTGAAGTAAGTCAGAAAGAAAAGGATAAGAACCATATGATTTCACTCCTATGTGGGATATAAAGCAAAATGCAACAAATGAACAAAAAAAACTCACAGACTCAGCTTGCCAGTTACCAGAGGGGAAAGGAGTTGAAGTGGGTTGAAGAGGGTAGAGGGGTCAGACAGATGGCGATGGAAGGAGACTAGATTTTGGGTGATGAGCACACAGCATGATATACAGATGCCGTATTATAGACCTGTACACTTGAAACTTATATAATGTTATTAACCAGTGTCACCCCAATACATTTAGTTGTTTAAAAAGAACAGAATGCACTGACATATTTCAGAATCATTCCTTTCCCCTCCTTTTGCAGGAAAAATGAGAGAATTTTTCTCCAATATCTACAATGAGGATCTGTTGGAGTTTTTGGAGGTAGAACCCACAACAGTATGGAGGTCTCCCTGTGCCTATGTCCCCTGGCATTTTCGACTCTCGGAGCTGTCCCGAGTTGTGAGCATCCAGCAATTCATCAACTCCGGCTCAGGTTTTCTGGTCCTGACGCTGGTTCCCAGTGCGGCTTCTGCTCCATTGAGCTGTGACTCCCTATGCTAAGTTCTCCAGACTTAGGGGCAGTAGCTTCCCTTGTTTCCCTGCTTC
This sequence comes from Trachops cirrhosus, assembly GCA_028533065.1. Classification (NCBI taxonomy): domain Eukaryota; kingdom Metazoa; phylum Chordata; class Mammalia; order Chiroptera; family Phyllostomidae; genus Trachops; species Trachops cirrhosus. The sequence continues at coordinate 14,260,321 of CM052545.1, read as the reverse complement.
TCTGACAGATCAAAGAAGAGTTGTTGACTTTCCAGCCTGCTCAGCTTTTTACCTGCTGTCAGAATGCAGTGGTGACTTCCAAGCCCCCTACACGCAGGACCGATAGCCGCAAGTGCCAGACACAAGTTTTCACACAGAAGACACGCCTGCTGGCAGCTCTGGGGCTGCATTCACAGAGCTGTCTCTGTTCAACTGAGAAAGCCCCAGGAGAGCACTCAGAATGTCCTGGGCGAGTCATATGCCTGATGGGGCTATGTGGGAAACAGCTGTACTTTCTGCTCACTTTCCTTGTGAAACAAAAACCCCTCTAAAAAATTAAGTTTAACACTGGCTGGTGTAGCTCAGTGGATTGAGCATGGACTGTGAACCAAATTGTTGCCGATTCAATTACCATCAGTGCACATGCCTGGGTTGTGGGCCAGGTTCCCGTGGGGGACACATGAGAGGCAACCACACTTTGATGTTTCTCTCTCTCTCCTTCTCCTTCCCTTCTCCTCTCTCTAAAAATAAATAAATAACATCTTTTTAACAAATAAAGGTTATTAATTTTTTTTAAAGGATAAGGCAGGTCATGTCTTAGTATCCACAACATATGATTGAATGGGGGGGGGGCAAGTTTCAGAACAGTAGGTACAGAATGACCTTTTTATATGTGTAAAAATGCCTAGAAGGTCACAACTGGTTAAGACCGACTCTGTCCAAGGAGCAGAATTCAATGGTAGAAGGCAGGGAAGTTGTTGGATGGTGGACTTCCATTTTCCAGTTTAAATGCATCCTCATTAATAGAACTTATTTTTTAAAAGCATGTGTTACTTTTATAATTAAATTTTTCATTTTAGGACAATCAGAAGACAGGAAACCAAATTGATAAATAAGAGCTTTCCATGCAAGCCTCCATTGTTCCCTTCTCTTGTCAAGAGGAAATAATGTCTTGCCGGTTATGCAAGGGAAGCCCCACGGTCTGTGCCAAATCACTGAGAATCCCTTCCTGCCCTCTCCAGCTGTCTCCCATCCCGTCTTCTCTTCCCCCCAGCCCGCCCTCCCAGCTGGGCAGAAAGCTCAGTAGGCTTCTAAAACCCTATACTCACGTCGCCTGCTTTTCGGCACCCTCTGCCCTCCATTCTGCCACCACCACCCCCACCCCACCCCACCCCCCTGTACAAGATGGTTACATTTCATGCAAAGAATGTATTCCTGGGGACCTCACATAATTCAAAACTTACATAATTCAAGCCTGCTTTTCCCAGAGGACTGGATATAATGTGTGTGCGGGAGGGGCAATGCCATCTCAGAGGGCATAAATCTGCAAATGTTGTAATGTATGTTTGCTTTAAGACTGCCTTTTATTTTCCCTAATATTTTGAAGTGCTCTCTCACAAATTAATAGAGAGCATCCTGGTGGTGGTTGGGCCTTCTCAATCGAGATCTAGCCCTTCTAAAGTTCTGTTGCAAAGTCCCTGACTTTCCCGAGCGTTTTACTGCTCCACCACTTAACGAACGCTGGGATGACCTTGTGATAGGGTTATAGGTAGAATATAAGGAAGATTTCAGGTTAGAACGGCAGCAAATGTTAAAATAACACAGGGGAGGACACTGGGTCTCACACAGATGCTCCCATGCAGGTAAACTGTGGTTCAAGGGGCACTTACAAAGGGCGGCAGCCAAGGGGGTGTGGCCCTGTGGCCACGGAGCAAACACACGTTCCCCACCATTCAGCCCACCAGCTCTGATAGTATATGATTCTTGATGAAGGTTCATTGTAATTGGGGGGGGGGGAGGGGATTTAAACTAAGTTTGAATGTAAAGTGAGACTGGCCATGTTTTATACAGCACTAGCTCAATTTTATGTAACTTCAAAAAAGTGTACCGTATATGGAGAAATGCCTTCTTTCTTTCTTTCTTTCTGTTTGTTGATATTTTCATTTTAATTACATGTATTGGGGTAACATTGTGTAAGTGTCAGCTGTACATCACTGTGTGCTCACTCCTCAAAGTCTAGTGCCCTCTGTCCCCCTGTATTTGATCCCCAGCCACACTGACCTTCGTTTTCACCCACCTTAGTACATTTTTATTAGTTTTAAATATCAATTTAGAAATGAAGATAATGCAAATAAGCAAAAATAAAATTTGAATCACCCATAATATTAGCACACAAAGATAATTATAATGTTTTGACGTGCTTCCTTGCAGTCTTATGCTAATTGGCGTACGTATGTATACTTGTGGGCGTAAAATTGTTAACCGAAAAGGGATGACTCAGTAATATTGTTCTGCAGCATACTTCTTTCGCCTTAAAATAACATTAGCCACTCCCCATTATTGTGTTAAGAACTTGATTGGCTTCCACAATATAACTGTTCCATAGCAGATTGAAATACTTTTGAAAACGTAGACTGTTTACAAATTTGAGCTAAGGTGAACAATGCTGAAATGAATATTCTTGTTGCTAAATCTTCGCAACCTCCATGACTATGTCTTTAAAATAAAGTCCTCTAAGTTGAATCCCTGGGCCAAAGGAAATGAAAAACCTGAAGGCTGCAAGTCCGCATTTCCAGATTGCCCTGGGAAGCTGGAAACAATTTGCACTCCCCTCAGCAGTACCTGCCCGTGGCTGCACACTCACACGACACAAGCCTTCCAATTCATCCATCTTCCGAATTCAGACTGTGATATAAGAAAGCCCCCCAAAGACACCCGTATTAATTTGTTCTATTTTAAAAACACAAATGATCAGCATAGCATGCTCAGGAGCCCTCAGCAGACTCTGCTCAGCTGTCTTTCTCGTGCTGTAAGCTCTGAGAGTGCACGCAGTGTGTGTGCGTAAATCACTTTTGGTACAGGGCCACATGGAGACAGGCTCGTCGATGTCAAAAAGCATTTATTAAGTGGGCTGATAAATGTATTTTACTTGCAGGCCTGATGTAAGTTATTTGTCTTTCCTTGGTCTCCTGTTGATGGCTTATTCATGATAATGAATGGCGTGGTTGAGTGTGTGTGTGTGTGTTGTTTGATCTTGATTGTTTAATTTTTCATCGATGGATATATGCTTCTAGCCTCTTGATGGGTGCATTTTATAAAATATTTAAAATCAGTGAATGAATCTATGATACCTTGGGGACTGGATATATCAGGTCTTATGGGGTCTGAGTCTATTCTGGTGAAATGTAAAAAACGGCACTCAATTATTTCTCCTATCACCCAGTACTAAGTGACAGTGGCAAGGTCACTGGTAAATACAAACACAACGGAGCCCAAGTTCACGTAGGGGGAACTGTCTGTTCTTACAAACCGTTTCTGAGTCTTCTATTTTAAGGTTAGCATTTTGCAATGAGTCTTGCTCAAAGTTCTTTCCCCTTCAGGCATAAAACTCGAGTGTATTTTGCTCTGTAACCTCCAGGCAAGAAACAAGAATTAGTAAGACAATAGTAGTTCTCTCCTTCCACCTCTCCCTTCTGGGGTAACTGGCATTTTCTTAAGAGATAGCCAATCCATTAAGGGATTCAGACAGATCCATCTGTCCATCTAAGTCATCCACCTAGAAAATAGTCAGTTAACAAACATCTCTACCAACAGTCTAGGAAAAGTCATGTGACAAAAGTTCACAACAACTATTGTAAAATCACATTAGCAGGTACAGACACGTCTCCCTTTGGACACCCCAAAATCTTTCCTTCAAGTGCCAGAGGAAACCCCCAGGAATGCCATTCTCTAAATGGGGGCTATTTTCTCAAGGTGTTGGCTGCCGCTAAGAAGTCCATTATTGCTTTCTCCTGAGGGGGGTCAGGGTGAGGCTGGAAAACTTCCTTGCTGTGAGAGGGTATGAAAGAGAAAGAATTTAAATCTTTAACCCTTTCTCTCAGGCTCATTCAACTAGAAGAAGTCAGGACTTAGAAAGTATTACCCCTTCTCACTCCTCACTCACACCTTGATTAATGGAAATCTTCCTCTCAATTGCTGCTTCTAGCTAGTTTGCCTTTGAGTTGTTATAAATATGTCATTCCTTTCCTGGGAATTTTTGCAGGTCAAGCCTAGGAGCTGTAACAGGTGGAAGAGAACAAAAAATCTGATCTCTGCACAGTGATGGCAATAATATGTTTGGGGCTTTGCCATAAAAATCCCAACATGACCATGGCATTGGCCATGGCCCCGTCTGCATCTAAACGTATCAGCGTACCCATATGGGATCTGAATGCCCACAGGTGCAACCCTCCCCATATCCTGAATTCCTAAACCAACCATCAAGAGAATGAAGATGATGATAAATAAGTCATTAAGAGAAAAATCCTTTTTCATCTGTGCACTAAGCAAGCATTGAAGTCCTCCAGATTTGCTCCTATGGGGGCACCACTTCTCTGGCCCGGCTCTGGCAGAATTAACCATGGCCATCCTTTCCCCAGGTTAATCTCTTGTCTCAAGAGTGTTTGGACGGAACAGGCCGAGTGACGCCTCTTCTTCCAGCCTCCAACGACCCTCCAGCCTCTTTTCCAGTCTCATCCTTTGGAACCATCTCAGCCATCCCTGGCCTCTCAGACCAGCCAACTCTGTTTTTTGAACTTAACACCTTATTTTCAAGCAACCATGAGCTCCCAAATTCGTCAGAATTATTCCACTGATTTGGAGGCCGCCATCAGCCACCTGGCCGCCCTGCACCTGCGGGCCTCCTACACCTACCTCTCTCTGGGCTTCTATTTCCACCGTGTGATGTGGATCTGCAGGGTATGACCCGCTCCTTCTGCAAGTTGGCGGAGGAGAAGTGCAAGGGCCCCCAAGATCTCCTGGTGGTGCAAAACCAGCGTGGGGGCCGCGTTCTCTTCCAGGAGTCCAGAAGCCTTCCCACGATGAGTGGGGTCGAACTCAGGACATCAGGGAAGACACCTTGGCCTTGGAGAAGAACCTGATCCAGGCCCTTTTGGGTCTGCAGGCCCTGGGTTCTGCCCGCACAGACCCTCAGCTCTGTGACTTCCTGGAGAACCACTTCCTGGGTGGGGAGGTGAAACTCATCAAGAAGATGGGAGACCAGCTGACCCACCTCTACAGGCTGGCGGCCCCAGGCTGGGCTGGGCGAGTTTCTCTTCAAAAGTCTCACCCTCATGTATGACTAGGAGCCTTTGGAGCCCTGAGGTTTTAGCAGTCCCTCTCCATTCCCCTGAGTCTTGCTTTTGCCTGAGCCTCTCCCCGCAACCACTAGGCAGATTTTTAACCATCCCAGAGCCCTCTCCCGTGCATTGAACCAAATGGAAACAATAAGGCTTTTTGCAAAACAACAAAACCTTATGACCATCTTAAATGAAGTGTATTGGTTTTCTCTCTTTAACCATTTTTTTGTTCTTTTTTTTTTCTGGAGGTATTGAGCATCTTTAGAACTTGTTCTCTTTACTTATAGATCAAATGTTTGATTTTGAAAACACCTGCCCCAGGTTATAGGTCTTGAAAAAGTGTTGAGAGAAAATGATGGTGTTTGTAGTGAGGTGGCAAGAGAAGCAAATACAGCTGCCATTCGGCGTCAGCAAATGCCACCCTGACCAACGTGATGCAGGCTTACGCTCCCAGACCAACCTGCCTTCCCAGAAACAAAACCATGTTGTACAATTCATTGCCTATAAATGACCCTCTGTCATAGAAGACTTTCATTCTGTTCTTTTTCTTCTCAGAATAAAAGACTCACCATGTCCAAGCATTTTGACAAAGACGCAATGGTCCAATACAAACAGAAATGCGTCACAACCTATACACTTAGATCACAACCTACAGCCAGAGACAAATGTTAAGTGCAACGAGCATGGGCCATGGACTCACCTTTTCTACTGTTGAACTAACTCAGCTTCTGGCCCAAGATGGAGCCATCTTTTGTTAAATACATCACCACCAGAGCGCTTTGTTCTGATAATGTATTACTCTAATACATCTGTTGCTTTAATGATATATTAATGTACTACATTATGAGAGCAAGGACAACCGATGATCTATTATAGGAAGAACAGTGGCATTCATAAAATGAAGGTTTCAAGAAAAGGTTCATTAGAATTACAGGAATATAGTCAACAAATGGGATTCTGGAAACCATACTCTTGGTCTGTTTTCTGCAGTTGGATAAATACCTCCCTAGCTCCCCAGGCTCTCCCCACCACCCCTCTCTCAGGACCAAATTCCATAAAACATTGGTTGCTACATATTTTATAAACTCTTTTTATGTACTAACAATGTCTCCCGTGAACCTTGGATCACTGCAGACTCATTGTATTCAGTTACATTGTTTTTACTAGGAAGTCCTCCTTATTTACCCCTAACCATAGGAAACCAAGTAACATTGACCTCTGGACAGTCAGAACAGTGTCTCATCTCTCATTACAATAATCTGAACTCCAGTCATTGTTCAACATTAATTATTGCCAAGGCTATGGCATTTTCTTGCTACTTGACAGTTGATCTTCATCCTATCATTAACCTCAGGTCAATTTAATCCCAACCTCCGTTCTCAGCACTGTACGAAGAATTTATTTTTGTTTTTTTTTCCAACCACACAAAGACAATGTCAGACTGCTCCACATTGTGTTATGCATTACAATTGTTAAACATTTTTAAAGACATTCGGGCATCAAAGTTCGGGAAACGGGCAGTCAACAAGAGCTCTGGGAATGAGAAGTCGTGGCAGTTTGCTTTTCTGTAAGAGAATTTCATAAGGAGGGATTCAGAGAGAAGATAAGTTCAGGACTGAAAATATAATTTATTTTAGGGTTATTCTCTTTCTATAAGCCAAGAAGATTTATAGTCAGCATCTACTATATAAAATTATCCACCAAGTTATAGAATACTATTCTTTTAGTGTCCTTAAAGCCATGAGCAGAGATGATAACAAAATTCGGACAACCTTATCTGTCTACAGGATTTCTTTTTTTTTCTCTTAGAGAGGAGAAGTATGAACATATAGAAGAAGGGAAGCTGGAATTCCTGCTGGGAAATTTATTTGCTGTTCCCTATTCTTCTTGACCTCGCGCTTATATTGAAATGCCAGAAATAACAGTTTGACACAGCAAGGGCCATTGAAACAACAGTATTTAATGCACTTAACTGATGGGTAGGTAAGTGTTGTGAATATAATTACAGCTGATAGCGAGTTAAAGAAACACTTTACAGAACTTGGTTGAGTTTTCTTCTGCTAAGTAAAATATAAAACTAAAAAATTGCTAAAAATATAAAACTCAGGAAACTATTAATTAAAAAATTTCCGGAAATTAAATACTCTCATTTACAAAGAAAAGGCGTTTTTATATCCACATATAAAATACTACAAAAGAAAAATGGTTAGTCAAGTAAATGAACTGAAAACAAATTTAAAAAACCCTCTTCAGCTGTATACATTAATACGCCCTTATTTAAATTTCAATTGTCTATGTGGCTTATAAAACAGTTAACATAGAAATCCAGTGTTCTCTGTTGTGACTTTGCATGGTGACAGTAATGACATCACAGATGTTTACCAACTGTCCAGGCTGCACACTGCACTTCCTCTGCCTCTCGCTGTGGGCAGCACAAAGAAGCTGAAACACCTTGCCTTTGACAGGAAGAGTGAAGACATTTACCTTTCCCAAAACTATTTACTTTAGCGACACTGAAAAATAAGGCATTCTGAAAAAGAGATTCCGGTTTGTTTGCATGTAACTCTTACTGCAGACTGCAGGTTTGAGGCTGCTTTGCACGTATGTGCCCCTTGCATTAGTAGTAGATATCTCTCACTCCCCTGACCTTGAACAAAAAGGGACTGATTTCAAAGCTGCCTCCGCGCCTCAGAGTGATTCCCGGGAAGAGCTCTGTTGTCACCCTCTATACACCTTCAGTTACCATAAGGCTCAAGGAAAGCCAGCTGCTCTTGTTGTGAATGTGTGTACTAGCGCCAACAGTTTTCTCACTTCCAGGAAGGAATGCGGTCCAGGGACAGGGCAAAAGTTCCCTTTGTTGTTGAACTTGGGAACTGACAACAAAAACAGGTGGGTAATAGGAAGTGTCCCTGCCATCCTGGCAGGCTGACATTCCGCATTGCGACCCAGTAGCCAGATCTGTCTGTAGTTTGATGTGAGCTCATGGACAAAAGGACACAAGGCCAAGGCTTCCCGGAACCCTATAGAGCCTGGAACGGGGAGATAAGCCGACAATTACCCCTTAGCCTTGGGAGAAAAGAACTGCACACTGAGGCCTAAGACAAACTGGAGATCAAAAGCGCGGTCTCATCACTCTATCATTAATTAGTAGAAAATTCAAATTTCAGCAGGAAATCCTGGAAAATGAATTAGAATTACAATAGAAACACTGAGTCTACATTGAACTACAAGAACCCACCTCTCTGATGATTTTTGGCAGGAGCCTACTTAGAAGAAACCAGTAGAGACCAAAATCATTGCCTTCTTTTTTGATTCCCCCTCGCAAATCCCTCTCAACACCCCAAACTCAATCTAACTTGCTCCGGGGTGACGTGCAGGTATGGGGATCTCAATGAGAAAAGAAGGGCTTGTGTGAGGTCTGGGGCAGCCCTGAGTGAAAGACGTTTCCGCTTAGATCACGCAAACCTGCCAAAAACAGCTGGCGCTTCTCAGAACAGATGTTGTTCAAGATTTCGTTGGAATCTCAGAAACCTAATAAAAACTCTGACTTCAGTTAATACTGAATTTTTAAGTTATTTTAAGTAATTTCACAGTCAAATGCCAAGTTCTTCTGCTGAGTGATGAATTTCCACATTGCACTAAAAGCATCTAAATGCAACATGTCAAATAAAATGCTATTGTCATGCACAGGTACATGTCTGCACACCCTCAAAGTGCAGGGTTTTCGATGTAGATTTGTCTAACTCCTCACCAACCACAGGTGAAGGTGGCAGTCTCCCTGAGCTTGTCTACAGCAAGGGCGCAGACTCGGGGTCTTCACTGCTCCCCACTGCCGCCTTGGGAACAAGCATCCTGATGCAAACCAGGGGTGAGGCACACCTGGGTGTGCACAACAAAATGTGTGTTGACAAGTTCTCTTCCATTTTGAGGACCCCCTTTGGGCAGTTCTGTAAAATGACACCCAGAATCTTGTTGTGAGACCTCCTACCAACAGACTAGTGGCTGCCAAAGGTCGGGGGTAGGAGATGGGAGAAATGGGTGAATGTGGTCAAGAGGCACAACCATCAAACATCCAATTATACAGTAAGTAAGTCATACGATGTAATGGACGGCATGGTGACTGTAGTGAATTATAACGTATCGTGGATTTGAAAGTTGCTGGGGAAGTAGATCTTAAAAAACCATGACCACAAGAAAGAAATTTGTAACTATGTGAGGCAATGGATTTTAATTAGAATTATTTGCGGTGGTCATTTTGCAATATATACATATATCAAATCGCCATGATGTACACCTAAAACTAATACGATGTTAAATGTTAATTATATCTCAGTAAAACTGGGAAAGGAAAAAAATCTGCCAGGCAAGCCCAGGAACATGTGGCCTCGCTCTTAGAAGTTTTTGCAAATGAAAATTCCATAGGAACCACTTGGTGCAGGTAGATAGAGTACCATAAAATATGAGTGGGGGAGGGGAGGAGTTCTTAAGCCTGTGGCATTAAAGAACTAGTATACTCCACAGCCTTCTCTCCAACCGCTGGCAAGGAGCCATTGTTGATGGAAAGGGGCGGGCCTCTTGCATGTCAGGTAAGGTGTCGGGTTCTGGCTGCGGATGAAGTTGAGTTGAACCAACCAGACCAAGAAAATTCTGGGACGGAATTTCACTCAAGAGTGGACAGAAATCGTCAGCCTCTCGTCAGTTCCCTTCCCCCACGTTTGTTTCCAGTCATCACGCCCTGCAGCTCAGGCTGTAAACTCGCACTCACGGGCCGGTTGGAACCCAGAGCTCCGCTCTCCCGCCGTCTGCGTTCAGTGGCACGACTCGCATGCGCACGCCTTGACCTGCTCCACTCGTTCACACATCAGCTTGATGTGCCGTCCGTGGCAAGGCAAGGGAAAGAGAAAAGCAAGAAAAGACATGGTGTAGAAAGCAAATAAAATACAAACTAATCTCTCAGTAAGCTTTCATCGAGCACTCACTATGCAACCAGCTCACATAAGCCTCCTACCAAATTCAAAATGAACTTGTGGGCATTAAGGTTCTTGATCCACGTTTCCAAACTGCTTTCTCAAAGGATTCTGGCAATTGGCATTCCCACAAGGAAGGTAAGGAAAACCCGTTTTACTGTGTTAAATTAAAATCTTGAATAAAATCTTCTGCACAGATTGTATATCACATACCCCAATGTCCTATATATTTAAATATCTGACCTTTTAGATGACAGATTAGCTAGCTTATAGCCCAGACAATGGAGCCTCACCACTTAAAACAACAGGCACGAGCTAGGTGAGCAGTGGATAGAACTATTTTAGTCGTTTTCCCATGTAAGTCAAGGAGTTTATGACCACCTTTCATTTCACTCCAAAATGTATGGGTTTGAAAAATTCCCTAAACATCCTCATTACCTCCCTTCCCCTTTTCAGAGACCCGAGCCCCACCCATACCCTGAGGAAGTGAGACTATGTGCCCATATTGTTATTAGATGACCCAAACGCCATAGCCAAACCTGATTGGACAAAGAAGGAATACCTAAGCTGAGCCAATCAGATTCCCCCTAATGAATTTTATTTAGAACACTTTAAAAATTAAAGTCTCTAAGCAGGAGGAAACAGTCCAGTTGAGTGTCACCTTGGCACCATGGAAAGTCAAAGCTGAAACGACGGGGGAGCAGATGGTGGCGGTGAATGGGCAGAGGTGTGCAGACAGTTGAACTGGAGACACGTGCAGAGAGAAGACGGCACCAGCCCTTCAAGTCCTCGTCCCAGTGCCTGCCTGGTTCTTGTGAATTCTTCCTGTCCTTCCTGCCACTGGGCTCGAGGTCTTTGTATGTCTTTAAAATAGATGCCATTTTTTAGTTGAACCACTTTGATAAGAACAAATTCCCTCCAATCATTCATCTTTCTACCCCAATTGTAAGATACACTTCTTCCTCTTCCTCTCTGCCACTTCACAAAATTTCTAAAACCACATAATGTCTGTGCACATTAAACGTAAGGGGAGTCTTTCCCCTTGAAAAGTGTTTCGATGATGGTGTGTCTTGCATGGGAAGCATCGCAGAACCAGAGCCTACAAGAGAGAAGCCGGGCTGGTCGTCCATGCTCCCAGGTTAAAGGGCTCCCCGTAGGTGCTCCCAGGCAGAGACAAACAGTTTATATACCAAATTGCCAGGTATTTTTAAAGAGGCAAGTGGAGCGACAAGGCTCATTTTTATTTGAGCTCATCATTTTCAAGCTGATAAACCCATTTGTCACCAAAAAGTCTACACAGGTCCTTTCAACAGGATCGCCAGCAACAGTTCTAAGAGCATAATGAATTTCTCAAAACTTTTTTTCCAGATTTTGAGAAACTAAAACTTTTCACTCCTATCAGCGCTATCCAATAGAAGACTGTAAAATGAAGAAGTTCCTAACTTTGATAATCACCAGATTTTGACTTAGAAACTTGTAGCTTTCTCCCTAGACAGACAAGGGATCCGATTTAGGAACGGAGTGCCACTCTGGTTAATACAAAAGCCACACACCCTCCCACCCCTTCTTTTAACCCATCTCCCTCCTTCCCGCTGCAGGATGGAGTCAAGGAGCGTGCTGTCGTTGGCGGAGCTGGAAACTGGACACACAGGGAGGACTGTCGGGGGCACGGACAGCGCCTCACAGAAGATCCTTCTTAAAGGGAACCATGTGGGTCTGGCATCTGTTTGCCGCCCTTGTGGTGACTGGCTTTCATGAGTTCTAATTTCTGGCGGGAGCAAACAGAACTACAACTGTACTCGGGCGTGTACTCAGGGGACTCCACCTAGGGTGCACCTTTGCTGTTTCTTCGTCTCCGTCCGTCTGCTCGTGGTGCTTCTTAATTTCTAAACCCTCTAAAAATGTGCAGTAGGAGAACATCGTTGAAACCCAAAAGCAATAAATTAACAAACAGTCATGCAGCCTTAGTGGAATCATGCAAATCTTTTTGCTCATTTCTATCTGAGCCAAAGTTTGTTTACTCACATAACCAAAAGGTTTTTAAATTATTGTAACAGAAATATGTTTTTTTTCCTGCTGGATTGGAATAACACATATATAAATGTATAATACATATTTTATATAAATGATATATCAAAATATATATTATTTTATCTCTATAATATATCATCTCAATATTATATGCTATAATATATTATATTAATACGTGATCAATCTATTTCTCTATCTACTTATCTATAGTGATAGTGCCTCTTTGTTTGCTTGCTCTCTGTCCACAGGCCTGCAGACCTTATACAGAAATGGAATCAGCCAGCACGGAAGCTAAGAAAAAGCTTTCACTCCGCCTTACACCCCACCAAAGAGCATAATCAGATAAAATATGCAGTCCTGGACGAACAAACCTTCGGGGTCACCACTTCCCAAAGAAGACGAGGTAAACTAGCAGAGTCCTTTCCTCCTGGAACTTCCCTCTCAAAGCCGTGAGAGCTGGGACCCTGTGAAAATGAGTGCCCAGGCCACACCGCTGGGGCTGTGGGGGAGGAAGAGACCGCGACCCTCCAGGTTCTTTCAGATGGTCTAATAAGCAAGGAGATGTGGGACAGGTTAACAAGAGAACGTAACCAAATTTAATACACGTGTATGTATGGGCACCCTGCATGCATGAGGGAGTCAGAGACCCCACGAGCATGAGATGTTCAAAGACAAAAAGGGAAAGCACCTTGAGGCTTCAGAAGGTCATTGCAAGGACAGCAGATGTCTAACAATTAGTTCATCCTGTCCTAGAGATAGGTCAAAAGAGATGATCTCTGATAATCTGTTATTATGGGCACGGCTCCTAATTCAAGTTCTTCTTGGTAGTGAAAGGAAAGGCAGAAGTTTCTCCTGAACTTGTAGCTCAAGTTGCCTTTAGCTCAGAACAATCTGCATACCTCATAGGCCCACCTTGGGGTAACTTAGCCCGGACCCCCACAGAGCTCAGAAATGTTCCAAGTCAGGGGGGATCTCTTCTGGATCTGAGCTGACACTTTCCAGCCACTGTCCATCCTTCCCTCTGTAGAACTGAGTTTGGTGGCACAGTTCCTGCCTAGATGCTCATAGAATTGAGCGACCTGCACAGACTTCACCGTATGGGAAAAGTGCTATTTTAGGGTTATGAATGGAGCCTTAACGAGGGAGAAGTCATGAAAGGCTTCAAGAGAGATGAGTGCTGAAAGATCCAACTCAAACGAGCGTGTGAAATTCCCAGTTGTGGAGGGCTTCACGATGAGCTGCAGAGAGAAGGCATCACCTATGGACACGCGCTCCCCCTTTAGGGACCCGTGTCGGCCAGACAAAATGTCCTGCAGGCCAGATTTGGTGTGTGGGCTTTCCCATTTATGTCCTCTGCTTTAAAGGTGACATAGGAAACACTTTAGGCAGGGAGGCACAAAAACCATAACAGCAAGTTCGGGAAGGGCAGGTGTGTCGGAGGCAAGTTGAGAGGGTTGCAGTTTTTCAGGAGGGGCAGGAGATACGACGACTAAGAAAGACTTTGAAAGCTTCTCTGCAATGCTAGGCTTTATTCTAACGCCCTATCGAGCCAGATGATGACTCTAAGCCGCGGGGAGGACATGAAAAGATTCACTGTCAGTGAGTGAGTTCATTGCCAGCAGGACTTCAGGGGAGAGAGGCTGGGTGCAGGAGGGCTGGTTGGCGAAGCCAAAGACCAGGAGAGAGGCCAAGGCAGTGGCCATGGGGATGGAGAAGATGGGGTAAAACCGAGAGCTATTTCTGAGGCAGACGAGATAAAGCTTAGCTATGGACGTAGGAGAGGAGGAAACGATAAGAGCGATCCTGAGAGTTCCAGCTTTAGTAAGCACTTAGGTGAAAAGGCTCCCAACCAAAACTGAGAATCAGAAAAGGTGCGGATTGGACGGGAGATCATTTGTCTGAGATATACTAAACTTTCAGTGCCTGCGCTTTAACCAGGTGGGCATATATTTTCTGTGTTTGTTTCCCTTTAAATTTAAAAACACTAAAACTTACTGAAAAGCTGTAAGTATCTGACAAAGGGAAATAAAACCATTTTACTCCCTAAACCCTAAAAATCATGTCTAAGTAAGTTGTTGACCTGAGGTTCCCTAATTCTTTAGTATGTACGTTCCACAGCCAGGAACATCCTCCCATGTAAACAGAAGATAACGACAGAATTAGGAAATTAACTTGCTACATTACTACCATCTAATCCTCAGTCAAGTTTTGCCAAAAGTCCCCTTGATCACTTGAAGCCGAAGAACCTTGTTCAGAATCACAGGCTCCCTACGTCTGGAAGAGTTCCTCAGTCTCCCCTTGCCTTTCTGGTCCTTGTTTCTTTTGAGATAACAGGTCAGTCATTTAGTCTTATGTCCCTCCTGTGGGGTTTGTCTAATGTTTCCTCATGATGAAATTCAGATTATGCCTCCTCGGCAGGAAAATCAAAGAAGTAATTCTATGTTCTTACTGCATCTTATCAGGTGGTGCATGATTTCAATTTACCCCATTCCTGGTGATGTTTGCTTTGATCACATGATTAAAGTGGTATTTACCGGTCTCTTTCACTCTAAAGTTACTCTCTTTCCTCATGTAATTAACAAGCAAATTTGCTGTTCCTCATCAAACTTGCAATTTTTCCATTCATTAGTCTATATCAGAATGGAGTCATGATCTCTTTATTCAGCTGGCTATAATTCATTACTACCATTATTTATTTATGTGCCGAAACTGTCCCAGATTTGGCCGGTGGGAGCCCCTCCGGGCTGGTTTCTGGTTCCCTTTGACTTGCTCATATCATTCCGTGAATACTTCCTTGCTTCCTGCCATAAATAAGACTCTCCAGGCCCACCTTATACTTCTTCTATCAGCCCTGAAATCAGGCAGTTCTGTAAGGAGCCTTGGTTCCTGGTGGTGGAGAGCATTAGTCAGGAGTCACATTCTGGGAGCTAGGTGTGCTAATACTACTGGGGTGTCACTGTCCCGGGCTCCCTCCATGGACAGAGCTGCAGAATGCATTTTTGTACATTCATCCACACAAATATGCCAGCTTGTGTGGTCTGACATTTTATTCTTTGTTTTCTATTTGTTCTCTCTGTTCTTAATTTCTCTTCTTTTACTAGCCTTCCTGTGGATGGCTTAAACATATTTTTAGAATGCCACTCTGATTTATCTGAAGTGTTTGGAGTGTATCTCTTTGTAAAGCCTTTTTAGAGGTTGCTCTGGGTACTGCACTATATATACAGAACTTATCAGTCTACTGATGTCATCATTTTACCGGTTCCCATGAAGGATAAAAACCTGAACTCCCTTCAGCTCCCTTCACCCTCTACTGTTTATAATATAATGGCCCTAAAATTCCCTCTACAGACATTGAATAGAATCACACAGAGAGTGTTATAATTCTTGTCTCAACCATCAAACATAATTTAGACAAGTCAAGAAGAGCAGGAAAGCTTGCGATATACACCCATACTTTTGCTTATGGTGCTGTTTCATACCTCCAAGGTTCCTTCTTTTATTGCTTCCTTTATGTTCAGAGAAATCCCTGTAGCCATTCTTTCAGGGTAGGTCGGCTGTGTGTGTTTGTAGAGTCCAGGATTTTCAGTTATATGTAGCAGAGGGGACAGGGAAAATCTGTCTAGTCTGCTCCGCGTCCCTAGAAACAGACGTCTTAAGTGCACATGCTAACCTCTCCAAAGCTGGGAGTCCACCTGCTGTTGGGCAGACTGCAGTCACAACACACTTGGTTTGGTCTCTGGATGTGTCCATGTGATCATAGCTATTTCTATTATATCGCTTTAATGGGATTGGGTACAGTGCTTGAGCCCAGGCTTAGCCTTTAGGGGACAGGAATTCAGAGGTAGGAGAGGACCCCTCAAAGTAAGGTGAAGGGAAGAGGATTTCCCCTGGGCCAAAGGAAGCCCTGAGGAGCACTGGAAAGGAAGTGGAAATGACTGCATGTCGTGGGGCACAGTCCCACGTGAAGCCCGCAGAACTCGCCCAAGATGTTAGTTCTTGTTGTATTTCTCGGACTTGCCTATTAACAGTTAAAGATAAGCTTGTTAGAAAGTGTGGGGATGTGATTATTCTCTCTGGTGTCATGACTGGGCAATGACATCTCCTTGACATTTCAGTCAACAAATCATTTAAAGACCATTTGAGGAAGAAATAGGAGCCCTTGTAGTTGTCAAAACCTTCCATTGATACTTTCTAGTTAGATCAATAAAGGGTCAGCATCAAAACTTGCAGGATGGGTGTCAGTGTCTCGGAAGAAAATACAGAGGCAATAGCGGCACTCGCTTGCAAAAGCTGTTCCATCGCCAGAACTGCGGACGGCACTCGGTGTGGGAGATCCTGGCATCCAACAGGCACTTCGAAAAGTGATCAGAAAATGCAGACATTTATTGAGTTGTACTTCCTTTATTCATCAATACAGGAAAGTGATACATATAAAAATTACCCCTACGGCTAAAAGAGCTCTTTCAATAATTATAAAATAAAAATTCAAATGGATAAGGAACCATTGTGCTATTTTTAAAATAAATGGTGCATTTTCCCTAAAGGTACATAAAATAATGATGCATTTTACCATTAAAAAGTCCTTTTTAACCATTTAAACCATTTTTAATTGCAATCTGTATTCTTGAAATTAAAAAAATTTTCACTTTGAAAAATAGACATAACATACACTCCACCATCCTAATCAGCTGAAGCGCACAGCTCAGTGGCTTTAAGTACACTTACGCTGTTGTAAACCATCCCTACACTGCATCGCCTTCATCTTCCCGAACTGCAACTTGGTACCTGCTGAACAGCAGCTTTCCATCGCTCCTTCCCCAGTCCCTGGCAACCACCGTTCTACTTCCTGTCTTTATGAATTTGACTGCTCTAGTGAGGTCATATACTTGTCGTTTTGTGACTGGCTTACTTCACTTTGCAAAATATCTTCAAGGTTCATCCACATTATAGCACATGTCAGAATTTCCTTATTTTTTAAGGCTGAATAATATTTCATTGTAGGTACCTACCATGCATGGTATTCAGCCTTACAACTATTCAACCTTAAAAAATAGTTTGTTTATCCATTCATCCGTCCAGGGACACTTTCTTGCTTCTACCTTTCAGCTATTGTGAATATTATGTACAAAATACCTATCTGGGTCCTTGTTTTCAAAACACTCAGGAATGAAATTACTGGATTGAGGTAGTAATAGCATTTAAGATCGAGTGAAACACAGTGCTTAAGAATACCCTACCTCATAGGGTTATAAATGAGTCCACACACTTAAAGCATTGAAAACACTGCCTATTCCATAGTAACAACTCTATAGCTGTTATTGATTTTTATGGTTAATTAACTAGAAACGTTTTTCTGATTCTTGGAAGAGTGCTAAGGGTTATAGAGAAGAAATCCAAGTCATAAACACATACATGGTGGAAGCCAATGGAGCAGATGAGACCACTCAAGCAGACAATGTAGAACAAGAAGAGAAGGAAGCCAAGCTCAAGGAAACCACGGGCATATCCAGAAACAGAGGAGGTGGCATCAATGAAGATGACTGAGAAAAGAGCCCAGTAAGTCACAGAGCAAGAGAACAAGAGCTGAAAGGACAGGGGGTTGTGCTCCAAGAGGAAAACAGTGGAGTTTCAGAGGTGGGGTGATTCCTGATAAAAACAAAGGTTAGGGTCTAGTCTTGGTGGAGGTTTGGGGAGACAGAGACCAAGGTCACTGGCCTACAGGAGATGAAGGAACAGTAAGGGGGAGTGTTCAATGGGTCCTCACGTGGACACCGAAGTAACCCAGATGGCAGGCGTTGGGATGAAGACGAAGAGAGAGAATCAAAACTCCAGTTGCTCTGCAACAGCAGGAGAGCCACATGTAGGCTAGAAGACTGCAGCAAATGATGACGGGGAGAAGTGGCAGTGTAACGTTGTTACCAAACTCCAGGAGAACATTGTTTTTTTTTTAAATGGGGCAGACTAATGAACTGCGATGAGAAGAGTTTAGTCGAACTTCCTGATAGTCACTCATTTTGCTACCTCATGAGATGTCTATGGAACACAAACTGATAGAGAATCAGGGGTTGAACTTATCCACATATCTGAGTTTGGATATTTCAGAACTGCCCATCATGAATGTCTTGAACTCTTACCTGTGTAAATGTGGGATTCATCACATAAACCACTAGTTCAATGAAAGCTGTAGCCGTTAGAAATGCCCAGATGGACGAAGACATAGTTGCATATTGGACAGTAATGCCAGGTCATGGCTTATTAACCTGATGGTTGATATTTAAAGCTATAGGAAAGAAGCTAAATACAACATCTGAAAGTCTAAGACCATTCTGTGCTTACACACGATTCCTTGGCCTCTAGGCAAAATTAAAGCAATGTGGGCTGGTAAGGAGATTTCGAATTAGTTGAGCTTGTCATAAATGTGCTTCAAACAGCAAACCCAAATAAGTAAACTCAACTTTAGAAATGATCTCTTGGCTCAGACTTCAATAAACAGAGATATGGCCGAGGGTTAATCCCTCACTTGCTGTGGGCCAGAGATAGAGATGTGGCCCTGATTGTTCCAGAAAGTATGTGAAAAAATGTGCTGGTGCGAAGGTAGTCACAGCAAGCAAAAAGCGAGGGCATGGTCATGAGAATAAGGATTTGCTTACAGCATGAGGGCCCAGACAATAACTTAAGGAACTCCATTATTTATGAGAATAGTCACAACCACTCAAAGCATCCAAAGAGCTGGGCAGTGGAGCTTGCCAACTGTTGAGCCTAAATCCTCGTCTGCATGGATTAGCCCTGGGACAGGCTGCTGGGCAGCTGGCCTTTGGGAGGATCTAACCATTGGTATCAAGCCCTTGGTATCAAGGGAAAGAAGGAAAGTTGCACAGGAAACAAAAGTTGGAAATGACACACTATGCAGTAAATGGGTATTGAAGAAGGGCCATTAATGCCCCATATTTTAAGTATCTAGGAATAGTCTTAGATTGGGGAGATTTTTTTCCCCTACAAGAGTAATAAAGGATCTACTTTAAAAAATCATTATTGACCACATAGAAATGCAAACACTTTCACTATTAATTTTTCTTTGTCGAGAGAGAAAGGAAGACAAAGCCTTCAACTTCCAAGCTTCTAAAGTAATGTTGCATTCAGTAAATAGAAACAGTAAGACTTATTATGTTTTTACATTGGCTGTATTATGGTCAGTTATGGGGGAAAAGAGACATGAGAGAGATGGGGAAATGAGAGACAGAGGAAAATGATCGTATTTAGTCATGGCTTTTCCTCCCAGCCTGCTCAGCCCCATGGGACTTCCTGTGGGGATCTCCCTGACCACTCCTCTCACAGACAGCCCCAGGTCCCTCCCCTGCCATCCACCATCACGCTTGTGTTAATAAAAGAAAGTAATTCCAACCCTTCCTCAGGAGGCTTCAGCTCCCAGAGTCACACGTGTAAGTTTGGGCAAACAACACGATTTTTAACTTTCCCGAGGAGTTCAAAGTGACCAGATTCTCACAGGCCCCCATTTAACCCTCCTGAGCTCAGGAAGTCTTCATCTCTTCACAGGGCCTTCCTTTCTTCCCTGTCACCTCAGGAAAGAAAGAGGGAGCCCCTCCTGAGTTCAAGCTTCACCCCGCCACCTTTGCCCTGAGGTGTTCCTCGGCAGCTCTAGCCTTTCCCTCTAAAATGATGTATTATATAATAGAAGTAAAAAGGTAGAATATTTGTACGGTATTTTTAGTAGAATGCTCACGTGTGCATTATTTTCTTTGAATCCTCACAATAAGTCTGGAAAATAGGTATACTTGTTTTCCCACGTATACATTTCTGAGCGGTGAGGTGACTCACCAGTGCTCACACAAGTCATGAGTGGCAGAGAGAGGACCCCAAACGAAGCTTGTAGTGTCAGGTCCAGCACTGGTTTCAGGCTGGAGGGGAGGTCAGGTAGAAAAGTCTGCGCCGTCCCAGGGGTCCTAGAGGACTGGGGGGCTGAGAGCCCCAGACCTGCCTGTGGCCTTGCTAAGAGGCCAAGAGACTGGGGGTCTGTGGTATCATTCACGTGAATACCAGGCTACCAGTGGATGTGGGCTGCATACGGAACCCAGATCTGAAGTCACTGAGTTTGGGAGATGGGAAATGATGGAGAGGAGGAAGAGGCTGGCAGAAGTGAACGGTAAACAGAAGAGAAGGAGGAAATGTTGCCTGCGGTGAGCCAAGTTCAGGGAGGGGATCCCCGCTTCTCAGCCCATGAGCAAGGAGAGTGGCTTGTTGGCGAAGGTTGATAAGAGAATTGCGTCAGGACAGAAACCCAGGTTTCAGTTTAACTGATGAAATAGAGGACCGAATTAAAAATGTAGAAAGGGATGGAGGGATTCCCCATGGCAAAAGGCAGATGGTAGAAGATGCAGTTGGTAAAAGGTCATAATGAACTCCTGCTAATGGACATGGGAAGGGAGATTTACTGGGAAAGCCGTGTCTAGGATGGCACCAGAGGGCTATCGGGATGGAGGAAGTTGAATATGAGCACGTAGAATGGAATGTAACTCATTCTTGCATCTATTCTTTTGGGGTGGTGGTGAGGGAAGGAAGGATGGTAACTGGATCATCCAGACTGTGCTCAAGATTTTACAGTCTGTGGCTTCTGAGTCGGAAGCTGCCACTTCATCTTCTTTGGTTCTTTTAGGTAATGTTGAGGGTGGGGTGAAGGTTGGGGGAAGATAAGAAATGAAAGAAAGTGAAATGTGGGAAAGATTTCTGCTGAGAAGACTCTCAGAGCTTAATAACAGATGCTCACTTTATGGTGTGAGACTAGAAGTCCATATCTAAAATTCTAAACACCATTTCCCTCCCAAGGCAGGGAAAATGGGGATTTAATGTATGAATCTAGTCAATTCATTAAAGATGTGTGCTGTCTTTTTTAAGTGAAGGAAGGAGGCATAAGAAGTAAGGTCTTTTGTGACGTTTTAGTTGGTCAAAACAAAACAGAACTAGCTAGAGAGTCATTTCAAAGGTTTTTTGGTTTGGGGATTTTTTTTTTCAGCAGGAAACATAGTCCCTAACCTGGCACCCGCATCCCCCCACACCTCCCCACTCTCTAAAAGGAACACACTTGCTGAATTTTAATTTTTGTTGCTTTTACAATGATATTTTAAATATAGAACAGAAAGCACTTTTTTCACTAGAAAAAAAACAAGAATGGCAATGCAACAGGGTAGTTGCAATCTGAATCGAATTAAATATTTTATTTATTTTGTTTCACGTTTTTTCTTTTTCCTCTTAAGAAGCAAAATACTCCAATTACGGCTCAATGGAACTTGTTACTCAAGGGGAACCGCTATTCACGGCGCTGAAGAAAAGACCGTGAGGGCGTTCTTCTGTTCGATCTGATCTTAAGTGGGTTCTGCCTGAGAGCAGGTGGAAGGGTGAGCAGACCTCCTGATGCTAGGTAGCCTTTTCGGGGACACAAACGTTCTCTCCTCTCCGACCCCAACGCCACAGCCTGGAGGAAGTTAAGTCTGCTCTTGTGTGGGCTCTGGAGGAGCATCTCTCTCCTCTTTGCACTAAGCAAAGTAAGACGCAATAAAATGAGACATCCACCCCGCTCTCCTGTCTAATACTTGCGCAAGCCCAGGCGAAAAGTCATCTGGCATTTACTCAACTTCTCTGAGGCACAGAAATGACTGATTTAAGACAATCCGGTCAGAATATCTGTAGAAAAACTTCCTGCTCTGGTACAGCAGCTCCCCTAGGGGACAGCTCCCTGCCCTTTCGTGAAGAAAGGCAATTTTCTCCTCATCCACACCCACACCCATACTCACACTCAAGGCCAAAGATGCGTTAAAACAAAACGAATGCCCTGCCTCTTTTCCTTCTTTAATGTTGCAATAAAAGAGACCCCCCCATTCCTTAGATCATAGAAATTGCTTACATAACAGGAAACAGGAATTGTGAGGAAGAGAATCTAATTTTCCTCCACATTTGCTGATGATCTTTTCTCACTGTCCTTAGGGATTCCAATACTTAGCCTACTTCCCTGCAACCTCTTAGTTCAAATCCAGGCCTTTTATGCCAAACCAATCCATTATACTTTCTTTCTCGAGCCAAGAGTAGTAGACATTTATTTTTGGCCGCTCAGCATCCATCTTCTCTACTTCCTGTAACTGTGGTCAAGGGCTCCCACTGGCCTCATCCTCGCTTCTTGTGGCTGGGGGTATCCCACTGTTGTCCCCCCCAGCCCCCCGCACCCGAGTCATCCTCCTAGGTGACCCAATCCTCAGTCAGTGCATCATCATGCTCTTCCAAGGTGCTGTCACTGGGCCAAAGGGAAGTGAATGACGGAATCAAAGCCAATAAAATTCAGTGAGACACAACAGATGCATCTGGGAAAACGAACACCTTCCTTCCACGCTGGATTTGCGAGAGGTTAGAGCTATGCTTGGTTTTTGCTGCAATGTGGATCATCGATGATGAAAGCCACTCCAGTGGAGGAGGAGCTGAAAGGAGAGAACACAGCCCCGCGGTATCAGGAGAGCTCTGCCTCCCAGGAGGCCCAGAGCAAGCCGGCCCCTGGACTTTTCAAAGTGCTACCAAGTCCCTTTTTTCCTAAAGAGAGAATTTTGCAACCAAAAGAGTCATACCAGCTACTCCAGAGACCTGTTTCTAGAGGGCTGCTATGTTCATAAGCTCTCTTTTGCACATTAAAACGATTCTCTCTGCTCTCCAACAGCGTCCCCTGGTAAGAGCTCCCCATTTTGTTGAAGGCTTCCTCATGAATTCTGTGCAATCTGTTGTTGAAGCATCAGCTTTTTACACTTGTACAGAATCTCCTGTGTCTTTCTCTTCTTCCTGGGCAGTCACTTTCGATTCAGCAACAATACATGCTCAGTAGATGCTCTTAGAAGTCGTGAGATGCAGAGAAAGGAAACCAGCAACAGAATGAAAAGGCAACTAATAGAATGGGGGGAAAATTGTCTGCTAAGGGCTTAATGTCCCAAATATATATAGAACTTTTCAACTCAAAAGCAAAAAAAAAGTCTAAAGACTTAAATAGACATTTCTCCAAAGAAGACATACAAATGAGCAACGGGAATATGAGAAGATTCTCAACATCACTAATTATCAGGGAACTGCAAATCAAAACCACATGATATATCAGCTCATACCTGTCAGCATCGTTATTACTACAAAAATAAAAAAATAACAAGTGTTGGTGAGAACGCGGAGAAATCGCAGTCCTTGCTCACTGCTGGTGGGAATGTGAAATGGTACAGCCCTCATGGAAAACAGTACGAAAGATCCTCAAAACCTTAAAAATAAAACTACCATATGATCCAGCAATCCCGCTTGTGGGTATTTATCCAAAAGAATTAAAACCAGCACCTGGAAAACATATCAGCATATCCATGTTCGTTACAGGATTATTCGCAATAGCCAAGAACCAACATAAATAACATCCACCAACAGATGAATGAAGAAGAAAAATGTGGTATCTACATACAATGGAATATTATTCAGCCTTAAAAAGGGAAGAAATTCTACAGTATGTAACAACATGGAGAAACCTTGAGGATATTATGCTGAGTGAAATAAGCTAGTCACAGAAGAGCAAATACTGCATATTTCCATTTACATGGGATATTTCAAATAGGAAAATTGATAGACTCCAAGAATGAGATGGTTTTGGCCAGGTGCTAGGGGAGTGGAGCAGAGAAATGCTAATCAACAGGCATAAAGTTTCAGTAAGGAAGATGAATAAATTCTAGAGATCTACTGTCACTATAGAAAACCACACTGTGTTGTACATTTAAAAAGTGGTTAAGAAGGTAACTCTCATGGTAAGTGTTCTTACTGCAATAAAAAATTTAAAAAAAGTTCTGGGGGATGCAAAACGTCAGTCTCAGCAACCATGTACAATGACAGAACAGGGTGGTGTGCCCCAGACTAGGAACACGCATCATGGAAAACCCTGGGGGGAAGAGCTGGTGGCTCCCCACGTGGCTCTGCCTCTCTGAGATCTCCTGTAAAATCGCATATTGGAGCAAGAACGAATTGTCCTTCTTCCTTCAAGCTCACTTTTTAATTTTCTTTATGTATTAGATAACAAAGGGTTTGGAATACAGAAGAAATATCCCAGGCGCGGGGAGAGCCTCGGGCCCTGGCTTAGAGTTTGGAGTTGGGGCGTGGGTACCTAAAAGGGAAAGGGATAGCCGAGAAACAACCCAAGTGCTCAGAACTTTGACACTTTGAAGTCTGCCATGGGAACATTGAAGATTTCCGGCCACTTCAAGGAAGAGGCTGCTGTGGACTTTTTCACTTTTCAGCAATATAAATGAATGACTCCTTGTGGGCACCACCTCCACCCGAGGCTTGGGATCAGCCTCTGTTGCATCTAAGCTTGGTGTTTTCTTTTTCTTTTTTTTCTATTAAATAAAAATTTTGTTTGTATTTATTTATTTTTTTATTGTTGTTCAAGTACAGTAAATATAAGTCGTGACACCATAAGCTCAGGATTTTCCTTCTGGCCTCCTACCTGCTCCATTGTGGGCGGGAATGGCCGAGAACAATGTTGAAGCACTTTGCAATATTTAAATGCCATAAAAGCACGCATCGGTGTCATCATAGAGAATAATGAAAAGTAATGATGCCCCGCCCATGGATGGACTTCGGCTGAGAGACAAATGACCTTTCTGGCTGGCTCATCTGCCTTATGTCCATCCGAGGCACACTCAGGAATCCCTCAGCCACAACCAGTATTTCAAGAAGGACTTGTCACACTGTGTTGTGACCTCATAAAGTTGATGGCATTGCTCGTAGTTGCTCATTTACTAATACCAGTGATATTTAAAGCTCTTAAAAGTGAAGGCCTAGGCCATTTGCTGCAGTGTCCCTTAGCTGTCCTACATCCTGTGAAGACAATTGAGGTCATCTGCCTTCTCTTGTGTGCACACTAAGACTTGGCATGACCTGGTGGAACCGGATCCTGGGCCGGCAAGCTGGGAACTCCCAGCAGCCCCCAGACCTTTCCAGGTCCTTTGCAAAGCCAGCTGTTTGAGCAAGGAAGGCTTTTTTTTGCCCCCTCTGCCTCTCTTTTTAGAAGAAAATAAGTTGGGATGCCTTAAGGTCTGTGAGGTCAAAAGGGCTCACAGATTTTTTGTCAGAGCTTCTTTAAGGAGTCACTTTTTATTACATTCTCTTGTAATAAATTGGCAAATACCAAATTGGAAATAATATGAGGGTCCCTGTGTTTTAGGGTTAGGGAGGGTTTGATGGGAAGGAGGACAGGGTAGGAGAAGCCCTTATTGGAAATTTAACTTTTCAACGTGTAAGAGTACACTCACCTTTCAGTCCCTTGATAGTTTTCTTTTTTGAGGGGATGCTTGAATTCAGCTGTGGCTGTAAAGGCCTCAGAATGAGAGCATGAGATCCAGCTGGACTTTCAGTGAACCTTGTTTGTCAGCAGAATGAGGAACAGGACGAAGTAAAAGTATCAGGAAAGGTGGGGGCAAGGTGTAGAGAAAAAAGGGTTTTGTTTTTAGCATCTTTCAGTGTCTCTCCTCTTTTTTGACAGACAGAAAAGCCCATGACCAACAGACAGCCCCCTTTGGGACCTTTTTTTTAACTGCAGGTTAATTTCAGTGAAAATTCAGATCTAGCCATGCTGCAGTCCCAGAATTCAGAAAGAAATTAAATTATTGCTTATAGATCCGCTTTGGAGATGTCTGATGAGGGCGTAACAGTCCCGGATGCCTCCTTTTCTCGGCTTCTTTCCTGAGAGGTTATCTATCTATCCTGTATTTGCAAATACAGGAGCCACGCTAATGATGCTGGAGACACAAAAGAAAATGTGGTAAAACCTAAAATGCTAAAAGTCTGTATTTAGAGCAGGGGAGGTAATCTTGCCGCTGCCCTTGGCATGCATGCTGTGCTCTGGCCTGAGTGCAGGGCCCAGAGGGACTGAAGGCCTCACAGGAGAGCAGAGAAGATGCTGAAAGGGAGGCCAGGAAGCACCAGGGCTGCTCTCTGCGGACGTCTGGAGGATAGCTGTGTAAAAGAGCAGACCTGTGCTGTATGGCTTCTGGGGGCAAAAAAAAAAGGAGTCAAAAGCAGAAATGTTAGATTTCTCTTTGTATTTTTTATTGTCACAAAGTGTATATATAACTTACCCATTTTTTAAAGATTTTGTTTATTTTTAAAGAGTGGGGAAGGAAAGGAGAAAGAGAGGAAGAGAAAATCATCCATGTGTGGTTGCCCGTAACCCATGCATGTGCCCTGTCTGGGAATCAAACCAGCGACCCTTGGGTTTGCAGACCAGTACTCAATCCACTGAGCCAGATCAACCAGGGCCCATCTTACCCAATTTTAAGTATACAGTTAAGTGCATCCACATTGTTGTGTAGCCATCACCACCATCCAACCCCCCCCAGAACTTTTCATCTTCCCAAACTGAAAGATGGTACCCATTAATCTATAACTTCCCATTCCCTCCTCCCCTCAGCCCCTAGCATTCACCATTCCCCTTTCTGTCTCTACAAGTCTAACTACTCTAAGTGACTCATGTGAGCAGAATCATACAGTTTCAGTCCTTTTCTGTCTGGCTTATTTCACTTGGCATAAAGTCTTTAGGTCCATCCATGTTGTAGCGTGTGTCTGAGTTTCCTTCCTTTTTCGGGGTGGATAACATTCCGCTGTTGTATGTATACACCACCACTAAGTCATCAGTGGACATTTGGATTGCTTCCACCGTTCGGTCACTGTGAGTAATGCCGCTACGAGCACGGGTGTACGTAGTCACTGCTTTCAGTGGTTTCGGGTGCACATCCAGAAGTGGCATTGCCAGACCATATGCAAATTCTCTACTTGACTATTCCAGGAGTTGCCATATTGCTCTCCACAGTGGCAGCGCTATTTTACATTCATGTCAGAGATACACAAAGGTTCCAATTTCTCCATCCTCACCGACACTTGTTATTTTCTATTTGTTTGATAATAGCCATCCTAATGGGTGTGAAAGGAAGCGACAGATTTTGACTGACTCTAAGGAAGAACTATCTCACAATAGGTTCTGTCCGATTAGAGTCTGCCTTATAAGTAGGGACGATCGAGTGAAAAGCTAGACTTGATAACCCACCTCCAAAACTGAGAGTCTGTGAATCTGTGACACACGATGATATTCAAGGGCCTTATTTATTTTTTGGTCTAACGTGTATGTGATGAGAACAGTGTGTGTTACAGTGATTTACTGTAAGTTATGTATGTATGCAGAGGAGGTTGTAAACTGGCGATACACAGACCGGATGGACCTACAGACATATTTCATTTGGTGTGTATGTCATGCTACTTGGAGATTTTGCCATACAATTTAGATTTCCTGCTTCTCTTGAAAGATGGGAAGACATACAACAAAGGGTCCAGTCCCTGGAGCGGAGAAACAGGAGGTGTCCTCACTGTCCCACCCCAGCCCCTGTTGTCCATTTAGACAAGCTACTCAATTATAAATGAACAGTGATGTGTGTACGTAAAGAGCTTTCAATCAGATACAAGCTTTTTGACCAAAGCATCTGAAACAAGAGACATTATCACATTTAACATTTTTTTCCAGAATTCATGTACTCAATTATTTTGTTTTATTAATTTTTAAACAAAAGTGATGGGTAACGTCTAAAGTGCTATCCATAGAGCCTTTTACAGAAAGGATCACGACTTGTCATTAAGATATTTGTTCCGTGACAGCAGGGCCGTGGTCCTTGCTCACACTGCACGCCCAGAGCCTAGGTGGTGTGAGACGTGGGCCGTCTTCACGCGTGGGATGGTATCATTGCGTATCGAGCCCTCTGTCGTGAGTGGAATGTGGTCTTCAGCCACAGCAACTAACAGAGTGACACTTGAAACTGTATAATGGGCAGTATAAACATTTTAACAATATTAACTGTTTAAATCCATGAACATGAGCTATCTGGTCCTTTATTCGTGTCTTCTTCCACTTATTAATCCATCTCTTGGAGTTTTCAGTGTATAGAGATTTCATGTCCTTGGTGAAATTCATGCCAAAGTATGGAGACGGGTGGGGCAGGAGGGCGTGGCGGAGGGGAAATGGAGACAACTGTACTTGAACAACAATAAAAAATTATAAAAAAAACATTCTCACACTCACAGCATATTCAGACCACTAGACTTGTCTTGTGACTTTCTTTAGTCCTTTCAAGAGTAAGATGCCAACCTAAGATTTGGTTAAACATTATCAAACTCTGTATATGTGGGCTTTGTTTTGTTTTGTTTGGTTTGGTTTTGGTTTGGTCTTTTGGTATAAAAATCCTCTTCCGGACTCAGAGAAAATCCAGGTTTATAAAATAAATTTTGTTTCCCCGTTTTTTTTTCATTTTGCTTGCCCATCTGTCTTAGACACAGAGAGGTTAGAAGGGAAAGAGTAGTCCTCACCAAGAACTATATGCTTCTGTAGGTCTATAACGCACACTTGAAAGTAATCCAGTGTGGGTTATGATTTATGTCGGATGAATGCCAAATAATACTGGGTCATTTATTTTGTTTCAGGCACAACAATGGAGGCAGAGGAGGGAGAATAGGTTGGTTTAAAACAAATCAAATCATGAAAACCTCAATAAATGTTTTATAAGTGAAATTTATAACTGAATGAATGCCACAATGCCTAAAACTCCTGGTATTAAAGTCACTGCTCTGGGGTGAAGTATGGCGAATCCAGAAAACAGAGGTAATATATTCAAACTTTTCCTCTAGTAGCCAAAGAAAATGAAAACTTCTCCTCTGGGAACCTAGGGATGGAGCCGGAAAAGGTTTCCGGGCAAAGTTTCCCTGAGGCCTTGCATTTTGACTTAAAACTCACGCAGCGCTGGGCCCTCAGGGCACAGCCCAGGAAGCAGGAGCAGCTGCCTGCTCGGGGCTTCACACGCAGGAGTCACCGAAACCCCAGGCGCATGGACCTCACAGAGCAAGAACAACGCTATCATCGCCCCCGCCTTCCGGGAGGAAAACCAAGGGCCGTGGCACATCCAAACCTACCTCCATAAAATTATGTGTTTTAAGTTATGTGGAAGTCCACCTGGCTGGTGTGGCTCAGTGGATTGAGCACAGGCCTACTCGGACCAAAGGGTGGTCAGTTTGGGTCCCGGCCAGGGCACATGCCTGGGTTGCAGGCTGGGTCCCCCAGTTGGAGGTGTGTGAGAGGCAACTGATGGATGTTTCTCTCCCTCTCTCTCCCCCTCCTTTCCCCTCTCTCTAAAAATAAATAAATAAAAGATTTAAAATAAATAAGTTATGTGAAAGTTAAACTACTTAACTATCTCCCAACAAATACTTGCATGAAAGGAGCATTCCAGAAAGATGGCTGTGTTTGTTCTATGATATCTGATGCTTTCTGGCTACTTTATATATGTCCCTATTAGAAAAAGCAGGACAACAAACTACATCATACTGCTGATGACCTCGGAATAGAGTAGTTAATATTCTTATTGTTTTTAAATTTTTTAATTAAAAAATTATAGCAATATATGTCAATAATGTGGCCAATAAAAGGGGGGAAAATAGTTTTCCTTATCGCATTGGCTACCATTTGGGGGAAATAAAAGCATGAGGTGGTCGTGGGAAAAGAAGGGGAAAAGGAACAGTTACACTTGGAATGAAGGGCTATGGGAGCACCCATCAGGAGAAGGTGGGTTTGGTGGGCAGCAGAGTGGCTGTTTCTGGGTGCTGCTGACATGCAGACGGGCACCGAGCCCTCTGCAACAGGTTCTGGAGGAAAACTCCGCCCACTTGGCAGCTTTGCTTAGGTCCCCCCAGATCTGTTCCCAGCACGGACCCGAGATGGTCCTAGATCCTGGCGGACCAAGACTTTCCTTGGGGCAGCTGATTCTGCTTGGTCTTTGTTTTTAAAAAACTTCGCCTTCTACATTAGTTAACTGGGTCTATAATAACAAAACACCACAGACTGGGTGGCCTAAACAACAGAAATTTATTTTCTCAGTTTCGGAGCCTAGATCAGGATGTCGGCATGGTCAGGTTCAAGGAGGGTTCTCTTCTTGGCTTGCAGATGGCTGCGTCTCACTTTGTCCTCACACGATCTTGCCTCAGATGTATGCACACACACAGGTATATATACAGTCGTGCATTGCATAACATTCAGCCAGCGACAGACTGCACATCACATAGACGACAGTGGGATCCTGTAGAGCTAGGTGCGTAGTAGGCTTACAATCTAAGTTTGTGTGTGTGTGGTGTGTGTGTCCCACCATGAGGACCTCATATAAACCTAATCACCTCCCCAAGGCCCCACCTCCAAATACCCTCACATTGGAGAGTAAAATTTCGACATGGGAAATTCAGGCAGACACCATTGAGTCCCCAGCATACATTAATATCTGTCTAGTATCGGGCTGGGGCCTATTATTACTTCTCACATAGCCTCATTCCCTGCTCTCAGGGTTGTTGGTTGGCCTGGAGAATTTCTGTATTTTAAAGGTTAAAAAAAACCCAAACATTTTAGTTTCATGGAAAATAACAAAGAAGGGTTAACTAAAATAAGCCTTGGAGTTCTGCAAACTCCACGGGGTCAGGGATAAGGTCTGTGTTTGCTCGCCATGGCAATCCCAGTGGCTCGTGCGGTGTCTGGCAAGGAACAGTGCTCATTAAATATTTGGTGAATGCATGAAAGGAGTTTGGGTCAGTCTAGGTTCAGGCAGTGAACAGAACTCATCTCAGATGATTTACATGCTGAGCCTTTAACGAAGGGACTACTAACTTACTGACAGAGGTGTGAGTAAGGTTCTGAGGACGAATGGGAAGTTGATGAGGCATCCAGAAACTCACAAGGGTGCCCGGCCATTACCACCTCTAGGCCTGAAGGAACAAGAGGAGAAAGTCTCATGTATCTTGAGTCCAAGAAGTGAGAGCTGTGCTCAGAAATGGTATTCACAGAGGGACAGAGGGACAGAGCGACATAAGGCATCGAAGCAGCAGGGAGGAAAGAAGAAATCTCTCTACACCGTTCCCTCCCACTCTTTTCCCTCCTACAATGGTTCCTGTTGGCTGAACCCATCTGTAGGTCAAGCGAGCCGGGGAGCTTGGGTGACTCGGTCACTGGAGGTACGTTCCTGGGGCACAGAGGAGGGAGGGCAACCTGGGGAGGCTAAGGCAGAAGAACCAGCACAGTGCAACTTCAACAGAGCACTGGGAGTTCAGCCTCCACTTCTGCTTGTCTGTGTTCTGGTTGCTTTTAGAGATTACTCGGCTCTCCTTAGTAACGTAACAATTGACATCTACGTGGGAGCTTATCGTTGTCTCTCGGGGAACTGGAAGCAACATTTCCTGGGGAGAGTTCAGGGCATCTGGGTTTACTCCTTCCCTATGAGACAAAGTTGGAGTCTCTTGGCCTCTAGGGCATGACACGTGACCCGTCTGGTCCTCGGACTTGTGCCCGATGGGTGCAGAGAGGTCAGTGGGGCTGAAGGAGAATACTAGTCATAGAATTAACTTGTCTGTAGCCCCAAGTGAAAAGGGTCTAATTACAACACCTTGAGCAATTTCTTGTCGGGGCCATGCCTCAGTTTCTCCAGCCATAAAGTGAAGAAAGAAATGATCCAGAGTGAATGTGAAAATGAATTAATGAATTAACCCTGGCTGATAGGGTATGTTCTCTCCCCTCCCCATATGTCACTATGTTGACACTCAGACAGAAATACTGCTGAACAAAAACACTTATATTATGCAAAAGTTGCAACAAAGCTTCCTGTGGACACCCTATACAAAGCAGCCAACTCTCCCAGGGCTTGGATTATGTAAAAAAGCAGTCAGCCACCTAACCTTTCTCTAAAACAACAACAGCCTGGCACAAATAGAGCTCGAACCTCCTGGGGTGCAAATTTCTAGAGGCTTGACCTTTAGAGACTGTCATCCCTGCGATGCGATGCGGGTTGTCTGTTTTCCAGGACGTCTTTAGTAGGAAGTATATGGCAGCCAGTCTTCTGTGCTCCCGGGAAACAAGACCAGCGGCGCCAGAGCAGCCCTGGTCTGCGAGGCCCCACACAACCCAGGGTCCACGGCGCAGCTCCTCTTTCAGGGCGTGACTCCGCAGACTTGTTAATCCATTCACCAGGGGCTATTTACCGAGAGGACACTTGCTGAACCAGTTGTGTTCAGATCCCAGGACAAGTATGTCTATTGTAGTTTTTCCACTCTGTTCCCTGCTGTTTGTTCTGCGCAACTAGTGGGTATCGTTTGTTTTGTTGTTGTTGTTCTGAACATTTTATGAAGTTCCATTTTTCCCATTGTCTCTCAGACAGGAACTCCAGAGTGCAAGGCAGAGGAGGACGAGGTTTCCGAGGCTGCTTTTGAAAGAACACCCATTCTTCCAGTGTGAAAATGACCCTGCTGACCTGCTGTCGGGGAGCTGGGCGGGTGACTCATGGTCTTCGCTTTAAGAGGAAGAGACGTGCAGTGATACACTGACATCCTTCCAAAGTAACTGTGAGCCCCTCTGAACGCCTTTTGCCAGGCAGTTGGCCAAGGCTAAGAGGACCACATTGGAGTGGAACTGAAGGCAGGTTTCAGAATCTCTCTTCTCGTGAAGGTATAAACATTTTATTTTGAAATGTCTGCAATGTTTCTGCTCAGAAGATGCTATACCTTGTCTCCCCTATGTTTGTTTTTGTAAGGGTTTCCAATGTTTAATTAGTTCTCAATACAGAGTTTATCTCTATGGTTTGTAATTTAAAAAAATTTTAATTTATAGGTTTTTCTCTAGTCCTATGGCTACGTTTTATTCCCATTTAAAAGAACCTTCCAGAAGGTAGTAAAATAATGTCAAACATATGCTGAATTTTCCATGTACAACATTTGAAAGCACTGCATTCCCTACTTTTGCCTGTTGCTATTTCAAATGCTTCTAAGTTCTGGTTTGCAAAATGGGTTTGCTTACATCCATTAGGATGCACAAATATGTCTTCACACCACCCTGTGTCTGAGCTCTAATTTTCTGGAATAGCAGGTGCTCTCATCAGAGCTCAGCTAGGACCGCCAGTCCCTGAAACAGTCCCTTCAGCTCCCCGTTGGTGAAATACCAGGGCTACTCTAAGTGAGTTACAAGGCACCTTCCACTCATAAATTCTACGGTTTTCATTTGAAGCTCTATTTGCCTTCCTCATTAAAAATATTAAAGGATGAGATTAAATGATGGAAGAGAGGAGACATAGAATAGTTAACTCCCATGGCCTTATACTTTGCTGTTTTATATGAAAAAGCTTTTAATCCAATAAAAAGGCATAACCCACCCCTCAATAACCAACAAGACACAGTTGAAGCTCCAGATAGCTTGGTCGTACCTCCCATGAGCTATCCAAGTACCTAAAATCTGGCAAAAATGGATGGAGGTGGACTGGCAAGACTACAGACGGCAGAGGTAGGAATCACGGAGGAAAGAGTATAAGGAAAACCCACAGGAAGCTTTTTGATTGGCTTCTGCTCCCATTTTATTTGCTGATCAACCAAAATCACACTTCTTGGTGTGTATCATTTTGTTCTTTGTTATTCGTAAATTGTGCCAGACTGTGCTTCATGCCAAGGAAGAAGAGGCTTGACACATGAGTTGGTCAACAACCTTGCCAAGATGCCCTGGGTGGGTGCCTCAAAATGAGCGAAGGGGATGAGAAACAGATTTGACAAAGGAAGAGACAGACATTGTAGAGAAACTGAATCAGAGCTGGTTGCAGCTCGAGAGGGGTTCTGTGAGAGAAGCCACGAGGCAGGAGGGGACTCGCGAGGAGACAGCAGTACGGTCTGAGGCAGGTCAGAGGGGAACTGGGTCAGGCAACAGAGAAGTACATTAAGCCACCAGACAAAGCTGGAAAAATGCATGAAGTGGGGAGTAGCTGTTCAGGGGGGTTTTCATCCATGCAGATTAAAAAAAAAAAAAAAGAAAGAAAGAAAGAAAGAAAGGCCCAAGGAAGCTAAATCGATAGAGATGCTAAGAATCCTAGCCAATGAAGCCTGGGAAACCAGAGCTTAGTCTCATTTGGGGTTTGAGTTTGGAATAAACAAGGAAGGACTGAGTGATGCGATCACTAGAGCTGACAGGAAGGGCCAGGTGAGTGAAATGTGGACCACAGATATCTGGGAATTGACCTCATCCAAATACAATTTATAGTCCAAGGTGGTGTTGGGCTGAAGAACTTGTGGGAAGATGTTTAAGGGAAAGAACCCAAGCACATGGATTTGGATGAAAGACACCCAAAATGTCAGAAGTGTTTCCTTTGCCAGGTTCTCTGTTGGGTCACGTGCTTGCATATCCACTACTTTTGAAAGCCTGATTGTGACAAAACTTGCCGATCCCAGCCAGGCCCTCGCCTCCTAAGAACACAAGTACAGATTACAGCAAAAGCCTCCCCCTCTGTAAGTGACGGCTGGTCCTCGTCACCAGATGCTGATTTACAACTCATGAGGTCCAGGCCAGGAGAGACGCCAGACCCATATCTCTGCTTTGGGACAGGCACTCACTGTTTAAAATGTCAGACTCAGAGCACTTTGTGGGTAAGGGTGTCTCTGTCTTAATTCTTGAGACAGTAGCTCAGGCCCTGGGAAAGAGAGAGACCCTCGCTCATTTTACTTTCCTAAGGGCCTGAGGCTGGAAGAGGCATGAGCCTTCCCTACGGAGTAACCAGCCTGTCTGTGTGGCTGGCCAACCTGTACCAACAGGACATGGTGATCGCCTACTTCTCCTCTGTGATGGATGGATACCCAGCTGTGTTTATGAGGCCGTTTCCAAGAAGAGGTTAGCATGTGAGTCCACAGACTGAGTAAAGATCACCTTCACCAGTGAGGGTGGGCATCATGCAACCCATTGTGAGTCTGAATAGAACAAAGAGACAGAGAAAGGGCCAATTCACTTTCTCTGATTGGGTAGAGATATTCATCTTCTGCTGCCCTTGGACATTGGAGTTCCTTGTCCTTGGGCTTTCGGACATGGACCAGGTCTTACACCATTGCCCCACCACACTCCATTCTCAGAGTGTTGGACTTGGACTGAATTATGCCACTGCTTTCCTTGTTCTCTGTCTTGTGGATGGCAACTCATGGAAATTCTTGGCCTCCATAACCTCATGAACCAAGGCCTCTCATTAATTAATAAAATATATATTGGTTCTAGAGAGTATATTCTCTCTGGAGAGCTTTGACTAATACATCCTCTCTGTATCTCATACGGGATCTCATCAGAGAAGCTAAACTTTGGACATGTAAAACCAACTCTCAGCTCCTGGAGCTAAGTGGGCTCTATTTTATAAGAAGTGTAATCAAATATACAACTGAACTTCAAGATCTCTAGTAAAACACCCATAGATGCTCTTTTTTCTCTTTAACTACATCTCAATTAATGTCTAGGGCAGAGGTTCTCAAACCTGTTGAATTAGGACAACTTTGTACTCTTAAAAGTTATTGATCATAGAAATATACACTTGAAACCAATATGATCTGATTAACCAATGTCACCCCAATAAATTTAATTTAAAAATTTCCCAAAATAGCAATAAAAATTTGTCTAGGAAAAAAAGTTATCGGGGGGCCCAAAGAACTTTCATTTATATGGGTTATGTCTTGATATGTTCTGTATTCCGCATTAAAACTGGAATTTTAACATTTATATATTAGTTCATACATAAATAACAATAAACGCAAGAGAAGTTAATGCATCCTTATGAAAACTATATTTTTGAAACAAAACAGTGAGGATAGCCTTGTTTTATTTACATTTCTACAAATCTCTATAATGTTTGAATTACTAAGAGATAGGTAGATTCTCATATCTGCTTCTGCATGCAATTTGTTGTGATATGTTGCTTTGGTTAAAGAAAATCAAGCCACACATAGATATGTAGTTGGAGGGAGGGAAGAGTACTTTAAAGCCTTGTCAAACAATTACGGATACTCCTCTTTGACATTACACCAAAACGTGGTGGATGGGAGTTCTTAAAATTTACCAACGAGTAGAATCTGAAATCAAATCTATGAACATTTAATACTCTTACATTAAAATCCATTAGTCTGCCTTGTACATTGAATGGATCTTTGGCCATAACACGATTCCTTAACATCATGCATTGTTCATTTGGAAAAGACTTGTTCCCTGAGTCGAGCGGTTCTTCCAAAATGTTGACACAGTATGAGAAAGTTGCAGTCATTAATATTGCCATGAATCTCATCAGAAAAACCTTTCAGTCTTAGGAAGCTGTTAAGTTCATAGTGATGGATACCAGTTAGCTAAAATTCTAGTTTTCATTTGTAACTGCAAATATTATCATTACCAAAAACTACCATGGATTGTTTTTCTTGAAGTTACAGGCTCACTTCATTCCATTTTTGAGAAATACCCAAGTCTGAGGAACCACAGTTCGTCTGTCAGTCATTCTTGCAAGTAAAAATAATATTCCTTGAAAAAAGCAGCCAGATCAAATACTCTCACCAATGATTTTCTTTGAGACATGTGATGGACTTTAGTCTGCAGCAGGAATACTTTCTATGTACCTATCATTTTGTTACAAAGAATTTTTGAAAGTCTTATAGTCAAGGGTCGAGATTTAATAAAATAAATAATTTTTACTGCTCCATCAAGGACAGCCTGAGATAAACCCTGCTCTCTCTCTCTCTCTCTCTCTCCCTCTCTCTCTCTCACCACTAACCGCTTACCGCTATGATGACAATAGTTTGGACCTGAATGACCCTCTGCAGACCATCCTAGGGGATGTGCTCCCACTGTCTACCCACCTCTCGCAGTACTTGGGCCGGGGTACAATTTATTCCTATGGGAGTGAGCTTTTATGAAACATCTTAGAAAGCATACTTTTGAGAAAATCTATTTTAATCTCACATTTGAGAGGTGATGAAGATGGGGTGAAGAGTACTGCAATTATTAAGATAAAATTTGCTTTTACAAGCTTGGGTAGTGGGGGTGAATCACAGAGAATATTCCAGTTGGATGACTACAGTCAACAATCATCTCAGTTCATGGTTCATGGGTACTTGCATCCAAAAGGCACACATTCCCAAAAGTATTTACTCACTCCACTTTGAAATCTATCGTAGCAACCGCCAGCTATTTAGCTTCCTAATATTTTAGATTGGTCGAAGATCAAAATTAGTTTGTGTTCCCTGAACATGCAGCATTTGAGGGTGAAGGGCCGATACCCTTGAAGTGTGCTTTGAAGCCCAGAGATATCAAGCCGAGATTGAAACAGAAATTGTTCTGCCCTTATTTCCATTTTCTATTGTTGTGTACTATTTCAAATGATTTTTGGAAAAAGGTAGATGTATGAATACATTCAATTTAATAACGCTTTTGGCTGTTGATAAAACACCTACATAATTAAAAGTTGACAGTGTTTGCGTGCATGCCTTTAAAAGGTCACAGAAATGTGCTCTACTTTGAGGAAAGGCCTAAAGTGTGTTTTCAGTTACAGTGTACTAAGCATTGTAAAGAGTCACAGCAATTCAGGGGGAGGTGGTGGTGTGCCTATGAACACAGTACTAGTCCCCCATATCCTAGCCGAAGGTTCCTCGGGTGAGTGGTGAAGTGTGACCATTCTGTTTACTCTGTGTTAGGTTTAAAGATCTTACACACTTAGGGCAGTGAGTCTACTTGAAATGGATGGGCTCAGATTTGTCTTTCATATGCTAATTTCAGGCCCAACAGTAGTGACCATAGTCAAAGTCATCGCAAGTTGAGTTTGATCTGAGTTGAAACAGTTATAATTTTCAAGTCTTAACAGGGGGAAACCTAACCACCAGTTTATTTAAACCAACATTCAAGGAAGGATTGGTTTAAGGGTAATGCTCCATTTTAGAATTCTCGCATCGGGAGGCATTACCTGTCTTTGGGAAGCTGTCTCTTTTAAGGGAGTTGGCAGGGAGAGTGCCGTCCTGAGAGTTTATTATCAATGAAAAACATCTTTCGGGAGATACAGCACTCTCTAAGCTTTTCTAATCAAAGTGTGCCACAAAGATTTGCTGTTTTTTTAGGGGTACATAGGGATTTAACCCCCGTGGCTGTCTTTGCCACTACTTGAATTATGAGAATTAAGCCAGAACTCCAAGAGGCATCGGTACCCATCCATGTAAGCCTGTAAGTGTCATGTCAATGCTTTGTGCCTTCGCCGTGCCTCCACCTTCTTTGATGAAAAAGTCTATTTTAAAATTGGTGAGAAAATATTTAACATAATAAGGTGATGAGTCAGAGTTTTTAAAAAAGCTAAAAAGGGAAGATGTACTTAAATAATGCACCTTTTTATTTTTTTTAGCTACATCTGACTCATGACATATAATGTATTCTGCTTAAGTTCAAAGTTTCCTCGTACAAAGAGAGTTTTATGAAACAACTCTTCTTCGGGCCATTTTTCCTTCGATGATAGCAGCAGGTTTTGGAGTTTAAATAATTAACAACCTCCGAGTGAACTTTTGTCCAAATGACTCCGAGTCACAAAGGGAACAGTCCTCTTTCACCAAGTACCTTTTGTGCTCGAGTGAGATGGGTCCTTTTCTGTTTCCCCCCTTTATGTCTCTCTTTGAAGAAAGAGGTGTGATTTGTAAAGTAATGAAAGTATGTATCAGTTAATGAAAACTGCTATATTGGGCTCATAATGCAAACTGGAATTGCTTCCGTGTAAGCTTCCTCTACCTGAATGAGAACAGGGGGAAAAAAGTAAATTTCAGGAGTCGAGATTGCTGTGTGCACTGCAGGAGTATCGTGTAGCAGTTAAATCAGCCATCAGGGGTGACCTAATCTTATTTTCCCCCCTTTGTCAAGAAGCTGTAATTTTCATTTAGGCGGCATTTTTCAGTTTTAACTCCACTGGACACTCCAAAACTGGGCACTGACTCCATCAACCTAATTATTGATGTCACCATATGTTATCTTTTTTATTTTTTTAAATTATTCTTACTGGAAATGTTTTGGAAAGAATGTGTGGGAGACTGTAACCTCCACACGCTTAAGGTGATGGGGTAAGAGAGTCCTTCTTTTAGGGACAACACCCCGAAGGATTTTATACCGAAGAACATGTAGTTTAATAAACAAAAGAAAGTGAAGAGGCAAATCTATTTCTTTTTGAAAAATCAGTGGGAATAATGAAGTAATCGCTGTTTCGAGAGTGGGAAAAACTTTCCCCCCCACCCTCGATTTGGCGAATAGCGGGATAAATTCGAAGAACTCCATCCCACCCCCGCACGCGCGCCCCCCATTCTTTCCACGCGGAGCGGTTGCAAATCCCTGGCTGAGTCCGCCCTGGGAGCCTTAGGGCACCTTCCTCTTTGCGCTGTGTGTGTGTGTGTGTGTGTGTGTGTGTGTGTGTGTAGCTCTCGCTCTTTCCCTCAGTCTGTGCCTCCGTGTGTGTGTGAGTGTGTGTGTGTGACAGAGAGAGAGAGAGCGCGAGAGGAGAGAGAGCGAGCGAGAGAGAGAGAGCGAGCGAGAGAACGAGCTGTGAGCTGTGCTGCCGCCGCCGCTGCCCTTTGATCCCGACATTAGTGTTAGGGGCTCGGAGACACAGAGCGCGGCCATAGACACCGCGGCACCGGCGCTCATTTATTTATACCTCCCATCACACACGCGAGCACAGGACACACACACACTCACACCTATTAGATCCGTTTCCATTGAAGAATATTACGCTCGGGGGACAAGCCAGGTGCACGACCAAAAAATTAAAAAAAAAAAAAAAGGAAAAAAAAGAAAGGAAAGAAAAGAAGAAAACCCCTCTTCTGGCTCCAGGAAACAAGCTTCAACCCATTGTACACACCGGAGAGAAGGGGTTTCCCCCTGCCCGCCCGCCCGCCCCCCAACTACCTCCCCGCTCCTGCCAGTGTCTGCCTCTCTGCCCCCACGGGGGTTTATTTGATCTCACATTAACCAAGGAGGAGAATGTGAGAAAAGGGGGAAAATGCCCAGGAGGAAGCAGGAGCAGCCCAAGCGCCTTCCCTCACGTAAGTCATCCCTTCTCCACCTCTTCTCGTGCCATTTTCTCGCCCTCCCTCTCCTCTTTCCCCTCCGCAGCCTCCTCCGTTGTTTTCTGCATTAGTTTAGGGTTACAGAGGTGAAACTGACAAAGACACAGCCCGGGTTACTCCTCGTTTAGGTCTATGCTGAGGCAGCCATGTTGGTGATGATCAGCCCCGTGCCCTTTCTATTCTCTCTCTCTCTTTTTCTTTCTTTCTCTCAGCCCCCCTCTTTTTTTTTCCTTGAGATCGAGCTTTTCCCCCCTTTCCTTCCCCCTCCCCCTCCTCACTCCGATTTGCTGGGGGAGGGGGCAAGAGGAGGGAGGAGGGGAATAGTGTGGATGCCGTTTTTTTTTTTCCTCTCCTAAATCGGGGGTTGGGGGGAGGTGGGAGAGGTTGGAATCTTTAAAAAAAAAATTTCCTTGTGGATCCCAGAGCCTGAGGGTGCGGGGATCGGGGCGCGCGCGGAGGCCCGGGGGCCGTGACATGGCGTTTGGGGGTGTCGGGGCGAGGGCGCGCGGCCGCCCGCCGAGTACAGGATCCAGGGAGAGGTCCGTCTCCGGCTAAAAGGTTGCGCCGGGGTTGGTCGGCCCTGGAGCCGCCAGCGGCGGCAGCGGCGGCGGCGGCTGGGGCAGGAGCAGGAGGAGGCGGAGGTGGAGGAGGCGGCGGCGGAGGAGGGGAGTCGGGGGCGGGCGAGGCGGGAGCGGCTGGGGAGGGTGTGGGGGCACCGCACACAAACACACGGTACACACGCGCCGCGGGGCGGCCGGTCCCACTGCGCCGGGGCGAGGGGGCGCGCCGGGGCGCGGGGCGGCCGGGCGGGGGGCGAGGCCGGGCAGCGGCGGGCGGATGTGGGGTGCGGGAGCTGCGCCGAGGCGGAGGCAGGAGGCAGGGCGGCTCGCGGCGCGCGAGGTCCCTGCAGAGCGGAGGGGAGGGAGGAGCAGGGCTCCTGGCCGCAATAAAATGCGGGGTCAGTCGGAGCAGACGGAGCCGGGCGAGACTCGGGCGCTCAGACCCCCCTTCCCGGCGAGCTGAGCAGAGTCCAGGACTAAAGTGCATCACAGCCCTCCCCGGCTGCAGCCACACACACCAACTGGAGACTCACACCCGCCGGCACGGCCCGGTCCCCTTCCCCTCCTCCACCCGCACCCCCGGTCCCTCTCCGCCCTCTCCACGGCTTTTCTTTGCGAGACTCCTAACTTTTCCCCCACTCCTTCTCCAGCCGCCCCCCACCCCCCATCCTTCTCCGCTTTGAGTGTTCTGAGATGCTGTTAAAGCTAAAAGTGAAGGAGAAAGAAGCGACTAAAAATATCCCCCGGGGCCGCCCGGCTCCTTGAATGCAGGGAGGAGGGGGCAGGGGAGCAGGCGTGGGGCGGGGTGACGGGGAGGAGGGGACGCCGGAGGCGCCGGAGGGAGGGGTCGGGGGAGACTGAGGGTCAATTTCTCTTCTCTCCCCCCGCACTGCTCCCCTCTCCCGGCGGTTTGGCGCTACTTGGAGCCCGATTCTGCAAAACCCGGGCTGGGGGCGGGAGCGGAGCCGGAGCGTCCGCCCGCCCGGGTGTCAGGCCGACGTGGTCGGTCACCTGAAGTTCACGGAGGGTGGGGGAAGGGTTAAGGTTATGGTGTCTCGAGCTCCGGTTGTGTGTGAGCGTGTGCGTTTCCGCTGCAGACAGGCAGCGCGATCGATCTCCCCCTCGCGAAATATCCGTGGCAGTGCCTGCCCAGGGGACGGACAGGGGGCGCGTGTGGCTCGGGCCGGGTGCCCCCGCTGCTCCGTGTCACCCGGGCCGCGGCCAAAGTGGCGAGCAAGGGCACTTGCAGGCAGCCCTCTCCGCAAACATTCCTCCTTCTTTCCCCTTCCCGGTACGCAGGAGTCGACGCACAGAGCTTGGGTTATGCTTTTTTTCCCCTTCCTTTAAAAAAAAAAATGCCCCTGTGCAGTCCTTTCTTCGCCTGCCCGCTAGAGGTTCTGAGGATAATATCACATATGTAATATATATGCACATAAAATCA
Source organism: Trachops cirrhosus (assembly GCA_028533065.1). Classification (NCBI taxonomy): domain Eukaryota; kingdom Metazoa; phylum Chordata; class Mammalia; order Chiroptera; family Phyllostomidae; genus Trachops; species Trachops cirrhosus. The sequence goes on along the minus strand of CM052545.1, from coordinate 14,218,227 downwards.
CTCGCAGGCGGCTGCGTGTGTAGGGAAATTTTGTGCGAGGAAAGAGAAGGCGGTGGAGTCGGGGAGGGCGAGTTGGGAGGCTCCGCGCTGCAATTCACAGAAAACTCGCAGCAGTTGGTGGCAGAGTGTGTGCGTGCACAGGGCCGGCCGGCCACCGCTCCCGGCTCTTTTCGGGGGTGCGTGGCGGGGGCGGGGAGGGAGAGGAGGCAGGACTCCCGGCGGGGTTAGGGGGAGGCTTGCCCTGCTCGGACAAAATGGGCTTTAGTGTTCTCTGCGAACTTGCCCTTAGATGGCAACTTTGGGAGCTGATGAGCTTGTGTGCGAAAAACCAGGGCGGTGAGGTTATTTGGTCATTTTCCTTTCTTCTCGTTTCCCCCAGCTTAAAAAAAAAAATGTTGGCGGGGTTAGAGGCAGGGTAGGAGAGGAGAAGGGATTTATCTGTTTCGGCGTTGACGGAGATGGACCGCCTTCCCTCCGTTGTGTACAGCGCTGTCGGGCAGCTGCAGCCTGCCCTGCTGGTGACCTTGACCCTGACCTCGTGCGACTACCCTCTCCGTCTGAGAGGAAATTCAGGCTCCATTTTAGCTCATGTGCTTAGTGGACCTCTTCTGCGCTCTGGTGCCTGGTGATTAAGTTATATTTTGAGAGTGGGCTCTCCCACCCTGTTCTCTAATTGAATACTGTTATGCACTCACTTAAACACACACACACACACACATACACACACACACAACTGTCTCTTTTAGTAACAGAAAGCCACTTTTACTGAAGAAGCAATTACCTTTGGAAACACTATAAATGCTCCTACAGTTTTTAAAGGGAAGCCCAATATGAGAAGCTTTTTCACTTACCTTTCCATTGAATGGATTTTTTGTGGATGTGTGCTGCCTGTTCGAAGCATGGTTTACACATGTTTTATAAGCAATTTCATTGGGACTAAGAGCAATTTCTGGGCAAATGGTGTATTTTGCAATTCAGACTGTAACCCAAGGCTTACTATGTGCTGAGTGAGTCTTGAAGAAACTTGCAGTGTGTGCAAATGTAACAAATACTGACTTTGGTGAATAGTGTTAATTGGTATTTAATGTAGAAAATAATTGTAGTCTTAGGTCCCAGTTTTAATGCCAAATTCTTTCCTGTTTATTTACACGTGGAAGAAGGAGTTTTCTTTTCCTGGAGTACAGTTTTGTATCAAAGTTAAAATTTAGTCAGTCTGGAGATTAAAGTTGCCCTGACAGAAGTCATCCCAGGGTTTGACGAACTTATCTGGGGCTGATTTAAAATTTGACCCTAAAAGGAATGATGTGTGTAATTTAGAGGGTGGGGGAGGTTCCAAGGGAGAATGAGGTGGGGAAAATTGCTTTTGAAAGCCAAGAGCCCTTCTGAAGAAACACAAAAGTGGTTAAAAGCCACTGTTTTAAGAATCTAGAGAGCTATAAACACACATTTAAGAAGTTCAAGTTAGAATACAAAAAAAGGAAAAAAACTTGTGAAAACTGAATCTCTAGAAAATTTGGAAAGTTTTCCACTGTGCCCTGGGTCTGCTACCTTGTCTCTGCACCTCCCATAAACAGTTGCTACTAATCCACTCTTTCTGTGTGTTGAATCTATTTTCCTCTTTTACTAAATCCATACCGGCCAGGAGCAGTGTGACTGTACAAGGGCCACTGTCCTCCCACTCTGCAGCACAGACACCAGGGAACCTGGAAGTTCCACCCTCGAGCAGATTAGTCCTGGAAATCCAGACTAGCACTTGGTATTATCTGATACCAAGTCTGGGGTGAGCCTCGGCCCCTGGCACCGAGTCCCAGCAATTCCCCAGGCTGGGCTTCGGCCTGCTAAGGTTTCCTAGCTCCTTCTGTTCAACTAGACACCCATGGGACTGTTCAGAACTGAATTAGCTTTGGGGATGGGTGAGCCTTTCACCTGACACTACTAACCTAAGGGTTAGATTTCTGATTTAAAATTCTACACAGTCATTTCCTCCTGGGCTTCTGAAGTGTGTGTGTGTGTGTGTGTGTGTGTGTGTGTGTGTGTGTGTTAATATGTGCCTTAAACATGTGCAGGAAAAAAAATGGCCTGTTCTATAGAGTTGAATGGTGATCCTGCTGGCTACAAATCAAAAAGAAGTTCTATACTAGCTTTGTGTGTGTGTGTGTGTGTGTGATACGGGCCTCATACATATGCAGAAAAAAAACAGCCCTGCCTTATAGAGTTGAATGGTGATCCTGCTGGCGACAAATCAAAAAGAAGTTCTATACTAGCTTTTGGAGGTGACCCCAACAGAGGTTGTTAAACCTAAATTATTTTTGAGAAGTGGCTTTAAAAAGCCTTTATTTCTTGGCCTAGAGCAATCATTGTCATTTTGGGATTTAACTGGGAGTGTGCTGCTCTCGATGGCACTTTTACCACAAAGTTCTTTCCATTAACAAGGTCCAGCACCATGTCCAGAAAATATCCTAGAGGTCCTTGGAGCTATACCATGTGCTTATCTTTAGCAGAATTCCAAGCTGCATAGCTTAAAAATGTCAGCGTAAGAAAGAGGAAGACAGGGAAACTGATACTGTCCGCGACCGTCGGCCAGGCCTGGGCCTCAGTACTTTGTGAACATTATTACATTGGAAATCACAAACTGAAGAGGGGAAGGGTGAGGAAAGGCTTTCTCTTAAGTTTGTAATCCATGCGTCTGTAAATCCTTGTTCCATTGGTGCCATCCACACTTTTGTTTAAGTTTTCCTCCTTGGCTTCAACTTACTAGCACCGTGTATGAGTTTAGATCCTGTTCTATTCACCATTGGAAATCTGCCTGATGCGTGTTCTCGAGGGGGCCCACAAGGAAAAGTTAATGAAACAGTTGTTTTGTTACTCTAGTATTTTTATTGTTTACTCAGTTGTGGGTCAAGACCAGAACAGTTATTGTGCTCTTCATTAACAAAACTTTAAAAATTCTCTCTTGCTTTCTAGTAAAATTGGAGAGCAAAATGCCCGACAAGCAACTGGATCCCTTATTTTTCTGTTTTAAGGAGTCTCTTTATGTCTTCTGGAAGAGAAAAGCAGAGAACTTAATTCTTTTCTCTACTTACCGTAATTTTTTTCAATGTAGAGGCCATACCTCCTGACTCTGGACGGGAACCACAGGGAAAATTTTTGAGTCTGGAGCAGTCAAATATTTCACCGCTCCTGTCAGCCAGAGCTAATGATTCTGAGCTACGTTGTAGCAGGCCAGGGTGATACTGGGCAGTAATGGCTATTTGTTCTCCTAAACAGAAATCCATATATTCCTAATACAGTAAGTAGGGTCCACTGAGCTTTCCTGTTAAAATAAGAATGATAGCTCAAAATCACATTCCTTCTAATGCTTCAAAATAGTTTCTAATAAAAAAATTGATTTTTAATTTATCTACGTGCTGCCATCGCGCCCTGGGGATGACACGGCCGCGGTGCGTTGACAAGCCTCCTGCACAAAGTGTTAATAAATCATGCTGGAGAAATAGGAACCGGACAGCTTTTGGCCAGGGTTAGAGCTCGCTGTGCATTTGGAGTTTTAGAGTCTTTGAATGGCCTCTATTAGGAGAGTTCCAAGAGAGGTGTGGAAAACCTCTGTCTTGCGAGGCTTATAAAGTTAAGATGGACAGAGGCCGTGGAAACACCTGAGGGATAATGTTGTGCTGGTGGAGTAACCAGGCAGGCTTCTCCTGGGGTCAAAAGTTGGTTTAAAATACAAGAAGTACGATTAATATCAACACGTCTTATAGGAAGGATTGGATTAGCAATGTACAGTGGCCTGCTGGGTTGCTAACTACCTTCTTTACTGACACCGGTGGTTTGGGTTCAGATCGTGTCTGAATGAGGTTATTAGTTTCACCAAAGAGAAATACTCATCCAGAACCAACGACTCTGGTCATTTATATGCAAAGTGGTGCCTTTGGACTCAAAGACGACAAGGTGGGAAGGAAATGATGGTGGAGCCCAAACTGCCCCCTGTACAAAGCTCCCATGGTTTCTGTGACACGTCGGTAAAGCCTGGGTGAAAGCAGGAGAGGACAGCGTAGTCCTGAGTGGGGAGTGATCCAGTGCACCCTTCAGCCTGCTGAAGTTGCCTTGTCGCTTCGCTCTTTTAAACCCTCTGCCGGTGTATTAGGTTAGCAGGACAGAAACACAGACAGCAGGCTGGAGCTGATCACTCGCTCCATTCTGAATGGTGGATTAGTCATTTTCTATAATTCAGTCAGCCTGATCACAGAGCAAGATAATGAGAGTGTGACCTACAAAATAGGACTTTGGGGAGAGCTAAAGGCTTTTTGTGGCATAAGGTTTTACAAGACCATAGGCTTGTGGTGAAAGAATAGATTTTGAGTTTTACTGGAAGAAGTACGGATCAGGCCTAGTCATGGTAAGGATACATGTTGCTGGGTCCTGTTTGGAGGCATTCTTTTCTGTCTCCTTCTTTGCTGGGTGTAGCCCAGTAACTCACACCATCAAGGGCCATGTACACAAATACTTTATGGTTCGTGGTAGCTGAAATGCCTTTTGTCATGTTCATAAGAAGCTAAGGTGTAAAGCACAAGCCTTAGAAATAGCTAAGAGCATTTGATGGGCTGGAGTTTCCAGCTGCCGTCCCCCTTCTGTTTAGGAGCAAGTTTTGTATTTCTATCCACTGTCTGTAAATTACATTTTTGTGACATTAGAGAATAGTGTGTGACTAGGTGCTGAAGCAGGGGCCTCTCAGATGTCTCCTGTCATTCCCCGAGGACCTACCTTGGGATAGAATTGCTGTAGTTACAAGGTGGTTTCATAAATTAAAATCAGACTTTGGCTTGATATTAATCTTTGGCCACATGGGCGCATATTGCTGTTTATTTTATGAAAGCTAGCTTCGCTGCATGCACACACAGACACACGCACACAGGGGCTGCAGTGTAGCTAATTTTATAAAGTGTACAGTGATACACGCCCACCATGTGAGATCAGCATGTGGTCTTTAGCAACTCTGCCTTTCACAGACCGACCCAGGGTTGTATTAAAGGCAGCAGATTCTGTGTGCCTAAAAAGGGTATTGTTTCCAGCCGTCCATTCCCTTCCTGTGAAACAACAAGCTCCACCACTGAAGTTCTGTGTCTGGAGTTCTTTAATGACCAAGACTTTAAGGACTCTTTGCTTCAGTTTTTTAAGAAAGTCCCAATTGAGCCAAGTGTTACCTACCAGCAAGGAGGACATGCATGGACCTTCCCTGAGGCTCGGACCTGAAAAAGCTGACCCTAAAAAATAATACCTATCTCTCTTTCTGGTAACTGTACGTGAGTCAGAAAAGGGATCAGAACCCACTAGAAGTGTGGTGTGAAGGAGTAAAGACAAGGGGTGAGAGAGAGAGAGAGAGATGCGATCTCAGGGTGAACTGTTTTGCGGGCTCTGAAGAAGCTGCACCAAGAGAAGGCCGGGGGAAGTGGACTCACATAATCAGCAGCGCTCTGTTTCTTGGAGCGTTTGAAACAAGTCCCTGTGGAAGGGGATAGGTTTTTCCAAAGCAGATAGTACTGGTGTCCTGGGTCACCTGGCGGTGTACTTTAAGAAGCTTTGCTGGTTTTGCTACGAGAGAGGGAGAAAACATCACATGACTTTGCCCTCTATTCACTGTGCCCACTGTCCATGGTCCAACTCAAGTAAAAACAGAGACACACAAGCTGAGTTCATAGGGTAGTGGCCAAGGGGACAGGCTCTTCAGGTCCCAGCTCCGGCACTCACTAGCTGTGTGACCTTCGGCAGATGGCTTAACTTTCCTGTCCTCGGTTTTCCTCATCTTCCAACAGTGATAACAGTTCCTCCTATATCATAGGGTTATTGTAAGGATTAATTGAATGCATACATAAATATCCACATTATGTACACACACAAGCCATGCCTAATTAGTGCCTGCTGCACTGAAAGAGCTCAAGAAGAATGAGCTATTATTAAGTGCATGAAACAGGTTTCCATTTGCTTAGATTGTGATTAGACTATGGGAATGTCTGACTCAGAACTTTTTGGTGATTTCTGTGTTTTTAATTTTTTAATTATTTAATGAGAGTGATGAGGAACAATGTAATATGGTAAAATTCTTTTATAAGGCTGTGTATAACAGGGCTTGACCGCTACTAGATCACAGGCCAGCAGTGTTCCATTAGACATTTACTGTGGGAACCCGTTCCTCTGCGTGTACGGTTTGACCTGAATTATGCCTAAATAGTATAATAACCATGTGAGTTATGACTGGGTTTTCCTGGGAAGTGGGGATAGTAAATCTATGTTCACAGACTTATAGTGAGATTCAAATGAAAGAATAGGTGTTTAATAAATGTGTACTTATTCATTCATTCAACAGTTAGTCCAGTGATTAAAATCACTCAGGGGAAATTTATATTGTTTTTTCCATGTGTTATATAGATAATAGTTGAAATTTTGCACGAAAGAAAAAAAGGCAGGGTGTGCTGTTTCTAAACTGCAGAAAACCAGGCCAAGAGAACACGTTTGGTGGACTGTAGATGAAGGGTCGAGAGCTGTGTGTGTGCGTTGTGTCTGTGAGGTGGGTCCTGTCGGCGGTCACAAGCCAGTGGCCTAGTGATGGATTTTGCCCCACTCAGTATGTTGAAACACTCGAGACAGCATTTGGAAATGGGTGGCTTCACATAAAATCAAAATTTTTAGCTTCTTCGGGAAACTTGGAAGAGCCCGCAGCACTGGGCCCACCTCCCCACATGGCAGCAATCTGCTGCCGTCGGTGGCGGCTGTCTGCTTTCTCCGGGCATGTGCTCGTCAGTCTGCCACGGATCCTGCCACTCTGCCGCCCAGGCCCCGTCTGCACCAACACCTGCCCGCCTCCCTTGCGTGGCTTACCTTCGGCCCCTGCAAGCATTTGGATTACAAACTGCTCCTCATTCCCCAGTATTCTGTGGTCTTTTAATTCATCACTAAGGCTAAGGCATTGTAAACCACATTCTGTGGCAGCATCAAGAAGCAGAATAGGGACTGAGAGCCTGGCACCAGATGCCTGAGTGACATCCTGGCTGCGCCACATTTTAGCCGTGACCTTGGCAAGTTACTGCAGTTCACTGCCTGTTTCTCATCTGTACAATGGGGAAGCATTGCAGGCTGTATGGGAACCAAGTGATTTCATCCATAAAGATATTTATATTTAGATTAATGCCTGGCAGGCACATAGTCTGCGCACAGTAAATGCCCATCACACTGCTATCCGTGAGGTGTGAATTCATTTCAACTAAGGATGCCACTAGGATTGCTTTAATGGCACTGTGTGATTAATCACAGACGAACAGTGTTTCCTATCAGTTTCTGATCACCATCAGCCAACCCCCAGTGGTTCTCAACCCTGACTGCGATTCACCTGGGAGATTTAAAAAAATGCGAACACATTGTTGTGCAATGCTGTATGTAAAGTTATTATAAAAATTTGTAGCAGATTTCCCATAGTTTGAAGCATTTGAAGCACTAAAATATAAAAACGAATCGTAGAGCCCTGGCCGGGTGGCTCAGTTGGCTGGAGCATCGTCCCGTACAACAAACGGTGGCATATACGGGAAGCCACCGACTGATGTTTCTCCCTCCCATAGATGTCTCTCTCTCTCCCCCCTTCCTCTCTCTCTCTAAAATCAATAAACATATCCTTTGGTGAGGATTAAGAAAAAAACGACAAATCAAAAAATTAAAAAATAACAAATGCAAACACCCCAGAGATTTAAATTTAGGCGGCCAGAGTGGAGCCAGGGCATGGGCAATCTTAGAAAGCTCCCTGGAGTGATCCTAGTGGATACTCAGGGTTGAGGACTTCCAGACCCCCGACACTGGGTTGATGCCATATCAGCCAAAAATAAAGACATGAGGTTGAGCTTGGGTAGTTTATCGACAATAATTTGTTAGGCTCTTAGAATCCTAAAACCGGCTCATGGACCTGAGTAATTGACTCCAGCGCTTCCAGGTTGGAAACCAGAGGCTCAGGGAAGGACCTGCACTAGGCAGGAGATGCAGCCTCCAGTCTCGTCTGTCCCTCTTTCCCACCACGGACATGAGGATTTCCCACCAGCTTTATGACCTTGGCTGAGTCATTTAACCTCTCTGTGCTTATGTAGCGTCATCTTGTAAAATGGGTAATAGTACATTAACCACGTTGTGTATTTGTATTATGCTTCATTGTCCAAAAAGCATTTTCACTAATGTTGTCTGTCTGTGAGGCAGATGGGGGGAGAGGTTCCTCTCTCTAGCCAATTGGACAGAAGTACAAACCGAGCCACGGAGAGAAAGAAGTAGCTCGTGGTCACCAGTGTCAGCACTGTCAAGGACCGGATGGACCATCTCCTGGTCTCTTGAGGCCCATTGCATCTCAGGGCTGGGAAGTCTTCATGGGGTCCCGCACACTGAAGGACACGCTTTCCCAGCCGCACCTCCTCTCGGGCAGAGATGCGCGGCTGCGGGAGGACCTTTAGGTGCTGGTGGAGCTCATCGCTCTGTGACTCACGGACACTTGTGTCACCAATAATATTTCTTTCGCAAAGACTGATTCTGACTTCGGACTAAGCAGGAGGTAACAGAATAGAGGCACACGCAGTGACGCTGTCTGGGGTCCCAGTTATGTGCTCCACGTGGAGAACACCGCCTGTGTGTGACAGCTTGGAATTGTGCGCTGTTTTCTGAGCGGGGCTTGTTTGGTCCCCCCTGTTCACCCAGCAGTCCTCTCGAGATCGTGAAACACGGCTGCACTGGGGAGGAAACAAAGGGTGGGACACCCTGTGCTCTGGGACACGTTTCTGAAATGTGCATTATGATTTCTCCCTTCGAGGGGAAAGCAGACCTCAAATAATAACTCACTGGGTTTTAATCTGACCTTAAGAAAGAGGGAAATCAAATTATAGTGAGCTGCTTTCTGACATTTATAGGAAGAGAAAAATTTCATAGTCTAGAGGTAGGGTTTGGGTTGGCCAGACTACTTGATCATAGTTAGAAGGGCTGTGCACCGATGACGGCTCGCCTACTTGTTGGAAGGTGAGGAAATACATACAAAAGAAAATAAATAAATACGAGTATTTAAAATATGAGTTAAGTGTACTTCGTAAGGCTGAAACTGTAGAAATCACAGATACTGTTTATTCATTGATTTTTAAAACTCTATATTGCATGTTCAGTATAAGTAATGAAAGCTACATTGGACTCTTTAAGCTAAAATGGGAAATACCCCAGAGCACTGTTCATCATCAAGCCACATTTAAAATCCAGCTTTTGTTTGAAGAATGGGTGTATTTTAGCCGAGTTCATTTAAGTACTGAATTCAGAACAAGGGTGGCGACATTGGACTTGTGAACTGATTAGATCGCCTGTGCAATATCGAATCCCAGCTTGAGTGTCCTGATTTAAAGGGGGAAATTGATAAAGTTCTCACCAGAAGGGAGGCAGCTAGAACGTGGAGGGCTCTTGAAATCATCATATGAGGAATTAAATACTGAGGCCTCTGAGAATGTTGGATTTGAACATAAGAGTGAGGGGGAGAAAAAAACATGCAGGGTGACTATGTTCAAACACGAAGTTGTGGGAAGGGGTGTAAACTCACTCTCAGTTGTCATTAGTTCTAAATTCCCAGCTGGTGTCTGATAACTGATACTTGGTTGATTCACTGATTCATTCATTGATTTATCGATTCATCCTTGCAGCAGTAACTGAGTGCTTCTGTGCCGGAACTAGGGATCTGTAGAGCTGAATAGAGCATAGTCTCTGCTCTCAAGGAGCTGTGAGACAAGTGGGTGGAAAAAGAGATGGAAACAAATAATTAAAATTTGGCTTGAAAAACATTGTCATAGCTTTATGAATGCTGAGCAGAAAACAGAGAACAGGACCAGTACCGTTGAAGTTACAGGGAAGGTAACTTTGAGTTCTTAAGTCAAGGGCCTGTCAAATAAGTAAAAGTGCCCCCAAATGAAACAGCAGACCTTGTGTTCACTAAGAAGCTGGTTCAGCCACCCACCAAGGGTGATTTTCTAAGGACTGCCGGTAATGAGGGGTGCAGAGGGGAAACGTTGAATTCTAAAGTCATTTAATATTATGAAAAGGGATTCTCTAAAGCAAATGTTGCTTGGATTTGTTATTATAAAGTGGGAAATCTGCTTCTACAGCAGGGGAAAGCATACTTTGATAGTATAAACTGAAAGCCTTTGGAGAGTAATGGTGTATGTCAACACTCACGGTTTCACGTCAGGGCAGGGAGGGTTTGACTGGCTGAGAGTTGTCGCTGTACTGGGTGTCCTCCATGGAGACAAGGTTTCGAGCATGTACCTGGCCCACAGGAGCTGTACACATAGACTGCCATCTCTGCTGTCTGTCCTTTCAAATGTTGACACAAAACAATCACAGATGATAAGTACAAATCAATATGCTAACAGATGTGAGGCAATGTAATAGGAATTAGATGCGTAAATGTTCGAGGCAACCTGGAGTAAGGTAAGAGTGATGAGTAAAAGATTCTTGGAAAGGAGTGACCCTGAAGCATCACAAGGAAGTGATGGATTTAGGTCTTGAGAGGGGACAACATTCCAAACAGAAGAAATGGCACTAGCCAGAAGTGGTCCACATGGACCAAAAGCGTGCAGGAAACACTAAGAGAAGACACTGAATTGAACCAGAGGGGCCATGTTGGTGGTGTAGGGATAGGAGGTAGGAAAGATATAGTAGGAGCTGGCCCAGGTGATACGAGGTTACAGTCATACCTCGGGGCTCACTGGCTTCAGAATTTGTCAAACCCTGTACTTGTCGAGTTTTGAGAAGGAAAAAGATGTTTCAACACTGGGCACTTGCTCCGGTGTTTCCTTGGTACTCCTCATTTTTGGCACCTGTCTTGAGTTCGGGAAGGAATTAATGACAAGTACCAAGGTACTACTGTAACTGTGTTGTGATTGCTAGATTTAGTGGTTTGGATACAACACAAAATCTACTGTGAAATGTGGTAGTATGTTTCATTGTGATAAAAATGGAAGTGGGGGATGGAGGGAGACATGGGATTTTTAAGGAGGGGGGGCTGCTGACAAACCAGACTGGATGGGTGGCCCTGGATGCGGCCTCAGAAGGTGTCCGTGGAAGAGACCTGCCGGATGGCGGCCTTCTCTGGGGCGGGCACTGCAGACCCTCCACCAGGGCTTGCCCTCACCCCCAGCCCCTCTGCAGTGCCTCACCTCGAAGACTGTAAAGTATGTGTGATTTACAGACAATAATATAACTAACATTTATTCGTATCTACTGAAGCATAACAGTAAAACCAACATCTGTAAACATGCCGCCCAGTCTAACAAATTCCAACACGGTCAGACTTCTCCATACTCTTCTGCTACCTGTTCCCATTTTCTTAAATTTTGTTTATTGTTTCCTTTGCTTTTTCTCAATAGCTTTATCATATTTGGGTTTGCTTGTCTTTGAACTGTATAAAAAGTGCTAGTATACAGCATGCATCTTGCACCTGGATTTTTCATTCGACTGCTATGTTTGTGAAGTTTGTCTGTGCTGATGCATGTCGCTGGGGTGCATCCATTTTCACAGCTCTGTAGTACTGTGCTGTAGAAGTATATATACCGCATTGGGTGTGTGGTTTGTCCCCCACCCTCTCTTTTTTTTTTTACTGTTAGGAACAGTTGGCCTGAGGTTAAATTCTCTAACACTGGTTCTCAAACATCTTCGTCTTAGGACCTCCTAATAGTTATTGAGGACTCCAAAGAGATTTTGTGTATATGCATTGTATATATATATATCATATAAATGATTATAACTAAGAAATTAAATATTTTATTATTAAGATTATTATTATAAACCATTTTGTGTTAACTATAAATAGCATATCTTTATTAAAAATACACCTTTTCCAAAAACATTTCGTGAGAAGAATGGCATTATATTTTTGCAAATTGCTTTAATGTCTGCCTTAATAGAAGACAACTTGATCTCATCTCTGCTGCTGCATTCAGTCAGATGTGACTTCCTGTTTTGGAGCTGGTATATGAAAAAAATTCAGCTTCACAAAGATATGTAATAGTCTTTTCAGATAATTATGGATGTTCTTTGGTACTATGCCACTGCACTGAGACTCAAAAAAGAGGTAGCTTCTTATGGCTTAGATGTAATATAAAATAGGAACTTTTTGTATTTTGTTACAGTAAAATCTACTGATCGATCTTGACTTTGAATGAATCTTCAGGCATGTAACATCAAGCACTGGTCACTTGAAATATATTGGTTCACCGAGTTATGTAGCTCTACCAAATGTTGACATATTTCATTATACAATGTAAAAAATTATTAACATCAACACTGATCTTATTTGAAAAGTCTCTGTGGGTAAGCTGTCAAGTTCACAGTGTAGGACATGGGTTTTCCAAAGTTTAATTCATGCTCGAAAGCTTGACTTTTGTCATTGGCCGCAAATACTGTCATTTTTCTCCTTAAAGTTTTAGCCTTCATTCATTTCTAAGAAACGGTCTGCCAGATACCCAAATTTGAATGACCATAGTTTGTCAGTTATTCTCCCAATTAAAGTGATATTTCATGAAAAAAGGGGCCAGGTCAGCTCCCAACTCAATCACACATGTCCTTTTTCTTGAGACAGCTGTCACATTCCAGTAATGTGCTTTATGCTTACATTCATTACATAATATAATAGGGAAAAGATGTTTGCTCCAGGGTCAGTCTTTAATAAAAGTAATAATTTTTACTGCTGCTTCCTCACAGACATTGAGTGAAACTGGCCGGGTTGTTTTGTCTGTTTTGTTGTGTGTGTGTGTTTACTGTACGTGGCGGTGAAGACTACAACGATTACTATACGGTCTGGTGCGGCCACCTTGATTCACGCTAAAGCATCAGCATTTTACCCGCCTTTGCGTTTGCATCATTGCTGCAAATGCCAACAGAGCGAAAAGGGCGAATAACGTCTTAATGTTAATATGTTCTCATCTGAGACTTCCTGTGGACCGTAGGGTCCACAGACCACACTCGGAGAGCCACTACCCTAACGTGTCCACATAGGGATGGATGGAAGCGCCAAGTGTCTGTAGCTGCGCTTCCTCAGTTTTCCTCGATCATGTTATAAGGCAGCCCTTCGTGTACATTTTCACTGAGAACCCAACCCAAAAGGCAGTGAGAACTCTGACAGCCAGAGACCTTCACCTCATCGGGGTTCTCAGCTTTTGTGAGGTTTCTGCGAAGAATCGTTAAAGTGTCTTTTTCTGCCTGTAAATTAAGGTGAAAAACAGGCATTTTATTCCATATCCTGTCTGTTTTAAAATACAAGCACTGTTTTAAAATGAACTCATCAGTTAAATTACTTTTCCGCCCCACCAACCTGTTGTGTCTCATTGCTGTTCTCGAAGATGTACCCCATTTATCCCGTGACCTCCGAGGAGCCCTGTTAGAGAAGGAGAGCTCCAGTGGGCCCCGAGATCTAGCGTGATTTATCTTCAAGGGTGCATAGTTGCATGTAAGAGACGGCTACAGTTTTCCAGGCTGGGGGGGTGGGCAGGAGTATTCCCGGTCCTCTGTGGTCTCTTTCTGGGTTGCTTGCTATTCTCACCAACCACTAACCCACTTGCCCAAGACAGAAACCTGAATATAATCCTAGATGCCGCCCTCTTCCTTTCTTCCCACATCAAACTGATCTCCAAGTCTGTTTGATTCTGCTTCCAGAATGTCTCCAGAATTCACCATGCCCACCACTTTAGTTTATGTTGTTGTTTTCTCCCATAAGAATTGAGGGTTTGTTTTTTTCTTTTTTTTTTGCCTCAGTCTCACCCCTCCCTTCCTTGACCCGGCCTCTGTAATCCAGTCTTCACAGGAGACTTTCTAAAACGCTCGTGTAATCCAGATAATCCTTATTTAGGATCTTTTAGGCATTCCCTAAAAGGATAAAGCTCGCTATTCTTAGTAAATTATAGGAGATGTGTCATCATCTGGGCCCCTTTTCCACCCCCCTTATTTCATTCATATTGAATTGTCTATTTTGCAGACCACCATGCCTTTATCTCTTTCTTTGGCATATTCTTTTCCCTGTTTTGGGGATGTCTTCAACCTGTCTGATTTGCCTGATCGCCTGCTACTCTTCCTTCAACACTCAGTTCTCTGAGAAGCCTCCCTGCTTCCCCTCGTCACCTACCGTTGCCCCACTAGCTGGGCAGCATTAGTCATCGCCCCGGGCCCCCATAGTCACTCCTAATACCTCCCATGTGACATTATACTTACTCATTCATCTGTGTCCCCATTGACTGAACTTTTGAAGGGTGTGGACTATTTCTTACTCATTTTTGTACATTCTTGCACATATCAGTACCTGGTGTGCAACAGGTGGTTAGTAAAATTGTTAAATAAACACAAGAAAAAGTTAAGAAAAGGTTACAGAATCAAAGAGATAGGAGGTGTTTCATAAACACTGTTGAATAAATGAAGGAGTGAAATTAAGAAAGGGTCACAGAATCAAAGACTTCAGAGGTATTCCATAAACTGTGGAAGGAAGGAAGGGAGGGAAGGAGGAAGGGAGAGAGGGAGCGGGGGAGGGAAGGAAGGAAGGAAGGAAGCAAGCAATGAAGGAAGGAAGTTAAAAATGGGTTAGAGAATCAAGGGCTTTGAAGAACATCTGCTGTCTTCCTCTGTCAGAAACGAGAAAACAGTTTGCCTAACTTGTACCACTGGGCTGGGTAGGGGCGATGGGCAGTGGCCTAGAGATGACTGGAGACAGTCATGCGCTTCCGGAGGAGACTTGCTGAGCAGAGCAGAGGCCACGGTCTCCACCACAGGGGGATGCCACACAGTCTGAGCGCAAGGGGGAACTTCTGTGGTTGAAAGTCTGTGGCGCATTCCAGGCTGCAGTTTCCCCTTAGCTATTGGCTGTGGCTCTTTCTATCCTCAAACTGTGCCAAGACTGTAAGATTTTCCTGATGACTGGGCATATTCCACATCTGGATTCCATGGTCACAGCAGCTAGAAGTTTCCCGTCTTCTTTGGTTGAGGCGATTATGATATAGAGCTGAGTAGCAATAGCAACAAGTCTGAGGTAAGCCCTACTACTTCGAGTATCGTTTCAACTGAGATTTCTGGGTGCCTGGGAGGGAGGGAAAGGGGAGACTGTTTACTAAGAGCTCACTCTGTGAGCTGCGTCACTTGCATTGTTCTGACTTCGCCTTCACAATTACCCTGTGAAATCACAGGTATCCGTATCCTAGTCTATAGACTATAGGTCAGAGAATGGGCTTGGAGATGTCAGGTGGGTCTTTTGGGAGGTAGAGCAGAGTTTGTTTGTGAGTGTCTGATGCCAAAGCTTGTGGTCTTATTTTATCAGTTTGGTAAGTTCTTGAAGCTGCATATATGAGGGGGGACCCCCTCAAAACCAGAATTATCTTCTGGAGCATGGGTCCCTTGTAGTACAGGCTCACCTAGTACCTGCTAGGTGAGTGTTCTAGGAACCCATCTGTATCTGTGGACCAGCTGGCGTTGTTGCAAGAGGCTGCGTCCAGCTTCAGTGAATGTTTTTGAAGACTCAGAGCATTTGCCCATTTCGTGATGTAGACTTATGAGCACACCTGCCCACACCATGCTGAGTGTTCAGCAGTACCTCGTGCACCACCCTCCGTATTCACCCGAACTCACCTGAGCAACTTGTTGTTTTGTTTCCCTGGATGAAAAAAAAACCCTCAAAGGGAAACATTTTGCCAATGTGGAGGAAGTGAAACAAACAATGGCAGAAGCACTGAAAGGCATCAAAATCGAGTCCAAACAGCGTTTTGAGCAGTGGAAAAAAGTCTCAATAGGTGTATTGCATCAAATGGAGAGTGCTTTGGAGGTGACTGAAGTTTAAACGTGTAAGAATAAATACACAATTTTTTATAAATTAATTCCAGAGAAGAATCTTTAGTTTTACAGTTCATGTGGCCTGTGCTTTGCATTTTGCAAGTGCTTTGCCATCTCTGCAGAGCCACCTGTGGATGGAAGAAGGAGCAGGTGTTACCAGTCGACCCCACTTGATAGATGAGGGATCCAAGGAATGGGGGACGAATGTCTCACATGTCTGGTTCATCACTGTATTCCTAATGCCCAGTCTGTGGGTTAGTATTTAGTAGGCTCTTTGGTTTTTGTTAAATAAACATCAGGAATTATATAGCTGGTAAGTGCCAGATCAGACTAGGACCCAGATCCTCTGAGTTTTAGCAAAGGGCTCCTTCCGCTGCTAAAGCACCCTGCTTTCCCCGAAGCTCTAACGGGAGAGACGCCGGAGTGGGCTCTGCCATTAGCAGGGTTTGGGCTTGGAGACCCTCTGATATGGCTACCTGGTGAATTTCCACACATCGAAATGGCCCCTTAGAAAAACATCTGTCTTGCTTTTGTTTCCCTTCCTTTAAATATTTCAATATAGGATTTTAAATCACTTCCTGTTTCCAGGACACTTCCCGATAAAATGATTGCAAAGAGATCAATAATACAATGCCGGATTCATAGAGGAGTGGCACCAGGAGGATTTCTGCAGTCATCTCATACGTTGTTTTTCAAAATTAAAACTAAACCGAACTAAGATAAATAGTAGAAGCCTCGCCTTTATGGAGAGCTCCGATCTGTAGAGGAGATCCAGCCGCTGTGCTGGTGAGGTGTGCGCCGAGGTGGAGCTACGTAGGGGCGGATCTAAAGAGCAGTGCCTTACCCTGGAGTCTTCCGGCGCCTTTCGGTGCAGTTTATAAATCACTGCGCTGTTCTAACCCTGCACTGTGTAGGTCAAGAAACAGAGGCGCAAAGGTGCTTCGTGACTCACACAAGTGGCTGGATTAAGGAGGTAATGGTGAAACTTGTTGCCACATAGCTGAATTTCCAATAGTGTTTTAAAACACCATTCTGCTTTTATTACTAAAGAAAAGTACCTCTTCTTTCGAGCAGGGGTCAGCAAACTATGGCCTGTTTCTCTGCAGCCCCTTGGGGATGGTTTGCACATTTTCAAAGGTCGTTAAAGCAACAAAAACAACAACAGAAGAACAAAGAATATGGGACAGAGACCATATGTGCTCCAGAAAGCCTAAAATATTGCCTGTCTGGACGTTCATAGGAAAAGGCTACCAGTCCTGCTTTACAGGGTGCACTGCTGCGGATAGGACCGTGGAAATCCGGGAGGAATTCGGCTTTCTCCAAGGAACTTCCACTCACGTAAATCTACAACAAAGCCTGATAAATGGGCATGTTTATACCGAAAAGTTTTTGAAACTTGTATCCCTCAAATGAACTTACTTAAATTGCCCAATATGCATTTATCCCCTTTTTCAGTACAGGTGTTTGGTGAAGGGTAAGCTAATCAATCAACTAAGTTCTTACAATCGGTGGTAGACAGGGCAGCCAGAGAACCGCAGGCAGGTCTGTGAGATGGAAAGGAAGTGGCGTGCTTACTCAAATACAGAGTGGGGGTATTTTATAGACCCCCAACATGCTAAGAAGAGGAACTGATATGCAAAGAATATAAGAGGTCACTCCCAGGAAGTAGCTGTGTCACTTTGGAGCCATACATAGGCAGTGCCAGAGGGGATTTTTTGTGTGTGCATTTACCTTGGGGTTGAGCCTTCAGCTGAAGCAGCAGTAGAGCGGATTCCCTACCCTCATCCTTACCCCTCGATGCATTTCCAGAAGCATCGAGCTTTGTTGGGAAGTGGAACAGTTTCTGCTCTAGAGCATCGCTCTCGATGACACACCACTGGGAAGCAGAGCCAGATTTCAGGGCACCCTGGCCCTTGGAAGGAGCCAACGAAGAGGAATGCATTCGACCACTTGATTGCAGCCCTGGCACAGAGCCTGGTCAGGGTAAAGGTTAAAATTGTTGGCCTGAATCAGTGTTCAAAGTTAACTTTGAATTAGGGTTGTCCTAGTAATTGGTGTCCTTTGATGTCACAGATTCTTGTACATTTCCCCCCAAAATTCACAATTCCAAAGCACCAATATCCTTTCCCGAATGTGTGGGGGCTGGGGAGCTGCCCCCTCTGCAGCTTTTGTTTTCTATGCATTTAAAAGGCAATTTCATCTCCTGTCCTTTGCTAAATCTGCAACTTATCCCCCAAGGCACTTTTCTTTCTGGGTGTGCACATATTTTTAGTAAGTAAAGGTCTCACTGTGTGAAATTTTCCATCAGCAGGCAGAATGACGGGTGTCTGCGAAGTGTTTCATTACAGGGTGCCTGGTCAGTGTGCCCAGGAAGGAATGTCTCACTTTATGCATACACCAAGCTCTCAATAAGTAGCCATTTTTCTCCTTTATAGAGTGCTGTTCGTAGACGAGAGAATGCATTACTATGTTATTAGGGCTTTTGTTGTTGTTGTTAAGTTCTTTTTTGATCTATTAAGCAGTTCCTGGTGATTTCAGTCGCTTGGCAATTTATCGTTCATCTTACAACAGGTATTGGTAATGGCGGGATGAAAACATTTATACAAGAAGAAATAAAAGTCAAGGAAGCAGATAATCGACCGATTTATCAGCCTTAGCAGACGATTTTTCTGAGAACGCCATGGTAGCCTTGGTAAATTTACTTCTGATTGCTTCGGGGGACAGATTCTGTGTGCTCTCTGTAACATGGAGGTACCCAAACGGGTGAAGGAGCACGTGGTCAGTCCGTGGACTGACCAGTACTGTTTGGGTCTCTAGATTGGCCTTTTGGCCAGTGGATTCATGCTGTATTTTGAACTGTCTGTTTCTTCATTTGTTACACCATATGGGATGGTAAGAATATATATATGTGTATACATACAATTTTTTTTTTTTGGTCTGGACATTTCTAAGTAGCTTTGGTAATAGAATACTTCTCTCTTTTTTCTAATCCTTACCAGAGGACATGCTTATTGATTTTACAGAGAGGAGAAGGGAGGGAGAGAGAGAGGGAGAGAAACATTGGTGTAAGAGAGAAACCTCGATTGGTTGCCTGTCATACCTACCCCGACCACGGACCCGAACTCGCAACCTGGGCAAGTGCCTTGACCGAGAATCCAACCTGCAACCTTTTGGTTTATAGGATGACACTCCAACCAACTGAGCCACACTGGCCAGGGCTAGAATACTCCTCTTGCTTAACATTTTCTCAAAGTCTTTTATTTGAAAGAAATTTGGCTCAAGTTTAAAGATGGGCAAAAATAACCTATTCATCTGCCCATAGCCCGTCCAGCTGTGGAGGACTTTACCCTGAGCAGCAGTGTGGCCAGTTTTGTACAATAATACCCAACTTACACAAAAACTACAGTAGTGGAGCTGAGGTTACCATTTAGAATCCAGGGGTAAACAAACCGAAAGAAGTTAGTCTTAGGCCTTTATTCAAACTGAAGTGTATTTGTTTTCTGAGGCTGCTATAGCAAAGTCTGCACACTGGGGGGTTTAAACAGCAGAGGTTTACTGTCTCTCTGTGCTGGAGGCCAGAAGTCCAAGATCAAGACGTTGGCAGGGCCGTACTCCCTCTGAGGACACTGGGGAAGGACCTGCTGCCAGCCTGTGTCCCTGCTGCTGGCAGTTCCTTAGCTTGTGGCAGCGTAACTCCAATCTTCACATCACATTGTCCTCATGTGTCTGTCTGTCTCTGTGTTCAAATTTCCCCTTAATGGGGACACCAATCATACTGGATTCAAGCTCATACTAATGACCTCATCTTAACTTGATCATCTGCAAAGACCTTATTTCCAAACAAGGTCAGACTCACAAGTTAACTGGGTTTGGACTCCAACATCTTTGGGGAGGATACAATTCAACTCATGACAGTAGGTTTTCATCCTTGGTTTGCACACAGTTTAATAAGCCTGGTGATCGTTATCAGCTGTGGCAGACAGAAAGCCACAAATTCAGAAGGAAGGGGCTCTGCGTCAGGCATAATAGAGAAAGAGAATTCAAAAGGACTGTTAAGGAATAGTAGCTTACAATACAGGAGCTTGGGGACATTAATATGGGGGCAAGCTGCTGAAAAGCTCCAGTAGCCTCTGAGACACATCTATGCATTACAGATGTAATAGTCACATTCGACACATCATATCTGAGTATATCTGCAGTTTTAAATACCATCAAAATGAAATTTTGAGATGTTAACTACTTGAAAGTACTTTGGTACTTCTTGGTTATTTGAAAAGTTTTGGGGTTTTTTTTGGTCAGGCTACTCATGTTCTGTTAGATGTTCTGAAGGTTTGGGTTTGAACCTCGCCTTGTCACTCACTAGCTGTTTGTTAGGTAAGCCATTAACCTTTTGGAACCTTGGTTTCCTGGTCTGTAAAATGAGGAGAATATGGTCTGCCACATAAAATTGTTGCGAGGATCAACTTTGCTGATGCATATTTAAATAGCTAATGTGGTAGCAGGTATATTTCCAGTGCTTTATGCAGGGTTGTTCATTTATTTGGCAAAAGTTCATTGAGAGAGTGTTACGTTCCAGCCTTGTTCTGGAGTTCATGCATTCACTTCATGGTGGTTGCACTCTGATTTAGTAGTAGAAGCACTGGCCTTTGGATTGGGACGTCTGAGCTCAAGTCCTGACTACGCCTTTAAATCAGCTTTGGGACCTTGGGTAAATCACTGGCCCTCCCCCAGCCTCTGCCTAGAGATGAGCCATATGGACTAGATCTCCAAGGGATTTCCATCTGTAAAGTTATTCATACCACAAAGTTCAAGTTCAACAAATAGGATTACAGTTCTTGATAGCCTGCAGATCAGTTGTACCATCCTAGGAGGTTATCCTCTGTGCTTTACCTTTTTTCTCTGAAGTGGGAGTAACAGGACTGGTACTATCTGTCTTCTGATAGTAAGAACAGTAACAATGATAGCCACCCTTTACTGAGCTTTGACATGGTGCTAAGGAATTTTCATGCGTTGTTGCCTCTCCAAATAGGGTACATGTTTCTCCAAAGCAAATGGATGTCCAGAGAAACATGGTGCATCGTCCCGGATGGCTTGTGCGAAACACTCCCGTATTATTACGTAAGGACAAGCACACCTGTAGTATTGAGTGAAGAAGTAACTTGAAATGTTTAGCCAAAACTCAAAGAAATTTGGGGCTTCGTGGAGGGGGGCTTCAGCTTCCATCCCAAATTCCATAGGATGCAGTCCACTTTTCTTGGCCACTAGGGAGACTTTGGTGGGAAAGTTTGCAAAGCACATTCTTTTCCTCTTCTGTGTTTGACTGACATGAGAAAATAGAATTATAAGTTGTAATTTTGAGAATAGTTCTCATTTCCAGTACTGACTGTGCTACCTGGTAATCCCATTCTTCTTTCCTTTTCATACATTTAACAAATAATAATTGAGCACCTGCTGTGTGTTTGGTAACATTCAAAGTGCTAAGGATACAGCAGCAAACAGTGCAAAGCACTCTCTCTCATGGAGCTTTTGTCTTGATAAACAGTGGTGTTTGAAGTGGGGAGCCCTGAGGAAGTAAGGGAATCAACCATGTGTCTATTTGGGAGTTAAAAAAAGATTTCAGGCAAAGGAAACAGCAAGCGCAAACAAAGGTCCTGAGGCAGGAGCCTGTTTTATTTAGGAGATGAGGTCAGAGGTATACAGATTACATAGCACCTTGAGGTCAAGATAAGGGTATTGAATTTTATTCTCAGAAGCATGGAAACAATTGTGGAGGCTTTGGGATGAGAGTAGTGGAATCTGACATAATGTTTTTATTTTTTTGAACTTTAATTTTGTGACACTGGAAGGGTATATTTGCAGCATATGTAATAAGTGGTTATCCAGAATTGATAACATAACAGTTTGTCCACTTTCATCAACAGACGATTCAGAGACACAGAAATGCAAATGTTTAATACACTTCAAAAAAGACGCTTAGGCTTTTTGGCTTATTGGTGACATCATATTTTTCAAAGCTTATTTTGGCCGCCTACTGAGAATCGTAAGTAGGGGGACCAGCTGGAAGGCTACTGCCACAGGCCCAGCGAGGGGTGGCAGTGCTGTGTCCCAGCGCAGTAGTGGCAGAAATGGAGAAAGTGACAAGATTTGGAATGTGTATTGAAGTAGAACCAACCAGATCTGCAAATGAATTAGATGGGGGGTGTAACAGAAAGAGAACAATGCGGGGATTTTGGCCTAAGCAATCCTCAGGATGCAGGAGTTGCCCTTGATGTTGAGATGGGCAGTTTGATGGAGGAGCTTGGTCAGTTCCTGGGTCACTGGAAGATCTGACTAATGAGTGACTTTACATGCAAATATTAAAACTGGCTTAGATGCTGTTTGAAACTCATGTTGAGGATAAGGAGTGGTGCGTTACTTTTTGTTACCCCTTTTTTACTCAGTGGGCATTTAAAGCAATAATGTGAAAATACTGCTGTGTCCAAATGCTCCTCCTGACCCCGGAGCCCCTCCCTGCTGTCCAGCCTGTAGACTCGCGTCCTCCCCAGATGCCCTGCCATTTCCCCACGCCCTCACAGCACCTTTTCCCCAGCTGGACTGGTGACAGGAATCTGGTTGTCTTCTCCACCCTGGCAGTTTTAAATAACTAGCAGTTCTTAAATTTTCTTCTGGGCCACGCTGAAAGCGGTCCGGTGCCCAGGGCATCGATGTTTCAGTGACTGTGGTCTCTGAGGCTTTGTCCAGCATTTAACTCCAACTGTGGACTCGGAGCCCGAACCCCTGAGAGGTCTCTTAGGTTCGGGCACAACTGGCGTGGGGGGGAAGTGCTAAGGCTTTCAAGCTACAAAGGGGTAATTTAAAAATTGTCAGGTACAACCAGCCTAAATGAGGTTATGTGTTATGCTTAAAATTATAAAACTGGTTCAGAACAGCCCGACGTGCAGCATACTCAGCCTTTATTAAACATGATAGAGGTCACTGCTGTTGCCTTCCGGGTGCCTCTTTGCCTCTCCTTTCTTCTGTGACCCACATTGAGCCAACTGCAGAACACACCCTCTGGCTTCAGTGATAGGACCCGGGAGCGGAACATGACCTCTCACAGGCCAATCAGAGGGGGAAGGACCTCTCTGTAGTGGTAAGTCATTGAGAGTGAAAATCCAGAGCCTGTGCAGCCCAGATGGCAGCCTCCTGGGAAAGGGAGCCTGAGAGGATGAGGCCGACCTCTGAGAGAAGAGACTAGAGGCAAATGAGAGAGCTTTGACATCCTGTCGGCTGCTAGTAGCTGCTCTGTGCCCCCTCGGCATGCGGCGGCATTTGGCACGGGACTGAGAGCACTAGCTGGGGCTTCCTGCCCTCCCCATAGTCCTCACCGCCGCCGCAGGAGCTGTGGGCAGGGCACTGAGCAGGGCGCGCAGGAGCCACTGACTCCCGCTCCTGCCTCTGGTCTTTATGAGCTAATGGTTTCACAGCTAGGAAGTATGGTGAGATGATTGATGACATCTACCTTAACCAACCAGTGGAGGGCATCTTTTTAACATGTGAAGAATGAAGGATATAACATTTTTTTCATTACATTGATATATGCAACAGTTATCACCTGGATGTTAGCTTTCTCCATGACCAGGCTATTTCCTGTTGGACGGTTTGCAGAGGAGCAAGCCCACTTCTAAGTGAATTTCCAGTATCATCTGTTAAAATCTTCATCCTTCGAGGTCCATTTCCAGAGCCACCTGTGCCCCCGGAATGAATTGCTCCCTCCTTTGTGCACGCACACCCCTTGCTCTGTTCCTTTGGGTCCCCTTTGCCTGGGCAAGCCTTGCGTTCCTGTGGATTATGCACTGCTGGCCCGGAGACGTCGGCACTCTGAGTCGCCTCGTGGCGGACTTCCTTGAACATAGTAAATGCTTGTGAATTAAATCAATTATTAGCATTGGTTTTGTTGATAACTTTCACGTACAGCTCCTTAAACTTTACAAACCAATAAATACTATATAAAACTGCACAGAAAATTTGGTTGCACAATTTGAGGGAGCTATTGCAGGTATAACTGATGAGACTGATGGAGATGTGTGGCCTTAAAAGATAGGTGTAAGTATTTAGCTCTAGATGTGCATCTGGTGGAAGGGGGAAATTTGGACGATTTAGATGAAAATGAACCAGAAGGCAAGTCGGTAGGCACCAGGTAAATACACCTGTGGTTACAAGAGGAGGGCATGGACTGCCAGAGAACTGACCATGATCAACTTGATCCAGGTGAGTCCTGGGAGGGTGAGCCTGTTCTCTTCCAGACCTGCCGGTTAGATCCGTGTGGACCGGCTGGTGGGAATGGTTTATGGGTAGATACGGAAGTGGGGCTTTGAGCCTTCCATCTGTACTTGCTCAGCCAAAAGCTATGAAAATTAATAGATGTCTCTATCTTTTATTTTTTCCACCTCTCCAGTCTTTCTGAACTTGGATCTTAGATGAATATTGGTCCAATTAAATGCATCTGATTACAACTCTCACACCGAAAAGGAAGTGGGTTGAAAAAAAATGCAGCAAGAATTGTGGATATCAACTTACTGAGTTTCTACTGGGGAACTGAATTATAAATAAATGTGTTAGGTAGTGGAATTTTGTTTTGTTTCCCCCAAAGGAGAAATTGTCGCCACATGGAAACAAAATTTATTCAGCATATTTTCATTCCGTAATTGCACCATTTCTATTCTTAATTCTTTGAGTTTCTGATTCAAAGTGAAAAACACAAAAACAGACTGTTGTGTAAAATTGACGGGGACGAGTGTGAACCTGGCTGTGAGACACATAGGTTGTTGCAAAATTAGCCACGGAAATCGCTTCCTATTCTGGAGGTTAAAAATAATGTATTTAGAAGGAAGTTATTTACATTGGCTGTTGAAAGGCTTCCCCGGGAGCCTGGGTCAGGAAAGCTGTGAGGCCCACGGTGGGTGGACGTGTGCAGGAAGCGTTTCCAGTGCTCTGTGATTGCGTGCCACCACTCCGTGCCGGTGACAGGAAGGGGGACCTGTCTTGCTGCCCGGGGTCTTCTCCGATTGTGAAAGAAACTCAAAAGCCAAGCCTTGCTTATTCTAAAGTTTGTGGTGGCCAGCAAATTAATCTCCTAGATTACAGCAGTGCTTTATTTTGAGCTCCCAGATGAGAGAACCTTGTCTCAGGATATGTTGTGTCCAACGTGCTGGGGGTGGGGAGTCCTGCAGACCATGCTGGGGGTGTGGGGGCGCTCCCTCACAATGGGACAGTGCAGCCTTCCAGAACCTTCTTGATGAAACTGAGTGTAAAAACAGAGAGCATCCCCACAGGGGGAAAAACGAGTATTCGTGGGAGAAATTCCTTGTTGCTGCTGGTTCGTGAACTGCAGGCATATGTGTTTGAGCTGCTTACGATTTTTCTCTAACCTCTGCACGTCCCCGCGTCTCTTGCATTCATTTCTGTGAAAGCTTCCCCCACCTTTCTCTTGACCTCAGGTTAGGCCAGAATAATTTCAGATCTGTTTCTCCTCAGGTTTCTGGCCTGGCCCTTTCTAGGCCATGCATTACAATTATTTGGTGGTTTATTACTTGAATAACCTCAATTCCAGTAGCAGCATCTTCGGAAAAGTGATTAATAGAGTATTATGAGTTTAAAAATATTCTTTATGTGTGCGACTTTTCTTCCAGTCTGGAAGAGAGAGTATGTCTGTATCCGTGCTGACAAAGAACCAAAGAATGGGTGGTTGAGAACTGTCCGGGTATCTCAGCAGGCCTAAGTTGATCTGTTTAAGAAATGCTCTGTTTGCTGGTTTGGGGCTTGTATTTTGGCAAGGCTGGGAACGTTGCTCTAAATGTAGATATCAGCGGTTTGTATCATTCAAGAACGTTTGGCTTCACTTATCACTGCTGGATAGGTTCGGAGCCGGAGCTGACTACTGCTTTAGCTTTTGACACGCTTCCCCACTTGGGCACATTTGAAGGCAGAACATTCTTGCTCACTGAGGGTGTACACGGAGGGGGTCGGAAATTAAGCTTTGCCTTTGGGGCTTTGCCAGTAGATAATGTTGAATTCTCTAGGCATTCGAATCAGTATTTGAGTGTCTGCAACAAGGAAGAGGTAGACAGGTAGACAGGGAGTGGAGAGATTAGAGTATTAGGAATATGGGTATTTACCTCTTAATGGTTTATCTCAAAATAAAGAGTGAACACAGTTCTTATCTAAGAGAATTCTCCTGCCGATTCCTGTTCTAAGAGGGCCGAAGGATGGGTGCGTGGTGGTGGGAGCCCCGCTGCTGGGACAGAACTCACTGGAGGTTTCCACCCGGAGGGCATCTGGTAGACCGCACACGCTGGGGCTCTGCAGAGAACACTGAGCCCAGTGCCGAGAGACCTGGGTTCTTGGTTTGGGCAATAGCACTAGATACTTGTGTGTCTTTCATCCAGCTTCACAGCCTTTATAATATTTAACAGTCTCAGTAAAGTGACAAGCCTGGATATGGGGTTGTAATTTTTTGTGTTTCTCAAAACCCTGATTTTAGATCCACCTTGTTAGTCAATCCTTACAGCGAGTTTCTAGACCAGTCTGGCCTGTCCAGAGCTACTCTAGTTTGACAGAAAATATAATCTGACAATATTTACTTGTGAATCACCTGTTTTCCCACGTCAGTTCATTTAGTATCAATAAAGACAAAGAAGAGATTCTTCGAGGAGGTATTCGGCTGATTCTTAATGTGGTGATTTTTAAACCATAGTCTCATGTGATTCTCCTGAAGGATGAGATGTTTAATCTGAAATCGAGAAAGGTGGTTTGCCAGAGGAACATAAAATTAGCCCAATTGTTGAAACTGATGTTGACCACATGGTGTTTGGTAATGAGAATCTCTAGGAGAAGCCACTGGGGAGGTGAGTGGTTCGGGGTCCTGCTGATTTCAGGAAAGATGGCAAGTGTTGAAATCAAGTGGGAAGAAGGAAATGTGGCAAATCACAAGGAACTAGACTGGTTTTAAAAGAGAAAATTCAATTTTATCTGCTTTTTTCCAGCACATTCCATTTGATATTTTACATTTTCTTGATAACTTAATAAAGACTCTCAGAAAGGAATTGTAAAACTTTACCGAAAGAGAATTTGTCATTTGTGACATTTCTTCTCCAAATAGCATGGGAAGATCAATGTATTAGCTTGTAGTTCATGCATTACTAGTTCTAGCTATTTCTGTTCAGAAGAGACAGCATGTTAGATAGCAGAACTTGGAGGCGGGGCACTCTGGCTCAATCCCTCAACATTCACTGAACTCTGCTAGGGGCCAGGTGTTGTGTTGGGCGCCATGTGGGATGTGTAGATAATAAAATCCCAGCCTTCAGGGTATACCACTACTTACCTTTCAGAAGATAAACCAATGGCAGACAGATAATTTAGAGTGATATAACATCAGCATAAACAAATCACGGGGATGTTGGCCCTGCATTCAAACTATGCACAGAATCTGGCTGCCTCTCACGCCCTGCACGCACCTGGAGCCGGTCTCCCTGCTCCCGCCCTTGTACCTGGATTCTCTTCCACTCGGCAGCCAGCACAGTCCTTTGGAACAATGTGAGTCATGGCATTTGACTCCCCAGCCCCGAACCCTCCAGTGGTTCCCAGTTTCACCAGATGCCAGAGTCTTTGCAGCGGTTTACAATGCCCCAGGCACATTCACAGCCTCCCTCACAACTTTCTGTGTGTCTCTGTCTCTCTCACTCTCTCTCTCTCTGACTTTTCCTACTGCTCTGATCCTCACTCACTCCACTCTACCCACAATGTCTTCCTCGCTGTTCCATGGGCATGCCACGCATGTTCCCACTCGAGGGCCTTTACAGCGACGCCCTCTGCCTGGGACTCTCACAGAGATCCTGCATGAACAACTCCTCACTTCTTTCCATCTTTACTCAAAGTCACCCCCTCAGTGAGGCCTCACTCTGATCACCTATTTACAGTGGCAACTCACGTCCTGCCCATGACCCGCCACCCTCCTCGCCCTGCTCTCTTTTTTCAAAGCACTTACCACTCTCTGGCTTACTCCATGATTTACTAATTTATTAATTTTCTTTAATTGTTTTCCTTCATGGAAACGTAACCTTCAAGGAGGAAGGATCTTTGTTTTGTTCAATGTTGTACAGTCTAGAACGATCCAGAACAATGCCTGGCATGCAGCAAGTAGTCTGTTGCAACTACTTGTTGAATAAGTGAGTGAATGAATGAGAAGGAGAGATTAATTCTGAATGAGAGTTCTGGGGAGAATCACGAGGAAGAAACCTTGGGGCTCCGTGTCAAAGGACGAGCAGAATCGGATGTTCAGGTTTTCTGGGGGAAGACAGTCCAGATGGAATACCTTGAGCAAAGGCAGAAGAGGGACGGAAGGCGCGAGTGCTCCTGAAATGGCAAGGAGCCCCAAATGATCGCACTTTGGGGGCGGGCAGTCAGAGTGGGAGTGGTGGGTGGATGAATTAATGGATAGGAAATAATTGAAAGGACTCTTCATGGAGTGAGGGAACGAATTATTAATCTCTGCCTGGGATGAATTGGAATCAAGGACTCTCAACCAAGTAGCAGTTATAGTGTGGTCAGTGTTGTCGCTTTTAAGACATCATTAGTGTGGATAGTTTTTGCTAATGAGATCTGATTTTTATATAGTACTTGACTCATTTCAAGCATGGGCACACGTTTATTATGATTTAAGCTTCATAAGAACTGGGTGAAATTGTAATATATAGCAGGTATTTACATTTTTTGATCAACTTTTTAAAAAATTAATCGCCTCTCCTATCAACCCAGCTAAGTGGCTTGCCTGAGGGCACGGAGTCAGGCCCAGTCTCGCAGCCGGCACTGCCGGCGGCCTCTCTAACTCTGACCCGAAACTAAAGACACCTTGCTGGTGTTCCCACAAGGGCACAAGCTTCTTTCCACCTGCCCTGTGACTGAAAATAGCAGTTACGTCTTTACCAGATCCATTTTTCTCTTTACTCCTTTTCCTCTTCCACGTATCCGAGATAATTATTAGAAAGGTTAATACATGCCCTGAGTGGGCGTGTTTTTACCTTTGCCTGCTTAGCGTTTTACCTCCTTTCAGGCTTATGCCAAGACAGTCTGACTCAGCACCTGACATTCGGGTCAGGTGGCTGCGGTCTTTCATGTGGTTCTTGGGTGGAAGGGAAGAGGAAGCATGTCAGCAGCGCCGTTTGAATGGCTTCAGACTTGCCTGTTGCGCGCTCGGGCAGTAAACCTGATCTTCTTCGTTCCCCCAGATGTTAGTAGGCAGGAAGAGGCGGAGGGCGAACTCAGTGAAGGAGAACACTGGTATGGAAACTCCTCAGAGACTCCGTCAGAAGCATCCTATGGCGAGGTCCAGGAGAACTATAAGTTGTCTCTGGAGGACCGGATCCAAGAGCAGTCCACTTCCCCCGACACCTCCTTGGGAAGTGCCACTCCCAGCAGTCACACGTTGGAGCTGGTGGCACTTGACGGCGACGTCCTGCGAGACTCACTGCAGTGTCAAGATCACCTCTCCCCTGGCGTGTCCTCTCTGTGTGAAGACGACTCCCCAGGCTCCACGAAACCTTTGAGCAGCAACTTGAGGCGGCTGCTGGAGGCTGGGTCCCTCAAACTCGACGCCACGGCCACGGCCAATGGCAGGGTGGAGTCCCCGGTAAACGTCGGCTCCAATCTCTCCTTTTCCCCACCGGCCCACCATGCCCAACAGCTCAGCGTTCTTGCCAGGAAGTTGGCGGAGAAGCAGGAACAGAATGACCAATACACTCCAAGTAACCGTTTTATATGGAATCAAGGTAAGTGGTTGCCAAACTCAACCACCACCTGCGGCTTGTCCCCCGATTCGGCCATCCTAAAACTGAAAGCTGCAGCCAATGCTGTTCTGCAGGACAAATCTCTCACCAGGACTGAGGAGACCATGCGATTTGAGTCCTTTTCCTCCCCTTTCAGCTCCCAGTCTGCCAGTTCCACCTTGGCAGCTTTGTCCAAGAAAGTCAGTGAGAGAAACTTGACTCCTGGTCAGGAACATCCCCCTCCGGCCAGCCCTTTCCTTTCCCTGGCTTCCATGACCTCCTCGGCAGCCCTTCTCAAGGAGGTGGCTGCAAGGGCTGCTGGGAGTCTTCTGGCTGAGAAGTCATCACTGGTGCCTGAGGATCCCATACCACCACCGCCTTCCGAGAAGAAGCAAGAAAAGGTGACCCCGCCACCTCCTCCACCACCGCCACCACCTCCACCACCACCGCCACAGTCCTTGGAACTATTGTTACTCCCAGTTCCTAAGGGAAGAGTTTCCAAACCCGCCAACTCAGGTAAGGCATCTTTTATTTCCACCATCGTGTTAGGCTTTTTGACTGTAAATTGCTAAGTCTCCTTATTGCATTTTTGCCTTATTCGGTTGAGTTTCCCATGTTATCTGAGGCAGGAATAAAAAAGTGGGAGCGCAACAGAGTACTTTAAATAAGCAGTGTGGTGGTCTTTCATGTATGTATGACACAAAGACTTCACAAATAGCTTCACTGTTGAAAGGTAATGAATAATCTTGGAGATACACAGTACTCTCCTCCCTTTCATACACATGATTTTTTTTTCATTACCAGGTTCAGGCTAGGTCCATGCAAGAAATGTTTAATGGGAGAAGATCAAAGCATCTTTGTCATGGAGCCTGTGGCATCACTGAGCATAGGGGGGGAAAGTGCTTTTGAAACATTGAACCAGGGGGAGCCCACCCTTCCCGCTGCCTCCATCACAAATGGACTTTTGTAGAATCAGCAACTACTCTGCCCTAATTCATCACACTCAATACTTTTATGTTAGCATTTTTATTACCTTTTTGTGGAATTTAAGCCCCTTTCACTTATCCTGCTCTTCTATAATTCCTTGTCACACAAGAACTCTGAAGAATATTGTCATTCAGACTTAATCAAAGCATTTCCTGCAAGTGCTTTATTTTATTCCAGCCCAATCAGATTCTGAGGGAATGTGCATGTGGAAAATTTGAATCATAAGTTTTTTCTGGTGGGGACAGTCTTTCCAAAGGAGAAGTCCCTCCTGTAGAGCGAGTTACTCATCCGAGGGAGAAATGTAGTCATTTGAGTTCTCACAGTGGAAACATCACTGCTTGGACTGGTTTGTTTTTAAATTGTGCGCATGATAAATATATGGTCCTGGGGATGGACGTATGGAGTTACAGATGTCTCCTGAGGATATCCTGCCAGACTCAAACAGGAAGTAGGCTCTGTGTGTCCCCATCAGTATAAACACCGCCGTTGTGTGTCTAGCCAGCTTTGATTATTTGCAGCCACATTGATGGAGAGGGTTTAGAATGGCAAATAATTGACTGAACGATCGCAGCTAACATCAATTTGACGCATTTATGACAAATCTCCATTTAAATTGCTGAGTGAGCTATATGCACTAATTATAATTGCCTTAAAACTTGTGTAAACAGCAGAATACAACTAGGAAAATGGATCTCTGGAATTTTTATGACTCTAAGCGGTCCAAATCGTTCACGCCAGAGTTTCCAAAGTGTCAATAAAATCCTGAAATGTTTATCAGTTCTGAGTTTCATTTCTCCTCACTTCTCACCTGCCATCTGTTGAAATGGAGAGAAATGGCCAAAATTTGGAAACAAGGAGAAGAGCAGAGGGAGCTGGTAATCTTGCCATAGAACAAATTGCTCCTGATTTATCAGAATTTTATTTAAGGTAGAAGCAGAAAGAGAGGCATGGCTCTGTGTAAAATGTGCTTTTAAAAATATTCTTTGCATCTGGTTATTGAATAAATGTATTCATGGCATTTACACTGCAAATTCACCTGGACATTAGTTGCATGGAAAACCTTATATAAAATTAATAATAAACCTTAGTTCACTGAAGAGTTGAAAAAAGGTAACTGATAAAACTATGCCTCCTGAAAAACTAGCGGCTTTGTCCTTTTTAAGTGTCTTGGGTAAAATCAGCAATAGTTGTGAAGTATAATTTTTTCACTCAGGTGACGAGATGCATGTAAGGATGAGGAGGAGGTCCCCAGCTTCCAGTGTGGGGGAGACTTCTGGCCTGTTCTGTTGTAGCATGTACACCCGAGGGAGACAGATTCTTTTCTTGGTTTAAATGCACTGCGTTCATGCCAACACCTGAACAAGCTTCTCAGCAGGGTTTGATATGGAGTTCTATAAGAAATCGTTTTTTCTTTTCTCTTTACTAAATTTATTCTGTTGCTGAGTCACTTATTATCTTAATCAATGAATGTTTAAACCGTTCACACTGAAAGAGGAGAGAGGAACTTCTCGGACTGGGGCTGTGCTGTGGATTGGTACCTGTGCCTCCTGTTTTCATGCCTCTGTTCACAACCCAAGACTCGATTGAAGCAGCCCCACGGATGCAGCAATTCTATATTAAAAACCATTCATTTTTGTAAAACTCATGCAAGGGGAGATATCCCTGCAGAGAAAAACTCACGGGCTCTTGAAATGGTCACACGGAAAATATTCCGTGCATCCATCCACGTGGACGCGTCCTAAATTCCGGTTCTGTTTCCTTCCGCGTGGACCGGAAGTAGTGGAGGGGTCGCTTCTGCGCACTTCTCAGTCAAAACGAGTGCCACCGCTTCCCAGCATCGTTACTAGAGTATGGGTTAAGGAGGAGTTGATAGAATAGCTAATTTTGTTGTTTACCTTTATATCGTGGAGAGATGGTTTGGTCGGTGTTACTTGGATCACTGATTTTTGAATCTGAGGGGTGGAAGGGAAGGTGTGTCTTCTGCATCTGGTCCCCCTCCCCTTTACACGCTGTATATGCTATTGGTTTCCGGGCAACCTGGGGGCTGGGTTCTCATGCCCTTGGCTCTACCTAAAAAGCGTTCATGGGGATGTGGTGAGAGCGGTCACCCATATTCCTAAACCTTCCATAGTTTTATTTTCTCTCTCTTTACCTTAGAAAGAAGTATTAGTTTAATTCAAAATAGATAGGTGGACCATTTTCTCACAGCAGAAAAAACAATTCTAATATTGTTGCTTAATAACTTAAATAAATAAATAGTAACCAAAAAAATCCACAAAAGTAAACTACACACCATCTGACTTCAAGCAGGGATTCCGTTTTCAAGCTATTTCTCAAATGTTGCAAAAAGGCCATATCAAGTTGCTTCTAGAGTTACAGAGGTATGTGCTAGAAAAGCCAATGTATTGAGCAATTTAGACTCAAGCATTTCTTTGACCTTCTTTAGGTCAAGAGAAGCCCAAACCATGAAAAAAAAATGTGTCTTTCAGGTCTGGCCTTACTCCTCTTTTTTGAATAGGATTCAGTTGTTGCCAGGTCATGTGTATTTAATTCCTTAAAGAGTCCAGTGCTCGATAGCCTTTCCCCCTGCGAGACAGACGTGACACTTGAGGAGGAGGTTTCTCTCATGTGACCCTGTGCCCCGGCACATGCTACGCTGCTCCTCTGAAAGGGGACATGATGGAAGGAAGATTATGTCCATTTGCTATAAAGATAAATGTCACACATTGACTCAATTCTCTTTGAAGCTACTGTTCTATTGCAGCTCAGGAAAAAAAAAAGGAAATGGTTTTTATTTTACAAACAACGATTTTTGTGGAAGGCCCACAAGATTCTCAGGATGCCAGGCTCCTAGTTAAATGACAAGGAGAGTTTCAGACAGAGGATCTCCAAAACATCTTATTTTCCTGAATAAAATTTAAATATGCCCAGATGCAAGCTGGTCTTATGCGCCTGAGGGCTAAGAACATTTCCTGGGCCAATGGCTAGGGGGTGTCTGTCTGTCGTTTTCTGTGACGGTAATGTGATGTTAACGTGATTGCAAAAGCATAGGCACTCCAGAAAGTGAGGGAACCCCTCCTGATACTCCCTTTGGCCCATGGTTATTCCAGCTGTAATCTGGCAATGATCACAGACAGGAACTTGCTTAGAAAATTCACTTTTTAATCAGGATTCAGAACTATCTGTCGCCAATCTCAGTTGCATTTCCCCGGTGACTCCAGTTTAGACTGCCCCTAGATATCATACTTCTTAATTTTATTGAATACTTACCAGTTATTAAAATATGCATTGATGATATCAATGTCAATAACCACAGATAAACCCAGTGATACCCATTGCTAACACAGTTTTTTGTTCCCCTGAAATAGCATTTGAGAGACGCCCACGAAATTCTATTAAGAGATATTAAATGCATGTATTGACACACTGCTGCTCGGAAGGAGGACGGGTCCTCTTACACAGGGGTGTGCTAGAGGGTTGGCAGGCCTGGAGTGCAGATGGCGGTCATGTGTGGACTCTGCACCCGGGGGCCCCGGCACCTTGAACTCCTTCTATGTGTGTGGTAAGGTTTGTGTGAAAAGACTACCCACTTGCCAATTATCTCGATTTTCTGCAGATTGTTACATAGGATCTAACACGAGAAAGTTTGATTTCAAAGCCTACAAAATAATTACATTTATTTTTTAAAAAATACCTTCCTTGAGTTAAAGCAAGTAAGCTAATATGATTTTCTTTTTCTTTTTTTGTTTTAGTCCAGTGAGGTTTTGGTGCTGTTGCTTCGTGAATGTGTAGGTAGGCCACAGGGCACAGCACCGATGGTGAAGAGATGGGCCCTAATCCACACCCGCCCCAACTAGCAGAGGGACTCCAGCATTTCCAGTCACTTCACTTTCCTCATCTCTGAACCCAGCTTGTTGGGAATTATCGGCGAGATTTCTTCCTGTGTAAAAATTCCTTGGTTTTACTTTCTGTTTATTTTTAACTCTATCAACTAAAAAAAGCATAATTTAAAAAACAATTCAAATTAAATATATTCCTTCTTAAAGTTCACAGTTTCCCCCACCCCCACCCTGTTTTGAGCAGCTCTGCTCTGGTCCAATAGTGTAACCGTACATCACTGTACTTCATTAGTAAGGCAGTCGTACTGTATGCATTTTTAAAATAAGCTGCTCCAGGTTCATTTTGGAAATACGCGAGGTGTAAGTACATAGAGATCCATCCCTCTGTTCATATAACCATTCACTCAAATGGTGTGTTGGCTGCTCTGTGAAAGGCACGCAGTCTAGGGCTAACCCTACTTCCGCTGGGACGTACTTGGCGGCTTCCTGTATCTTTACTTCCACGTCCAGCGCTCCTTTCACTTTTCCTCGCTCTCTTGACCCCACCCTTTCCACTTAATCTTATTACGATCTAACCCACAGGTACTAAATTGTACGCTGTCCTGGCACCGTTCTGGGTGCTGGAGACACAGAGGCGAGGACTTCCATCCTTGCCCGGCCAATTCCCCGTTCCACCTTCTTCTCCTCTTCTGTTTTCTCCGTCTCTCTCTTCTCCTGCCATGAGAAGTCTGTCTGGGCTGAGGCAGACCCTACCTGAGCAGCACAATGGACACTTGCTCTTTTATTTCATCTTGGCTCCGATGACAAATTATGAAGTTGGGCCAGGCCCTGAGCTATGTGTTTATTATGTGATGCCAGTTGTTTAAATTTACATCTGCTCTAATGGTGAGTTTTCTGCTTTGGAGGGCATGACCAGAGTTTATTGTCACCACTATTACTATTACAGCTGCTACCAATAGCTTCCATTTACTGCGTGACAGGCATTTCACACACATTTATTATCTCTTTTATTCCAATAATATTATTGCCTAGAAAAAGAACATGTTTTCTCCAATGTAACAAATTAGTAGCTTTCCATCCCACTGGGCCGATTAGCATCTGATGGGATTTAGTTCTGTTTGCTGTGATAATAATTAGCTAGTGATATATTTGGGAGAAATTGTTTATCAGACAGTTGTAAACTAGGTAAAATCATGAACATTTCAATCTTGTTGCCTCAAGAATGTGTGGATTATTTTGAGGAAGTGGTCATATTTCCTGAAGCTCTAGATACAGCTGTCAGCTCCTTGAAAATAGTTTGGCACACAAAATGGAATACATCCTTACTTCCTCCTTTCTTTAAATTAGTTTACGTCACGTACATATGGAGGGCATCCTACTAAACTGTGAAATCTTTTTTTCTTGAATAAGTAAAAATGCAGATGTTATCAGGGGAGATGACTGGCCACCGTTGAAAATCGATTATTGTATTCTGGTTACTTTTGTCATTTGGATTGTTTTCTTCCTTTCCCGCCACCATCAGTTAAAAATTTCAAACCGTTGTAGTAGTGTAGCTGTTTGACCACGTAACTTGCAGTTAGGTATTTTTTTTTCATTGTGAGTGTTCTAATTCTTTTTCCAATCAACCCAAGGGCACCCTAATTTGTACATGATTCATGTATGTTTTGGTATTAATTAACACCAAGGAAGCGGAGCTCCGAACTAAAATAGGTTTATGCAGACTGTTAACATGCAGTGTTTATGCAGTGCACTAGGGACCACATTGGCAGGTAGAGTAGGTGGTGACGGGGGGAGCTCCAGGCGTGCTCACATTAGGCAAAGCAAGGCGTCCAGGGGAGCCGCCAATGTTCCTTGTTATTGCCTTCCTGTGCAATCTCTAGCCAGTAGAAGATATCTCATGTCTTCTCTCACCTCCCTGATAATTCTGTAAAATTAGGCAGTTTAGGTGTTATACAGTAGGGAATACTTCCGGAAGATGGGATTGGTGGCAGCCTGTTTGTGTACCTCTTCTTACTATTGTTCTTTAATGTTCTCTTATAACCCCAAGTAGACATCATTATCATTCCTCTTCCCCCTCTCTGGCTTATGACTGTATCTCCCCTAGAGGCCCGATTTGGTCCTTTCTGTCCAATCTGCTGTTCAACGTGCAGTCTTCGTGATCAAGATATCAGAGTGAAGGAAATGACAATGAAGGATGGGAAATGCGAGGCCCAATCAGGGGTAGGACTCTAGGTCAGCAGAGGCAATTACCAGAAACAGACGTGAGGAGAGCTCAAGTGGGTTAATGAAAAAGCCTGTAGATGAACCTCAAAATTGTGCTCTTCCTAGAGTAGAAGGAAACCCTCCAGTCCTCCCCATCCCCCAATCGGAAGAGGAAACACTTGTAATAGAACAAGTCACAAGTAGAATTTCCCAGCCTGAGCGGTATATTTTAGATAGAGGATTCTCTTTCCAGTTACCTGGTCAAGGTAACCAATATTGCTTATACCTGTCTCCGTAAAACAGCATTTTTGGAATGCCCTAACTTTATTCCAGACCCCTTCTGGTCCCATCTATTTGAAGTGGTTCTCTGCATGTAGAGACTCAACTGACTCAGTGAAAATATAAAATCATTTAAAAATTCACACTTAGGAATATTTCCTTTTAAAATGATAAAAGTAGCATGTACATTAAAAAATTCAAATAGTACCGAAGAATGTAAAATAAAAACGCAAGTTTCCCTCCCTGACCCCTGTCTTTTAATCCACAATCTTTGCAAGTTAACTGCTTAATGGTTTCCTGAGTATGCTTCCAGACAATTTTCATACAAATAAAAGGATATCTTTGTTTGTTTGTTTCATTGATTCATCCCATTCTTTCTACTCCTCCTCCTTTCTATTTTGTTCAAGTATTTTAAAGCAGATCGCAGACATCACGTCCTTTGCTTGTAAATGTTTCCATATATATTTCCAACAGATAAGGACTTTAAATAATCACCGCACTGACTGTTGTCCTGTCTAACAGGATCCACAGTTGTTACATGAGATTGTGGAACACCCAGGCTATAGTCAGCATTTCTCCAATTCACCTCGAAAGTGTTATTTTATAATTTTATAATCAGGATCAAAATAAGCTTCACCCCTTGCCTTTTTTTATATGTGTCTTCACGTGTCTTTTCATCCATAACTCCTGCCCTTTTAAAAATGTTATTTCCTTGTTGAAGAAACTGGGTCATTCGTCCTACAGATTTTCCCACATTCCGAGTTTGGCTGATTCCGCCCCCTTTGTGTGTTTAGCATGTTGTTTAAATCACCTGTATTTCCAGGGCACTGCTTGTTAGAGAGAGGCCTGATTAAATTTTGTGTGAGAATATTTCACAGGTGGCTTATCAGAGGATGCCCGATGTCTTTTCCCTTTTCAGTGGCGCTAAGATTAATCAGCGGTTTTGTGTTGTCGGCCTGATCCATCCTCTATAAAGTTCCCTGTCAACCTTTCACCTAATGGTTTCAGCAGCAATTGATTCCCATTTTCTAGAAAACAAAAATAGAAACACCCCAGACATAGTTTCATGTCTTACTTTACCCACTCACTCTTAAATATCTTGGGCATGCTTCTATATTAGCTTCTATAGCATACCTCGTTTTTAAAATATAGCTTCATGGATTTTATTTTATGACTGTATTGCAATTTTTGTCCCAGTTTGCAAATATTTCCGATCCCTCGTGATTAAGAAAGGAAAGTTTGAGACCTGAACTCTACCTGTTGTGATTGTCTATATTTCCCAATGGCCAAGGCTGGTGTGGCGCTGACCAATGTCAGTCGATATTGGCGACTCAGTGTCACAGCAGAGACCCTTCCCCATGGAGACGGTGGAGGAGAGTGAGAGCTGAGCTTTCCTTGGAAGAACCAGTTAGTCTGTTTGCTCTTCTGAAAAATTGAAGCAGGTTGGTAATTTTTCCCAAAGTGGGCAGCAGGGCACTGCGGCAGCGCAGAGGAAGGCAGTGCATCTTGTTAGCGGCCAGGCAGAGGGACAGAAATAAGGGGGCGAAAACCCTGACCTTCAGACCCCCAGTGGCTAAATTGGCAGCGGCAGCATCTGCTCGAGTCATAACTGAATAAGTCAGCGGCAGGGATCCTAAAATTTGTCTCCACTGGAATTCAGTTTGTGAGGTCTATGGTGGCCGTTAGGGTTTCAGCCCCTGCAGTGTGTTATTCTCTGTCCCGTTTG
The DNA here is from genome assembly GCA_028533065.1 of Trachops cirrhosus. Classification (NCBI taxonomy): domain Eukaryota; kingdom Metazoa; phylum Chordata; class Mammalia; order Chiroptera; family Phyllostomidae; genus Trachops; species Trachops cirrhosus. The sequence goes on along the minus strand of CM052545.1, from coordinate 14,179,540 downwards.
ATTTGTCTTTATTTCTTGTCGTTTTCCAAGTTCAGGAATTCATAGGTGGACTCGAGTCCGGCAGTTTTCTCCTGGAAACAAAGCCCCTGAGTTGAGCCTCCTCTGGGCTGAGCGAGGACAGGTCAGGCAAAGCCCCTTTGCAGGCGTCTGACTCCTGAGTGCGGGGCGCCCACTGGAAGTAAGACTTCCATGAGGCGGAGCGGTCAGATTTTGAAAAATGGAGCCCAGAGGGAGGTCGTGAGATGAGCGTGGGTTTCTCCTTGAAGAAAAACAGCCACAAAACTTCCTCATGGATAACGTCCTGGGATTGCCAAGAAGAAAAGGCCAAACCATTTTCAGTGTTCTTGATCTAGCGATGCATATACCTTTCTGTTTTCTTTAATGTTCCTTTCTCTCTCCTTCTTCCAAGCCTCCGAAGAGGAAAGCGGAAAGCCTTTTCAGTGTCCAATATGCGGTTTGGTTATAAAAAGGAAGAGTTACTGGAAGCGGCACATGGTGATTCACACAGGTTTAAAAAGCCACCAGTGTCCACTCTGTCCATTCCGGTGTGCTCGCAAGGACAATCTCAAATCCCACATGAAGGTAAGCCGGCCGCAGACAGACCTTCCGACGAGGCGGGCACAACCGAGCAGGAGAGGGGCCACTGCGGGGTGGCCGGGCTCAAGGTCACAAGGTAGATTGCAACCGAAATAAAGCACCTGGAAAAGAGTCTTCCTGTGAAGGTCTTTGTTTCCCATTTGCAACCAAGAACTTAAAGACGGAGAGAACCTTCAGTATCTAAGTCATACATGTAGTGAGGAGCCGTCCCTCTTAGGGGAGCTGCAGCCTAACCACCCCTCGCATGGTGATGCATCTCTGGGGTGCTTGGAGGGGCAGAAGGAGTACAGGAAGCGCTGCTGGACCTGCGCCCCAGAGAGAGGGCGCTTGGACCCGCCCGCCTTCCTGGAGAGGCTGCCCTCTTCAGCTTACAGACCTGGAGGAGCGCCCGACAGGAGGTGGGGGGGACTCTGAAAGGCACCTGGGCTTCAACGATAGCCCTGTGGGAGGCTCGGCCCTTCCTGACAGGACCGAGTCCTCCCTGAGGCTGTCCGTGTTTGAGCTGTCATAATTCCAGGGGTCACACTTACCCGGCAGGTAAGGACATTGTTCTCAATGTCCTGTTGAAAACAGGTGGGCTCGTGCCTGTGATGGATATATAGGGCATTGAGTAGCGTCTATGCGCCACTCTTAAGTGAGACGGGGCGGGGTCTGGGGAACTTAGTCGTCTAGAAATCTTTCTAGCAAATGCCATTATTACTAAGAGTTTTGTCTGAAATTCAAGGAGGAAACTTGAGATCAAAAGAGAACATGCTTTTGAACCCATGTTTGAATCTTAGTGTGCGATTTCCTAGCTAAGTGGCCTTGAGCACATGAGCCCTTCGGCTTAATTTTCTCACCTGTTGAGTGGGAGCGGTAATGTTGGAAGATCTATCATTAGTATTTAAGGAGATAGTATTAGTAAAGCATCTGTCACAGAGATGTTCTTTAACAGTGACGTAATTTCAGTAACTGTCATCTAACGCTTTAATGATAACAATCATTTTTATTGGTATTTTCAATATGGCTTGCCTGTTGACATTGTTTATAAAGTTTTTACTTCCCTGCCATAAGTAGTATAGTCTATGTACATAATTAAGATATTTGCTTTTTTCTAAATCTTGTGTAATCCTTCTGACTACATCAGTAATCACTGTTCATAATTGTAGCTCTAGAAAAAAAATGAAGCAGACAGAACCTATATTGACTTTAGGAAATGGCTTAGAAAGTAAAAAAAATTAAATTCATGGTGTTATTTGTTTTCTGTCATTTGCCTTTTTCTGTTGGGAGTAGCACGCCCTTCATCTTCAGAATGCATTTAACCAGGAGTTCCGGTTGGCTGAATTTTAGTGAGCCTACTTAGTTTTTACTCTAACTCTCCTCATCCTCTATCGCCTCTTCCCAAAGTAAAACCTCACATTTTACACCTGCAAAGTGGATTTTGCTGGCAGGATGAGACTTCAAAAGAAATGCCTTTAAAAGTCAAATTTGTTTTCCTTACTGTGTCCTACGCTGTGTTCAGAAATTGGGTCTGACAAATTTAAAGCTTCAGTGAGCAGAACACGTGCACCTTGCCTGACACCTTGCAAGCTTGGTTTCAGCTCGGGGTCACGTGAAACAACCTATTTATAAACCCATGGTGGGGGGGGGAAGCTGGGTTTTCAAGAGCAGGAACTACTGACCCTGAACCTGCAGAGAGATGAGTCGAGGCCGCGATGATACAGACGGCCGGCCGCGCCAGCGTCACCGAGGAGAGCGGCGAGGGCTTTGCAGGTGGTGGGGTCTCACGGTGCTTCCAGGACAGATCAATCACCCGCACAGCAAAGCAGCTGTGCGAAATGACCGCTTCACTCGAGCTCCTCGTGTCCTAACCTGTTGAGCTCCGACTGAGCTCCTGATAAGGGAAGTGTGAGAAGGGCTCATACAAGTTTAATTTTATCAAAGGGTGTACTGTTTCTTGTCCCTGCTCTGCACCTCGCTTATGGACCTTTTTTAAAAAAATTCTTTCATCAAAGGATTCGTGGTTTTATTTTCATTAGACATGCTTGAATTTTGCTAAATTTTGCAAATAGTAGTCCACATGGAGATACGATAGTTGTAGTTTCAGGAGTAGTAGCTATCCTCCGCTGCCTCCACCAGAGATTACAAAGATGGAGCGATTTTCTAAAAGTGATTTCTGTCTCAGAAGTGGGGGCAGCATAGCCTATAGATTAAGATCTCAGACAGTGTGGTCAGGAAAACCTTAACTAGAATCTCAGTCCCATGCCTTTTGGTAGCTGTGAGACTTTGGGCAAATCATTTAACCTCTCCAAGCTTCCATTTCTGTTCATGGAGATAATAATCGTGCGATCTATCTCCTGGAGTTGTTATAAGAGTTAAATGAGATAATGGAATCAACCACTTAACAGTGCCCAGCACCAAGAAACACTAGGTAAACGTAGCTAATACGGTAATTATTACCCGAAAGCCTTCTGAAGTACATTAACGTTTACATTTAGAAATAAATTAGTGACATGGTCTAATTGGATTTCTCTAAAATAAATGTTATTGTTTCCTCCTTTTGTGATAATATCTTTAGTGTTTAATTTAGGAAAACTGGTAAAAAAAGAATATAAAATTGACCCTTAATCTCATCACACAGAAATAACCCTAAGTGCCATTCTAGTGTATCTCCTCCCATGTTAATTATAGAGGTTCATTTAACAGCAAAATGGGATTCTACTTTATTTGTCCAGCAAGTGCAGCATTGACGGTGCTCCTACTGGGTGCTAGGCACTGTGTGTTTGTTTAAGCCTGCCTTTCCTCCTTAACATACTGTGCAAATGCTTTTATGAGAAGCAGCAGAAGGAGATGTAAATGCCTCCAGCTTCCTCAGGGTTATCTGAGATTTCCATTAAGTCTTTTACAACTTTCCTGGATGAGCAAGCATACAGGAATTAAATAGGAAATTCATAAGCTGAAATTGAACAGAAAAGGTGAGGAGGACTGCTAAGATAAAGAACACGGGCGAAGTAATGGCAAGAAACAGTGGACCAGAGTCACGGTGCCACGTTCTACTCGTCTCGGGCCTGCCATCTAAGGAGCTGAGACTCTTGGGGAAGCCCCTTCCCTGACTGGCCAGGACCCCCAAGGGCGGTGGAGTGGGTGTTTCCCAAAGTTCCCTGTGTCCCTCCTCTGCCCGAGGGGTTGGACCTACTGATGTAACAGCACCTTCACTCCCCACCCCTCAGGTGGGTGATCGCTTTCGCTGCAAAAGAAAAAAGCAGGTAGTAAGTACATCACTCTGTGGCCTGGAAACAGTGATGTGCTTTAGACAAGTGTGTTTTCTCATGAGCAGAGTAAGAAGGATTTTGAAGTCAGTGTTAAGCTGAAGAGAATAAAAATTGTAACAAAGTGCTTTTCAGTCAGAAGAGAAGGAGAGACACAGCAATGGGAGGGTGGAGCTAACACGTCTCTCCAAGGCCCAAAGGGGTGCACAGCCCCTTCGGGAAGGTGTAGCTCAAATAAAATTGTAAGTGCAAAAGTCAACACCACATCCACGGATTTTTCCACAACTAAATATAGCAAGGCCAGGACCCGGTGGAAAAGCAGCCACATAAAATACTCGCCTGCAGACTCTTTTCTGTCCAGGGCTCCCTTCTGGCTTGAGAACGGGGGCTCGCTCTGTGCTTTTCCTTCTTCCAGAAGCTGCTTCTGGAGCTTCTGTTCTTGGATTAGCTCCTCTCCTCCCCTGGGTCGGTGGATGTAAGGACAGTTCTAGGGTGGAGTCTGCCCCTCTGCTCTCTCCCAGGGACCACAGAAGCTTTCTGCGTGGTTCCAGGGCAGGCTTGGGGCGGGACCTGTCAGGGTCTCCTGGGGCTGTGACCTGAGGCCCCGAGGTGCCCGCCTCCGAGTGAATTGGGTGGAGAAGTGGTAGGAAATCTTCCTGATTCGGTGAGAAAGCAAATGACTGATCAACTCCACAGTGAGATCCCTTTGTTGTGAAAGCACAGAAACGGGCGATGTTCACAGCCCGTGACAGTGTGGCATCCCAGCGCAGAGCCACCTGGCCCTTCCAGACCTGGCTGAGAAGGGCTTTAATGGACAAGGCTTGGTTGCAACTGAATTTAAGTTTATATGGTGATTTCTGTTGAGAAAATTCATGCTTTGGGGGACCCAGAATGTCTTTTGCTGTTTTTTTCAAAAAGCCACAGTGGGGTGCTGTAGCGACAGGATCTCACCATTAACGTTTAATTTCTTTGCTTTTGTTGGTCACTTAACATTATTTAAAAGTATGTTTTGGCTGGTGAATAATACTTTTGGATTGCATTCAGAATGCATAAACAGCTGTAGTAAAACTTGCTTTCTTGGAAGGGAAGCCTTCGCCGAGGGGCCAGGTGGCGTGGTGTATTCACAGACTGGCCCTTAACCTTGGTGAGACCGGAGTTCAAATCCCACTCAGGTCACCCCTGACAGAGGAGCTATCCGTTTTGTTTTGCTTTTGAATTCCCACCACTGACTTGGGTGCCCAGATCACACATCTCCCCAAATCATTTGGCCCCAATCCACGCAATTGGCAGTTTTTACGCCAGGGAGGGCCCGTCCTGAAATAGCAGGGCGTGGCGGGGCAGCGCCGAAGCCCGCTGGCCGAGATGGAGGGGGGCTAACAAGCCGGGGAGCACCTGCCAGCTCGAAGCCTGGCTCGGGCCAGGGCAATGATTTCCTCACTTTTTCAAGCGCTAAATTTGGTAGTGACAGGAAGAAAAAAAAAGTTCCTCGCAATTTTTACTGGTATAGACGTGCAGGCAAGACTGGGGCTGGATTTCAAAGCGTGCACGAGTCCACTGCAGTCAGTCATCCTCTCCACCGAGGTGGGGAACGCTGGTGTCATCTCGCTGAGAATCCTCGGTGGGGATCCGACTGCGGTCGCCCCGCACACTCTGCTTTCTTCACACGTAATTTTGCTCAAGCCACTCGCCCTGGGGTCTCAATTTCCCTGTCTATAAAATGGGAACACTCTGGAGACATCTTTTCCCACATCCTTAACTACCTAGAAAAGCATCTTGAAAAATTGAAATTATGTTTGCAAAACGTCACTAATTCTCTGGGCGATAGTCTTTGGGAGCACGTTAGTATTGTTATTATGAGAGGAATTACATGACAGGTGACCTCTTTTGACCCCAACGAGTAATTAGGTAAGTTTGCATTCCGCTCGGTGTGTAATGTTTTCTCTGAGGACACCGACTGAGATCAGATGACCAGACTATTAAGAGGGTTCTACCCCGATGGCCTGCACGGGCCGACACCACCCTCCGTCCTGCGCACGGCTCTAATAATGGACTCTTAACCTACACAGACCCGCTTTATGTTTCGGTGCGACCTCGTCCCCTGGAGCACAGTAATGAATTGCCCCCCTCCGGTTGTTTTATTTCCCGGGCCAGCCCTCTGCACTGCCAGGAGATTGTTGATGACTGGTGTGCATGCACAGCGAGGCGTTGCCCATGAGCGCATGGGGGACCACTCACTCTTCTTCTTCTTCGCCAGGTTCATCAGCACCAGGACCGGGGAGAGACCTTTCAGTGCCAGCTGTGCCCTTTCACTTCCTCACGCCACTTCAGCCTGAAGCTCCACATGCGCTGCCACCAGCACTTCCTGAGGACAGAAGCCAAGGTGAAGGAGGAGATCCCAGACCCAGATGTCAAGGGATCTCCCCACCTCAGTGACAGTGCCTGCCTGGGGCAGCAAAGGGAAGGAGGAGGGACAGAGCTAGTGGGGACCATGATGACGGCCAGCACTCCAGAGAGGACTAGCCAGGGTGGGGCTGGCATCTCGCCTGTGCTGGTGAAGGAGGAGCCCAAGGAAGATAACGGCCTGCCAGCCTCCTTTACCCTGAATGCTGCCGACAGGCCGGCCAGCCACACAAAGCTGAAAGACCCCTCCGAGTATGTGGCCAACAGTGCGTCAGCATTGTTCAGCCAGGACATCTCTGTTAAGATGGCGTCTGATTTTCTCATGAAGCTGTCAGGTACTTGAATAGGGTTGTATTCTCTCTCTCCCCCCCCCTTCTCTGCCAGTGTTCTCATCTGTAAAATGAACTGGTAGGACTCGATGATTTCAGGGCCCCTTTACACATTCCCCCCTGGACTTTTCCCCAGCCCTTTGGAAGCAGGCCTTGCTGTGGTTTGGGTCTGGAAACAGCAGAGCTGACTGATGGCCTTCGGGTTTTTCTCCTCCGTGGACTCTTGCTGTGGGGGGAGGTCACACGGTGAGCCAGCTGGTGGCAGTTCTTTGTGTGACCTTGGCCCTTACTGAACTTGTCTCTGCCTTGGGTTCTTTAAGGTGCTGTGTGGAACACTTCGTTTTGCATGACTCAAGTTCTTTGTTTTTAATTTGAAAGATTTTTTCAGGGCCTATATACAGAGGCGACTATTAGGAATTAGAGACTTTTAAACTTTGATTAAATGGTAATTATCTTAGAATTTGTTTTTTTCCCAGTGGAAAACATTTTATTGTGGTGAAATTTACCCAACATGAAAGTAACCATTTTTAAGTGTGCGGGTCTTCGGCGTGAAGCACATCCGCATAGTTGTGTAACCATCACCACCATCCATCTCCACTCTTTTCATCTTTTCATTAAACAATAACTCCCCGTCCCTCCCCCCCCGACTCCCGGTGACCACTCTTGCTCTTTCTGTCTCTGTGAATTTGACCTCACGTAAAGTGGAATTAGAATTTTTGAAAAAATTATTTTCCAACTGCCCAAACGCCATTTGGAAAGATATGGAGTATAAGTTGTGAATAATTATTTTTATTCATCGATATCACTTTCGCCATCAAATTATATGTGGTTTTTTTAAAAAAGTTTTTGTCTTTTTTTTGTTTTCAATGTCTTTGATCAAGTTTTCGGAGTTGAGTGGGGCGTGTAGAGACACCGAGGGAGGCTGCTTTGCCTGACTGTCTTTGGAATGATAAAACTTTGTGGGATTGTGCTGCTACTCATTTCATTTTTTAAAAGTACGATTTTAAATTTTAAAGGCGATGTGGAGGGTGGGGAAAGGTCGGCTGAGAATCGGTTCTGTCTTGCAGTGCAGACGGCAGTCCCCACGATGATTTCCAAATGCCATTTCAGCTCTTTGGAGATTGACAATACCCTTTTAAATGGAGAATAATTGGTCACCGTCTTCCTTTAAATGGACTGTGAGTCGCATTTCACTAAATGTCATTGCCAGGTGAATTAGAGGTTCAGTTTCACTCTGAAGACCCCATGCTCAGTGACACTTCAGTCAGGTCTTCTGGAATGTCCCTGACACCCCAGATCTCTGCCCCTCAGGAGTGCCCGACACTAGTTGGAAGGAATGAGAAAAGGTAGGGGATGGAAATGAGGCATCACGGAAATGAGCTGCAGAGGAAAACAGAGCAGAGTCCAGCGAGGCCAGCAGACCCTTGGTGTGAGTGAGGTGTGAGTGAGGCAGTCCTCCACTGGGAATGATCAAGTCCTAGGAGTTCAAGTGCATCTGACTGAGCTCAGATAAACAGGAGACTCTCTGCTCCCCCTCCCCCATGCCACCTTCCTCTTCTTCCAGCTCATCTAAGAGAAATTGAGCTTTTAGAGATTTCTGGGTTTTACACTGAAACATTTTTGAAACGGGGAGGAGAGTACTGAGGGGAGGGAGGGAAGTGCAGTCTTCTAGTGTCCCTTCTGCTGTTGACACTTTAGTTTTTACCTCCCCGTCATCTTTGGTTCTTCCCTGATGGTCTCTCCCGCCAATAGCAGAGCCCAAGGGCCTCCTTTTCTGGGCTCTTCTGGTGCAAAACAAGGGAATGCAAATGGCATCTTTCCTTAGCACAGCACAGAAAGAGAGACAGACATCTCCTTACTCATGGGGAAAACCAAGGGTGGGTGAGTAACGCTTAGTAAGGGGTTATTCCCTATACTCTACCACGCTGGGAAGTTTTCAAACCTGCAGCAGGAAGGACTGGATAAAACACTTGGTGTAGGATACACGACTCCAGCTCGGCTCAGCCCTGGTGCCCCACATCCGGCTGTAACTAACTCCAGACCCAATCTCAGGGGGCTTAACGGAAAACCAGAATTGCAAACAGGAGTTCCACCAGCACCAAAGCCAGTTGGTAGCTTAAGGTAAAAAAATGTGCCTTCTATTGTGATCTGTTTTCTCAGCTAGCTGTTGAAGGGAACTTGTTTACGGTTTGGCAGTCATAGTATTTACCGACTGATCAATTGGCAGAAGAAAACAGATAACAAATGCACACTATTTATGCAAAAGGCCCATGCAGCTATTTTATGGTGGCTTACTAGAGGTCCTGAAACCTGACTTGTGTGCACTGTTACCTAGCAACCTGTTACGAAGTCACCGGGGAGTGAGATGCATCGGTAATTTTTTTTGTGTGTGCATATTTGGATGTAAATGTAAACTCGGCGACTGTGGCGATGCAGCCCACGGGAGAAGAAGGTATGTTCCAAGGCGGGGAATACATTTTCTGGAGGGACTTTTTTTATTTAAATTCCACTAGCTCTTTGGATGACTGAGCCCTGTAATCGATAGCGGCCGTCACTGTGGCGCCGTGTGTGCCCGGCTGTGTCTGTGGCTGCCATCCTGGGACCAGAGGACCAAACCCCAGAGAACTGCGGCCGAGCTTCTAGCTCGTGCTCTCCTCAAACGCAGTGCAGTCGTGGTCAACATCGGGCCCTGTCCGTTGGCGTCACAACGACACCATTGTTCTTGCGCCGAGTGTTAGCTGGGCTCTGTGTGCGCACCTGCTGGGGCTGTAGGAGCAGCTGTTGGTGGGCCCGGCGTCTGTGAGTCTCCGTGCCAACCTCGTCACTGTCCGCAGCCCTGGAGCACAGTGACAGATTCAAGCATGTACATACCTACTTGTTTCCAAAAGAGAGATGGGAAACACTTGATTCTTTCTTACTTGGTTATTAAGGGGAGTCTTTCTTGCTCTTTCAACTAAAACCGAGCACAGAGATGACTAAGGGAAGCCTGTGGTATTAAAAATCACGGGTAGAATGCTGCTTTCAACAGGCTGTCCATCTTCCTCCCACCCACACCCCGATTTCAACACATCCCAGCTCGTGTGCTTGTAAAATCGAACTCCATCTCCCAGTCGTCACCTAAGGCTTCTTCTGCCTGAACCCCCTCTTAACATTCCTCGGCCCTTCAAGATCCATGCTGTTCCCTGGAACCGAGACTCCCCAGGCTCAGCACCGTAATTGAATTAGGGAAGAGAATGGGCCAGCCCCCGCTGCTGGCTTTCTAGGCTATGAAAAAAATAATTTTTGAACTTTGCTCAGGGTTTTGACCTAGAAGCAGGTCTTCTAGGGCTGCAGCCCTCCATGTTTGCGTAGATCTCTCTTGGGAGCCAGGAGATGTACGCAGGTCATTGCACCTCCGGTCAGGGGATTCAGGGGCCACATGACCTGGGGTATGCAGAGGGGAGGGCTCACCGGAGCTCAGAGCATGGAAGTTCCTGCTGCTTCTGTGCCTTCTCTCTGTGACCCAGTACCTGGCAGCAGATCTAACTTTGGAGTTTTTGCTTTGTGTTGTTTTTAATGCCACTCCCAGGAATTAGGATTTAATTGTTCTGTGAGAAGGCCTAGCCATTGATATTCTCTTTAAAATCCTCAAACGATTCCAGCATGCAACCAAGACCGAGGACCACTGATGTGGAATATAAACTCAGTGCCTGGTACAGCTCTCTCCCCTTGCTTTGTATCCCAGACCACGAAAGGGGCGTGGTGGTGTGAGGTGGGTCTGGTGCCTTCTGCAGAGGTCAAGGTTGCCATGGGTGAGAGGCCTGGGTGAGTCATGTTCATTGAACCCCACATTCTTCCTCGTGGGGCCTCATGACAGGGGAATTAGAAGAAACATCTTAATGTTCTCTAGTTAGAACTAGGAATCTCATGCCTCGTCTAGAACATCGAGGGGCTGGCTGTATCATTACTGAGGCCTGATTAAACGTTGCCTGCTATGGCCTTACATCATGTCTCTTTCTGAAAACTACACTTTTCAAGATGTATAATTTAATGCTGGCTCTCCAAATTATAACCCAGGCCTTGACAGAAACTTGGCCCCTCACTTGTTGGCTGGGAATATCTTTTTGTCTCTGATTTTTGAAAATAAAAGATACAAGTCATTTCAACTATTTTTAACTTGGAAATGGGCAAAAAAAACTTTTTATACAGCCTTCCACATTTTGTTAGTTTCATAAACTCACTGCTGAAGTAATCTTCACTGGGAGAGACGGACTTTTTAAAGCAGTGACTTACAAATGGTTACAAGCGGACTTGTTTTTCATTTCTTAGCAGCACCACTATAGCATAGCCAAGGTCTTCTTGTATGAATGGATGGGAGCCAGTGACTGCATTTGCGTCCCCTAGGCCTTTGTTCTGCCGCTCTCATCTGTTTGGTTCCTTCTGTGCACCTGAGGTTACAGGATGGGCAGTCTGTGAAGGGCCGTTGCCCTATCTGTCCTGTGACACATGTGTTTGTGCTTCTGCAGAAGGAGGGATGATGGGAGATGCCCCGTAAGCCGGGTCGTCCTTACTGCCCGGTGGCTCTGAGGGGCTGTCTGTTCAACAACTCAACAGATGAGCTGTCTTTCAAGTATGTGCCCTCTTTGGGCCGTTCACACCCTAGGACTTCGGTGCCAGTGACCAGGAGGCTCCCTCACACCCCACGCCTGGGCGCCTTCCCCAGTGGGTGTATTTTGGGCCACTTTCCTTTGCGTCTACAGTTTGGCCCCTCTTGTTGACCCTGCCTCGCTTGTCTCATGATGGGCACTCGCCGACCACGTGACTAAAATCCCTGGTGCCAGAAGCTGCATTTAGGGACTTTACATGCAGGCAGCCTGAATGCCCTTAGGACATCCTGGATTTTAGTATTGAACCTGGTGGTGATTCCTATGAGCATGAGAGTGTGACACTTTCCTGGTCTTCAGTGACTTGCGCCTCCGTGAAACCAGAGCTGACCTGTGTCACAGAGAGGAGCAGGTAACATTACAAGAAAAAAAAAAACAGGACTTGGATGGGTCCCCAGCCATAGGTGGGGACTTTGTTTTCCTTAGCAATCACTTATATAGCGTTTACTCTGTTCCATTAACACAGTTGAACTTTATAACACCCTATAGCAAGATGGTATTCCCATTTACAGATGCAATCTAAGAAACAGAGAGGTTAAGAGACTTACCCAAGTTCCCAACGAGGCAGAGCTGGGATTCTAAGCCAGGGGGCCTGGCTCCGGCATTTCCTCCCCCAGGCTGCCATACCCCAAGTCACAACAAGTCACAAAGGAAGGAAGCAGCGAAACCGGAACTTGGCTCCATTCTCCGTCCTTTGCTGCTGTAGTCAGCCAGAGCCCCGACGTGGGGACCATTGTTCTCCGAGTGCTGTGTGCTTGATGCCATTGGAAGTTACATGAACACTTCTAGGCTTTTCGGAACTCGCTCAATGCAAACAGAGTAGTAACCAGAAGGCCAATTTATATTTCCGTAGAGGTTTCTAGTGTATAGTGTGTTTCCGAATACACTGTCTGTTAACAAGCATGTATATGAGGAAACCAAGACTTGGCGTAAATTCCGTAAAAGGGTCGTGACTGGAATCCAGATCTTTCTTTCCTCAGTGAGCTGGACTAAGCAGTCCTCATTCTAGAACTACCTGCAGAATAGTTTTTTATCTTGATAGACCCCTGGGAAAACTAATCAGAGTCTACATTTCTGCAAAACTGAAATCGGTTCATTTTCTTCCTTCCCTGAGAAATACACCTTCTTTTACTGCTACGTCTGCTGCTACTATTGTTACTGAGTCTACTATTATTACTATAAGCGTTATTACCAATCAATTGTGTTTACACTGAGCAGGGCAGCGTGCCAACAACTTCATGTAAGTTCTCATTTAACCCTCCCAACAGCCTTGTGTGGTCAACAGTGTTAAACCTATTCTGTAGATGAGAAAGCTAAGGCTTCAGCTACGAGGAACAGAACAAAGAGCCAGCTCTGCCTCGTTGCAGAGCCTTGGCTCACGACCACTTAATTAGCTATTACCTAATTTTTTTTCTCAGCTGAGCGAACTGTCTTTTTGACCTCCGTCTGTTTCACTGGTTATTTTCCTTGGCTTCAAACCATGGCATCATTTCTACATGTTAATTCAGTCGCTAATCTGGTTACACTTTTGTGTCTTCAAAATAGACCTACAATCCGTCGTTCACGCGAAGCTGACAGCTTGCCCCTCCAGCTCCCTCCCTATCGCCTTCTCCTTGCCTCAGTCCCCCTGCCCCCAGGCCCTCGGAGGCATTCGGAAGGACACTTCTTCTAGTGCTTCTTGCACCAGTTTGTGCCCCCACCTGCTCCTCCCTACTGAGCAACCCTGTCCCCGCTTCTCTCCAGAAAAACACGTACAGTCTTCACCGGCTTGCAGACACGCCCCTCTCATTTCCATTTCTGGGCCTTCACTCGTGTTGTTTCGGGAGCCTAAAAATTTGAAGAGTAGCATCCCGTGTGTCTTCCTCCTGTTAGATAAAATGGGAGAGAGGACTTTTTCTAAAAAAAAAATAATAATAACAATGTTATTAAAGCTAAAATAGCTATTTTAATGCACCTCTGGCCCACAGTGGTATCTTTGTGGAGAATTTCTAGCAACATCGGGCCCCATCCCTAGGATACCTTCCCCCTACTATCTGGCCCTTGCAAGTGCTAGCCTTTCCTTCCAAGACTAGTTCCCAAGGTTAGACCTTTCCTAGTATTCTGGCCTTTAGTGCTCGCCCCCATGGTGAACTCCAGTGATACTTGGAGTCTTTATCACCCAAGTCGGCGCTTGCATTATGGCTAGTCCCTTCTATTGCTATGTATTCGTCTTGCTTCTTCAACTGTTTCAAGTTGCTGGGGTTGGGGGTGGATTATGCTTCTTTTATAACATCTTTATCTTTGAATCATCCACAGTGTATTCCATGATGGACTATAAGGGAAACATTCTAGTAGTCATTCTGGAAGTCAGGTTTTCAGAGGCTGTGATGTTACATCCCTTAAAAAAGATTTGCAGATCCATAACCACATCCGTGATGCTGTAAGAAAGAAGATGGGATAGGGAGCAGCGGTCTACAGAGAGTAAGCAGGCCAAGTAAAGGCAATCCCAGTGGGTGTGAGTACCTCGGCGTGGTCTCATGTCTTATGTTCTGGGACCTCAGCTTGCAGGGCCAGGTCTAGGAACTGGAGTCTGTGGCACTCGCAGACTCTTCCACAGCTTAGCAGCTCAAAACGATAACCATTTTCTTGGTTCACGACTTTGTGGACTGTCAATCTGGGCAGGGCTCCGCAGGGTGCTGCCACTTCTGGTCCCTCCTGGGCTGCTCCATGCATCTGCAGCCCACTGCCAGGCTGACTGGGGGCTGCTGGTCTAGGATGGTCTCAGCTAGGATGGCGTCTCTGCTCCCCAGGGTCTCTAGCCCCTCCGTGGGCTCGCCCAGGCTCGTTCACGTGGCAGCGGGGCAGGGTTCCAAGGTGAGGGCAAAGGGCACAAGACTTCTGGAAGCTCAGCCCAGAACTGGCCCAAGGCCACTTCCAACACCTTCTCTCGACTGAAGCAAGCCACGGCTCCAGCCTAGATGCGAAGAGTGGGGAAATCGACCACACCCGTTTGTGGGAGGAGCTGCAAAGTCACACTGCAAAGGGGTGGGTCATCATGGAGGGATCACTGTAGACATTTTATAGCCTCCCTCGGCCCAGGTTCTTCGGATTCTCTAGGTGTTCCACAATAACAGAAATCATTTTAAAAACTGACGTATAAACCAGAGTGATTTAAAATGACAAGTGTAGCAATCAAGAGGGGGTGTCATTTGGGACAGATGGTCCCCAACTCCCCTGAAAAGTGTTGGAAATATATTATCCAGTCTTTAGGCTTTCTTTTTCTTTTTCTTTTTTTCCTAATCTCCAATCATTTCCTGCCGTTCATCCATTTCATTCTTTGGACTTCATAGTATGACTTTAACATCCAGCTTTCTTCCACATTTACTCATGGCTTGATTGGTTTTCCAGAACTTGGCCTTCCTGCTTGTGACAAGGGAGATATCCTGTCTGTTAAGTGGATTACTGCAAATAGCTACTTTTGCTCATTATGTGATAGTTTTAGTAGTTTCGTTCACAGGGAAAAACCTTATTTGTTTATTCTAACGTTCTTGAGGCACCGCTCATTGTTACTACTACGTGACCCTGCCCCAAGGCTGTTTTGTTTCCCGTTGTCACTCGTCTGTAATTGCAGTAGCTGTCATTGAGGGCCTGTGCAGTCTTGGTCAGGGACTCCGGTCCTGAAGTGTGGCCAAGGATTAGCTCAGGTGGGGATTAATGAGAAATATGAGATGGTTAAAACTTCACTACACACTAATTATGAAACTACTTAAGGCAAATTAAGTAGTTTACCTTATTGGAGAGCAAGGTTGAAAAATATTTAGCTAATGTTTTAAACATTCTATTTAGATATAATATGCTTAACATCTGAAAGTAATACTCCACTTTATTATACTGTTTAATTAAATTTCCCCTTTCCTTATGATGTTAGAAGGCAGCTTATTATTTTTTTCTCAGTGAAAATGCATCAAATTATCAAAAAATCCCAGGGCCCCAGCCTGGTCATGCGTACTTCCATACACATCCAAGGGACGTCATTGGTGTGTAATCTGGGGAGATTCTGACTCTGGGTCTGTCGTTAACAAGCTTTGTGGTTTTCGAAAGGCCAAATCATTCTCTGAGTCTGTGCTTTCTTATTGCAAAATAAGGGAGTAGAAAACAGGAATGAGTTTTATTTTGTTGGTTTGTATTTTCAACAGCAAACCCATTTCATTCAAACAGAATTTTAAGTGGAGAGTTATTATGTAAAACCCATAGAATATATATATTTAAATATAACTTTATTTTTTAAGTTCACATTTATTACATTTATTTACTCAAAAAAGTCAAGCAATGAAGAAAAAAGTTGCCATTTTTAAGCACAAAATGTGAACTTAGGGTTATGATCAGGTGAGGTCTTTGTAGCCCTGTTAGCACCTAGTGTATATGCATTTCTCTGATTGTGGTTTCCAGAAACACCATTTACACGGGCAGATGTTGCAATGAGGGCAGATTTCAAACAATTCACCTTGCAATCTCAGGATCCCTTCATTTAAGTGTCTTCAGATACTTGAAAGAAGAATCTAATACCAAAAAGTTTTTCGCTTCAAACTCGACAATATTTAGCAATTGCCCTCATTCCTTATACTAAATGGCAGACAAGAAGCATCTGGAATTTTCCATGTGCACTAAAGCCATCTATCATTTTGTATTGACTACTCGGTGATTAGTTAAGTATTATTTGGAAATTTGTTTCATCTCTACTCTCAGATGCCTCACCTGCAAAGTGGAGATCATAGTAGACCTCCTTCAAAGGGCTGTTGTCAGTTCAGGACCAGGAAAATTAAGCCAGGCCTGTAGTGAGCACTCTGTGAGTGCCAGGTCCATATGTATCTATATATCTATGTATCTATGTAGGTCTGTCAGCCACAATCAAAAGCTTTGCCAAAGCAGATACACTTGAACCTGTCTTGGCATTAATTTAAGGCAGTGGTTCTCAACCAGGGGTGTGCCCAAGGGACAGCTGGCAATGTCTGGAAGAATTTTTTGTTGTCACAAATGGGAAGTCCTCTCGGCACCTAGTGGGCAGAGGCCAGGGATGCCACTAAACATCCCACATGTGCAGGACAGTCTCCCACAGCACACTGTCCAGCCCAGGGTGCCAGTGGCGCCAAGGCTGAGAAGGCCCGCGTCCAGGGGTGCCTGTGGACTCCAGGTGTACCCTAAGTGCATACTTTTACATGGATACACATGCGCCGCTGTGAACTATTTAAAAGATCAATACATAGCCAACCGCTTCCTTATTAGAGATGGATTACTAGAACGCTAACACTTGTGTAACAGGAAAAACTGCATCACAAATGGTACACAGACTGAATTAACTTATCGACACAAATTAACATAGTGGTCTCCAGTTGGCACCTTATATAATGTAGCTGGGGGGTGCACGTTTTAAAATTAAATTGTATATTAATTTTAAAATTAAGTGTTAAGCTAATTTAAAAATAATCAGAGAAACTTAAATTTGAAGCGAACATTTGGAACCCCTGAAGCATATTCTAGGGTTCCTTGGAACCCTGCTTGGAAACCACTGATCTGCAGTCCCTCGAAGGTCCGAGAGTCTTTGGCTCTGGTTTAGGGTGAGGTAGTAAATAAAATTCTCATTGGTCTTGCTTTTTTATGAAACAGCTCATCATTTGCAAAATGGCTAGACTGAACTGAAATGGAGCTGGCTCATTAAACTCGAGGAGAGTGTCATTTTCCTTCACCAGAGGGAACCTCCAGATCAGAGCAGAAGCCGTCGTGTGGCAGTTGTTTCTCCTCTTCCACCCTCCTCTCAAATCCTCACAAAATTCTTTCCTCCCAGGTTACCCCTCACCCTCCCCTCTCTTGTGAACGATGTTTACTTCACTCCATATCACATATTTCCTAAGGCCCGCAGTCCAACTGCTTAGGTTAGCATCTTTCTTAAGAAGCCTGGGCTGTCTTGGAGAGAAAGGAGAGGCTTGGGTGCATTTTCAGCCAGAAGCCCCTGGAGTCTAGAGATTCTGTGATTTTTTGTGTGGGGGGAAGTCAGTCTGTTAACCTCTTGGCACCTTAGATTCCTCACCTCTAATATGAAGATAATAATGATGATCCCCATCTCGGTGGTTGATGAGTAATTCCTGTGTGACTATTCAGAGGCTAGTTGTATGCATTATTAAAACCAATCGTGGCCTTTAAGGAAGTTCCGTAGGCTACTGCTCAGGGAGGGGTGCGTGGAAGAAAGCTCCATGAGAACTGAAGGCATCTGACTTGACCGAGGGGCTGCTTCTGCAACTCGTTACAGCCTGCCTGTGAGACTTAGAAACTGGGGAGGGCTTACCCCAGTGGCTTGTCACTCCTCTCCCATAGTAGCCTTTATCTTGAATCCTCTGTAAATCCTCAGAAAGCTCGTTTGTTTCTTCTAATGGCAGCCCAGCTCCACCAAATGCGTGAACTCGAGATGTACATCATTCGTAATCAGAGCCTCAGGCTCAGGGCCTAACATCTTTGCAACCGTGAGAGACGCGGCCTCTTGATTAGTGGGGCTTCCTCCCTGCGTTCAGGACGCAGTCTCTGAAGAAAAACAAAAATAAAAAAAAATTTAATTTTAAACATGAAAGAAAGATATAAGGAGATAACTGATTAAGGTCCTAATGGCTCTTTTCCTTCTGCATTTTTCCCTTGCATTGAATTACTGAGGGATTCTGATAACATTGTCAAAACAATAAATAATTCCTAAAATAATAACATTACAAAAATAAAGTGAAAAAATAAAAATATTAAGGTTTCCTCGTAAAAAAAAAGGTGGAGTATCTGGAAGCTTTAAAATACACAGACTGCAGCCGGGGCGGGCGTGTGAAGTCCTTCACAAAGCGATACACGTGCAGATCTTGTGGGGAGGGGTGGGGGGGGAGAGGCAGAAAACTGTACTTGAACAACAATAAAAAAAGTTAAAGAAAAAAGAAGCCTACAAGAAAGGAGAGACAATGGAAGTGGCTAATAAATCCACATGTTCCAAACAAAAATGAATGAAATACCGACTATGTACGCAGTGAGTCAGGTAGGATTACTTTTCTTGGAGCAATTCCCCGCCCCCTGCCCCCAGAGAAAACATCTTTAATTTTACCTTTCTATGTGGAAAGACAATGGGGTTTTTTAAAACTGAGGATAATAAAAACAATGGCAATTATTCAGCCATATTAATTCTAAAATAATGGGCTTTATTTATTATCCTCTATGTAAATATTCCTGGCAATTGAAAGAAAGCGAGATAACCTTCCAATTCTATTTTTACATCTTTTATTTAGGCCCAATGTTTGGGAAATTGAAACTTGAGCAAATGAGTGTCTCCCACATGCTCTTTCAACGTGTCTTTATTTGCACTTCCCCAGTGCGTTACTAGTTTTATGCTATTCTTGTCATTGTCAGAATGAAAACCAGGTAGAAAGTGCCTTGCAAATTTATAATCCAGCAACATCCGGCTTGCTTTTTGTTTCTTTTGAAGTGCCTTATTGACATTCTGTTAAGTCTGGGCTGTACTAACAGTGCGAGTGTCTTTTTTCCCTTGTTTTCTGTAACCCATACTCTGTACTCCGCCGACTGCTCCCAGAAGCTGCTTGGCTTTTCAGAGAGCGTTGGCATGACGGTGGCCCTCTCTAGAAGCTCAGGTCTACTTTCAGGGCCCCAGGAGTTTCTCATCTTTCTCCTAGTCTCACTTTAGAATTTTAAAAAGCTTTAAAATAAAAGATGGAGCACTGAAGCCTTTTTAAAAAAATACCTAACCATTCACTTTATATTATTCCTTCCCAAAGAATGAAAGTCAAAGTCACAGACATAGTTGCCCCATCCACCATTTGATTACTACGCCGTGACTAGCAAGGATGCTCCTGCCAGGGGGGTTTATGAGGGGTCCTGGAGGAAAGGCTGATGGCTAGGAGGTGGTTGGCAAAAACCCCAGGAAGTGGTTGAAAGGAAAGAACTGTACTAGCTAAAGTCTTCTTAGGAGCTACTGTCCTGGTGGAGGAGTAGAGGTCCAAAATGCATACTTGTTGCAGATTGCTCTAGAAACCATTTTTGTTGCCTTTGGTTCTGATTCTGATGGCATTGTCCCCAAAGGGCTGGATTTAGGCACTTTGCTCAATATCTGGACTCCTCCTTTAGTAGTGCCAGAGTCCAGGTGATTGCTCAAAGACACCTCGGTTACCGCTGTAGTGTGGGTTGCAAAGCTCTGAACTTCGTGTCTGCAGTCTTATCCCCAGTCTAATAAGCAGGGAGAGCACTGCTAATTGTCTTTGGTGGGATACTTTGAGATTCTTAGTTTTTGTTGACCACAGGTAATGGTGGAGCTCCATCTGATGTCACTAATTTGTGGCCAATACATTTTATTCATTCAACAAATATATATATTGAGCACCTTCGATGTGCCAGGCATTTTTCTAGGCACTCAGGGTCCATCAGTGTTAAAACAGATCATTGCCTCCATGAAGAACAGATCATAAAGGGTGAACATAATCAATAAGAAAATTGTATAGCATGGGATTAGCTTGTTTGGGCTGCCATAACAAAATACCACTGACCAAGTGGCTGAAACAGCAGAAATTTCTTTTACACACTTCTGGAGGCTGGAGGTCCAAGATCACGGTATTGGCAGGCTTGGTTTCTCCTGAGGCCTCTCTCTCTCTTTGGCTTGAGGGTGCTTACCTTCTCCTTTGTCCTCACCAGGGTCTCTCTTCTTATAAGGACACCAGTCATATTGGATTAGGTCCCTGCCCTAATGGCCTCATTTAACCTTACTTACCTTCCTATCTCCAAATACAGTCACAATGGGGTTTAGGGCTTTAACATATGAATTTGGCGGGGGGGCACAATTCAATTTCTAACAGTATGTTATTAGCCAACAAATATTTTGGAAAAAAAGATTGAAGTACAGTAAGAGAGATTGGGAGTACTGGGGAGGGGGTTGCAATTTTGAACATGGCAGACTTCATCAGGAAGTAATTTAGCAAAGACTTGAAGGTCAAGTTACATTAGTGTTGTTAAGACATAGAGACCAGAGGTGGAGGAGTGGTGTGATAGAAGTCAGTAAGGGACACAGGATGGGCAGCCCATGGACTAGGTTCTAGCTCTTCCTTCTTCTGGTAGCAAAACTCCCAAATGTCATGTTGGCCCTCTGGGCTAGTTTTTCAAATATGCTGGTCTGTGTGAACTTGTGAGTCCAGAATATACATTCTTAGAGAGGCATGAGGTAGAGAGAAAGGACTTTGTGTTTGAGTATTGGCTGAGGGCAGACGGTGAACAAGGAGTAATAGGTCTTTGCTTTGGGGATTTGTTTCCTTCCTTTTATTTATTAAGCAGGAATGGGTTTAAGGCTAATTCTAATAAGCATTACTAAGAACTCTATATTAAGATGAGATCTTCTTTCTCAAAAGACAAACACACCCAACATAAGCAACCTAAAAGTTCCTCCTACGTGGCCTTTTAACAGGGAGCAAGATGCCTATGAAAGTCATAAGTGCTAGTAGAGGATGCTTGTCTTCCTTCTTGGTCTTTCCCAAATAGTATGTAGCTTAGTGGTCTGTGGTAGCCAAGCCATGGAATCCATCCCATAATAGGCTAGTTAGCTCTTTCTTGACCACACACTCCACACCAACCAACCATGCTAAAAATGGAAAAAGGGCATAAGTGGAAAAACTGGTGAAATACAAATAAAATCTGGAGTTTAGATCCCAGTAATGTGAATTTCTTAGTTCTGACAAAAACATCATGATTCAGTAAGATGTTCACGTTGGGAAGGCGGGTGAAGGATGGATGGGAACTCTTCAAACCGTCTTTCCAACTTCTCCACAAATCTGAAATTATTTCAAAATATGTTTTCTTTAAACAATGCCCACTGTGGACTCACAGGTGACGTGGGCTGCAGATCTAGACGCAAAAAGCCATGTCGAGTGTATGTCCCACTGTTTGTGGGTCAGTGGTGTCGGCATATAATAAAGCAAAAGGTATATATCTCTAGTCCGAGCCTTTCTTTCTGGCAAATTCTCCATCCTCGCCTCACACCCCCACCCAGGCTTTCAGTTTGGCTGTTGCCTCTGTCTCATGTCGATTATATTCAATATTTTATGGCAGAAAAACTGCATGAAGGCGTTATTCTATAACAGGACTAGGCGGCGAGAGTGCAGGTGGGCCAGGGAGGCAGCAACGTATACAGGAAAGAAGATGTTGAGAAAAACCAAAGAGAAAATACCCAAACACTTTGTAGAATCAACACTTTTTAAAACAGGATAGGTCCAAAAGAGTCAGAAGCCCACGTGCTTTTGGAATGTATTTTATCTTCTCGCCCTGGGCTCAGCCGATTTTGATTGGGTTGTGGTCCCTCCTGCTGTTAGCACAATGTGATCGTGCATCCATACTTGGTTGAGTTGGGAACAGCTAAGAGGGGAATGGCCTTTTATATCTGTCTCTCTATATATAATCCCTTTCTTCTTTTGACAGCTGCAAATCAAAAGGAGCCCATGAATCTTAACTTTAAAGTGAAGGAGGAACCTAAGGAAGAGGAGGCCCTCAGCACCTCTTTGCCTCGGTCCAGCTACGTGTTCAGCCCGGAATCTGAAGTGTCAGCCTCCAGCATCTCTGAGGACACACTTAAGCCCCAGGAAGGGAAGGGGAGTGTGCTAAGGCAGGATATGTCAGTCAAAGCAGCGTCGGAACTTCTCATGAAACTCTCAGGTACTTGATTTATTCTAAAATGTTCACATTCAGATCATTTCACGTGCAAGCCAACCGGGCTGCTTCCTCCATGGCTCATAATTAGCCTCCTGGTAGCCCTGTCACCTTATCCCTGTGAATTCAGGAGCGATGGAGGACTTGGCTTAAATCCCTGGGTTGTGTGTATGAGTTTGTTTTCAGAGGTGAGCTGGGTATCTGTCCTATTAAATGCAACCTTCGTTTTCTGAATATGGCTGAAAATTGTTGGAAAACACTGCTACTTTCTAAGATGATGTAGGTCATAATTTTAAACAGGTTCTAATGGCATTCAAAGCCCTTCTGTTAAATGATCAGAATATCTTTTTTTCCTGAGAGGACCTTGCTTTTGTGCGTATTTTTACTTTACGTTCTTTAAGAACTATTAAAAAGATTATTCTTAACCTAATGAGTGGTTGAGATGGTACTTGAAGTAATTACTCATAGAGTAGTAATGAGATTTTAGGAATAGGAAATTTCATGAAGAGGTATTACAATAATTGTTTAGTCCTTAAGATGAATGGCTTTTATTAGTATCTAAATGTAATCCCAGCCTTGCAGATGTTGGCAAAACAAGTTATAATTTGACATTTATGTTCCCCGTCTCCTATCTGCCCCATCCCCTTTGAAACAGGTAAACATTTAGTGTCTTTTAAATTCAAAGGTATGACTTTCAAAACGTGGAAAGAAAAGTTATATCAATAATACTGCTTACCAAGTCATACTCAGTTAGTTCACTAATGCTTAAAGATAACTTTTAGGAACTGTATTCAAAATGCTAATACAAATCAAAAGCTGTTTTCAGTTTGTAGCTTGCTGTGGGTGGAGGATGTGGCAAGATACATCGTGGTGGTAGTGAGGGGGTACTTCACTGTGTAATTTCATAAGTGAATCGGGCTGTGTTTCTGGTTGACCAGCTGGTTGGAAATACAACATTAATAGTGATTTACTTAGACTTGTTGCATCAAAACAGTTGAAATTCCTGTATTTGCCAGCTGGTGGGGTTAAGCATTCTTTCCTTTGGTGTTAATTCAAAATGCACTGGAACTTCAGGGGAATGTGATTTGTGTAGATAAAGCATAATACAATTCTTACATCCTATTGTAGCCTCGTTTGCCTAAAACTTGCAATGACAGTGAAGCTTCTCCTATAATTGGGAGGTGTAACGGGACTGCGCTGGTTAGTGAATGCTGAAAGTTTCAAAAAATGATACTCGAACCAACATATTTTTATATAGTTGACCCCTCCATTCAGTGTCAAAAGGTCGTGTTGACATGGAGTAATCTGTTGTTTTTTCAGTCAACACAGAGAGGCTGTGCAGCTCTCTGATTCTCTCCCATACCATAAGCTTTCACATTACAGTGACTTCAACCCTTCTAAGAGTGACTTTTGTCCCCTCCTAATGGTAAGGTTCTAGTGTATATATTTCTCTTTCAGAGTTTGCTGTGTAGCCAGTGCCGTGGGCAGAGAGAGCCGGGTGGCACTGAAAGATCATATGCAAAAATGAGATTTCAAGGAAGATGTTCTTTCAGGAAAACATGGTGTCTGAATCCTTTTGGATGATGAGACAATGAAGTAGGAACTTGATAATGAAGTCCCCCAAATAGAATATGGCTATGCAACCATATCCATTTGATGATATTTGAGGACAGCAGTGGCCTTTCTAAACGTTTACGTTGACTTTCTTTGAGCCCATGGGCTGTGGGGGTTAAACAATAGTCAAATGGATGACACGGTCACGTTTCCAAAGGGCATCTGCCCTGCTTCGTGATGTCGAAATGTGTGAAAACGTGTTGGAAGACTAAGATGAGGTTTTTTTGGCCCTGAAAAATTTTCCCAGCATTCTAGGTGCAAGAGACCTGGGTCAAAAAAACATGCATCCCCGTCCCTCCCCTCCAGATGCTTATGGTCTGGTCAGATGGAATCCAGGGCGAGGAAATTCATCCAATAAGTGACTGGCAGGCACGTGGAACTTCATGCTTCTCCACTCTGGCAGACTGTGGTCAGGCGAACTGCAAAGGAATTTCTGAGTTAGTCCAAAATATGGGCATGTGACTTCAAAAAAGTCATCATTCCTAAGCCATGAGGCGAAGAGGACTCGCCCTTTATTGGGTTTAAAGTGGATGGTAGAGTTCCTGAGCACAGATAGGTCAGTGCTCCTGGAAGAAGGAAAGTGTTAGGGAAAACCTTGCTGCTCTGTCTGTCTTCAAGCTGTAAATTGGGCAATTTCAGTGTTCGTGCCCTAAAAGACATCCAAGTGCAGGACTTGTCGGTGTCTTCAGACCACATTTTCCGTGCTGTTTGCTGTCCCTCTTTAGATAAGGGTCATGTGGTAGTTCAGTTCCCAAAGCATCTCTGCAGGGAAGTCAGGGCTGCTGGGGCTGCACCTCCCATGAGACCCCAAAGCCCTTTCGAAGGCATTCTGTCATGCTGGGGAAAGTTCTTCTGGTAGGAAGAGTTGGGTGAACCCTGGCCAGTGTGGCTCTGTTGGTTGGAGCATCATCCTGTGGTCCCAAAGGTCACAGGTTCAATTCCCGGTCAGGGCACACACGAGAAGGTGGCCGATCAATGTTTCTCTTTCACATTGATGTTTCTCTGTCTCTCCCCACCCCCTGCACCCCTCACCCACCCTCTCTCCTTATAAAAGCCATGGAAAAATATCCTCAGGTGAGGATTAAAAAATAGAGTTGGGCAAGAAAAGGGCATCCATGAATTATCATGCATTTTCCTTTCCTTCTTTCAGTTTGGGTCCAAGGAATAGCTAAGATGCAGAATGAAAGAATTTTTCTTCTCTGTTACTTCCTGGAGAATAGAAGCTGTGATCTGCAGTAGTTAAAGCCCTTTCAGTCCTTTCACTGAATTAATAAGAGGAACTAGTCAATAATTTTGGCTGCTTCATTTCCAGTTTTAATTTATGATGACTCCTTAATGGATGCTGGGCACATGGCCCAGTCAAATATCATGTGAAACTTTCCTATGTGGAGACACCTCTGTAGGTGTATTGTTTTCCAGAGTGACATTTACCTTTTATGGGAAAAACACAGATGCGTTAGGGACTAGACTAAATTTTTCATTAACTGCATGTTTGGGGAAATCTGACTTTTCTTCCTTCCTGTGGCTCAAGCTCTATTTCAGTTGTTAATTGGGAAGTCAAGTGCCTGACAGCTGGGCCAAATAAATTGATTGCCATAAAGAAAACAGCCCACTCCAGGAAGCCACGGGAGGCCTGCGACTACCTGTTGTTACGTGACGTGACGAGAGGCGGCCAAAGTAATCAGACTTTTCTGCTAAGCGGATGGTTGCCAAAGATAATTCCCAGAAGTCCTGATCTAAGGAGGCCAGCGTGCCAAAGTTCAGCGCAGAGGATAGGTGACATTCGACAGACGGAGAGAGTCAAGTCCCTGTGCAGCTCTGGTTTTGCAGTGTCCGGCGACCTTGCAAAGTCATGGTGCGGACGTGTTACCACAGCTATGACTTATGCTGAAAGGGACACAAAATTTTATCTGCTTTGTCTGTTGTGCTTTAAGAGGAGTGACTAGACTCAAGGAGAAAGAAGCGCTGTCTTCCTCCTTTGGGCGTTCTGGGTTCACATGGGGATGTGTGTATAAAACGTTCCCTGTGTACGGTTGTGCCTAGAAGTAGTGGATAACAATGATTTAAAAACATGAATTCCATAGAAATAAGTAGCCAGATAGCTGGAGTTATTCAGAAACATTATTGAAAAACTAAACATTTAAATTTACCCAACACGGTAAATAAAACTTCATATCCAGACTTAATTTGAAACCTGCCTATTGGTTTTCTTATTTCTATGCTCAAAAAAAGACACCAAGTGGATTTATATTCATTTTTGATTTATATTCATTTATCCCAGCCTAGTCTTGGAGAGCAATATAAATTATAATTGCCTCTTGTAGAAGAATCCAGGCGGGCCCTGGATTTGAAATACATGGCGACGTCCAGTGCAGGGAATCCGCGGAGTAAGTTAGGGCTTCAGCTATGAGGGATTTAGAAGCAGGCAAACTCGGGTAGGATGCAGTTTTGGGATGAATATAATCTCTGAGTGAACTGAAGCAGAGAGGAGAAGGACCTGAAGATTGACTTCATTAAGTTTTAATTAGGGCTCTTTCGGTTGTAAATAACAAATCCTCTTCAGCCAGTTTAGGCAAGAAAGGGAATTTAATAGAAGGCTGTTTGGGGTTACTCATGGGGCGACCCCAAGGGCAAGGGACTCAGTCCTCTGCTGGAGGCAGGGACCGGAGGCTCTCCCTCTCTGCATCGCGCCCCCTCCTCACTGTGTTTTCACCTGGACTCTTGCCGTTACCCGACCAACAGCTGGTGATGGCCCACAGCTTCTGGGTTCAAAAGAGCCTCGAGACAGACATTTCTTTGCCTCATTTCCGAATTCCAGCTGATTGCCTCTTTCCGATCGGGGCCCACCAGGAGACACTTCTGTGTCTGGGATCAGGGCGTGGTGGGTGGACACGGCCCCGTCACGTGGGGTTGATGGGAGGGGAGGAATCCCCAGAAACGCATGCATCTCGGGCCGACAAGCGTGAGGGTGGTGTGGGACCAGAACATAAACGATACTTATGAATCACAAAAGCTGAGGAGCAGATCATGGTGATTGCTGTTATTTAAGTATTAAATGTCAGTGTGTTTTGGCCTTTGGGTGACGTTCCCTTTATGGAAGACCCTCAGAGAAGACTTGCCCGGCCAGGACGCTGCCCGGCCAGCCCAGCCCTGGAGGTGCTGAGACAGTGCCTCCGCAGGTGTGGTCTGCAGACCAGCAGTGTCAGTGCGGGTCGGAGAGGATAGGGCAGTGTCAGAGACGCGGGTTCCTGAGCCCTGTTCTGGGCCAGGCTGCACCCCTGCGGCTTTTCCAGCCCTAGGGTTGGTTCTGACAGCGAAGTTTTGAGAAGCACGGAGCTGAGGAAACGGTTAAGTGGAGCAGTAAGTTTTGTCCATCTGAAAAGAATGCCTTAGGTGGAAGCTGACAGAGGATAAAGCTGTGTTGAATGTACATTTTGCTTTTTCAAAAGAAGCATCTCTCTTGAGTGGAGATTCTTTTTCATTTATTATGAAATAATGGTATCTGGGAACCTTTTTTAGAAGGGCACCTGTACCTAGTAAATTGAGTGTTGATTATGAGCTTCGGATAACACAACTGTTTTCAGTATTCTTTGCTGTTACATTTCATGATTATTCCTGGGCAATGTGGGCATTCTTTTAGGAGGAAAAAGCTTCCCCTAACCCCCAACAAATTAAAAACTGTGATGGGGACACTTCTATTCTAAGGAATTCCTTGAGATAAATTAGAGATTTCAGCTAAATAATTTCTCAGGGCAAAAATTACTCACTGTCCCATTTGGTATGTCTCCTTTGGAAAATCATCATCTATCGCACTTTATAAGCAGTAGGACTTCAGTAATAACCTGCAAGGGTGGGAATTTCGGTTTTATATCAGTGCCACCGCACATTTGCCTCCTTCAAACTCACGTTATTCGATTAGGTGAGAAGACGTGGGAGGCCCTGTCGGATCTAGTTCCTTGTGACTCTGCTCCCTTGCATACAGCTTAACGCAAAGCTCACTCCGAAAGTGAACAGGCAATGAGCAAAGCTCCGCGAGAGAGTTCGGGTGATGGGGGAGTATCCCTGGGAAAGTACTTGGTTTGTTTGTTTTAGTAGTATTGTCCATTTGTCACATTGTCGATACACGGTACTGAAGAGCCGAGAGCTCACCGCTGTCAAAGTGGCGTAGTCTAATCAGCCTGAAATTGAAAAGTACTTCTTTTCACTTCACCTTTAATTGAGCACCTGGAGAAATTTATCCAACCCAGTACTCTACTTTTCTAAGAATTTATATATTTCAGATTGTTATGTTTTAGAGCAACTTCTAGATGGATTTTTAAGCACCTTCCCAGTTTTTAAAGCATCTTTACTGAGATACAATGCACATCACAAAATCTACCCACTTCAAGTGTACAATTCAGCGGTTTTTAGTATTGGGTTGGCAAAAAAGTCCCTTTAGTTTTTTCTGAAAAGTAGAAGACATTTTTCATTTTCACCAATAACTTTCTTGATCTGGATATTTTGAGTATGTCGGCTGTCTCCTGCTATTAGCTTCTAGTGGGCAGAGGCCAGGGGCGCTGCTAAACATCTTCCAGTGCATAAGACAGCCCCACATGAAAGAATTACTTGGCCAAAATGTCAACAGTACCGAGAAACTTCGCAAACCACCTCTGACACGTTCCATCAGTCACAGTGCCTTCTCCGCACACTGCACAAATCTTCTTTTGTGCTTCAGTTGCAATTTTACCTTTCTTGAAATATAAAGCATAGTATGCTGAAGGTGTTGCACATTTTCTTCCATCTTCAATATTAAAATGGCTGCACCAAAATTCACCAATTCTGATAAGTTTTTTAGCGCACACTGACATGACAGCTGTCACAACATAATCTCACAAAGTTG
Source organism: Trachops cirrhosus (assembly GCA_028533065.1). Taxonomy (NCBI): domain Eukaryota; kingdom Metazoa; phylum Chordata; class Mammalia; order Chiroptera; family Phyllostomidae; genus Trachops; species Trachops cirrhosus. The sequence goes on along the minus strand of CM052545.1, from coordinate 14,151,132 downwards.
TTTCGGATGAAGTTAAAGACAGCTGAGCACTACTAGAGCCGTCGTGTGGAAAAAACTAAACGAACTTCATGCCAACCCAATACATTCCCAGAGTTGTGCAACCATCATCACGTCCGATTACAGAATATTTTCATCACCCCAGGAGGAGACTCCATACCCATCGGCGGCCATTTGTGAGTTCTCCCCCCACCCCCAGGCCTAGGCAAGCACTAACCTACTCTCCATCTCAACAGATTTGCCTGCTCTGCACATTTCGTATAAACTCAATCATACAAATATGTGGTCTTTTTTAACTGGCCTCGTTCGCTTAATGTTTTCAAGATTCATCTATAACATGTATCAATACTTTATTCCTTTATGTGGCTAAATAATATTCCATTGGGTATTATTGCGATGGATTCAGCAATAATACAATATTAATTATACACATGGTATAAAGTGACATAATTTCATACATGGTATAAAATGGATATACCACATTTTGTTCATCTATTCATTCGCTGATGAACAGAATTTGGGTTGTTGCCCAACTTTTGCTACTATGAACATTTGTCGAGTGTTCCTGTGGACATATGTTTCGTTTTTCTTGGGTAGATAGCTAAGAGTGAAATTGCTGGGTCAAATGGTAACTCTATGTTTAACATTTTGGGGAACTGCCAAGCTGTTTCCCAAGGCAGCTGTACCATTTTATATCCCCACCAGCAATGTATAAGAGTTCCAGTTTTTTTTCACGTTCTTGCCAGAACTTGTTATTGTCTGTCTTTTTTGTTACAGCCATCATCCTGGGTGTGAACTAGTATTTCATTGTGGTTTTGATTTGTAATCGACTGATGATTAATGACGTTGAGCATATTTGCATATGCTTATTGGCCATTTATATACCTTCCTTGGAGAAATGTCTGTTCAAGTCCTTTTCCCACTTTCTAATTGAGTTATCTTTTTACTCCTGACTTATAAAATTTCCTTATGTATTCTGGATGGAAGTCCCTTATCAGATATATGATTTGTGATTTTTTTCCCATTCTGCTGATTATCTTTTCACTTGCTTGATGGTATTATTTGCAGCAAAAAATATTAAGTTTTGATATAATCCACTTTCTCTTTTCTTTTGTTGCATGTAATAGTTGTGGAGTTATTACATTTTCCATAATTCCAAAAATTAGGTAAAAATGGAGACTTGTTTAACATTAAAACAAAAGCCAGTCTTTACTTATATTACCAAGTATTTAATTTTCATCCATAAAAACTACAAAACCTAGTTTATTGAATGAATAACTCCATAGCAGAGTTGACTCCTTTGATGTAAATATTTGCTGTAACATTCTGTGGTTCAGCTGATGACAAAGAATATTTGTGTCATATTTTTTTAATGACTTAAAATGAATGTGACCAGCAATGAGCTTACAACTAATTGGCCAGATGACTTTGCTCATTGCTGTATATCACCTAAGCAACCCTCGAGATATATGGGAAAGTTAAATCTAAGTAAGGAATTAATTAGACTCTTTTTTTTTTTTTGGCACTTGAAAACTCAGTGAGAATGGACGTCGTTTGGAGTGTGAAAACTATCTTATACAAACAAGGACTCGATCACTTTAATAGGATAAAAATATGATGTTTATAGACCCAGAGAACGATTTTCTTGGCGGTCTGGACCTTGTTAGGCTCCGAGGATGTGCAGCTGTGGCGTTTACCTGGCAGGATGGAGTCGGTGTGCCTGGGCAGGGCTTTGAAGGGCCGATCTTTTCCCAGGGGGAGGAGGGGACTTGCTGCTAACAGGCGCTCCTCTGCCTCAGTAACTGGTGTTGCCCTCGCCCTTTGACTAGTAAGCCCTCTGTTTACTTGGTAACATCACACACAGCTTTCGGAGCCTTGAACCCACACACCTGAATGGCTGTTGCTGCTCCCCCCCGCTTCATGTGGGGGCTTGGCCAGCTCACACTCCATAGCCAGTGACCCTGCACCCCCTCTTCCCTCAGAGCCCTCAGCCCTCAGGCCACCCTTTTGCTTTCTTGACCCAGCTTCCTCCACCTCCCACACTGAGGTCTGGGACTCAGAAAGGCCGGGCTCAAAGGGGCTCTTGTTTTATTATCATCTCCCCGTTGCATAGCTGCATATGTTAATATAGCCACGAAAATTTGTATTGGCTAGTGTTCCCAGAAACCAGGCAAGAACTGGGAAAGGAATTTCCTAAGCTCCACCTTCATTAGAGATTCATTCCCATTTGGCGACCTGGGGAGGGAGGGTTTGAGCACCGCTGTAAGGTTGAGGGTGAGGCTGTAGGGTAGGGGGTGCAGGGTGGGGTAGAGTGTGGTGGAGAGTTCCAGATCCTCCTTTACAACATTGAGCAAAAGAAGGACGACCCCTAGGACATGTGTTTGCAGGTGGGGATGGTGCGCCCTCCTCCTGTATTTCTGCGTAGTTTCCTGGTTTCTGGTGTAAAGGACTACACAGCACAAACAGTGGCACAAACACAGAGGCCATTCGTAAATACTATTTGATGGTGGCAACCCTAAGAAGAAGCTTTATTTCCTGAGGGACCCAGTTGCAGTGTGGATGGAAAACTTGAGTAACTAGTCATTCTGTTGCATTTTTCACTCAGAGGATACATTTCCCTGCAAGGGAGAAGCTGGGTACCTTATCCACGCATTCAGATCGTCTACACCACTCTAGCTTTTTACAGCTTTTGTCCCCAAGCTTTTTGTCTATAATGTTACCATAGTTCTGGTCTTGGGGTGGGAGAGCACAGCCATTATTTTTCTCAGCGAGAGATGGAAATATTTTCATTCCATGGTAGTTTTTTTTCTCATATTGACCTTTCATCTGTCACTTGCTCGTGTCAAAGTAGGGGAACATTAGGATGTATAATTAAAACCCATGGATTCTGTGCCCATCTGAATGCAAGCTGGTAATGCAGACCTACCTCTGGAGAAGGGAATCCTCTCCCCACTGCCTGGTACCCTGTTTGCTGTGGCCACGCCCCCTCAGCACGCCTGAGCTTCTGAGAATGATGGGCCACTCATTTTCGTTGGACGGGGGCGTGTCCCTATTAGCCCAAGAATGGAACGCATTCGTGAGAGGAACTACTTCTCCCTACGGCTTCTGTTCTTATAGGAAGACAGAGGATTGAAAAATGGAGGGATCTTGGTCTTCCCTCCCAATAATTCTTCTGTTTACTCCACTCATATATACATATATATGTATATGTATGTGTATATATATGTATGAAATGTGTATAACTGTGAAATTGCAGTGATTTGGGGGACTTCTTCCGAGATCAGAACCATCACCCCGCCCCCTGAGTCTTTGAACATTGGTAGGAACCTTCAGTTGGAATTCATCAGTGCTTATTTAGCCAACATAGTGGGTAATATCTAAATAATGCTTATTTTTCTTCTGCCCCTTTTTAAAAAGCGCTCTAGGGAATGAAGAAGAAAACTGGGTCCAGGAGGATAGTTTAATCAAGACAGATGGTTATCTCCTTTCAATTACATGTGCTAAATAAAACCTTTTGCACCATGTTTATCCCATTCGAATGCTGCTGAAAATATTTCCTCCTAAAACATCGCTCACATTAGACAGCTCTTCTTATCTGACTCTGTCTCCGCTCTCTCGGAGACACCCAAGGCTTCAAGTGTTCATCCTGTGTGACAGTGAGTGTTCCGTGCTGGGGCCTGGTTCTCAGCCGAGGGGTGGTGACCTCTCCCTCTGTTTCCTTGCTCCTCACCACCTGCTCCAGGGAGGACACAGGAAGGGAGAGGGGAAGGGAAATTAAAATGAGTCACTTACGCTACTTGTAAGTAGCTTTGATGTAAAAAAGGCATTTGGAAAAGAAGGTTGAAGCCCAGCCAAAGTGCTTTGTGAGGGTGTTCGTGTACTCTGCATCTCCAGGAATCCACGGGGTAAAATTACGAGCCCGGAGTAGTCATTTTCCACCATCCGATAGTCCCACCCTCTGTCTGAGGGCTCCCACAGATGGGGCGCCGGGCCCTGGGCCCTATTGGAGGCAAAGCCTCATTTATCTTTGGTGATTAGCACCTTGTTTTTTGGCAAAAATATGTTAAGATTTGTTGGGGTTTAAATGAACCCTATACTTTAGCTTTCTTCTACTTCTCATTCATTCTTTCCACTTAATTTCCATGGTCTTCCTCCTTTTTTTTATTCATTTATTGTGGGTTTTAAAAAAATTATTCTTTCATGCAACAAACATTTATTGAGCTCCTATTGCTTTCCAAGCCCCATTTTGAGTTCTAGGGATACAAAGGTGAAAAGACAGTGCCCTCTGCCCCATGGAGCCTCCCTTCTCATCCCGTCCCATCTCTTGGTGCCCACTTGTCACCGAAGGGAGCGCCTGGGTTCCGGCCTCTAGAGTTCTGTGATGCTCTGCCCTCTGCACCGTGCTCACCAGCCCTTCTCCGCCTGCTGGAAATACTGACCAATGGGAGAGGCACAGTCGGGGCTTTCCCGCACAGATACATACCCTTGTGACATGATTCAGTAATATTTAGCACCACCTAAGAAAAGCATTTTAAACTGTCTCCACATACTAAAGCCTTTTTTACCATCTGTTAGTGAAAAATACCTAAAAAGTTTTGCAAAACTCTCAGTAATTTAAATAAAACTCTTGGCCTGCTCCTTCTTCCCTTTGGGCATTAAGGACCCCCTCTGTTCTGCTCTCCCCTCTTTGTACATAAAGCACGGTAACAGAGATAGACTGCTTTCTGGTGATTTTTTAAATGTCAGCAGGAATTCTATTGAATCTTTCAGGAATTCTGTTTAAAACCTATACGTGCATACCCACCCCCTGCATCCAGGTTCCTGGGAAGATATGGAAAGGCCCATTAATCACAATAAATGAGGTGAACAGGGCTTAGATTTATTAAATGGCAAAGGATAATGATGTTAAATAGCTTTAAGGTTAGATCAGATACTTTAATTGACCCTGTTCCTTTCCTTTTTAATGTAGACCCAAAAAAAGTATATCTGGACATTAGATGAAAAATAGGTTAATTTTTAAAAAATGAGATCATTTGGAATGTAACCAAATGGCAGACACATAGTTTAAATACACCTCTTCAGCTAATTTCCAGTGAAATCATCAAATGGAAAGAAAACACCACGATGATGGGGAGAGGTTTCACATTAACACCGGGACCCTCACCGGGACCCTCAGAGTTCGGCCGCTCGTGGCGGAGCCATCCCACGTCGTTGCTGGTTGCAGAAGCTGACCCCCCAGGGCCCCCATACTCTTGACTGTCACTGGGACAAAAGTGAAATGGCAAACTGCCCTGACTGGTGTGGCTCAGTGGGTTGAGCGCCGGACTGCGAAGCAAAGGGTCGCTAGTTCGATTCCCAGTCAGGGCACACGCCTGGGTTGCAGGCCAGGTCCCTGGTGGGGGGCACACGAGAGGCAACCACACAATGATGTGTCTCTCCCCTGTCTTTCTCCTTCCCTTCCCCTTTCTCTAAAAATAAAATAAATAAAATCTTTAAAAAAAAAGTGAAACGGCAAATAAAGTGAAAGGGACTACGCAGTGTCAAGGACCTTCTTCAGACGTGTGATCACCTTCCACGGCCCACTCCGAGAGACCTTCCTTTAAGTTACGGGAACCTCCCATGCAGCTTAACTCAAGGCAGGTTTATCCAGAATCAAGTCAAAACTTGTGCTACAACCTTGGGCCCAGTTTTGGGGCTAGTCTGAAAACACAAGCAAATGCCCAAGGACCCGTTGCATTGCTTGCCGGCATAGAGGATGCGAAGACTGATTTAAAAACCAACAGAAGAATAACGCATCAAGTGCTTGGCTCCCATGAAAAATACGCTGTTTGGAAAGAGAACTTCCATATCTCACTAACTCTTTATTGCCTTTAAAGTTCAAGTTCCATTGTTTTAGGGCATATTTGTTCCGTGCGAATTAGTGAAGTGGGACACCTGGGGCCGCTCATTGTGTGCTTTTAAAAACTTGATTCCAGGTTGACCCCTGCTTGCTTCTGTCTAATTGCGAATTCTAGTGTGCGTACGTAGGGAAGGCTTCGGATGTTTGTTAATTCTCCTTCTTAAAGTCGTCAGGTAACATACTGATACAGAGTGCAAATGCTAATTATTTTATGACTTTGGTGTTCCAAGTCCAAAGGTCAATTCTGATAAAATACTTTCGACATTGTTTCAGGGATCCAAAATGTGGTTGTGTGTGTGTGTGTGTGTGTGTGTGTGTGTGTGTGTGTAGAAAGGAGTAGGCATACAAAAAAGCCCCATCCTTTTAAACAAAATTCTCCTAATGTTTAGATTACTGTGAAGACTGGTTTTACCAACCTGAAAAGATGATTTAATTAAATTAACTTTTAATGCATTATTTAATTTCGGGCAGATATTTGCTTGTCTTTCTTTCAGACATTGGCTTGGCCTCATGGTTTCCTCCATCACTCCTGCGCAGTTCTGGGTGAAATGTGTGTGTGTATGCTCTGGGCGCCATTGTTGGGCTCTTCTGTTGAAAAATATTATTTTTTTTTAGTAGAAGGAGGGGGGAAAATCCGGTTCCCTACCTCATACTATTAGTGCTCCGGCCCACTGTGTCTATTACCTTCTAGTCTGCAGACCACGCGTTTTATCCATTCCAGAGAGTTCACCTCCCATTCCACTCTTCCAAGAAGAGGAGGCTGGAAAGTGCTAGTCTTGTACACCTAATAATACAAGAAGATGCTATTCTTGTATAGCTGTAATGTTCTTATATATTAGGAAAGCCAGAGAAAAATATGTTTTCTTTCTTGGAGAGTTTCCTCTCTTTTTCCCCAAGAACAGACAACTACTACATCCAGTGGGGAAAACTCAGCTTCTGACTTCATTCCCCAGAGCAGGACTGGGGAGCGCTTCCCCACGGAGGACCACTGGACTCTGAGCATTGTGCCAGCGAACTCAGGGCCACCCCGTAGAGAAGAAGGAAAGTTTATACACAACTGCCCACAAAGAAGCATATGACAGCCCAGGCTTTTAAAGAGCATAGCACTTGTCCCGGTGTGCTTGTGCTTCTGTTCTGTGTGATGGCTTATAGAGCAAGAGACGGGGTGGGGTGAAAAAGAGGACAGGAACAATAACATTCAGTAGCTAAGCATAAGGTTCTTAACCCTTGTCCCAAGAATGGAGCTCCATGGTCTCCGCTTCACTGGGCACCCAGCTCCTGGCACAGGGTGAGGGAAGGCTCCGGGCCCAAGGCCGCTTCGACCCCACGCTGAGAAGACCGGGCGCGGCTCCTGTGCAATGACATGTTCATCTCTGCCCTCGTCCTTGCCTCTGCTGGGCCTTGGGCTCTCCCTTGTGTGTCTCTCTTGTGTCAGCACAGAAACTCAGCCCAACTCTTCAATCTATGTTGATTTTCGCGAAGGCAAGATCAAGTAAGAGAAAATGATGGGGAGAGGGCACTTGCCTTTATCAGATGCCTGGGGTGACAGGCCCTGCGATAGGATGTCACCGTGGCATCTCACGTCCTGTTCCTGGTCCTTTGTTTCACACCACTTCCTCTCCGCCTGCAGCGCTGCCCCCAGACCGTTAGGGACTGAACCCAGCGCCTACAGGAATTGAGTTTCATACCTGGATGGTGTTTGTATGCCCAACAAGAACTTTGTATCTTTGAAGATGGCAAGTGGAGGTGAAAGATTTTAATTTTTATGATTGACAAGAATATCCCTCTAGACAGTGAATTGTTCCCACGCGGCGTAGTCGGCATTGCTTCTAGAGGCTCGTTGAAACTTCTCGTTATTCTAAGACACTTGTCGTTCAGGACCACGACAGTGAGCAGTTGAGAGAGAGAGGTCACTTATTATTCTTTATTTCAGTGCCATCATCCTTTCGTGTTCTGCTGTTAAGTTCACAGCGTGTGTGAGCATCTGTGGCAGACTGAGGGGTCAGGACAGGGAGCGCAGCGTTGCACGCCTACTGTGTACAGTGCTGCAGGGGACTGACATCCATGAAGCTTATCGAATGCGCTGGGCCCTCTGCAAAGTCTTGGGGACGAGAGACAAATAAGCATCTAGGTCTCCCCCAAGCATTCCGTCCAGAGGGACACGAACCTGTACATAATCACTGTGGCGACCACAGTATTTGCAAGGTCTGTACAGTCTACAGGTGAGATAGAGCAGGGACAGTGCCTGCCGGGGAGAGAAGGGAGTGCTGCTCATGGAGGGGACATCGGAATAGCTTTGAAATCTGCACTGGGAGGTGTAACAGGTGTATTTAAGGGGGCACCGCGTGCCATGACCAGGCACTGGAATAGTTCAGCAGTGGGGGAGCACGAAGGCGCAGAAGAGGGCTGAGAGCTGGTGCAGGGACCTCGGGCCCCGGGCCTGTGTGGGGCGGAAGCTAAGGGAAGGAATCCTTGTCAGAGGACAGCCACCCGGGGGTGGGAAGAGGCAGGAGACCCTCGTGGGGGTGCCTGGGGTGCCTCCCCACTCTTCTTCGGGTTTCCATGGCACCATGCCGGACCACCCTCGCCACCTCATCTTCCGGTTCATTTCTCCCTCCTCCTCTCCAAGAGTAGATGGGAACACATCCACCCCGCCCACGTGCTCTACGCCTTCCGTCGTGACCTCGCCCAAGCCCCCCATTCAGAGGACACCTGCTCTGTGTGTCGCTGCTGAGTCTTTTCCTGCCGCCTGGAAGCCACCAGGAGTTCCACTTCCTGCAGGGATCGTAAACAATTCGCCAAAACAGAACTGAAAAAACATTTTTAAAAATTTCTCCCCAACCCAACTTTTTGTATTCCTACCCCAAATCTAGAGAGCATGGCATAAGGGACACCATCTGGCAAGTCTGTCTTGCGCTTGGCTCAGGCAGGGAGCCTGGCGGATGGGTGCCTGACACCTGCCTGGGAAATCCAGAGAGTGAGAAACAGCATGGCCAGCTGCTTTGGGGACCAAGTGTGCTGTATGGGGCCTGAACTTGCCCTCTAGGTCTGGCCAAGTAAGAGGCACTGTTTCCTGTGTCCCCGGCAGCGACCAAATTCCCCCCAGAGAGCTGGCATCGTGGGTGTTGATTTCAATGCTGTTCAGTGGAGCTGCCAAGAGAATTGATGGTCCCTCAACACAACAGGGTATGGGAGGAACAGGAGGGTCCCTAGGGGCAGTAGAGGAAATGAGTGACCCCAGAGAAGAGGGACTTCAGCCAGGTGAAGGGAACGTCAGGGGAGAAACCAAAGTGAAGGCTTCCAAGACCCCATGCACAAATCCCGTAAGTCTCTGCTGGCCTGCAAGGCAAAACCTTCTAGAACGGGAGAGTGGAGTAAGACCTTTCTCATGCCCTCACTTCTTCTCCTCCCTCCGCCTCCTTCTCTAGCCCTTCTCTGAGGTCTGAACGGGCAGCTGGTGTAGAAGGGCAACAGGAAGGGACAGGGATCCCCCCCACTCTCCCCCGCCCCTGTAATAGGTAAGCAGTAGACTCTTCCAGACAGCTAGAAGAACGGGTCTTCAAAGGAAGGTGGAACTGTGAATTAACACCTGGGCTTGGACCGTCTGCATTCTGAGTTGAGACTGTTTTGCTGTTAAAAGGGGTTTTCAGGCTTTGTATCAGCTAAGAATGATCAGGTATGGGCCTGCCTGAGCTTTCTGCCAGGGAGAGGGGAGGGACTGTTCCTACTGGGCAGGTTTAAAGAGACAATGGACTACAAAAAATAGAGTTGCTTTTATGTTTGCACCCTACGAGTCCTGCTTATTCAAGGTACCAGCCCCACCTCCCGGGTCGGCCCTCCAGCCGGACCAGACCAGTGCTATTCCCTGAGCACGCAGGAGGAGTACAGTCCCCCTCAGGTGCCTCGGTTCACGGTCCTCCTTGACTCCCCTCCCCACACTGTACTTTAATTTTACCTCTTGCCTGAGAGGGCTGTTTGTACTTGTCTGATGGTTCATTTAGATTTAAACTGCTTGAGGGCAAGAACTATGTTTTATTTTCCTCAGTGTCCCACACATCACGTATCTTAGTACCTAGCCCACAGTAGACATTTTTAGAAGATTACAGAATGACCGAATCACCGATGAAGGAAATAACACCGGTCCATAGCTAGTACCATTGTGTTTATGAAGGTGGAGAAGACAGAATTACTGCATTCTGTTGCCCCACCCCACTGCCAAAGTTTGAATGGGCTTACCTGATTCACGGACTCTTCCGGTACTGCAAGCACGTGGCGTCCTAACCCCTTCTAAGTAGAACACAGCATCTTCTTATGGGTGTGTATGATTGTTTTCATTACTAAAAAAGTTAGGTAAATGACGAAGTTCCCACCTATTTTATAGAAAATTACAGAATACAAATAAGCATTGCAGTAAACAGCCAAACTGCAGTCCCCGTCCCAGGCAGGACACGGTCCCGTCTTTCTCCACGTGCCAAGTTCTTTCTTGGAATAACAGCATAAACCGTCTGGGGTAAGATTAGTATTTGTCCTGTTACTTTAGGAAGTGATGTAAAAGGATGTATAATGGGCATGGAGAGGGAAGCCTACGGGAAAGAATGAGCGCCTGGAGGTGCAGTCTGTGCCGGGTGTGGGAGTCTCAGCTGGACCAGTGAGATGATTCATTCAGCCTTTGTTCTGTTGGGACACCCCAGGCTAAAGGGAGCAAGCTGGCCTGGGGACCAAGCGGGATCTGTAAGGGCCACCCTGTTCCCGAGTCAACCTGCCTCCTGCATGTTAGGCTAACCTGTCCCCACACGTGGCTGAGAGGGTCACTGGGGAGCCTAAGCCACAACTTTAGAGAAAGAGGGGAGGATGGGAGGAGGTGGGAGAAGGTAGAGGGGGGATATAAATGGTGACGGAAGGAGACATAACTTGGGGTGGTGAACACACAACACACTATACAAGTACTGTAGTAAAGAATGGACACCTGAAACCTATATAATTTCATTAACCAACGTCTCCCTAATAAATTCAGTAAAAACAAGTAACAAGCTACCTTGTTAGAGGAGCTCTTGCTTTCTTCTTTGAAGCTGTGAGTGCTGATTCAGCTTGGGAGGAAACAGGTTGAAAACCAGAATGTGGCAGAAACTTTCCAGCAGTGGTCTCCAGCTAGGGCGGCTTCATTCCCCAGACAACATTGGCAACATCTGGAGTTATCTGTGGTTGTCACAACTGGGAGACAGTGACAGCGGCATCTAGTGGGTAGGGGGACGGTGGCAATGGCATCTGGTGAGTAGAGGCCAGGGCGGTTGCTGAACATCCTACAATGTATTGCACAGCCTCCCACGACCAAGAAGCATCTGGCCCCAAATGTCACCGGCGCTGAGGTTGAGAAACCTGCTTAAAAAAAGAAGGCAAGGAAGGAAGCACTTGGTAGTGACGCCCAGAAGAGCAAGGACTGTAGAAGCATTTACTGTATCGTGTCTCGCTCACGCGTTGAGGGGTCCATTTGAGGGCTCCTCTTGGGGAGTCTGGAGTCCATCAGGTAGATCAAGAATGCTAAAGGATTTTATCAGTGGTCAGTGTTTTGAGCATTTTTGAAAGGTCAAGGGTTGTCATAGGAAAGGGCAGGACGCACTTTATGGAAATCATACATGAAATTATCCCACGTAGCTTTTAAAAATGGATTTCATTAAATTCAGTGGTGCAAACAGCCAGGTGGTTTTTAATCCAGGGAAGAGGCGCTGGGGAGGGGACAGGGATGAATAATGGAGCTTCTTTCTAGCCTTGCTCTGTATGTGGTTGAGATTTTTTTTGTAACTAAATGAATCTCTTTCTAGTATTCCTTTGTGTTTGTCTTCAGGCTTGAGCACTACTTGCAGGGCTCAGAGACATCATTGTGTACCTGTGACACTGACCCCACTGTTTATTGTCTAAATGAAAGTACTCGGAGGGAACACACAGAAGGGACCATGTGCTGTGACGGCACCGAAGGGTGGACCACCTGTTAGGGCAGCAGATCCCTAGGGGCGCAGGGGGGTGTGGTCAGTACTCGAGGAAGAATTCCATGGACGGAAGCTAAAGGACACTTGCAAAAGTTTTTTTTTTTTTTCCAGCAAGATTGAATCAGGGAACTTGGCTCCACAGACATGCAGAGAAAAAAACAGCTTGGCAGAGTTGGAGGAGGGGGGAAGGGATCTAAATTAAATGTAACAGTTGCCTGCAGATTAGTTGCTGACAAAAAACAAGTCCTTTCTCTGAGAAGCATGTGTAATATGTCAAAAGGGAGAAAAGAACAATTAGCACACTTCTTACACAAGAGCTTATTGATAACACCATAGTAATTTTAATCATTTAATTAAAAATGCTCCTTCATCCTTATTGCAAATCAGTAAACTGTGTATGTACTTGACTTCCACCTGTCTTATACTTAGCAAGGAAAGCACAGTTTTCTCCGACCACCCAGCTTGCAGCAATGAGATTTCCCCTTTCGTATTCCCTAACTTTATATTGTTTTATTGTTTTATCCATCTGTCCATCCACCACCAGTTATCACAGACTTGGTAGCTTAAAACAGCAAAAACTATTCCCTGAAGGCCTAGGGGCCAGAAGTCTGAAAAAGCTCCAGGCAGGAACCTTCCCCTCCCTCTCCCGGCTTGTGGTGGCCCCAGGCAGTCCTCAGCTGTGGCTGCAACTTCCATCTCAGTGCCTCTGGGCAGGACACCATGGACCCGGCAGCGTACACACAACAGGAATGTATTCCCCATAGTTTTGGAGCCTGGGGAGTCCAAGATCAAAGAGCCTTAATATTCGGTGTCTGGTGAGAACCCTCTTCCTGATTTGTAGAAAGGCATCTCTTTATTATGTCCTCGTGGTGGAAGTGACAAGGCAGCTCTGTGGGGTCTTCTTTGTAAGGGCACTAATCCCATTCACCAGGGCTTCACCCTCGTGACCTAAACACCTTCTGAAGGCCCCATCTTTAAATACCACCACACTAGGGATTAAGTCCCAACATACTAACGTGGGTGGAACACAAACATTTAGTCTGTCTTCTCGTGGCCTTTTCCCCCGTGTCTTGTCCTCTTCTGTTTATTATGGGGACACTTGTCATTGGATTTAGGGCCTACTCGATAATCCAGGATAATCTGTCTTATCTTGAGATCCTTAATCATATCTGCAAATACCTTTTTTTTTTTTCAAAACAAGGTTATGTTTACGGGTTCCTGGCGTTAGGACATATACATACCTTTTGTGGGGGTCACCATGCAATTCAGTTGTCTATCTATCTCTGTCTGAGTCCTTTTTGCTTTTTGTTTTCTGGAATGCTGCTGAGTAGCTACTAATAAATGCTTATTGATTTGAAAGAGTGGCCTTATTTTAAAGTGACCCAAATTAATGGCTGGGCTAATTGCGCCACCTTGTTTCAAAGACATTCTGCCGTTGGCTCTGAGGGACACGTGGACGTAAAGATACGTGGACACAAAGATATGGCAACCTTGCAAAGTGAATGTATGTTTCAGACTAGAGGCCAAACATCTAACAGTCGCACCTAAAGCAGGAACAGTCAGTAAATTAAATTGTTATTATAACCTGTAAGATTGCTGTTTTTCTAAGTGTTAATCCTTGGGCTGCAATTAACTTCCTAGGTGGTCTTGAGGATTACTAGCTCCCAGCAAGGCGTAAATGTTTTAGTTGAATCAACTCTATTTATCTTTTATTAATTTAGATGCCCTAGAAAAGAAAAAAAATGATCAGAGCTCTAAAAATTGAGGGAGAAAATCATTATTTTAATATGCTAGCTCTCACTTGATTCATTGAAACTGAGTTATAAAATGAAGACAGATGTAGACCATCTTCTCTGGAAGTTCGGGAAGCAGCCCAGCAGGGAGGAGGGAGTGCGTGGGAGTGGCCAGGAGCCCCTGAGCAAGGACCCTGAGCTCTAGATTTGCACAGCGAGGCCTGGTTCTGCTGCCCTTGCTGTGGCCTTGGGCAAGTCACTTAGCTTTCCAGGCCTCGGTTTTCTACTTTTTCAGGAAACCAAATGGGTCAAATGAACCGTTTTTCCAACTACGTCCCTGTGCGCCATGACGCTCTCTTCCCGTCTGCTCCTTGACGGCACCCTCGCCGTCCTCTCGGTGATTAGACACTGGGTTTGGTTCTGAATTAAGACACTCCCGTGTTTTGTTTGTCTCCATGCACCTGCTCGCAGCGGAAAGCTACAAGGAAACCCAGATGGTGAAGATTAAAGAGGAACCCATGGAGGTTGACATCCAGGACTCGCACGTCTCCATATCACCCAGCCGGAATGTTGGCTATAGCACTTTAATTGGGCGAGAGAAAACTGAACCCTTGCAGAAGATGCCAGAGGGCAGGGTGCCCCCAGAGAGGAACCTCTTCAGTCAGGACATCTCCGTGAAGATGGCCTCCGAGCTCCTGTTCCAACTGTCAGGTACGTGTGCGTCCAGGGCAGTGTCAACAACTGGCAGGAAAGCCACTCACACGGAGTGAACCCGCCCACGCGATAGGGTTTTTGTAGCCAGAAATCAATTTTGTGACTTGAACATGCCTACTGCAACTCAAACTCAGTTGATAGAATGTTGCCAAGTTGAGCTCCTGCCAAACTTTCTTTAATAAATAGTTAAGAATCGTTTGAAATTAGAACTCTATTCAATTCTGTGCAAACGATCCCTTCAGACCAGGCTACATGTCTCACCTCTAACATTGTTTAGGCAGTTGATCTGATTAAACAGCCTTTTGTTTTTTTCTAATGTACAAAAGATAAACTCCAGCTTACTGCAGCGTGGACTGAATTACCATGAATTCCAAATTAGTGCAGTCTGCATTGAGATTTTACTGTATCTCACCAAAAAAAAAAAAAACTCAAGGAAAGGGAAAAGCAAAATATGAAGAATGAGGATTCTTTTTGGCTCTAGCCTAATAGAACATTTTCTGTAAAGCAACTGTGTTGACTTTGAATCCTTGGAATTCAAAAGTGCAGTGATTACCAGCTCAGCTAAGTGTCCTGATAGAATAGCTGAGGGTTCTAGTCCCTAAACTTTTCCCCTTGTTATAACTCTTTCAGACTGCACGCATACCTTGTGTCCTTAACAGATTGTCTAAACATGCTTAAGACTGATGATACATACATGTGTAAGATTTAGATTTACATAGAGAGGTACCTCCCTTGTCTGTGGTCAAGTATTTGTCTCTGTATTGAAGTTCATGCATCAGTACAGTTTGTTACTAATGTTGGATAAACTCTTTTGTTATGGATAACAAATTTAAAGCACCCATTAGGTGCCTCATTATTTAAGTATTCGCTTGTTTTCTCCACTAAGAAAAATACCAGGAAAGAGAAAAGAAGCTAGAATCTGTGGGCCATCACGAGGGTTCACCTTCTCCTTGGCCCAGCGACACACCCCATACCTGTGACGCTGCCGTCGGAGGCCTGCGAGCTCTCACACAAGGGCTGCCCCAGTGGAAAAAGTTAATTCTGTCAGTGCAGTAGGGCACACAGACCTCTGGGAGCTCCAGAAAAGCTCCCAAACTCGCAAACACGCTTTTTGATTTTTAACAAGCTGAAAACGTACCTGAACACCATGTAAGTTTGCAGATGATTTCGCAGTTACATTTGGCAACAGGGAGGCCAGCGAGGCTCCTTTCAGAGGGCCTTCCCGACTAGGAGGGCGTTATCGCAGTCTGTGATCAGCTCGGAACTTTGTGTCTGAGAGTTCTGCCCCTGGCACAGTCACAACTGCCTGGGTGACCTCAGGCAAGTCATTTAGGCCCGATTTCCTGCTTTCTAAACCAATACTGCCTGGGAATCTCAATTCACCCTCATTGTCCCTGGCCAGCGGACAGAAAGGAATTGTCCACGCAGACTGGCACGCCACAGCCTCAGACTCTTGTGTTACAGAGGATGGGACAGATGTTGTAAATCTTTGTTGAAATTTTTCCAAAATTTGTAAGATTAGGAGGTTTTTTTTTTTTTTTACTTGCCCTGCCGTTGAAACCTGAAACCCTTGCGGAGTTGGCCGGGTTTTCTCCGGGTATGTAAAAGAAGCCATTGAGAGCCTTGGCGGTCAGGGCCGAGGCCTCGCGTTTGAACTGCGCTGGGGAGGCCAGGGTTTGACTTTTGTGATCTTGAAAGCTAATGAAATAATTTCTGACAGCTGGTAGGTGTAGACCTCAAGACGGAGGAAGGGAGGGTTTACCTCTTCATGTCTGCTGGTATTTTTCGTCCCGAGTGACATTTATCAGAATGAGGGCCCCTCAACGGCAGCGCCCAGAGGTCGTCCTGTGGCTGTTTTCATAGCCCCTCTCACAAAGGGGGCTGACAACACAGCAGGCTTACGGGTTGTCATCAAAGTCGGAAGCGGAACAGTTGCAACAACGGCATTTTTCATGCTGAATCAGAGAAAGGCAGAAATTTTCAGCTGGGGACAGATCTGTTAGAAACAACTCCCCTTGTGCAACTGCGTGTGCATGTGTGTGCAAGCACTGCCTCAGGCCTGACTGAAACCAGACGACACGCTCGAAGTTTGTTAGGAACTGTCTCCCTGTGGTTGGTTTTTAACCAGTGTCTGTGGATGCCATCTACATACTTCTGATGATGGTCTCTACCGTTAGACAGGGAGGGTTTGGCTGTTTAAAAAAAGAAACCAAGGGGAGAACCGCACGAGAGAAAGAAATGTTCAGGCTGTTTCTGCCAAAGGCTTATTAAAGGCACAACTTGAGTGTCCGTGACCTAAGAGGTTTGTTTCATCCTTTCTCCTTTCAGAAAAAGTGAGCAAAGAGCACAATCACACAAAAGAAAACACCATCCGGACGACCACCAGGTAGGCACCCTATGCAGGGTCCCCTCAGACCCCCTCTGGGGCGGGCCATCGGGCCCACAGCACGTGGTTCCCCAAACCGGTTCCTCCGCTGTGTCAAAGGAGTCTCACCCTTGACCGCTGTTTTGTATGAAAACCTCAGGGGGTGGAAAACAATACGGAAAGTGAGGACACCAAGGTGGGGGGAGGACCATTGATATTTACTAAACATCTAAAAGGTCTCCCTTTGCTGAGGAGGTTTTTTTTTTTAATTAGAGGGGTTTTAAAAAATATTTATTTATTTATTTATTTATTTGTTTATTTATAGAGAGAGAGGAAGGGAGGGAGAAAGAGAGGGAGAGAAGCATCAAGGTATGGTTGCCTCTTAACCCAGGCATGTGCCCTGACTGGGAGTCAAACCCGCCACCCTCCGGTTCTCACTCCGGCACTCAATCCACTGAGCCACACCAGCCAGGGAGGAGTTTTCAGATGTTCTTGTTTTCTGTACCTGACAGTAATTTTGTGACGTAGTTATTATCCTCTTTGCAGAAGTCTCTGGACTTGAGACTTTGATGGGTGGCACCTCCGTGGGTCTGTATCTCAGGACAGCCTCCCTCAAGAGGAGACCAGGGTGCTCTCTGCAGCTGCTCCTAAGGAACTGTGCAGCTGGGGACTGATAATTCTCACCCAGGAAATCCAGACGTGTTCTTGCATGGCATTAATGGGAGGGCAGAACAGTAAAAGCAGAAGACAGCACTTTAAAAAATTGCAAGAAAGCCTGTATCGCTCATAGCTGTGGGTAAGGAAGCTTTCCACTGGCTAAAGGCAGTTTGAGGAGGTCGGCCAGGGTGGGCTACCCATCGGTCTGCCAAAGGAGGGACCAGGCAGGGCAGCCAGTCTTCCGACTCTGAGCTGTCAGAGGCGAACGCCAGCCAGCGCAGACCCCACTACTGCGGATACACTGCTTTAGCCAGGGAGATGCGCCCTCCCCCTTACAAGGCTCTAAGTCAGGGATCTTTGCTTTCCTGAGCAAACTTAGTTGCTCCCTAATGGGAGTGTCAGTTAACTTCATGCTTTTCATTCTTTCGACTAAAGACAAACGATGTTTTTCTCTTCGATGTGGTCTGAACTGACCTCAGAGCATCATCAGGCACACGGAAGGTGCCCAGTCAAACCTTACCCGAGTTGTGTTTTCTTTTTAATGCTGTGAATTGGAAGGGAAGAATGTCACATATTAGACCGTGATTAAAAGAGCCGGCTTGCCTCACACAGAGTTGGTATAGTGCGAGGGACAGGCGCCTGCCCCTGCCGGGACAGAGGAGTGGAGGTCACCCTGTCTCCATGGACAAGTACACCGCTGGGAATGAGTGTTGGGATTTGGTTTGTGCATTGCACTGGGAAATGGGTGCGGTGGGTGGAAAGTCTGTTTTGTCTGTTAAGTGGGATTCTCAGATAGGGGACGTGCACTACTATAGATTCCAGCCCACCTTCTACCTGTAATCTGAAGGCCATTTCGTGTATGGTCTTGTGTCTGTGGGTTAAACACATGAAATTGGCCAGATTGGTCATCATTGAAAGGTGGCAGACCAAAAATAGTAAATGATCATTTTAATTGGCTTCCATAGGCTTCTTGAAGTGCCACAGGCCAGGCTCCCGAGCGGCAAGCCCGAGGTGGGGGTTCCTGTGGAGGGGCTTCATAGGGGAGTGTCCTCACAGGAACCTGCGGGCAAGCAACCGGGCAGGAGGAGGAAGGTGAAGCTACTGAGCAAGCGCATGTGGTTTTAGCCGGGTTCGAGCTTTTGCTCTGTCCTACAGTGAATTCTGGGACGTGAATTGCACCACAGTGAACCCTGCCTCAAAGCAAGGGGGCAGCTCTTTGCACCCCCTTAGTATTCACTAACTTCAGTGGGGGCTGTGGAACCTCCCAGGGGAGGGGGCTGTGGAGGGGGCACTGATGGTGAGGGCGGTTCTCACTCTGCAAGCAGCCGACACTCCCAGCAACTCGGGAGAGGGCGCTTGGGGATCTGGGCAGGACCCCAGCAGCATCTCCTTGGAGGTCTCTGCTGGCTCTTTAAGATTCCATGATAATATTTATATACCAGAAAGGTATGCAGCAAAACCGTGTTATTTTATGCTTTTCAGGTGTTCTCTGGGAACAGGTAAGAGGACGTTTGAACTAGCCCCAAACAAGTGAAATGCTCCTCGTAGCCTAAATTGCTTTGGCTGGAGCTGGAGCATAATTACAAGATAGAAGAAAAAAATGTTTTAGCCATTTGCAGAAATGAAGCAATCCTTAAATTCTCCTCTGGTGGGGGAGTAAGAAGAAAGGAATCAGATCTTTCACCCAAAGCACAGGAAGAGCTGCTTCCTATAAGCCCCTGCCCCCCACCTCACCCTGTGATACAGTGTTCAGAAATCAGTATTAAGAATTCTTGGCTTATTGTTCCTCTACAAAATCCTCAGTGTGTTCTTATTTTTCCTTTGAGTAGGCAGCTTGCTCAATTAGCCTCTCCTCGAATAGATCTCTTTTTTACCTTCTCACCTCATTACTTCAGGTGAAATAGAATCAAGCTGCTTTGTGCCCAGAAATCCTCTTTGACCTGAGTTAACTGATAGCAGGGATGTGGGAGGAGGACATGTCTCTCTCTTCTTTTTTGAGTCCTGGTTTATTTTGTATGCACAAGGTGAGCTTCTGGGTCATGTGTCAAAGTGTGATTTGGGATACTTTTCAAAAAAATTTACATCATTTTCTGAAGTTCCATATCTCCAGATTTGTAAGTCCTTAGTGGGGTGGTTGGTTAGTTATCAGACTTCTCATGTTTGATTTCCTAGAAGCAGCTGACTGTCCAGAACAATGGCTCGTGATTGGAATCCAGTTCAGAATCGTCTGCATTTGCGAGTTGCTAGGTACATTTAAGACAGAGCATAATTTAGCTGTGAAGTTCATGGGGAAGGACAGCCCTGGGATCCTGGCCTCAGGGAAATATTCAGATTGGCTCTTCCAAATGCCAGCGAGCTCCCCCCACATCGAGATCTCCTGCTACTGGGGTCTGACATCCAGGGGAACTTGGGGAGAAACAAGATGTGCAATACTGAGAAAAGGGGTTGACCCTCTCTCTCCCTGTCCTTCATAAACCCACAGCTTCCCCCACAGTCGTTCATCATTATTGATCTTGACTCTCATTCCAATCACAAGAACTAAGGAAAAGTGGAGCAACCCAGGATGAAACACTCTGTAGCTTGGCATTTCCGTATGGGCTTACCGAGTCATGGGGGTGCCGATTTCCCAGGGGGAGCCCTGAGAGAGCATGAAGCTGGTGGCTGTGTGTACAGTGAGCTCTCGCGCCCTGGTCACGCCTGTCCGTTGGCGGTTCTGCTGTTTGGTAGTGCCTCCATTATACGGTGGGGAGATACGGAGAGAGAAAATGGTGTTAGACAGCACTCCTTGTTAGCAATGTTTAAAAAGAGGCTTAGGTGAAGCTAAAGGTTGAAGCTAATAACTAGCAAGTTTCTGGATCATTGGTTCTCTGCCTCATTTTTTTTAACTCTTACAATGGAAAATTTCAGAAGTACAGAATGTACCCATGATTGCATTTGAACAGTTATCTATTCATGACCCATATTATTTCACCTATCCCCTCCTTCTGTTCCCCCTCCCTCCCCCTAGATTATTTTGAAGCAAATCCCAGACATTTTAAGAACTTGTTTGAGAATGCCTTCTTTTTTATCCTAAAAACTTAGACTCGGCTGCTTAAATGGGATCATCTTCCCAAACGTCAAGGAGAAAAACAATCGCCGAAGTGCCCCATGTAGCCAGGCAGAGAAATCAACCCACCTCGCAGCCGGAATGACTGGCTCACGAGGTCCTGCTCACCAAGGCCCTGACCTCACCCCTGCGGCCCTTGTGTGGGCCCTCCTCGGGCACCTCCACTGAATCGGTCCTGTAGGTGGGACCTCACTGTAAATGCTAAAAGCAGCCGTTCCTTTGCCTGTTTAACCTCAGAGGCCAGAAAATTCAATCCAAGCGTAAAGAAGCCGTGTGTCTCCTGTGAGACAGTGTGTAGACCATTCTACCTGACAAATGAGATGAGGAGACAGTCCAGCCAGACCCACGAGGACGGAAGGACTGAACACTTAAGAGACTAATAAAATCCTGGTGTTTCTATTTCCTTCCCCCACACAAGCCTAGGTTCTACAGGGAACAGATAACCGGCTAATGTAATCGTTTGTAGGTGAAAATATATGAGGAATGCTCTCATAACCACATCCCAAAGTTTAAAGGAATAAAAGGAAGATCTGCATCTTCTGACATGGACCATCACCCAGCCAGATGCCAGATAAGATCGAAATAGGAAAATGGAACCCTAGAGTAAGAATCAGATAGCTCCTGGCGGGTGAACTGGACATGCTCAACGTTGTGTAACACCGTGAACTTCAAACAATGGCTGCCAAGAACGCTCTCTCGATTATTTGTTCTCTCTTCCCCATTAATAATTCAGTGTCCATGGGGATATAAGATTGCAGGCCTATAAGAAAAACTTCTCACACCTGGCTTGCTATTCCAAAAGCAAGGAAATGTTTACCTGAATTGTCCTATTCTCCATCACTAGACAAAAAGCAGAAGTAGGGAAATCAGAGAAAGGTAGATTTGTATCATGCTGTGCCCACCAACATTTAATTTGCCCAATTTTCAGAATTTGAGATGTGGGCTGTTTTTCTGTGATTTAGATAATGGCACTTCCAGTGTTTACTGAAAGACATATGTACTTGGAAGTGTTCAATACGGAATTTTCCCATGTGATGGCGCGTGGGCGCGTGTCCTTAAATATTTATGATTCAGTAATAGAAATCGCACAAATTTGTAAAAGTACAATGTGCTTCCTCAATTTGTGCAATTTTCCCTTTTCATTTTTCCAAAGGCATAAGAGAACAATGCTCCATTACCTTAAAAAGTAAAACACAAAGAACTCTGGATGAGACAGAAGCAATTAAGAAAATAGGAAAGAGAGCAAATGAAATGGGTGGTTTTTGAGTCGCTCTCGATATATTCTCTTAACCCTCTATATTTTATGACTTGAAGATTAAATGTGCTGAGATTTCTGTTTCTAAGAAATGGAAATTACTGCTAATTTCGTGGTATCCCTTTAGTTAGGGCATTCGATGCTTTTTCAGTGAGGGCAAGGCTGTTGGTGCCCATTGCCAATGTCTAAGAAGCGTCCTTCCGCAAGACACTGCCCCCTGCTGGAAATGCTATCATAATAAATACGTACCTCTTTGAGGCCTGTGATGCTAGTGTGTCCCCCTAAGTGTGGCACCTCTGTGTGTTGTGCAGCCTGCACCACTGTCTGCAGCTGCCCTGACGCAAATGGCGATTTGAGAATCTCCATTGGCAACACGTGCTTTTCAGTTTATGGTTGAGTTTTCAATCTTCAAAGAAATTAAAACTCATCTTGGAAAACAGCGGATCGATTTTTAAATGAAAATAGCTTAAAACTACTTTGTGCATTGCTGCCACGTGCGGGTTCTTTTTCCTTCTTTCACCAAACCTGTCTCAGCCCTCGCATCGATTCCTTTACTCCATTGTCCTGTAGGCACCACCGTCTGCCATTTTTTCTCCCATCCGTGACATCTCTGTTGAGCTGCTATAGTTGAAATAGGACTCTGCCAGAGCTGCTCAGAATTGTGTTACTGTGAAGAGGCGGGTTTAAATCTCCTTTTCGGGATCGGCAGAGGGCTGTGCCTCTCTTTTCTGTGCTCTCCCCGAGCCCTCCCACCTTTATTTCTCCTGGCGTGCAGCAGGGTCCCATCTTGTTTGTGTGACTCAGAACAGTCAGGAACAAGGTGTAAAGCTGTCGGTCCCTGTAAGTGCACACCCAGAACCTGTGTTCTCTCCTAGTCACCTGTGACAGGTGATGCAGAGGTGACATGACCAAAGGTCTGTGTGGCTCAGTACCGGCTTCCCTCCCGTCCTTCATACCCGGGATTTGCTCTCAAGAGTGCCTCCATGGTTGTTAACAGAAAGATATCAAATACTCAAGGGTGGACCTCTGTCGAGGGGTGAAAGGTCCTCATGGATGATGCCACGGGCCAGGGGGCACCCACATTTCGCTGGCATTCCCTATAGTGTCCACAGCACAAGCCCTGCGTCACTGCGGAGAAAACCGAGTTCATCTGTTCTCTGCTCACCTCAGCGGAGAGCCTGTTTATGCAGAAAGTCAGATTCCTGAGGGAGATCCAGGGCCCTCCACAGGCTGACATTTCACAGATCCGGACGTGCAGGTCCACTTCCGCGGCCTGCGGTTGGCTCGGGCTCTCCGGGTCTGGCCTCCGGGCCGCCGCGGCCCTCCACAAGGCCCGGCATTGTGCGCCGTGTCCTGGGAGGTTTCCTGGCCCCGCTCTGATGAATGCCTCGGCTGCGGCAACAGGAATTGTTCCTTGAAGACTTGGTGTTAGGTTATCCGGGTTGGCCCGCCCCTAAGACAACCTTAAATAGAAAGCATTTGTACTTTTCAGAAAAGAAAATTTAAAAACCACCAATTATTTTTTCTTCCCAAGATGCTCTATTGTTCTGATATTTGAAACAGCCCCTTCCTTCGATAGCTTTTGGCCTTCTGCAACTGCAGGTGACCGATCCTGGTGGGACCGTAATTGAGATGCAGTTGTCCTTTGTAGCCGCCTTCAGGTATGGCATCCCTGGAGTTATTTTTTAAAAGGCTACGAATCTTCTTTAAAATAGAAATAAAGGGTCCTAAACCATAAAACTTAACTTTTAAAATTTTTTTCAGTGACAATTGACATTCAATATTATACTATTTTCAGGCATACAGAAAATTTTTTGAGCTTTAAAAATAACTTATATTTCCAGGAGAACATAAAGAAGAAAAAATAATCATTAGTAATCAGTCCTGCTACCCAGGCAACCACTGCTAAGTTGGTGGTGTATATCCTGGCTGAATTTTTTTTCTATTTATATACGTATATGTTCGTGTAAAAATCAGATACTACTATATATACAGTTTTGTAATCTTCTCTTTTTACCTAGCAGTATATTAAGAATTCCTTTTCCTGTCAATAAACATAACTCAATATTATTCTTTTCATGTTTGCATAATGTTCAACGTTTGCGTGTGCCATGATATATTTAATCAGTCTCCTGTTATTGGATATGAAGGGTTTTGTTGGTTTTGTTATCCCAAGTTGTTGCTAATATAAATGGTACTGGAATAAATTGACTCAAAAAAGAATTCACAGTTTTCAGGCTTTTGCTGTGAATGGTCTAACTGACTTTCAGAAAGGTTGAATCTACAATTCCACCATAAGCTAATGAGAAACAGAATATTTCAAGAATCTCTGTGCTTTATCATTAAAAATAATTTTTTGCCACTTGGGAGGTTAAAAATTTTATAGTTAAAAACATTTTAATTTATTGAGTCCTAGTGTTATCAAGCATTTTGTTCAGAAGGAGGCATTTGTATTTATTCTTTTATATATTTTAATGTTATTTATTATTTTATTTGGTGGTTTGTGTGGATTGAACTTTCTGTTTGATTGTTGCTACTGATTTTTTTAAACGATGTAAAATTTCAAAACAAAGCAGAGGGAATGATATAATAAATCACTGTATCCCACCACCCAGATTAAATATGAGTCATGCTTACTTTGCCAGTCCTTACCCCCATGTTTCAAATCACACCCCAGACATAGTCACGTTCACTCACAAATTCTTTTACCTATATATACACACACACACGTACATGTACATATATACAGGATATATAAGGATATATATATCCTTATCATATATAATATATATAATATATAAAATAAGGATATTTTCTACAATAACAATTCACAACTTATAAATAACAACATGTTGGATTGGTTTTGTAGCTGTTGAGAAGCATCTATTGTATGGATTGGCGCCAGCCAAGTGTACAGCCACGTCAACGGACTAGGAGGAGAAAGAAACACATCTTAGCTTTCTTGTCACCTCAGAAATTAAGGGTGAAAAGCTCGTGCCTATAGGAGTAGTGGAATGATGGAGTGACCTTGGTTCTCCGTGTGCCCACAAGCGCCATCGAGAAACCCACCGACTCTGCAGTGCCAGCCTCTGTGTGTAGATGAATGCCCCGGCCAAAGCTTGCCAGTGGACAGCCATTATTTCAAGGTTGTTCACGACAGCCCAACTTGATCAATGACCGGGCTTCCAGGCCTGGCCCACTGGGGTTACAGGAGGTCTTCTCTGTTGTGTCCCATTTAAACTTGACAGGGGGTCTACTGTTTTGAATGGTCAGGGGTGCCTTAAGGTCAGAGACCAGCTCTCCCCCTCACCCCCCACCCCCACCAGTCATTTTTAATCTTGAGCACTCTTCTTCACCCCCATGTGCGCTGACCTGCATCCTGGGTTCTTTTGTTAAAATGAGTAAATGAATAAAATCATTCTGGAACAGGGGTCCTTGTCTCTGGCGTTGAAAAGGGAAGGGGAGTCTTGGTGAGCACCATTACAGCTGTTTTCCTTCATCCTAGATGACCGTTAAGTGACGACATAAGTACTCATAGGAAAATGGGCACTGGCTTTTCTACCTAAAATGTTCAGTGTCTGGGTCTGTTTCAAAAGAAATGAAGCTACGCAATCTGTCAGCCAAAATGAAACTGAGGATCCAAGGTGAAGTTAGGAGGGCCACTTACAGTCTGCAGTGACGTTTAGTGGTTGCTGTACCCGAGCAAAATGACCTTACCACGGTTTTTTTTAAGTGTTCAAAATTCTTTTTAAAAAATCAGTGGTACTAAGCATTTAATATATTTCAAATGTAATCACATTATGTCATGTACATATATAAACATTTAAAAATATTAAGCATGTATTATTGTGTTATAAATTATTAGCAAATAGATTGATCTAGGACAGTAATATTTGGGAAAAATAAGCACTACCTAAAAATGAAGAAAGTTGTATTAATGGTGAAAATTAAGGTGAAAATGAAGTCATCTTATTTGGTCTTTTTAAAAAAATGACTGTCTAAAAAAAAAAGAGTAGCTATGTTTTTGTTGTTGAGCTGTGAGCACGTTCCCCATTTCTCAGAAAGTTTCTTCGACCTTAAAGCACTCGAGGAAGTGTTGACCAGGTGGCTGTAACTAATCCAGATATTTCCCCTATTCCTTATCTTCAAATAATCTCATGTATTTAACTGATATGTTGGAAAAGGTTTTTCAAAGAAAACTCTTTCTGGTTTTTGGCAAGGACTGTATTCAGTTACTGTTATTAGCAAGGTCTGGGTTTTGTTCAAAGAAAACATTTCCGGTTTGTTGTCATTTCCTTTCATTTCACTATGTACACATGGAGATTCCAAATGGAAGTTCCCCGTATCCATTTCTATATTCAGGAGGTCTTTAAATTAGCATAAGATTTATTCTTGGAGTAATTTTGGTCTGTCGCTCACCTCTTCTTGAGGCTTTGGAAGCATGGAAGGTTATTTTCAACTACTGTCTCCTGTGCACTGCAAAACATGAGGTGGTGTGTCCCACTTGGGCACGTCCAAGTGATTCCAAGGTCAGAGTTTTAAAAATACCAGTACGTTGGTTTTAGATAAATGTATGGAATTTTAGTTCTTTCAAAGTAACATGCTACATCAATACATAAAACTCGTGTTTCAGTGACCAGAGGTAATAGCTGCGGCCGAGGCTGAGAAAGGCCCGTTAGTAGCAGGGAGACACGGCCTTCCGGTGAGACAGCCCCCGGGCTGGGCTCTGCAGGGGAGCGGGCAGCAGCCAGACGGCAAAACCACGGAACTCTCCCCGCCCAGAGTCGGGCTTCTGGCTGCCCTTGCCCCGCATATAGCTTCTCTAAAACATCAAAGTCAGATCATTTATTCTTAAAAGTTCCTTAAAATCAAACAAAGCAATATAAAGATGAACTCGAATCCTTTTAGAAGTATTTTACCCAGCTCTCGGAAAACATCAGGAAGCTGGATGGAGACTCAAGTACTTTCACTTGAAAACACCTCATCTTTTTTTATTCATTGAAGAAAAATTTGCCTATGCTCAGATTGAGGTCAGAATATCACTTCAGGATGATGTGCCAGAAACTCTTACCTTTAATAGACTTTCATTCCATCCTAAAATACGTAGATCTTTATATGTTCTGAGTTAAATCTCATTATAGAGCAAAATCATTTTTCTAGGTTTAATCTTTCTTTTCAATTTGCTATCCCCACATTCAGTCCCAAGAATTTTATCATCATCTTTTAGAAGGAAAAAATGCTCCTCTGTCGTTCTGTGAAAATTTTTGTGTTATTACTAAACATAAAGTTTGTTTTCTTAACTTTCTCTTACATATTGTATCCACTTTCTTCTTTCCCTTTTTGTTCTGTTTTGCTATTGCCATCAAACTAAGAATCCCTGTAGCGTTTGGTTTCCATGGTGGCACATGGGGGTGGCTGGGGGGGCCTTCAGTTCTGCAGGCCTCCGAGCTCCCTGGTGGCCCTCAGATGTTAAAGGTGGAGATATTTGTGCCACAGTCGGCCCTTAGCAAAATGTATCGCTATTTAGAGCCATAATCTTTTATGGACTGTTATACTATTTATTGTAAATCTTTTCTTTTTGCAGCCCCATGCTGGTGACCCTCCATCCCAGGCCATCTGATGCCTGGAATTGTCTAGTCACAGTGACTGCAGTTCCCCTTCATATCTTAACCCTTAGATTTTCTACAGGAGAAAGATGAAAATGCACATTTAGTTTCCACTTCATTTTTATGCAGAAAAGAAAGTCAAAAGATAAAAGGCAGGAAAAAGAATGGGGTGGTAGGCAGTCCAAAGTCTACAGCAACAACTTCTAGATGCTACTTCTGAGTATTTATTGAATATTTATACAAGGGGTGTCAAACTCATTTTCAGCAGGGGCCACATCAGCCTCGTGCTTGCCTTCAAAGGGCCGAATGTAACTTTAGGACTGTATACATGTAACTATTCCTTAACCAGGGGCAAGGAGCTCGGCGGCAGCGCCGGGTAGAAACAAGGTGCCGGGCCGGATAAAACAAGGTGCCGGGCCGGATTCGGCCCGCAGGCCTTGTGTTTGTCACCTGTGATTTATTCGAATTAGCGAAGTCTTCCAGGAACTTGTTGTTAAACAGGACCAAAGGGAATATATTGTGGTAGATGGTGATGTTGTTCCCTAAGTGACAGTCCCCTCCCCCATTAACTGTCAGTTTCAACCTGCTCCTCTACCAACTTTCTAACCAAAAACATTGACCAGAAATACATTTTTAAACAGTTTTGCCTTTTTCTACTTCCTAAGTTCATTTTCTGAGGGAGAGGCTTCTGCACAGTAAATGACCCAAGTTCAGAGAGCTGGAGATTCAGGAAGTGAGAACCTTGTGACATTCACACACTGGCTCCCTTTGTGGGAGAATTGGTGACTGTCTGACTGGCCAGTTGGAGGGCCACACTGACGTGTGTCAGTCCACTATGTCATGAAGTCCGTCGTTCCTGCGTTGTCTGTCTCTGTGGGAGGAGGCAGACGCGGCGCATCCTGGGTTGGGCACCTCCTGGACCTTCCACCCCTCAGTCACTGCAGCCTGAGCCAGGTGCTGGACAGTGGCTGAGAACCGGTGAGCTTCTGCGCAGGAGGAGAAGAGAAGTTGAGGAGTGCCATCTCAACACTAAAATGTGCGTTGCTCAGCACTAAGTCACAAGCGCAGTTGTCTACCCTCAGGACATGGGCAGAGAGTTAAAGGCGACCCACGTTATCAGAGATGTAACCCCACTAAGCCAGCACGTGCTCTATGGGGCGGGGTCCAGGTCTGGTTTCTCCTCCTGAGACATGGATGCCTATCTGGGTGGCCACAGTGCCACCATGGCTTCATATCTGTGCTGAAGCAGAGGCCTGTTACCCTTCCCTTTGTTCTGGAAGGATCCGTCGTTCGGTGTTGTCCATGAGTGGCCTAGATGCTAAGAGACCACACAGAGGCAGCATAGCGTGGTGGGTAAGAGTGCGTACTGGGTGTCAAGCTGCCTGGGTTCACCTCCTGGCTCAACTCATGGTATGGGCAGTCCCTCCATCTATACAAAATACAGATAATGGTAGTGGTAGCTGCACCGTAGGGTCCTTTTGAGGATTAAGTGAAGTTAAAAGGCGCAACGCACCTTAGAACAGTGCCAGATACTTAGCAAGCAATGTATGTGTTCGTTGCTGTTTGACTGGGCCTGTACCATGTACTAAGAACTTGAACAAGAAATTTCTTCTTTAACCCTTATGGCACCCTTATAGAGATGGTATTTCTAAATCACTTTCCCAGTGATGAAACTGAGGCTAGAGGGGATGTTGACTTGACAAAGGCCACTTGACTCAGAAGTGGCCAGTATAGAATTCAACCTCAGGTCCTCCTAATTCCCAGCGGTGTGCAGCCCACTGCACTGCCCACCTCCCGGTCTGGGCGGATGCAGACTCTCAGCATTGCGGCCCCGGCGTCTCCAAGACTGTTGCCCTGTTAACTGCGCATCTTCTCTTTGTAGGTCAGCCCTCACACCAGACTTAAGCGGCCTTGACTTGTGAACGTTTCTCCATTGATTCTTTGCCCCGTTCCGTCGCCGGTCCTTTCTGTGCACTTTCAGTCTTCAGCGTGACTCCCTCTCATTCTCTGCTCCCTCAGAAGAAATCTTTTCTTTGCTATACAGCATAAAGCAACCAGGAAAATTACTTGGAATGTCCCCCTCATTGACTGTCTCCATTCTCCTCCATTTCTCTAAGCCGCGGGGTGATGGTAGGGCTTCCCTCCTCCCATCAGTGGGCGTCTCTGCTGTTGAAGAGAACATGCGGAGATGCAGAGCTGGCCCATTTCCCCCACTTGCAGAACCCAGGAGGCTGTTCCCAGGAGACAGCATGGCTGCCTCAGGCCGGTTCACCTGGAAACCTTAGGGTTCCTTTTGGTCTTCACCTGCCTGTCTGTTGTACTGCCTTCCAGTCTGCGAGCATCCCTGCTGGTTTACAGCGTTGGTCACCGGTGTTACCACGTCCAGTATGGACTGCTACTCTAACCACCTGCCCTGACTTCTGCGAGCCCATACGAGCCCATAACCCCCAGGCAGAGCTTCCTGGAGCTGCTAATCTATTCTGACCACCCAGCTGCTTACTTAAAACACAGCAGGGCTTCCCAGGGCCCTCAGGACACAGCTGTGATCCCTGCACGCAGTGTGCCCATGTGCAAGCCAGCCCCATCTCCCGTACCACGGGCCTTCTTCCAGCTCCGCAGACTGGCTGTGTTCTCTCCCTGTGCAGGGGACACCTTCCTTAGCCCCTAGGAACCTCACAACCCCACTCTGAACTCAGGTCCCAGGTCAGCTGTGCCTTCTGCAGGAAACACCGCACCCCTCCCTTCTACAGCACTGGTCACGCGGCAGTCCCCTCTCCCGTGCCCACACAGGCCTCTGCGCTCCCTGAGACCTGCAACCGGAGCCAGATTGTGGAGGGAGCATTATGTTCCCAGGGCCAGGCATTCTCTCGGCGCTCACAAAGTGGTCACCGTAGACTGGAGGGAAGGAGGGCAACGTGTTCCTCTGTGGCAAGAAGGGTGATGTTTCTAGGTACCTTTTAGGGGACCCTCTTGGGACTCTTGCTGTCCCCAAAGGAATGTCTCCACATTTCAGACCAAGCAGTTGCACGGGCTCCCCTGAACTCTCTGACTTCAAGGCAATTGCTGTGGCCAGAGTCACGGGGCTCTTTACCCTGTGCCCAGGGCCAGCCATGCTGTTTCCATGTGAACTGCCCACGGGGACACCAGGGTGTCGCTGTCACCTCAGCAGAAGCTTCAGAGTTCAGGAGGTGGGATTGAGAAATCTCATAGTCTGGGTTCAACCAACAATCCTCCAACGTCTATGTCCTTTCAAGTTCTCTGCTTCTCAACAGTTTTCTTCATGGAAATATTGAAAATTAACCTAATCACTCCAGCGGGCAGCTGGCCCCAATCAGAGCAACCTTTGCTTTATTCATTTTATCCAAGGAAACGACACTTTTTGTCAGCTCATGATTAATTTCTGTTCTGCTTTCGGCTGGCCAGAGATAGAAATAAAAAATAGCTCACATTTTTCTAAGCACTTACTGTTTGCCAGGCACTATGAAAAGCATCCTCCGTGGGGTATCTTCCTCGGTCCTCACAGCTCCCCTCTGAGGGGTGGACGCTGTCATCACACCATTTCATAGACGAGAGGAGGAGACTCCAAGAGGTTAAGTACACGGGCAAGGTCTCGCAGCTGGGAGTGGTGGAGCCGCAGTCTGAACCCAGAACTGCCTGTCAAGCGCACGCTCTTAGGCACCATGCTGCACTGCCTTATCCTCTCAAGGGTGTGTGTCATCTGTAGGTTGTGAGGTCATTGACATAAATGGCCTATCTCCCCGCTCCCCAGTACCCACTAGCCAGTTCATGTTTCAGCCTATTTCCATTGCTGTATCTTTGAGACAAAACTCAAAAGCATGTGACACAGCGTTGCATGAAATCTAGCCTAATCATCCTGTAAAACCTTATGTTGTTTATTACTTTTTAAAAAATATTTTTACATGTTTTTGATTTATCTTAAATTTCCTTTGTAGTATTTAATAATAGTAACCATAGCCTTGCAGCATGTTTAGAAAGCAGCACCCATCACAGGAGTCCCAGGCTCGGGTGCCCTCAGATCTTTTCCTCCCTGCGCCCCCCCCCCCACCTGTGGCTTTGCAGGGGGCCTGATCCCTGATGCTGTGTCTGTCTGGCTTCTGGGAGGGTTCAGCCTATCAGAGGCCCTGATGGGAGAGGGGGTGGGGCTTAAAGGAGAGCTAGGATTTTTCTCCCTCATCTCCAGCAGCAGCTGCACCTTCTCTGTGGCTCAAATCCCATGAGGTGGCCCCAGCCCCCGGACTCCATTTATGTCTTTGTGTCCCTGCAGCCTGGTGGCACTCTGCTTTTTTTTTTTTAATTATTCTCTGGGCTGCTTTACTGCCCTCTGTGACCTGTCCACCATCTGTGTATATACCCAGTTCTCTCAGTTAGACTTTTTCTGTTGTAAGTAGGTCTTTCCAGTCGTCCACGTTGGACGCTGCTGGATACTCCAGTGTTCTCAAGTGTGATCACAATACTGACTCACAGCTCACTTTAGCGGCATGGACGATGGATGATAGGATTGGGTTAAAACCCTCTGATGAAAAGCATCCAAGGCCTTTGTGTCCACTCTGGCTGCCCTGTCAGTGGAAACCCTGGCGGGGTGTTTGGTGTCCCTGGTTCTAGTTCTAGCTGAGTCACTAGGGATACTTAGAATCATCCAAGTCACAGCCTCGGTTTCATGGAACACGGAGGTGCTTTAACGCCTTCTGAACCCGACAATTCTAGGATGCAGTCTCAGTGTCTGTGGGGACCTGCGAGGTGTCTCCTTCAGTGAAATGGCTCCCCCTCTAGCCTTCTGCCCTTCTAAGGCATGCTCTTGGTCCCCAAGGGATCAGGTGACAGAATGTGGGTGCGCAAGGGCAAATCTGTCACCACTCTTGGAAGAACCTCGCCAGGACTTGCTGATTCCGACCCAGATGGTTGGTCTTCATTTGGGCACGACACGCTCGCAGAACATATAACACAAGAGTAAAATTTAGTGCTCAGCTGTCCTGACTGTGGGTTTAACCATCTTTCAAAGACAATATTCCATATATTCACCTTATATATAAAGCCAATAGCAGAATGGGCAGATGGCACTTGTCTCGTGTAATATATTTTCTCTTTCTCCATTTTCAGCACACTCTTCTTATAGTCTCTAAACTCCATTTTTACAAAAGTACATTATCCAGCGTGTGTGTGTGTGTGTGTGTGTGTGTGTGTGTTTGGGGCCAATTGCTCTGGGTACCCTAAATAACTTTAATTTACTAAACTTCACTCCTCCTCCCCCACCCCAGCCCTTTCTTTTCAGAAGATACATTTAGACAATCACCATTCTCCTCCAATTCAAAGGACCTGCTGCCCAGTGACTCTGTGCTTCACGGAAGAATATCAGCTCCAGGTATGGGCACGTCATTGGCTTTGCTTTTGCTATTGATCGCTGAAAAATTACCTTGCTGAAATGTGTGAATTTTCAGACATTTTTCATCAAATGTGTTGACATTATTCATAGGGAGAAGCTCGGTTTTTTAAAAAAAGAGGGAGAGACTCAATTTAAGCAGCCACAAAAGTTCATTAAAAGAAAATGCAGACCATAAGAAAGCTCTTTCTCGGCTTTAGGAGTTCATTGTCAATTACCTGCCGCTGTTTCATTCCTATGCGGAAACACTCATTCTTTGAAATAGCAAAGTGTAACCTGAAAACAATTTGCTTTCCACGGTGTCAGTATTTCAGGGAGGCAGCCAGGAGGGTAGTGGTGGCGGTGGCCAGGGCAAGACAGGGCAGGACCCTGGTGGGGTAAGGGCCACCACAAATGCCACTTCGGTTTCCATGCAGGCAACGCAACTCCTTAAAACGTCCCTGCCACCTGGATGTTACGCCATTCGTAGGGCATCTGCATGTAGCCACCTCACGTTCCTATTTGCCAACGGAGGATCAGTACACAATTTCTTGCCTGCTCTTCCTTTTCCCTTTCCGAAGTGAAAAAGAAAAATGTAGTTGCTGTCCTCTTATCAACAGCATGGCCGTCCCTCAGGGCTTGTGCGTGTGTCCTCAGAGCTGCTATGACACCAGGACATTTGAGAATCACTGCACTGCAGCCCACACTCCTCACTCACTCACCCCCACCCCAGCCTGACACCGGTCCAGCAGCCAGGAGGCTTCCTGCCGGGGTTACCTTCGTTCCCAGCCGTGGGGAGAATTTCCGAAGCTCTCGGTAGCCTCCACACCCACCATTTGTCCAGGAGGGCAGTGGAGCCTGTGGCTCCATGCATGTACAGGAGGGTCTCACAGCAGGGTTGCTGGCCAGGAACCCCTGCAAACATCAAGTCCGAGTGTCCTCCACATGCCTGAGGAGCCCGGTGTCACAGACAGCTAGAGCTTGGAGTGTTGTGTAATTCAGAAGGAGCCAGGTAGCATCTTATGAAATGTTGTCTTGGGCGTCACCAGTCACTAGAAGGGGGTGCAACAAACAGTTGGGAAAAGGCAGCTCTTTGTTGTCCTTCAGTCTTGTGGAGGCAGATCCCTGTCTTCTTATCTCCAAAGAGTCCAGGGACCTGTGTGCTTTTTAGCTTTGCAGGCCTTTCGGTTCAATCACCATAAATAACACACGCACACAAAAACCCGTTACATAACACCTGGTTCTAGAGGGGGAAAGAAATCCTACTTAGCTGATGTCTTCACTCTCAAACAGGGACTATTTGAAGTACCGTTTGCTTCCCACAGTGTCATTTCGAATAGCCAGCTCCCTGGTCCCCAGATTATCGCCCTGCTGTTAAGTTGATGGATTGTGACTTTTTAATGTCAAAATAACTGCCTAGGAATTGCCAGTCGGAGTGCTGTGACCCACACAGCCGGCGTCCCGTGATGGATAGACAAACCCTATGTTGCTGGTTTACTGTTTGTCTTGGCTGTATTTTAAGAAGGGTTTATTGGTCAAGTTACAACTGCACCTCAAGAGTGATGCCGGTATATTTTTAACTGTGTATAGATGGCATTTCTGTCATTGGCTTGGTAGACTTATATCACAAATTAGATGAATTCACACTTAAAAATTTAACTTCTTTGGGGGTGCGGGAGTCAGCATCACGGGGATTTTAGAAATGTAAAGCCACCCTCTGGAGGGAGAGCCAACCTCTGTGCTTCCAAAAGCCTGTCTTTAGGCAGAGGATTCGCTGAATGACTGTTTACATTTTGCTAAAATACACAACCAAAGGGGACTATATAAAAATAAGCAAGGTGACAATGCTTTACAAGTGGAGTTAAAATTAGAAAAATTAAAATGATAAGGACAACCCGGTGAGCACAGACTTCTTGCAATGTGAAGACACATTTTGTAAGGAAAGCCTCAAAAATGTGAACTAACTGTGGAGAAGACCAGTCTGCACGAAGGATACATGGAAGTGTGGAGACTTCTGAAGGATACATGGAAGTGTGGAGACTTCTTAAGTCCGTACTTCCTTCCCTCCGTCCGGACAGTGATAACGGGCCGTGACACACCCACTACAGTTCCCCAGTGCCTCACCCACAGCTCGGAAACGCCAAAACTCAACCAACCACAATTTTTGATTAAGTTACTTGGTGATACACACTAATGGGAGGCTATTTATGGCCTTTATGTGTTACGCCAAGGGTGAAGTTAATGCATTTCGTTGCAGAAATATCAACATACTTAACTATACAGGCCCATTCGAGTGTTGTATAAAATATGCATTCTGCACCACATTATCACCTTGAAATCAGAAACAGTACAAATCTTGAAATACATCAGCCACGGGGGTCTCAGATAGGTGGGCCCACATTTACTCTAGTACGCCACCTAGCTGCTGTGCTGGGAACAAGGCAACCGAAGCGGTAGTCCAGGATCTCGAGGATCTCGAGGTTCTGCGGTGTACGAGTCATGAATTCCTATGGAAAATTTGGGAAGCCCGAGCGGGCAGCAGGTTGCTGAATCACTGCAGGAGCGGTGACAGGAACGAGGAGTCCATTGGGGATGCCCTGGCGCTGGGCAGCATCAGTAATGAGGGCCAGGGACAGCAAGAGAAGGCGGGGACGAGAGAGGCAGACGGGTGGCTCCTCGGTCTGGAAGGCTGGCTGGCTGGCTTTGCCGTGAGCAGACTATACTCAGGAATGACACTGGCTGTGCAGACACAGGGAAGCCAGGAAGGGGGCAGCTGGCTTCAGTGACTAAGCAGAAAATATTCTGCGGTTAGAGTATGAACAAAAGCCTGAGTCCTGAGAAATTTTCTGTTGGGTCGTCTCAGTGTTACCATTGAAGTATTGTTTCTCTTCTTTATGCGCTTTGCAAACTTCTTTCCACAGAGAACGCAAAGATAAATGTCAATCCAGAAACTTACCTCAGATTCCCAATTAGTAGAGATTAATGACATTTCAGGTGCCTAGTTCCAATCTAAGAAATTCCTCGCAGATGCCAAAAACCCGTAGCATTAATTCAACCACCTGTGTCGGTGCACGCTCACACCCCTTCCGTGCGTGGGATGGAATTCTCTCTGAGCAGCTTTGGAGTGAGAGCATGGGGTGGCGGTGGTGTCCCGTCCGGGAGCTCAGGTCAGG
The DNA here is from genome assembly GCA_028533065.1 of Trachops cirrhosus. NCBI lineage: Eukaryota > Metazoa > Chordata > Mammalia > Chiroptera > Phyllostomidae > Trachops > Trachops cirrhosus. The sequence continues at coordinate 14,115,266 of CM052545.1, read as the reverse complement.
CCGGTGTGCTGTGACTAATGAAGCGGCAGCGTGGGGGTCGCTAAGTGGGGAGGGGTGGGCAGGACCGTGGGCTGGGAAGAAATCGAGAATAGCACAGTGGACCAGGCATCTGCCTGCAGCAGATGGTAGCTGACACGCACAGCTGCCACCATCCCGGGGAAACAGAACGAACACAGCGCTTCTCGGGGTCTTGGCCTCTCGTCGCCACCGTTTCTAGACTGACTTTCCCGAGCACCAGAGAATGCTCAAGGGCTGGGACCCGGCCTCTTTACTTGCTGCAAATGTCTTAGACGGAGGTAACACCAGGAATCCTTAATAAAATGATGATTTAAAAGCTGCTGTCACCTTCTGCTAGAGGGACGTGGGGACAAAATATCCTTAAAGCTGTGAATAGATGACTGAGTGCATCCAGGGTAATGGTGTTGCTGGTGGTGATTTTACAAAAGAAAGAAAAACACTCTCCTGTTATGGGGGAGCTAGAATTACAGACCGTGTGCAATTTCAGGTACTTTGTCTAATTTAGAGTTGTCCCACTCTATGAAAGATTGATATTAATAGAAGACAGATTCTGAGGTCAGGTGTTCGCCTGGGCGCGAAGGGCGGTGCTTCCGTACGAGTTGCAGACCCGTCACTGTTGCACCTGCAGCTATTTCTGTAGCTAGGGAGAGAGGAATTTCTGTCTCTGCACAGCTTTTAAACTCTGCGGAGCTTCCGCTCTGTTTTAGTGTGATGTTTGAAGTCACAGTCTGTTTGCTCTGTATTAAGCCGAAAAACAAAAACACAACCAGAGCAGGTGTGAAGGAAAACGTGGGTCTCCGTGGAATTCTCTCAGCGTTTGGAGTCACTGACGCTTCTGTTTGCTGTTTCCGATGGGGCCTAGAGTTAGATAATGCACAACATATCAGCAGTTACAATTATAAATCCCCACCCCTGTTATTTGCTAACTTCTATAAAAACCACACCTCTTTTTGTTGGTCTTGTTTATAAGAAAAGAACATGGGGGGAAAATTTAGTTCCTTTTGGAACCTGACATACCAACCGGGATCTGATGTTAAGTAAAAGGGCTGGTTTGGAATGAGCTAGCCTTGTCCCCAGACCAGGTCTTGATCCATTTTCCTCTCTCTGTTCTGCCCATCAATCTAATACAAGTGGTGCCATGTCTCATACTTTTCCGAACTCTGAGTACAGGACACCTTGCGTTAGCGTGCCACCCTCAACTAACCCCGCCTCCCGCGCTACTGGCGAGCTGTGAACGACCTCCACACAGGGGCTCGAAAGATGAGCACGTCCCATCTTCACGTGAAGACTCCCCACCCCCTCAGGAGAGAGGGAGACAGAGCTGCTCCAGAGTTTGGCACAGTACTCTCCTCTATCCTTCTTCAAACACGCCAGATTCTTTTCCAATTCAGGCTAAGTCACAGGTAAACAGTAGACCGTCGGGTGCTGTTGGTGTGTATCATTTTGTAGCTTAAGCCCCTTTTTGATTAACAAATCCATTCTGCGCAGAGAAGGAAGCTAATAGTGATCAAGGACCTTCTACACTGTCAGGTGCATTTAATTCTGAAAACAACTTGAGACACAGAAATTATGTGCAATTTACAGAAGACTAAATAGAGGTTCAGAGAGATTGAATAACTTGTTCTAGTTTTATTGATATAATTGACCTATAACATTGTATGAGTTCAGGGTACATAATATAAATTGAAACCTATATTGGAAAATTATTACTGAAATAAATTTAGTTAACATTCATCACCTAATATAGTTACAATTTTTTTCCTGTGATGAGAACTTTGTATAACATTTTATCTTTATTTTTATTATTTATTTTAATCCTCACCCAAGAATATGTTTATTGATTTTAGAGAAAGAGGAAGGGGGTAGAGAGAGAGACATCTGTATGAGAGAGAGGAACATCAGTTGGTTGCCTGTGACATTTTAGTGCACGGGTTGACGCTTCAACAAACCGAGCCACCTGGCCAGGACTCGTGGTGAGAACTTTTAAGATCTACTCTCTTAGAAACTTTTTTATAGTTCACAGTATTGTGAACTATAGTCACCATGCTGTACATTAGATTCCTGGGACTGATGACCAGAAGTTTGTGCCTTGTGCGGAGAGATTCCTAACTTGTTCAAAGTCACACAGCTGGTGAGCGGCTGCAGGGGAATTCAAACCCAGCACGGCGCAGTGCATCTTCCCCCTTCCCTCCCTCTCATGCTGCCCACTGAAGTCAGAGGTGCATCTCCAGCAGCGAGCACGTCTCCCCAGTGTTTGCCCACACCAACCCACAGTTGGCAGTTGAAGTATTACTGATGGATTTGCCTCCTCCAGTGTGTGTGTCGAGTGCCATTGAGTCGGCTCTGACTCTGGCGACCCCTTGATGAGGGATGAGCACACTGTCCTATCCTCAGCGCCCTGCTCGGCTCCTGCAGACTCATGCCCGTGGCTTCTTGTGTGGAGTCAGTGCATCTCACAGCTGGCCTTCCTCTCTTCCTGCTGCCTTCTGTTTTTCCAGCATTACTGTCTGTCCAAAGAACCCGCCTTCTCAGAATGTGCTTGAAGTAGGTTTTGTCATTTTTGCCTCCAGCGATGTTTCAGGCTTAATTTTCCATAGGCCCCACATGCCATCTTTCTGGCAGCCCAGGGTATCCGTAAAGCCCTCCTCCAAAACCATATTTTTTTAAGATTATTTATTTATTTATTTATTTATTTATTTTTAGAGAGGGGAAGGGAGGAGAGAGAGAGGGAGAGAAACATCCATCAGTTGCCTCTTGCACACCCCCCACTGGGGACCTAGCCTGAAACACAGCCATGTGCCCTGCCGGGAATCGAACTGGCGACCATTCAGTTCGCTGGCTGGCACTCAGTCCACTGAGCCACACCAGTCAGGGCCAACACCATATTGTAAATGAATCCACTTTTTCCTACTGTCCACCTTTCATATCCATACGTAGGAAGTGGGAACACAGGGGAATGCCTTCTTTGAGATAGGAATCAATAGTTGTCCTTTACATAAAACATTTCAAAGACTTTACGAGATAAGGATGTACTGCTTATTCACATCATTCTCATTCTGTTGTCTTCCATTTCTGTCTTTCGTTTCTTCCTTTAATACTTTGATATCTAGTAATCATAGTCACTTAGGATGTGTCTTTCAGTTATTAAAGTTAAAGAAACAGTTTATGTTTCTCTTCAGTAATCTTTAATGGATCATTGGGGGCCATTGAAAGAGTTTCATGAGACTGTGTAAAAACCGCCTGGTTAAATAAAACGTGTAACACTGAAGCCAGTGGTGCTCTGGCCAGCGCTACAGGACAGTAAGTTCTTCACCGCGAATCCGGAGAACCCAGGTTTCGCCCCGGCCCAGTTTCCAGTAGAAAGAGCAGAGGAGATCGCCAAGCTTCTTCCTTCCACATGCCTCTTTTCCAAAACCTCTGCCCTCTGGAACACTACTGTTACTTCGGCCCCAGTTTTTCTCTTTTCTTTCTAAGGCCAAAACTATATGCTGGCACAGGGGGAAGTCAGAGTCTAGTCTAGGGGTTTGCCCCTGAAATTCTACCACCCCCACTAGGAACTGGGGAAATGGCCCAGACGGTGTGGCTCAGATGGTTGTCATGTCGTTCCGTAACCAAAGGGTTGTGGGTTCAATTCCCAGTCAGGACACATGGCTGGGATGCGGGATTGGTCCCCAGTCTAGGTGTATACAGGAGGCAACCAATAGATGCTTCTCTCTCACATCACTGTTTCTCCCTTTGCCTGTCTCTCTCTAAAAAAAAAAGCAATGAAAAAATGTCCTTGAGTAAGGATTAAAAAAAGATGGGGAAGAAACAAGTCAACATAAATAATTCGTTAAAGACACAGAATTGAGGGGTGGGCAGTGACTGGGAAGGGGGCACAGAAGGGCTTCTGGGAAGCTGGGATGTTCTGGCTGCTGATTACATGCACATGTAATTTTGTGAAAATCCATCACACTCTGCACTTATGGTGGTACTTATGCATTTGTTAGTGCTAATTAGCTTATTTACAAATAGGTGGGTTTAGACGTCGAGCGGTCACCTCCAGGCCATCAGTGCGTGGTGCATTCACTTCAGACGCCGCGGCAGTGACAATGATGACAGCAGTCTTTCTGTTATACAACTTTCCATTGGCAGGAACATCCCCATTGGTCGCACGGACCCTGTCCGGAACCGAATGTCATACGGGTTGGTGTATCTGACCCCTGTTGTGCTTCAAACTGAGGCACGATTCTGCCCACCTGTGGGTGTTTCTGTGACGTACCTGCAGCAGGTGAGCTCTAGCCCTTGCAGCTGTTTACCCGAGGGGAAAGTTTCCATTGCTGCGGATTTTCCTGAGCCAGATGATGTTATTTGAGGCTAAAAATGCTGTGCTCACAGCTGACCCCTCCTGGTCTTAGTCCGAGTGTGGGTGAATTCCAAAGGCGCGGTATCGATGCCAGTAACTCTTCATAGAGGAGGGTCTCACATTAAGCACTGTCAGCTTGGGTCCCGCCTAGTCTTCGAAATATAACTAATCAGGTCTTGGCAGGCCATCCGTGGAGGGGTTCATGCACTGAAATCCAGGTGCATGTTTTTTACAGGGCAGTAGCCTTTCCAAAGGAGAAATTCACATCCAGCTTGGACGCATCCCCCAAGCTAGCTATAGAAAACCACGGAGACACAGAGAAAAACTGTGGTGGTTTGGCCCAGCCTCTGTACCTCCACCCAGGTGGCACACGGGTCGAGTCACTTGGTGTTGAAGATGATCATCTACACTCTCGGGTTTGTGCTTTGTAGGAAATGGTAACATCCAAAGGGGCTTTTAAAAACCCAGCTTGAGGACCTTGTTTCTCAGCAGCAGGTGCCCCCGCCACTGCCACCCCCAAGGCTGCAGTTACTTCGCACCAGCCTAGGGTCTTCCTGCGACCAGAGCAAAGATGTGTGTGCTCCCACAAAATTTTCTGCACACCGTGTGTGAGGCCTCAGCAGTGCCCGTGGTTGTGTTGTCACTTTTGCAAAGTCTGTTGAGATAGAAGCCTCGAGAGTGAACAATGCTGTAAAAGACCAAATTCTCCAGTATGTGTAATGGATAATGGAGAGTATTTGTTTGAAAACTGCCATGTAGTGACCCTGGCTTCCATTCGGGACTGGCTCATTCAATCTCCAAGGCCTTTTCTCTGTATATACAATATGTTCCTCCATTCCTTTGCCATCAAAAATACTTATTTTCATTGCATGCAATTTCTGCTTTGTGTTTATGCATTTTCAGGGCAGCAACTACCCTCTGGCAACCAGGAGAGAGGAAAAAAGCCATTCCACTTGCAAACCAGACCATCTATTTCCATTCAGACAAATCCATCCTGTATTCCCATTTGCGGGCCAAACGGGTGCCTCTGCAGCACACCGCAGCCCTTTCTCGTTGTGGTTATTGGGGTGCCCATCAACGGCAGCATTTTTCAGCTGTTCTTCTTCGTGTGGCGTGTTTCCTTTAGCAAAGTACTTCCCATTTCTCTTCTCAATTTATCATCCAGAAAAGTAAGATGTTAACTGGAAGCACTAAAGCAGGGGCGGTCTTTGCATTTGCCGAATGCTCTCAGGTTCGCTACACTAGCCACTGGTGTTCTGTGGAGACATCTCACACAGAGGTCCCTGAGCTCTTTAAATTCAGTTGGTCCCTAGTTAAATGTATTGTAATGTTTCCACCACCTCCCACTGTCCCCATACCTCCCCTCCAAAATTAACGCATTCCTCCTCTCTATCTTGTTTTTGCTTTTGCGGTGGGTAGTAGCATCTCCAGCACACACCATGACACAAATCATAGGTTGGACACCAGTCACCAGTGTTTGGGTTCTTCCGAAGCAGATACAGAGACAAAGATTGAAGTGCAAGTCATTTTTTTTAGGAAGTGAGATCAGGAAATACTGGGAGAAAGATGGAGAAGCAAGCTAGGGAAAGGAAGGCAGCCTGTGAAGGGTATGCTATCAAATAGGTCACCTACTGTGGACAACTGGAGATGAATTCCCCTAGGGAACTCTGGGAGGCAGTGGAGGACACACCCCTGAGAGTCTTCTCCCCAAGGGGGAGGGAGCTGGGATAGGTACGCAGTCCCTCATTAGTTACAGCTGCTCCCAGGACAGCCGCGCCCCAACACTCTGGCCGACCACACGGTGGGCTCAGCAGGCTGCCGTGGCCAGCGGAAACCCTCAGCAGATATGTGCAGGTGCTGGCAGCGGGAAGGCGGGCACTGGAGTAGTGAAGGCAAGGTGATGACTGGTGATGGGGGGCAGACAGCAGTATTTGCTACATCATCTTTCACTAGTACCTCTTCTTCACTCTCCACTTGCATTCAGGCACCATGTTCTCAATCTCTCCTCCATGCATCCTTTTCTTATTCTGCTGCCTTTATCCAAGTCTCCATCTTTATCCTCTGGATCACAACAGTGGCCTCTGGTTGGTCTCTCTCTCCCCAGCGTTTGCCCCAACCCTTCTCTCCATCCCACAGCCAGACTGATCTTTCTAGAAGACAGATTTCATGTCACTCTCAGTGCTGGTGGCTTCCCATTGCCCTCAAGATAGAGTCTAAACTTGGTCCGTTGGCACATGCGCTCTCTCCCCACCAGCTACCTTCTTTTATTTATTTGGCTTTTAGTAGTCTCTGCCTTTTTTGGAAATTATTCCCTACCACTCTGAAACCAGATGAGGGGCCCCGTCCCTTATGTCCTTGGGTAATCAGAATTTCCTGTTCGCTCGTCGGCCTGCTCGCTGAGCAGCACGCTCCTGTGCGGACATGAACCTGCCTGGTGACCATGATGTTACCCAGGAACCAGCACCTCATGTAGTTGCTCAACAAGTCTTAGAGAAAGTATACCATTGAAAAACTATTTTGTTTGTGGAACTAATGCTCCGTGCTTTTAAGAGAGATCTGATAAGACATTCATTAGAAAACATAGTAAAAAAACATGTTTTTTTAACTACAGATTGGATTGGATCCGTCTGTAAATATAAGGTATGCAATAAATCCCTTTCCAAACATAGCTGGGCTCGCTACCATGCTGTAACTGTCTTTTTAGAATTAAATGGTTTAGCTTGACAGGAGGAAAAAAATCGCAGGACTGTCGTGTTCTTTCTTTTTTTTTTTTTTCGCCTTAAATTCAGCTGTAACTGCTGACCACCAGAGAAACTCTAGGGCAGCGTTTCCGAGGACAGGGAGGTGGAGGCGCAGGAAGCCTTTAGATGGTTTGACGTGCACGTCCAGTGCTTGGGTTAATGTGAAAATCCAGTCCCGAGTCTCACATGTAATAAACAACAAACTTCCCAGGCACAAAATTCTCATGTTAGGCTCATATTTCAAAGCTTGGAATTATTTCAAATAGAACTTTCGAACCATCTGTCAGCCAATCACTTTATCAAATAAGCTTCTCTTTTAAAGTAAATTATTTTTATTGAGGGACAGTGTTATATCTTGATCCAATTATGGGCAAAAGTTCACATCACAATCTCTCATAACTACTAATGTGGGAAACTCTTTGTGAGGCAGATTTGAACTCACACCTGGCTGTCTCTGAAATCCAGACAGCCCATGATGGAAATAATTCTTCTTTCAAATTTTTTAAAAATTGTATTTGGCTTTATCCTCTTGTGTGGGAAACAAGTCCCACAAATCTGCTACTTGCTCAGTTGTTTCTTACGTGTGAAGAGCGAAACAGTTTTCTACAGCTGTCAGGCCACAGACCTCTCTAGTCCTACACCTGTCTGCTCACCTCTTCAAGGAACAAGAGCCGTTCCTGCCCTCAGCGTCCTCTGTGTCCCCTCAGGTGTTTTTGCATTCTCTCTCATCCCAACCTTCTGCTTCCCTCTGCCTACTGTGACCTGTTGTGGGGCTTACTTACGTTAAATACCCTATTAAGCATGGAAATAAGAAATGAGTCCTCTAAGTTATAGAGAAATACAGTGCTGCATGTTGTTTTGTGAACTTGGACCCTGATGTCCCATACTAGAAAGTTAACACAAATAGACGACCAAGTCACACCAAGGTACATGGACAAGGATGTGCTTTGTGGCAAAAAGACCTGAAAACAAGCCAGGGATGGAGCTGGTGAAATGAATCATGGGGCATTGGATAGAAAGCTCCACGGCTATCAAGAAAGTTAATTTTTAAAGTTTATCTGAAAATAGTTTATTTGAATTTATTTGAAAAGATGCTCCTGATGTATAGATTTCTAAAACCTGATTGCAGACATGCATGACATGACCCGTTTATGTTTATTAAAAAAAGGTGGTACATTGTATGTGCCCGTAACAGCCTTGCACGTGCAAAGACAATTTCTCAACAGGCAATCTGTTAACAGTGGCTACCACTGAGGTGTGGAAAGGACTGGGATGGGCGGGAGAGGGAGAGGGAGTGAGAGTTAGACTTTGATTTTTTAGCTTATATCCTTTGCACTATTTTTTAACCATTAATTTACATTACTTTTATAATGTTTAAAGGTTTAAAAAAGGAAAGTGGATACATATGTGTTCAAATCACTGTTTTTTTAGAATCTGTCATTTGCACATATGATGACTTGAAGCCTTAATGAATAATCTCTAAATTAAGCGAACTACTAAAAATATAGAGAAAGCAATTATTCTTAGCCATTTTCCTTCAGTGAGTTCCTCCAGCTAGATGCCAGAGTTGAATGAGTTTTTCACGCAGTTCATGAGAATATAAAGCAGGTTACAAATCCACATGAATGCTATGATCCCATGGTTTGTAAAAATGTGTGCATACAGGGAAAAAAATCAGGAAGGAGAGATGGAGAAATGTTAACTGTAATCTCAGTTTCATCAGGATTTCCAGTGATCTTATATTGCATGGACTCCCGTTTGTAAAATCAGCCTATATTATTTTTATAATCAGAAAACATCAATGAGTTTTTTTCATTTCGGACAAAGGAGAAACAGTCTTGTGTATTATGGTAGGGAATATTTGACACTAAGTCACTCTGGAAGTTTTTATCATGAGGTTTGGATGAGGAGATTAGCTTCAACAGAACCACATTTAAATGTGATCCCAGAAAAGAAATGGTACACCTAAAAGCGATGAAAGTAAATGGAGATATTTTCAGCTGGAAGAGATGAAAATGTTGGGGGTGGGAGGAGACTAGTAAAAGGTGTTAAGGAAGTAGAATCCATCTTAGGATATCAAAGTAGTTCAGCCTAAAGGGCACTGACTTAGTATCCTGTGTTTATTGGCATCTACAATCATCACGATTTCCCCATCCTCTGTTACTGCAACCTTAGGTACCCTTCTCCCATCCAGTCAAAATGACTCATCCGTCTGCAAAATCTAGGCCCCACTGTATGTTTCAGGAATGAGTCATTCAGATCAGTTGCTTCTCTTTTCACTTGAATGGAATTAAGCTCAAAGATGTTCAGTTGAAAGATTCATGAATGGATGGATCCCAGGAAAGGCAGTGGTGAGGTTATTAGGGAAATGGACAATATTATAGGAAACAATAATTGGTGAGCCCAACAGCCCAGAGGTAGAATGATTTACAAAATAAAGATCAGATCCAAATTCTGGCTCTGAGTCTTTGCTACAGTATAGAGGCAAGAATTATTTGGTTATGTGGGTTTCAGGTAACTATTCTGTCTTAAAGGCAAGATGACTCATACAAATTTTTTTTTTGCTCACTAATTTTGTTGGTGTATTGTTAGATGTTTGCCAAAAGAAAAGCAGAGGAAAATTTTGCTAAGGAAAAAGAAAATGTGTACTCTTGCAAATGCCTTTAACATGTAGCATGCTTTTGGTATGTGAAAGTTATTTTTGACACTATTTTTAGCCAAATTGTTTTTCGTTTTTATGAAAAATGTTAATTTTTAAAGCACTTCGGTCTATCTCCCAACTGTTACTTTTATCACTCGAAAATGTGGTATTTTAAAAATATCATCCCTGGTGTCATACTAAGACTTGCCTTGCATTACAAGCCTTTCATAGTAATTAATTTTTTAAAAAAGCATTTGGACATGAAAAGAGAATAAAATGAAAGTTCACCAAAACGCTCAAGGCAGTTGGCTTTGGGTGACGGCGGGAACTGTTGGCTGTGGTTTTCCCCCACTTTTCTGTGTTCTTCTGGTTTTTCATAAAGAACACAGGACCTGTTATAGAGAAGAAATCAAATTTCTTAGTAGGCAGAAGGTATTGAGGAGCAAAGACAAGATTTATGATGCTTTGAGTTGTACTATCATAATTATTGTAGTCACACACAAAATAGGCCTTCGTCCAAGGTTCCTAAATAATCTTGTGTTACAGTGAACAGATATTGGCAGAACTGTTTCAAGAAATTTAAGTTATAATATCCTGTAAGATATTAACAAGGAGCTGTGAAATCCTCGTGTGAAAAATAGGACCACAGGCGTTTAAATATGTATTTCCATTTGGGTACTTCCTAAGCTCACTTGAGGAATAATTGGCGTTTGAGGATGGTTACTTATTTTTAACCTTACAAGAGAGATCAATGAGTCACATTTAGTGTAATGAGTTACATTATGTTGGGGAGCTAGCTGTCGGAGAGGAACTTTGCGCCATCTTATTTAACGTGGTTGTTGAAAATAGTGTTTTTAATGGAAGAGTCCGCGGTCCTTTTGCACTGCGCTATTGGTCTCACAAATATCATTTGCTTAGGTGTCATTAATAAAAATAATAGCTACTGATAGAGGATATTTCCACTAGTTTCATCAAGAACTATAACGAGTGTTCACATTTCCATTGCGTCTGTTTCGTTTCCTGATGGAAGAGTTCAGTGAGAAGAACAGCCTCTGTGGTGACAGGCAGGTCCGTCACCTTTCCCCTCAGTCTCCCATCTTCTCCACTGGGGTCAAAGGACACCGAGCTGTTATGAAACGAAAATTAAGCCTACAAGGATCTGAATGTCATTAAGTATTGGATGAGCAGTGTGAAAAGCTGTTGTAAAGTGTATGTACCACTGGAGTGAAAAGGAAGGTCATTCATTCATTCAACAAATACTTACTGAGGCGCTCCTAAATATACGCCAGGTACTTTTTAGGTCCTGGGGAATAGCAGTGAGCAAAACCAAGTCCCTGTCCTAATGGGGTTTACAGCTGCCGAGTAACGCAGGCAATCAACAAATAATTATGCAGTGTGCGATAATATATATCACCTCATACCATTATAAAATATGCATCATGCATACTTATATATAATATGTAATTTTGAACACATATAACACCTTGAAAACACTAAACAAGGTAAGCAGAAGGGTTGGGAAGAGGCCATCTACGGTGGGGTGCTCAGAGAAAACGCTCTTTAACGAGGTACGATTCGAGCAGATACCTGCAGCACGTGGGAAGCAAGGCACGTCATGGTGGGTGGGACAGGGCGGTCATGTAAAGGGAGCAGTACCTGCCAGCCCTGGAGTGGCGGAGCTCTCGGCGTCTTGAGGAAGCAAATGTAGGGAAGCAAGGCTGGCAGGGGTGGGAGGGAGAACAGCTTATAGAGCCAGGGAGTGAAGAGCAAGCACGGGGATACACTGCAGGTGTATCCTATTCCAAACTTTGGAATGTTTGGAGTAGAGAAGCGACCCGACCTCATTTCCATTTTAAAAAGTTAATCTGACTCTTTCTTGTTTAATCTTTGAAGCCCCAATAAAGTTCCCTGAAAGGCTTAATGGAAACAGAGAGGCCCTGCGTAAAGATAAGAGAAGCTAAGAAAGTTAATTTAATTGGCTGCATATTATTTTTGCAGTGGATGGAATTGGTGTATATCCCTTTAATAATTAATTATGGATGGTGAGCGTTGCCCAGTATTTAGGTCGTTTAATTTTTCTTACTCAAGTTATAAAAGAAGGGGTTATATTCATGGGAATAGTACTGAATAAGGGATTTCTTTGCCTCCCATGCTTAGCACCACCTGGTAACTAAGTGCAATGATCACCACCACTGGAAGGCTCAGGTTCGAGACCACCTTCCGGCAAAATAGATTGCTTCCCATCTATCTCCAATAATCCTCAGATGTTGAAGTAACTTTTTAAAAATATCTCGTTATCCCTAATATCTGAGGAAATATAGATTCCTCATAGACTCTTCCAGGCTTGCATTATGTAAATACATTTTTCGGCTAGATTTTTGTTTTAATTGGTGTGTATCCACCAGAATAGAGGAGTTGATTATCTAGTCTAGACCTGTTACCATGCCATTCCTTAGCCAAGCTGTTCAGTGGCAGTTGGCTGAGATAAGAGTGAGATATTATGTTTTAGTGATAAAATAAGCAGTCCACTCCTTACTGGCAAGCTGTGCAGTTGACTACTTAATACAGAGCTAGGGACTGAGTCTGAACCACAGTTTCCTCCAGGGGGAGGCAAGCTTCATACTTCATGGCGGGCTGGGGGGGGGGGACGGGGCAAGCCGGAGACAGGAGAAACCTTGACAAGTAGGCCTGTTACATCCATTTCCACTACCGTGTGTGTGTGTGTGTGTGTGTGTGTGTGCGTGTGTGCATTTCCTTTTGGCCTGTGATATCAGACTGGTCAAAATCTCCGAAAAGTGCTTTATAATTTGAAATAGAAATTTCCACGTAAGATGTTTTATAGTTAAAAAAACAAAACCTTTTTAGTTGACTAATTAAGGTTCTCCAGCAGTAGTGGCTTGTCTTCAAGGTAGCACACCATACATTAGAATCGGTTCTAACAGAAAAGAAATGCATATAAGGAGAACTGCATCCCTTTTGAGGAACTGAATTTTTTTAATGCACAAATAACCCAACTAGGGTGTTCCTGGGTTTAGCACACTGAATGCATTTATGCCATTTTATTTTATTGGGGAACCGGCGTAAACCCGCAGTTAGGCCTTTAGGAAACCACTACTGGCTCAAGCTAAATGATATTGCTGACTCTATGGTGTCCTTAGAGTCTTGGGGAGCCATGTGAACTGATTCATAAGGAATCCTTTGATCAGCTAGAAAAACTCCACGCTGCTCAGAATGAAAGCAGAGAAGACGTCGCGTGGGGCAGCTTGAGTGGTTGGTGTTCTCAAGGTGATGATATTAGCTCCTCTTCAGCTCTGTCCGGGACCCTTTCCAAATCCTTCCGCTAACAGCTGGATGCCAACATGACTGCCCCTGTTTGTGCGATTGAAGAACGAGGAGTGATCCTGATACACTGCTTGCTAGCAAAGGAGTGATTTTCTTACCCTCTTGAAGGTAGTAACCAGATTGGGCTCATTTTGTTCAAACTGCTGAGTTGGATGAGATTAAAGAGATTTCTAAAAGAAGACATTTTAATGATGAAGACTTTCCTATGTTCCAAGGGATCAGCTCACTCAGAGCAAATAAAATCTTCAGAATCTCTTCCCATGTGAAAGAGTGGGAAAGATGTGTACCAGGAAAAGGATATTTCTTGTTGTTTTATGTATTGGTTCTAATAGACTTGGACTCTTAGGATATTTTATCATAAGAAAGTAAATGGAATGATTTACTGAATTAGTGGCTTTCACTTTTTCTTTTTCTTTTTTTTTTTTTGGCAAAAGCCCAGAATAAATTTCATGTGTTTATTTATGTGTGTATGTGTGTGTGTTAAATGACAATGTAAAATAGATACAGGTTGGTTGATAGACAGACATAGAGGTAAATGAAACAACCTTTACACACGTACCATATGTGGTATTTTCTAATCTATCGTATTTTATTTTACTTTGTTTTGTAAATGCTGGTTGAATCCCACTAAGTTCATTTCATAATGTGCCACTGGGGCATAACCAGAAATGTGAACTTCGCTAGGCTAAGGGGTAAGATTAAGTAGAGTCCTCTCCCACCTTTGAGGTGCCTTTTGACAAATACTGATGGCCACATTGGTGCCGGCTGCTCTGGCTTTGACTCAACAGGCTGGTTTATGCCAAACATTCTGTGGATCGAAATTTCCATCCTTAACTGAAATGATCGAATCACTCCCAAACCAGACCTTCGACGCTGTGCCCACAGTACTGAAAACAAACAGAACAATAGGAACCAAATCCTTTCCCAGTGTGGACTGGTAATATTGGCTTTGTGTCTCAGTAGGGAACAGAAAGTAATGACGGTGTTACATTTGAATGAATCTTGTTGAAGAACAAATGTCTCTGAATTGCTTCTCAAATCTTAAAGTAATGGCACAGTGAAATTAAGTGGGGAGAAACAGAAGACACTTTTAAAATTATGCATTTAGCCATGAATTGAACCCTTAGGGTCCCTGGTATCTGAAACTCGCCTCTGGTTTTGCACCTTCTTGGAGATGGGTAACCATGACAACGCCCAGCCTCCATTCCTGTTCGTCGTGTTTGGTAAGGGATGGGTGACCTCCTCCACCCAGGATGCTGTCTTTCATTTCCATTTTTGAAAATAATCTCTTCCTATCAATAGTAGACCTAGACCACCTTTCCTGCTGTCCCCCAACCCCCACTCCCACCCCACGCTTCCCTATGAATGGTAAAGTGTACAGATTGAAATAATGGATTTTTTTGGTTGCTGGCAAAGATGAAACGTGGCAATCAGCTAAGCTTTCAAAAGCATATGTATTAAAAGGGAAAAGAAGACAGGCCTTGGATTCCACCCACTCCAGAAATTAGCAGAGAGAATTCTCTCAATGAAAACATAATGTAATTTCCAGCCCACCTTTGGGGCATTACTTCTGCCATGTTAACGAAAGTAAACATCAGATTGTTTGGCTTCCCACGCCCTGGCAATCGTTAACTATGCCGAAGGTGCCGGGGGCCTGCCCATTGAGTGCAGGGATCTGAAAGAAATGCAAGGCAACAGCGTGTTCCTCGCCTCACCCCGAGTCCCGTCTCGGGAGAGGCGATGGGCCTGACGTATCTTTTCCCAGTGCACACCTTCCCCACACTTTCAAATAGGAAGAGATTTGGAAGATATTATTTGCTTTGAGTGAGCTGATCCTTTAGAACATAGGAAAGTCTTCATCATCAAAACAGATCAAATGCTAAGCGTTATGGGATATCATGGTAGAAGAATTTGACAGGTCCTTCTAAAAAAACTTACATGTTTGAAAATGCTTGCAAATAATTCTCACTTATCCATATATAATATCCAAATGTCTAAAAATATGGTGTTAGCAACATAAAAAGGCTAAAGGAACTGGGAGTTCCTCCCGATTCTGAAAGGGTCAAATTTTCTTCTGTCATTAGAGTTTCCATAAAAGAATCATATTCATACATGGAGGAATTTTTTATCTCACACAGGCAATTATTTCCATCCGAACCTTGGAGAGAGGAAGTTGAACTAATAGTTAAATGTGCTTGAAATTATGCCTATGACTTTCTTACTACCCTGTGAATTTTCTTATTGACAGCTCAGTGAACTTCTTAATTTAAAAAATAAGAATCGGCTCATGCCTCTTGCCCCTGGTGATCACCAGGGCACCACGGTCATCGAGAGTGTATTAAGGACCTACCTGTCTGTGTCCTCTGTATCCTGCTAGAATTTAAATGGTGCAGCCTCTGCCTTCTCGAAACCTGCAAACTGGGATAAGATGTACAGTCCTCTGCTGGGGGTGGCTTGGCCCCTAGGGGACATGTCTGGCGGTGCAGTGTCAGGGGGCAGTGTCTGGTGGTCTTGTCCGTCATCGTGACTGGGTACAGGTACTGCTGGCATCCAGTAGGTAGAAGCCAGAGATGCTATTAAACACCCAACAATGCACAGAACAGGCCCTACAACAAAGAACAATCTGGCCCAGAATGTCAATGGTGCTGAAGCTGAGAACCCTACCTTAGCCCTGAATATACAAATTAAAGGGCATTGCTTTAACTGTGCATAAACATTACTCCTGGAACATTTTCAGGTTTTTAAGTTACAGTTTGGGCATTTAATAGCACTGTTAACACTTGGGCTTGATTCATAATGAACAAACAGGTGACCGTGACACTATGGCAGTGCAACAGCAGCCTGAGAAACAAGCATCAAACATGGCAGAATATTACTCACGAGTTATTAAAATCTCAGAAAATGGAGAATACGAGTTATAGAGGGGGAATCTGTTCCCTATGAACTAACTGAGCATAGTTTAAATTATAAAAAAAATTACATGTATTAGTTCATATATAGTTTCTATGGCTGGACAGCTATTATTTAAAAAAAGCCAAAGTAACAGTGGCTTAAGTGAGGTAGAAGTTTCCTTCTCTCTTGCAGAGCAGCCAGAGCAGCACTCCAGGGCGCCCAGGCTCCTTCTCTCGTGTCCCTGTGCTGCCAGTCTTGGCAGACGGCTTCCATTTCGTGGCCCAGAACGGCTGCTCCAGCTCCCACCATCACAGTCACATCCTGAACAGCAGGAAGGCAAGAAGGAAGTCAAGGGCTTGGCCCTTTTAAGGGCATAACCTAGAGCTTGAGCACATCACTTCCACCCACCTATAGTCTAGAACTTAGTCACATGGCCACACCGCACTGTGGGGGAGACGAACTGTTTTGCTGGGCAGCCATGTGCCGAGCTGGACTTCAGGGGTTCCTTTATTAAAGGAGGAAGAAAACTTGGATGTTGGAGGAGAGCTGGCAGTTTTTGCCTCAGATAGCTTGTCTTAGGTTAATTCAAGGTCAAGGAACCCAAAGACAGCTTAATAATTCCAGATGGCCTTTGGTCAGGACAGAGGTCCCAGGCTGTGACGGTGTGTGCAGTGGCCTGTTATTTCTCTCTGTTACATTAACCCTAAATCACATTTAGCTCGGTGCTAAACTACCAGGGTTCAGACCTGAGCTCTACCACTTGCCAGCTGAGATGATGTTAGCACGTGCACTTCCACTCTCCGTGCCTGGACTTTCTCCTTTGTAAATTGCCGATGGCAGCAGTACCCAGTCCTAGGACCGTGGGGAAGATGAGTGAGGTCATACTTGGAAGACACTCAGAACAGTGCCTCCCACAGGGCGCGTGACTGAGGGCTCTAAACCTTGTTATTACTGTGGGGAGTCCTGCGCTTGACGACCGACTCGATACCTGCTCATGTGAGCTTAATTTATTATGGAAGAATGTCTGTAGAATTCAGCTGGTTTTAAAATCTCAATAGATACATTGCTGTGTATATCTAATTTTGAGGTGTAGCTCCCACCCCTACCTCCAATAAAGTGTCAGGACGTGGGGTCTGATTCAGAATGGGACTTGCGATTAGGATTTGCTGTCCCAAACTGGAGTTGATGTGAACTTGAGCCAGTTCACGAATCAGCGCACTGGCAGCATCTTAGATCTGAGCCACACTGGCGAACAGGCTAGAAATTCGGTATAGACAACTGATGTCAGAGAATTCTGGTTTGATCGACAAAGCTCATTAAACTGGAGATAATTTAAGAACTCAGGGAGAACATTGCCACTCAGATCTGCAAATGGCATTAGTTGTCATACTTTCTCCAGTATTTCAGGTTTCAACGTCTTGTAGCAGATATCTGTTTCCCTGACATTCTGCCGCATGGGCCCTAATAAGCAAATGACTAAAAATAAGGTTAGAACATCTTTACAGTTGCAACCATGAGCGTGTGTGTTAGAGAAAATCTTGGCCACGAAAACACACACGTGAATTGTGAGGTCATTTCATACTTTTACTAGCGTAAATTTTGAAGGCAGGTCAGTACTTTTCCGCTATATAAAGTGATTAAAATGAAAACCATGTATATTGTTGAGTGGAAAGCAGGATTTTCTATGGGCTCTAAATGCTCTGTTGTGAGCAAGTTAATGGGGGCAGCCACACCGCAGCATACAAACCTTGGTCTTGATTTTCTTCTCCAATGGCCTTTGGTCCTTACAACATAAAATTTAATAGGATGATTCTACGTCTACTTAATCTTAAATTCAGTGAGGGAGAATGGTGCTGATCCATTATAGTAATTCTTATTTTATCAACAGAAAATGATAAAGAAAACAATTTCACACAATCATGTGGAAATGAAAATTATTTAGACTGGCCTGTGACAGAATATTTCCTAGGCTGGGTAAAATTGTAAGCACTTAGAGGGCATGTGGGTTTAACAACAATAAAATGAGAATTTCCATTTCTACAGAAGATTTGATTTCTTAAAACTCAACATATTACAATATAATGCTTTAAAGTTATTCAGGACTTTGAAAAGTAAGTTTTTGAGTGCTCGTTCCTCCAAACAGAGAAGCAAACTTCCACTCTTTTTCTTTTTAAAAATAAGTGAATACGGGAAACAGAAAGGCAGAGAAGGAGCAGGTGAGGATGGGGGCTGGCGGCCTTACATTGACAAACAAACCCCAGCCCCCAAAGGAAAGCGGGCAAAGTCCTTTTCCTGGAAGGCAGCATTTGTGTGTGGGGGAGGTGACTGAATAATCTCTTCAAGTTCAAGGACTTTACAGGCCTCTCCTTGGTCAACTTGAACGAAGCATAACTCGTGAGTGACCAGGTGAGCGGGTGTAACTCGATACAGAGATAACCCTCTGGCTATTATTGCAGAAGAGCCATAGAGAGAGTGTCTGTGAAGGTCAGTGTGAGGCTTTCGAAAACAGTTTACCTTTAAGAGCCAGCTCTGTACTTTGTTCTATAGCATCTCTTGCGTAACACAGAGAAACTCATACCCTGACTAAAGCTCACACTCTTGACACCGAGATACGATTTGTTTGTGGCAGACTCTCCCAGACCTTTAATTTCTGTTTTGGGATATTAAACTAGGATTCTGTTGATTAATAATTATTGCAAATGGAGTCCCAGAATTGTGTAACAGTGCCTTTGACCTTGTCTCTGACTTCACACAACCCTTGGGAGGACACCCCCAGGGTGTGCACCCGCGGTCAGTGTGTGGTTCGGTTCAGATCTGTGAAAAGGGAACAGCACCTACCACTTAGGGAGTCAGGAGGAGCCAATGATATAATTTGTGTCAGGTCTTTAACATAACTGGTGCATCGTTAGCTCTTAGTGAATTTTATTATTGGTGCTGTTGCCTATTCCCTGCACAGGTGTTAATAGGGTAAATGGAGAGATGATAACAAATATTCAGAGCTGGTTAGAAATTTGCTTTGCTATTGATGAAATCAGGTGTCCCTCGCACCCTTCTCTATCCCCAGGTCACTGCTCCCTGATCTTGCCACCTCACCGCCCCCCTCCCTCTGCCCCTCCACTCAACCAGTATTACCAGTTTCACGGGCATCTTTCCAGAGATAGCATGCGTGCAGACAAGTGAACAAATGTCTGCGCATATCTATGTTTTTGGAACATTTATTCTTAACCCTCCCCTTTAAAGAATCAAGAACCTCCTTCAAGCTCATACTTGAAATGGAGAAATGAAGTCTCTTCGGTCCATAGTTGCCAATGGCAAGTTTATGTACCCTGGGGAATCAGAGGGTTGCGTCCTTGGATAGGGCGGGCTCTGAGACCCAGAGGGGTGGTTCGGTGGAGTCTTGGCGGAGCTCATTGTTGCATTCAGCAAGCCACTTAGCAACACGATCACTTCACTGCTCGGCCGAACGTGGGTGCCCAGACTCAACACCAGCTCTCTTTTGTGTATTTTTATATGATTTATTAGCTGACTGGTTCCAAATTAAACTCAAAGGGAATTAGAAGCCTCCATTGAGGAGCCATTGGTCTAAGATGCCCTATTCTAGCCGAGCAAGCACAGCAGAGAATTTCAGGAAAATGACAGCTGTTTCTACTTCCCTGGTTTCAAACATCCCCATTGCCCCACATACACGAACCTGACCAAGTCGTGGCCTAGCTCTTCCCCATCGTTGCTTATGGCGGAAATGACTGGGTTAAAAGGGCACACTTGTGATTTTCATGGCGCCTAAATAATGTGGTAATGCGGCATATAAATAATGCAGTGAGGGAAGATGCAGGCGCTCCCCATACGCAGCAGACAGGCATCTGCGGTGATTAGACCTTGGCTACGTGTCATAGTTCACGATTTTGGTTGAACCTTCACTTGGGAAAAGAAATGAGTGTGCCAGTCCATTTGAAAGCCCTGCCTTTAGAAACTCACTTTTTACCCGTGGCTACCTGCCAGACCGGGATTCGGTATCTGGCGTTACTCAGTGCCATGGGTGTTACTGGTTTCCTGCACAGTGAAATAGCCCTGTGAGTTGGGTCTTGACAAGTATAGATCTTTACCATTGGCCTTAACCGGTGTTGAGGATGTGTCTGCTTTTTACATGAGAACGTAGATATCACCAGGAGTTTCACCTGACAGCATCTCCTGTAAGCTTAGAATGTGACCACCTCTCCATCTCAGAAGACACCACCAGCACCTCGAGGCAGATGTCCACACTGAGAAGGCAGCCAGCCATACGCTGTCAAAATCAGAATGTGGCAGCATTCCAAATGGAGGAGCATTTGTGAATTCCCATATTAATATTAAATGCAAAAGTCTTTGCTCATGCAACATTAAGGTTACAAATGTCCACATGCCAAAATTGGGAAATAGCAGAAAATACGATTCTCATGGTGACATCTGTTCTCCACTGTAGTGCATGTCCTGTAATACAGTGTATGATTTGGAAACGTATTAGTTATGCAAAGCCTTTGGTACATAGTGTGATTAAGAACCTGATCTTCGCACAGGGTGGGGGCGGAGGGGTGAGGTGAAGAGAGCGCTGAGCGAAGACTAGTTCACTCCAAGTCCGGGTTTGACTGGATGGCTTTAGGCAAGCACTGAGCTGACCCACACTTCAAGCTCTCTGTGAATTAGAAGCAATAATGTGCCCTCTCCCCAGTTCACAGAAGGTGAGGCACAGATACTGCTGAGATGAAGTCTCCAAAGAATGCTGCACCTCCATCATCAAAGTTAGAGGGAGTGGCTTTCTGTTATGCGGTAGGAAGCGGTGCAACGGGGACGGGCTAGGACTAGTAGGCCTTGTCCATCTGCGTGTGATTTGCATGAATGTACATATAGCATATATCCAAGCATGCTTTCTCTCCCCTTTGCCTGTAGTTAGTGAAAATGTAATCAAATCAAACAAATATTTATTGTCTATTTTATTTAAGATCTACGTAAGCAGAGAGGATAGAAAGAGATGCTTTCAAAGACGATAAAATCAGAACATATCAAAAAAGTACATACATACAACCTATGGTAATACAGGACCGATAACTAGAATGTACTGCATTTCCACTATTGGGTAAAGGAGTGCCTCCATGTTTCCAAATCTTTGATTTGCTTTTTCTAGAGTTCGGTTTGTAACCAAAATATTGCATTGATAGTTTAATATTTAATTTATTTGCTTTCTTTTTCAATTTGAAATGCAAGGAAGATGCTTCCCTCTTTTTGGATTTCTCCTTTTGTTCAACTACTTCGGAATTGTATCACTGAGTATTACCTGTTTATTAGCATATCTGTGGGCTGTTGGATATTTGCATTTCTGATTTGTGAACTGAAAATCCATTTGTGACTCTTTCAATCCTTAAATGACTAAATGGAAGTGGTTTAGATTTTTATATAGTTATATTGATAATAGTAATGTCCTAACTTTTATATACAAGTTCAGTTTTCCAGACCCCTTCTTGATACCATGCATGTTTGGAGTAGTATTAAGTGTACATTAAACCTTCCACACTGTTTACTCTGTTCTGTTCTTCATCAAGGACATTTTTTGTTCCAGGCAGCTGATAAGGTTGTACAGGATGGGGCAAAAGTAGGTTGACAGTTGCTCACATGGAAAATTAATACAATAAGTAATAATACAAGAATACACTCTGTTTCGCGTACTCACACCTGTGAACCTTCCTCTGTCCCACCCTGTGTTATCATCTGAGGCCATGAAATGCAGTGGCACTTGCCATCTAGGAAAGAGAAAAATTAAAGGCATGACCTTAGCCTCCTTAGGACTCTGTCCAGATGAAGGTCATCAACCTATAAAAATCCCAAAGCCAGCAGCCACCAGCCTTTTTCTACTTTGACACAGAGATCAAAGGTGCTTCCCAGAGAGGAACACACCCAGAGGTAGTGCCCCGTGAGGGGAGCTGTGGAGCACTTCCTCCTTCGGGGTCGACCCCGGTTCAGGTCTGCTCTGACCCCTACCAGCTGTGTGAGGCCAGCCTAATTCCTCATTGCTCTGAGCTTTGAGTTCCCCCCCGTCTACAAATGAGAATAAAAGTGAGACAGCCTTGGCGTGTTGTTGTGAGGATTAAATGAAATAATGTAACTAAAGGGCTTAGCCTTCACACAGTGCCTGGAACAAAATAAGTGCTAAGTATATCTCAGCTAGTATAACTTCTCTTTCAGGTACATCGAAATCCAAGCTTTCTCCCCCATTAAAAAAAGTACATGGATATTTGAATGATGAAGATAGCCATTTTATCCATATAAGAATAAAATAGTTGCCAGCTGCGTTACTTACTACTGCTGGGAACAAAGGACCAGTGCTGCCCATCATTCTGACACACCTTCAGAGGAAAATACTAACAGTCCCCCCCTCTACAAGTTAGCAGGCTGTTTCCCAGTCCCACTTCTCTGATCCCTGCCTGGGGAAAAGTAATTAAACCACCAATAAAGAGAAAGTCTCCACCTATAAAAACATATAACTCTGCTTAATCAAATAGACAGTATTGCTGGGTCAAGGAGAAAAATATTTATGATCAGTGTTGCCTAATGATGTTAAATATGCCATCAACTAACATAAATTTTATAATGTGCTAAAACCCAAGGTCAACAGAAAGGCAAAATAGAAGAGCTGAAGTTTCTGTTAGTGCAGAATTCAATAGATTAGCAGCAGAGAGGAGAGGACTGAACATTTGAAACTGGATGTAGTCACACAAGAATATTGCAGTGTCCGGGAGCTGATAAGGGCCTTAAAGAAATTTAGAAATCTTTAAAGGGATGGATGATAAGATCAAGGCTTGTCCGTAAAAAAGGAGGATAGAATAATTGAGAATACCAGTGAATTTCAATCTTAGTGGAGAAAACATCAGAAGCCTTAGGGTCTTACTTGAATGTTTGGAAATGACTGACTTGAATTTTAAAAGAAACATTAAATATTTTTAAAATACTTTATAAGCGTGATTCATAGCACATCATATAATTTTAGTATTTTAGTCTGAATTTTTTTATGTTTTAGAGTATTTTTAGAAAGTTTAAATTCCCAACAGTGGTGATTTACTGTTTTCTTTTAGTGTATTTATTTCTTCATTTATTCTATAAATACAGGGTCCAGCACAAATAATGCCCCTTTTTTCCTGCAGAATCTTTTCTTACAAAATCATAAGCATGCAATTCTGTAACATAACAATATCACACTCAAACATACCATATGACATTTTAGGTGAAATGTTTAAATTAAAACTATAAATTATTACACCTGTGTTATTACCCTGCCAACCACACTCAGGCAGGCATTACTTCTGCCGGACCCTGCATATACTGAGCGCCTAGTTAGCAATAAACAAGGGAAAAGGAGGTAAGTCCCTTATTTGCCCAATTCATGGTAATGTTTTCCCTCAAGGTGATCTCATGTTCATCCATACTTTGTAATAATTTGTAGAAGAAACCGCTTTTGGATTTAAAGATCTCCCGTCACTTGAATACTGCCGTGGGGTCGCTCCACACTTGAATGCCTGTCCTTTGTCTTCACTGGGAAAAGTTGAAAGAACAGCCACTGTAGGATCTGATTCTGGAGCAAGTGAAAGCTAGCCTGAACGCAGTTTTGTAATTAAAATGTACATAATTGGTGCTCAGGTTTTTGCTAGGCAGCAGCCTGCCAAAGTAAGACCTTAGAAGGAAGACCGGAGGGACTGGGCAACTTCATTCCTCCGGAAGACCAGAGGAATGAGGCAGAATCTCCAGGTTCCACCATTTGCTCTCCAGCTAGGTCCGGGAGAAGCATTTGGGTTGCCCCAATAAAGCCCACTTTAAATGCATGTGATCACAGATGCTTCCTCTTTATAATTTGTGAATACAGGGAAATTTAGAGTAGAACAAATCAAGACTATAACAGAGAGATTTGTCTCTGGGGAAATAAATGAGAACTTTCAGAGTTTCTTCTTTGATTTTATAGTATAATAGTGTAACATAATGATTAGTTAAGGCTTTGGAGCCAGACAAACTTAGGTTTGGGATAGGCTGTCACTCACCAGCAGAATGACCTTGAATCCATTGTTTAACCTCCCTGAGCCTGTTACACCTGTGTGTGTGTATGTGTGTGTGTGAATTGGAAATGGTAATGATAGCATCGAACACATAGTGCTGTTATAAGGTTAAATATAATATGTGTAAACTGCATAGTGCAGTGCCTTGCAAATGGTAAATCCTCCATAAGCACAAGCTATTGTTTTAATTATGCATTATCTCCTTAATATACTCTTAACCAACTCAGCTACTGTTTTGCATAATGGAGATAAACTGCCTGAAGGGGGGAGCCTGGTTATACACGCTAAGCCTTTATCTGTTAGAATTATGTTCAGCTCAACCGTAGTGACTTCACCAAATGGGGATCCATTTTGTTTCGTTTTGTTTTCCGCATGATAAGGAATTCAGAAGGAGGCAGTATAGGGCTGGTGCAGCAGTGGGGGGACCCAGCTTCCTTCTAATTTTTACTCTGCCATTTTCATCAGATGGATTTCATTTTCGCAATTGAAAGAGGGCTGCTTCATCTCCAGACGTGGGAGGAAGAAAAGCCCAGGTGGAAAGGCCTTTATTCAAAACTGCCCTTTTTTTTTCCCCAGGAAGTGGGAAGGTGCATGTCCAAGACTCTATCCCCAGGAAGGACCACCTGTACCTTACTGGCCAGAGCTGTGTTTCATTGCTAGTCCTTAACAACAGTGCAAGCTAGAAAGACATGTGCATGTTTTTAACTGGGCACGTTGCCACCCTAAAAAAAAATAGTACCTCTGTTGGATACTGAGTAAACCACTAGCTTCGTCTGCCACAAAGCCACAAGAAGTACCCAGTTCCCAAGTCTGATGGTTTTCTAGCGAAGATTTATAAATGTCCTCAACATTGGGACATTCTGAGGGCATTTGCTAAGACGTTAAGGCTTACTGTTATCATTGATCTACGTAACTGGCAAGGTAGTCACCAGACCCTGTAGCAGTGACTCCTGAACCAACACTGTCAGTTTATTTGTGTTGCACTGTAAACTTAGGCTGTTCAGCAGTGGTGATCTTGGTGATGCATTTGCTGAGGGTCCGCCGATCTTAGAAACACAAGTAGAGAAAAAATGTAGAAGCCACATCCCAGTGTCCCAATGGATTTTTTTAAGGGTAAGTTATATAGAGGTGAAAGACCACTCTCTATCAGTCAGCCTGGATTCAGTGATGCCCTGTGTTTGGATGCTTAGAGAAGTTCCCTGATGTTCTCAAGTTCTATGTAATCAGCCATACTGGAATTAGGGGTACCCAGTCCTAGCCATTTTCTACAGGAATGCAGGTTTTCTTCCATTAATTTTAAATGACCTATGTAGAAAACTTTTATGGTTCTTTAGCAGTTTAAAAGATTACAAGCCAGTCAGTAAGGATTCCTTGACGCTAACTATTGCCCAGCACTAAGCAAAAAACAATGTTGTCCAGCTTCTCTGGGTCGATCCCAGGATGTTTACCAAGAACCAGTTCTACAAACCTGTTTGGTTGTAGACTTTGGCATTGATTTCTTACAGCTGAGAGGAGCGTGAATGAGATAGTGGGACAAGACTTAAGTTCTCTGGGCCCCGGTTTCCTTATGTAAGAAGAGAACACTTAACAAGAGTATCCTTAAGGTTCCTCCCTGAACTACCAAGGTTTGGAGCAGACTGAAGACTGAGTCACTGGGGAAACCTCGAATCTGTTACCCAGCCCTGTGTACAGTTCGTTGTGGGGTGCACTGGGGTGACAGAGGTTCTGGGCTCTAATGCCCTGGTTTCATTCTCAGGGAGAAGAGGATTTGGGTTCCGAGAAATCTGAGTCTTCGATTTGATCTGATGTTCTGTCAAGTAGAGTTCAATAGAGGTCCCTCCCAAATTCTACCAGATGAGTTTATTTTATGAAAAATTCTGGAGAAATGCTCGATGGGTTTCATCTTCCCAGAACCTGTGCATGGGCTTTGCCAAGTGTGTTAAGCATCAAAGTTTGAAATGAGCCCAAAGAAGATCAAGCCTGTGAACTCTTTTTGTGTCTAAGAATCTCCACCCAGTGTTTTTAATTGGACACAGATTGACAAAAACTATTGCTAAATTCTGCTATCTTAGCTGTCCTTTGAAATGGCATCTACACTGGCAGAAAATCCTGTACTTTGAGGGAGTGTTTGAAATGGTCTTTAATGAACTCTGGTTACACCAAGACGTACAGAGAGGTGGTCATAAGAAACTTAATAAGAGATCTCTTAAGACCCGCCAAGTAACCCTCAGTTGGTGAGCCCTAAACAGAAAAAAAATTAAGTATACAGTTAACTGCAGGTACCAGAGCAAAGATATTAACCCCCAAAGAGTCCTGAGCCACAGTGGACTCAGTTCACCAGCAATGCTCAAAGGTCGCAGCTGGTTGCAAGCAGAGGCCCTGCCAACGAGCCCAGGAAACCGAGAGACAGAGCCAGGAGGGACAGGGCCTGCCCCGAAAATCACGGGTTCTGCCTGGAGCTGGCCTGGTAGGCTTCAGCCTATGCAGGGTACTGACTCTAAATGCAGAGGGTTTCAGGATTTCTGTTGTGATACGCCTTGGTGAGAGAAAGAAACGATCCACATGCCATCTGTCACAATGGAAAACCCACGCGGCCCCAAGGCCTCTTCCTCAATGAGCAGCCGATGTGGGTTTAGTCAATCTGGACCGTTATTTATGCGCTGAGGTCACATTTTGGCCCATCTTTCGCTTACGGCTTTAACCAAATAAAGCCTTCTCTCTCTGCACTTCTCTTGCCAAAGTCAGGTTGAGAGATGGTTCTTTGAGAGGATTGTTTTGGCAGGAGATACGGGGATCTTCTCACACAGCGAAACGCAGTGACAAAGCCAAATGGTACACCACTCGGGGGGGGCTAAGGGATGTTCAAATTGGAAAGAAGCAAACTACCGTCCTTCCCTTTGCCCCTTTTGTCTGTTTGGTTTCATTTGGTTTGGTTTTGTGGGGTTTTGTTATTGTGGGTTTTTGTATGTTCTTTTTTTTTGTTTGGGGTTTTTGTTTGCTTGTTCATATTTCTATCCAAAAAACAGCTCCCCAGATGTCGATAAAAGGTCCAGGGTAACATTCTTCAGCAAGAACTAGTTTACCTCAGAGGGGACTGGTTTTCAGGATCCTCTCATTTGCTCTTCTTCTTGTTCCTGCGTGGTCTGATTTTTGCCATATTGCAGTTTCTAACTTTTCTCAGGCTGGAAATATTCTAGGCTGACACTTTCGAGAAGAGAGACGGAAAGAAATCCTACTGTCTGTGAATTGTTGCTAAATCTGCACGTGTCCACTTATAACCAAGAATATTAAACTCAGAGCCAAGGAACAGGAGGGGAAGAAAAACCCCTTTGCTCGTCTCTTGTAGACTTTGGCATTCGTTCCATAGGACTCGGGGGAGCTTCGGTGAGACCGTGGTTTAGTCTCTGCTCCCCCAGTCACCAGCCAGGTTACCTGAAGCAATGTCTTAAGTTCTTTGGCCTCAATTGCCTTACATGTAAGAAGGGAACATTGCACAAGATGAAGCGTGAACATTGAACTAAGGTTTGTGGTAAGATGGTGACTTGGTTACTATGGAAACCCTGATTCTGTTACTCAACCCTGTACTAGTTGTGGAGTGCCCTGGGGCAGGGGGAAGAGCCCTGGAATTTTAAGCCTTGGTTTCATCCTCATGGAAATGAAGGGCCTGGATTCCACGAAAACTTGATCTAATGTTCTGTCAAGTCAGTCAAGCTCCCTCCCAAATTCTAACCAGATGGGTTTATTTCATGGAAAATTTGGAGAAATGCTTAATGGATTTCATCTTCCCAGGACCTGTACATGAAATGAGACTTGTCCCCTTGGATCACTGTGTCATAACGGGCAGAGTTTAGAAGACTGTCTCTTGGTTATTAAGCCTCATCATTATGAACAAGGGGCCTCGGTTCACTAAATGGAAAGAGCTAAGAGCCTTGGACTGGGAATGCTAGGATGAGTGACTGTCTTTGCACCCTGCTCCTGTGTCTCCAGCTGCAGAATGGGGGTAAGAGTGCTTGCTCCTGTGACCCCAGTTACTTCATTTAGAACAGAAACCTGCTTAAGGAAGAGGAACATCCCCAAATGACATCCAAGGCAAAGACCACAGGTGGAAAAATAGAGAGAAAAACACCTATTCAGAGAGTCCCAAGTAGCCAGGAATGTATGGATTTCCCAGAAATCAGAGTGTAAGAATATGAAGATAAATAAGATGCGAGTAGGAGACAAAATCCTTTGAGACTCTGTATAAAAGAATATACCTGGGTAGGCAAAAGTAGGCTCATAGTTTGTATGAAAAACAATACAAAATTAATAATACCATGAAAATAAAATCTGTTTCATGGGCTCACGACTGTAAATCCACCCCTGCACTGGCTTTAGAAAAGTATTGTGTTATAAAAGAAATGAAGACTGTCCCTCAAGGAAACCAACAAAATGCAAGGCCAGCCTGTTGAGTGAGAGAAAATATTTACAAATCAAATATCTGGTAAGGGACTAATATCCAAGGTATCTAAAGAACTTACACAACTCAAGAGCAAAAAAAAGAAAAATCAAACAATCTGATTAAAAAATGGGCAGAAAATATGAACAGACATTTTTCCAGAGAAGACATAGAGATGGGCCAACAGGTGCGTGAAAAGATGCTCAACATCACTAACCAGGGAACCAGGGAAATGCCAATCAAGACAACAATGAGACATCACCTCCCATCTGTTAGAATGCTATGTTCAAAAAGACAAGAGATAACAAGCATCAGTGGGGACGTGGAGAAAATGGAAGACTTGTGCACTGTTGGTTGGTATAGAAATTGGTGTGGCCACTATGGAAAACAGTATGGTGTTTCCTCAAAAAATTAAAAGTAGAACTATCACA
Source organism: Trachops cirrhosus (assembly GCA_028533065.1). Classification (NCBI taxonomy): domain Eukaryota; kingdom Metazoa; phylum Chordata; class Mammalia; order Chiroptera; family Phyllostomidae; genus Trachops; species Trachops cirrhosus. The sequence goes on along the minus strand of CM052545.1, from coordinate 14,086,349 downwards.
TGATCCAGCAATTACATGTCTGGGTGTTTATCCAAAGAAAATGAAAACACTAACTCAAAAATATAGATGCACCTCCACGTTCATTGCAGCATTATGTACAATAGCCAAGACGTAGAAGCAACCTAAGTGTCCATCAATGGATGAATGGACAAAGGGAAAAATATGTAAGTATGTATGTATGTATGTATATCACAGTGGAATACTCCTCAGCCATAAAAATAAGAAGGTAATCTTGCCTCCCTAGTGGGGAAGAGCAGGGAAGAAGGCAAGCTGAGAATAACTGTTGGGTTAACCAATAACGTGTCTGCCAGAGGATTTATGTCGAAGAGAATAATCCTGTGGCTTGTTACTAGGAAGACGTGAGGAGATGGAACCTTTGGGGGTCAGGCTCATGACTGTAAACATTTCCTCTAATAAAATCATTCAATCACAGTTCTTGTGTTGAGTTAAAACACCTCTTCAGAAGCAAATAGCCTTATTTTTCGCCCTAAATTGGTCATAAGCCTTACCTAATGCTATTCACAGGCCTCAGTCTTTCCCACTGTAAAATAAGAATAATGTGTATTCCCTGCCTCACTTGGACCCTTTTATTCAATTATTCATTCATTCAACAGCTGTATACTAGGCGCCTACTTTGTAGCAAGCCCTGTGCAAATGCTGAGTGTACACAAATCAGTAATGCAGAGCCCCTCTTCCCCATGAATCTCATTCCAGTAGGGAACGGGGCCAGGGGCAGATTTACTGAACACTGCTGCGTGTTGGACCATGGGGGGAGCTTTGTACGAAAAAGATGTATATATAATACACATGCTGTGTAAACAAGTAATGTCATAGGTAGAGAGGCCATAGAAGTAGTCATAAAAGTGCTTTGGGACAGAGAAAGGGAAATGACTCATTCTGCCCTGGGGAGCTGGGGAGGCTTCCAGGTGAAATCTGAGATAGGGCTTGAAAAGGAGCCGGACTTCGCTGTGCGGAAGTGCAGGGCGGGGACTGCCTTGGGGGAAAGGGCATGGTTGACTCAAAAGCATTGACAGCTTGATAGGAACTAGTTTGTTCCCCAAAGGGCGAGTAGCTTGAGTAGCTTGAGTAGCTCGCTCTGAGGAGCCTTTGCTGATGGGAGGTGACAAGGGAGCCGAAGGTGGGGCGGTGGCTGCAGCCAGGGGGTGAAGGACCTCAGAAGCCACAAGAAGGAGCTGGGCCTTGGGCAGCCATTGGAGTAGAAGACGAGACCTGGTCAGCTTTGTGCCTCAGCAAGATCATCCTGGGACCTGTGAGGAGGGACCACTGGAATGGAGAGAGGCTGGTAGCAGAGAGACCGTTTGGGAAGCGTTTGCAAAAGTCCTGGCAAGAGCTGATGACTCCGTTAAGGCAGTTGGGCTCCTTTTTCCTCTTTGTCTTGGTTTCCAAAAGTTTTTGAAAACCAAAAAATACAAAAACGTTACATACAAATATGTCCATGTCAGCTTCCGCATTGTTGCCTAGACACACACACAACTGAAAAATGGTATCTTTTTGTTACACCTGTAGTTCGTGACCCCGGTGGTCGCTGGGCCAGTCTGTTCAGTGCACCGAGACGGGGATGGAGCACGGCGCCTGTGTCTCGGAACCAGGCTTTGACATGGGCACCCCACAGGACACTGGCCACCGTCCCCACAGTGGCCTCCTTACGTAGGGTCACCCTCATTCTGGCTGATTCGTGGAGATTAGAATCGGCCTGTGCAACAGCTTTTAGAAGTATTTCTTCATCAACAGGTTCACAGTTGAAACATTTGAAGGTATTTTTGAAAATTTTTGATCATCAAGAACTGGGGACAAAAACGTGCTCCTCTTTTCTGGAATGCCTCGAGGGGACCTGCAGTCACAGCTGGCAGCTCTCAGTGACAGTGTGGGCCAGTCCCGCTTCAAAAAGGCAGACCAATGACATTTAAAAGCCCGTCCTTGCTGGGTGCCAGTCCCAGGCAGATCTCACTCTAGAACTAGACGGGCAGCTTTGGGTGGCTGGTTGGATGTGTTGAAAGACAGAGAGAGGAGAGAGTCAAAAAGATTCTGAGGTAAGATCAACAGCTTCTGGTGAATAGTTGGATGTGTTGAGAGGCCAAGGGGGAGGAATCAAAAGAGTTTCTGAGGTTTCTCCCATGGCGTTTGGGTGGGACCATTCACAGGCAGTGTGGGAGATTGTGGCATCTGCTGAGCTGCTTCCGGCCCCGTGAAAAAGACAGTGGGCCTTTGACTTCAGTCCTTGTTTTGTCAAAGTCATGCTGCTCCCCCGGAGCCTCCATCCGTCCCCACAGCCTCATCCAGCTGTGATTTCAAGTTCACTCGCGGGGACAGGGCTCCCCATGGCTTCTGGTTGCCTTGGTGCGTGCGAAATGAAAACAGGTGGCCACAGTACGTGCAGACAGCAAGCGGGAAGAAGAGCCGATCCTTGGACAGGGCTCGGGGTCCAGGTGCAGGCTGGGAGGTGGCTCCTCAGTCAGGGACGCCAGGTGGTGGCTTGGCCTGCCCCACCACCGCCGCAGGCTGCTCTTTCTGCTCCGCCGCAGCCCAGGCTTCGTAGCTGTGAGAGTTTCTCAAGGCCAGTGGAGGGGATTAGACTATTCAGGATGCTTCAGTTTCTCAAGTACATGACTAATACTTGAAAGAATTAAGAGACTACTTTATTTTTAATTGCATCCCCTTGTTTGGTATGTGACTCAGTTAATTCATTCTTGTTGTGAATCTATTGGGAGACCCTGTACCCCCTTGACCTCTCCTTGTGATTATTACTGTCATCCTGCTTTGAAGCACTGTTTTGATTACACGCTGAACTGCCCTCTCACCACTGCATGGCCGACAGGCCCACTGCTGGGCCTCAAGGACAGTCGTCTCTTGAGGTTCTTGTCCTCAGCAGGTCGATGGCCTCTCTATTCACCTCCTTTCCTCCATAGTTCTGCCCTTTCCCCTTTAGCGTTTGTCTCTGAGGCCCAAAGATCAGTGTGGGCCGTTAACACAGATAAATCGATAAATGTGCTTTATCACGGTTGGCATCGTCAGCAGGTGCCTCACAGCGCATGTTGCTGCAATTTCGCCATCATCCCATCATTGCCCCACCCACCCCTCTTTCCAGATACGCCTGGATCTGTTTCTCCTTCCCTTAGATTATACTATCTGGCAAGTCTGCATCCAAATGAAAATCGATCCAGTCGATGCACCCAAATACAGGTGGCAGCCTATGTTTGGGAAGCAGTTTTAGCCAAATTGTGTGAAATAAAGTTCTTTGTTCTAATGTTTTCTCTGAGTGGTGGTCTGAGAATTTCCATCTGCTTGGATCTTATGAGAAGTCTTTCCCACCACGTAATCATCACCACGTGATACCCAGCTCTGTAAAGCAGTGCTGTGCTATAAGAAGATTCACAGTAATTGACTGGGGTAAAGGACAAGATACTAACCCAGTAAATTATTTGCCTTCTTCAAAGGGCCTTTCAGTGGTCCGGGCAACTGTCCCCGTGGAAGCATCCATTCCCCTCCTTTTGGTACTTTCTCCGTCACCTATGTCCTTGTATTACTATAGAAGGACAGTCTGTATGATCCACTGACGTTCAGGGAGAAGAAATAAGGTTAAGAGAATTAAAGGTAATCCTACGGATGGTGATGAGAAAATAAAATATTTTTAAGGTGACAGGGTATATTAACGTCCATTTATTTCATTCTTGGCTGGGAATTCACGTGCAGATAACTTGGGTCACTCACTGTTCTCCCAAACATAACGGGACGTCGGGGAAACGCAGGTTATGCACTTTTGCCTTAGAGAGTTGTATGCGGAAGAGTGTTTCAGTCGGTTCACGCTGCTCTCACAAAACAACATAAATGTATTTCTCACAGTGCAGGAGGCTGCACGTCTAAGATCAGGGTGCCCGTGTGGGCATGTGAGGGCCCTCTTCGGGGTCACAGACTTTCCACTGTGGCTCCCACACAGAAGGAGGGAGCTCGGTGCGGCTTCTTGTATAAGGGCACCAAACCCATCCTTGGGGGCTCCACCTTCAGGACCTAAGTATTTGCCAGAAGCCCCGCCTCCTGACACCATCACCTGGGGGGTTGGGATCTCCACTTACTGGATGTGGGGCACAGACATTCAGAGCAGAGCAAGCAGCTTGCACTTGCCATCCCTGGGTCTCTGTCACGTAAGTTCCCGAGCAAAGATGCTGTAGCGCCCTTTTGAACGTAGGGTGAACCTTTTCATCATAAAGGGTAGTGAAAGCGTATTTCCTTCCAAGGATCGAACCATTTGTTTTCACATCAGAATCTGAGACTCAGCATTCTTGATTTACTATCTTGTGGCAAAATCTACATGTATGGAATTTCCACATGCAGCTCAACCATTCAGCCATTGTTAATTGAGGACTGACTGTGGAGCGGACATAGCGCCAAACCATGCTACCAGCCTAGCAGGGCTGTCAAACTCATTTTCACCGGGGGCCACATCAGCCTCGTGGTTGCCTTCAAGGGCCGAATGTAATTTCAACTCCTTAACAGTTAAGAAGTAGTTCCATTTATACAGTGCTAAAATTATTTCGGCCCTTTGAAGGCCACTGTGAGGCTGATGTGGCCCCCAGTGAAAATGAGTTCGACACCCCTGTACTAGAGGGTCGGGTCGGCTGATCTTCAGTGACGAAAGCAAGGGAACACTGGAGACTTGGCCACCACATCACATCTTTCCAGGGTAACTAACCTTCCTAGAGGCAGTGAGTGAGCGTGAAGACCAGCGCTTACAGGGACTTACCCGCAGTTCCCAGCCACACTCTCCAGGAGGAAACCTCTGCTTGAATCCTGAATGTTGACTGAAATGAAATTTGTCCTTGTTTATTCCTCACAACGTTTTGCTGTTTTGGTCCAGAAACAGAAAAGCTCGTGCTCGAGGCAGGCAACGGGTTGCCGTCCTGGAAGTTCAACGACCAGCTCTTTCCCTGCGACGTGTGCGGGAAAGTCTTTGGCCGACAGCAGACGTTGTCCCGACATCTCTCGCTGCACACAGGTGAGCCGGGGCCCCGCTGCTCTGCCCTCCCCGGTCCGGATCCCCAGCTTCGCTCTTGTCAAGAAGCTGAGGGAATTCTAACCAGAAGAGGAGGGCGTGTTTGCATCCCAGCCTTTACAAGCCATTTTACCAGCCAGGTTCAAATAGAGCCCTGGAAAAGGTTTTTTATTTGTATTGAAAGGACTCATAGAGTTCAGGTAGGATTGATGGGGAAAGATGTACACGTAGGCATATCCCAGTAAAATTCCTTGACGCTAAAGAATTTATTGCTCTTCTTGGCCCGGGAGATGGGTCTGCACGCCATCTTCCTGGGCTCATCTTACTGTCGGTGGGCACAGTAGGGACACGGAGCACTGTGGTGGAGGCACAGTTACTGCTTTTATTTACATAGAACAGTAAAGATTCTGTGTGTCGGGAGAGGGAAAACAACCAAGTTAAGGAGGAAAGGAGAAATAAATGTTAAATTAATCAATGCAGCAAAATCAAGTGAAGGTAAAAAGAAATATGGTAAAGACCCTGGCCGGCTAGCTCAGTTGGGTAGAATGTTGTCTGGATATGCCAAGGCTGCAGGTTCGATCCCTGGTCAGAGCACATGTAAGAAACAACCAGTGAATGCGTCAATAAGTGGAACAACAAAGCAGTGTTTCTCTCTCCCCCACCCTTCCTCTTTCTAAAATCAATTTTTAAAAAGTACGGTAAAATCAATTGTGAACATAAACTAGGATGGAAATAATAAAATGACCCTTTCAATTTTTGCACTGAAGATCAGACTTTTTAAAAGTTCAGATGTGGCTTATTTACAGGAAATGCAAAACAAAATGATAAAGAAAATAAATAGAGGTTTTGCTTATCACATGAAATCAAAAAGAAGGCAAGGCAGGTAGTATTAGTATGGCCAGATTAATTTTCTTTTTATATGTGTTTTATTATTTTTAATCTTAAATATTAAACCACTAGACAAAATTTAGTCATATACTTAGCCACAAAAAAACTTCAACATTAGTGGAGGTTTTATAGGCCACATGCGCCGTGCATACTTAAATGAAATTTAAAGTAACCAAAGGTCAATAAAACGTCCTACCTAATCAGGTCAAAGAAAAGGAAGAACATCAAAACGCAAACTTTAGACATCTAGAAGGAGTGGAAAGGGGAACACTTCATACCTACACCTGCAGCAAACAGCTGCAGTTCTGATCGGAGGGAAATTCGGAGCCCGCCTATGATGATACGTGTGTTGTAAAAATCTCTTCTGTGTTCTTCCCGGAGAAGTAGATAAGACAGGTTTGTTTGTTTTGTTTTTTAAGGCAAGCTCAGTATGGCAAAGGAAGAACACTGAGGATGGAAAACGAGGTAGTTTTTGTCTTCCGCTACCACCCATTCCCTTTAGCTGCACAAGGGAAGCAAAGCCTGCTCCTTTCTCTTTAATTTGCTTGATTGACCAAATGGATTCAGACTGCCACTCTGGAAACAGGCCTGAAACACTGTCAGTTTTAGGAGAGACTTTCCATTAAGAAATTAATTGAAATTTTTTATTTTATTTATGTAAAATGTAAATTTCTAATTAAATTATTTCATGCAGGTCTTTTTTTTCCCCCTTTAATTTCATTAGTTTTTTTTTTTTTATGTCTTGGCTGATCCTGGCCTGGAGCTTAGAGAAAATGATGGGGCTTCTTTTACACACCCGTCCTGTGAACATTATGTTTCCCTCCCCTGCCCCAGCGTAGCACCCACCACCCCTGGCACACGGGGAGGCATTTACACACTCATGCACAACGTACTATGCTTTTAGCTCATCTTAGCCTGAGGGTGTCCAGCAGGAAGCAGATGGTCCAGTTGCCCTGGGACTTTCTTTCATCTTTGGAAGTATTAATACAGGCGTGCCCTGCTGGGTGAAGGCTTTTTAGATATTTACAATTCCAAGGCCTTCCCTTTGTCCTCACTTGAAACGAGACGGGAGCTCCCCTTTCCTGGGTACTGTTAAGTGGTCTCTTGCAAGGTGCTGGGATTTCCTTTCTGAGATCAGTGGGGGTCCTTTCCTTTTCCTTCTCCCCCAGAGGAGAGAAAATACAAATGCCACTTGTGCCCCTATGCTGCTAAGTGCCGTGCGAACCTGAACCAGCACCTGACTGTCCACTCGGTGAAGCTGGTGAGCACGGACACTGAGGACATTGTCAGCGCCGTCACCTCTGAAGGCAGTGACAGGAAGAAGCACCCTTACTATTACAGGTGAGCCTCAGCTGGAACCCGTGGGCCGGCCTCCCCAACATCCCTGCCCGTCTGCGAGGCGGACGTGACGAGGCCCCTCTGCTCAGTCGGCATGTGGGCCTGCGTTTTCCGTGTTGCTTTGCCTAGATCGGGCCCTGCAGCTGCTGCGGCTCCTCTCCTCGAGTGGGTGCCCTGGTGGACTTCATTGAAAGGGAAATGGCCTTGAGGTGGCTCCCAGGGGTGGAGCTGCAGAAAGCCGCAGGGCTCTGGGGATGATTAGTGTATAGATGGTGCTTCTGGTCAGCTCCTTCCTTTGTAACTGAGCACCTTCTGCTTCCAGGGGATTGTCCTAAGGAAAAAAAAAAAAAAACTGGGACAAATAAACCTGAGAACTCTGAGGCAGAGTGTATTTTCCCTGAGTCATGTTGTCCTTCAGCACCTGGATTTTATGTTTTTTTCCCCCATATCCAACCATAAATCTGTATTTGGTTTGGTTGCCATAAAACCCCAAGTTTCAGGCTTTTTACCAAAGCTTGTCCACGAGAGGGGCCGTACAGGTTGGTAGAAACTTGTTTTTGCATGAAATGTCCCCATGGACGGGTGGCTTCTGTCAGGACTTGTCACGGGCAGGAGTGCTGTCCACGACCCGTGCTTTGGTTCCTGCACGGAAGGTTGCGGAGGCGGCGGCGGCTCGCGGGCGCGTGGCGCCCGTATCTTGGCAAGGCTGCTCTGCGTCTTTTTGCCCAAAGGAGTCCGTTAGGCGACGTGCAGCATCTGGAATCTGTAATTTTTAATTACCTCGATGATGATTTGGCATCATTAGAGCATGTATGGGATCGTTTCATCATGCTGGCACCAAATCCTTTTAGCACGGTGACCACTTCCGAGGCATCCCAGAAAGCAGAAGACCTTCCTAAGGCAGAGCCCTTCGGTGGGGGCAAGTGTGTGCAGAGGTGCATTCTCTGCGTGCACTGGGTGTGAACGGGTAGCCTGCGTTTAGAATGTCACTCCTCTCTCTCTCTCCCCCCTTTCCTTCATCGCGCATATAGCTGTCATGTGTGTGGATTTGAGACCGAGCTCAATGTCCAGTTTGTCAGCCACATGTCGCTCCACGTGGACAAGGAGCAGTGGATGTTTTCCATCTGCTGCACCGCCTGCGACTTCGTCACCATGGAGGAAGCAGAGATAAAGGCTCACATTGGCACTAAGCACACAGGTGACCATTCCTGCCAGTCCGTCTCCTCCATTCCCCGCCACCCCAGACGGCCTGCCCCCCAGGCAGAGGCATCCTCATCGTCAGGGGACACTGACATTCCTTCCCCAGAAGGAAGGGCGCTCCCCCACCCCCGGTAGCAGAACCACACTTCCCTGTAGCCGCTGCGCCATGGCCAGGCACAGCTTCTGTGCCGGCTGAGCTGTTGGCTTGTCATCACCAGCATTGTGGTGACAGCCATGAAGCTCTCCCGACGTCCAGGGCTGGCACCTTTGCACGCTGGATCCCATGTAAGCCTCGTAACAGCCCTCTGAGGTCAGTACCATTGCTGCCACACTATAGAGGCTGAGAACCGAGGCTTAACAGAGGTGAGGTATTCTGTCCCAGGCCAACAATAGGGTGTGACTCCAGAAACTCAGACCTGGACAGTTGTCATCCAGGAGCCTTCTCTCTGTATTGCTGCTGTTCTGGTGGCCCCACACAATCCTTGGCAAAGGCTGGACCTCCCTGGGTTGCTGGGCCAGGGCACTGCACACCTGCCTCTGCGGGCTCCGCTCCTCACCAGGAAACCGCAGCCCTGACACTGTCCGCAGTGACGCGTGGCAGGCCTGTGTAGGGGCACAGAAACCAGAGTCTCCTGAGAGACCCCAGTCACTCCCTAGGCCACGGCCTGAGACTTTGCCAGTGCTCGCCTTTCATTGCAGACTCTTGCCATCCTGGTTAACTTCTTCCATTTAATGATGTTAACATTTGACTTCGCCGTGCAATTATCCTCTCGCAAGTGATGGTTACAAATGACACCAGCGTGGAGTCATTATGTGAGAATGAGGAGGAGCTCCCTGCGCCTGCAGTGCTTACAAATTACGAGCTGATGTTGCTGACTGCAGCCCCGGGTGCTGGGTTGGCCCCTCACATTGTCGGCGCTGGAGGGATTCAGGAAGGCGAGTGTCCCTGACAGTTGTGCTGACGATGTGCGTGGCCGAGAAGGTTCTCTCTGTGCTTTCCTGACCGCCTTGGTTCCGTGGTGCCAACAATAATAAAAGCTTGTTTTTGCCAGTAAGTTGAGCAGCTCTGACTTGGAGGTCTGCAGAGAGCCCTTCTGCTGAGCGAGAAGGTGTTATTCTTACAGTCGGGTGTCTGACCGTAGCCACATTAGCACCGCGGGCTGCAGGTGAGCTGGGAAACCCATGTGGAAGACAAATGACATTCAGCAGTTCTGGAGTAGCTAATGGAGGAACAGGCCGGCCTCTCTCCCATTTCCACTGGCTTTTCAGATATTCTGTTTTATCCTCTCTCTCTGCCCATGCTTCTAACCTTCTCCACACCAAAGTATGCCTAAACCCAGCCAAGAACCTGCCTCCTCCTCCCCACTCCACAGCCCCCTCCACCACCTCCCCACATCAGGAAAACCATAGGACCACAAAGGCTGGAAAGAAGTTGGACTTAATCTCCAATTTTGTGACTCTCGTTCTCCAATTTGATTTTGTAAAAACAGGCACCTTTTACTCTAGTGCCCTAGGGAATCTGCAGTGCCGTCTTGCTACCTAAATGAAGTTGTGATCTACAGGATGAGCTTGAATCAGCACAGGACATTTTTATTCGGCCTCTCTCAGACTTCCTTGCTGGCTACTCTTAGCCAAGGTGCGCATGTGAATGGGGCGCGAGCAGCTGTCTGCAGCATGTCCTCGTTCCGGTGTTTCTGCAGTGATCCCTCCTTACTGTCTTTCTCCCACTCCCTGGCTCCTAGTCCCTGCAGAGAACATCAGCAAGGGGGAAATACTCCCTCTGGTGCTCGTATGGCTTCCTCAACTTCCTCAATGCAAATTTTGCTGCACTTTTTAAATATTGTAATAACGGCTTTGAGGACTTTGAATAGCTATTTGGAAAATACAACCGTCAACACCTTACCTCACACTGACACCAAAATAACTTACACAACCCCTGTTTACAAATCTGCCCTAGAAAGGCTTGAAGAAAATAGACTGGAATATTCCTCAAACACAGTGAGAAGGATTTGTAAAAGCGCACAGCATAACAAGAAATCACAAAGGAAAAGAATTAAGAGATTGGACACATGAAAACTTCTTCCATCCTTTTTTTTTTTTTTTTGCAAAAGAAAGGAAGAAGAGAAGGAAACCTCCCCCCTAAAAAAACATGCATTCTGAAAATGTGTTTGTAAAAAGGACCAAAAAAGCTAATATATTTATATAGAAAGTTCACCTGGTAAGAAACAGTTTAGGTCTCTAAGTGAAGAATGTACAAAGAACATGAACAGTCAACTTACAATACAATAACAGCTAGTCACTTAATAACGTAAGGAAAAATGTGCAGCCTCACTAAGCAGTCAAAGGGGAGGTCCTGAGTGGCGTGTGTTAGCCTGTCCAGTTAGGAGCACATTTTACAGTGTGACCCCGTGCTGCCGGGTGCTGCTGGTGTCCCTGTGCCCACAGCCCTGCAGGTGGTAGAGCTCAGGGAAACTATTTAGGCAGTATATACCAAGAGGCTGGAAACTGTAATGCTGTGTGACCAGGTAATCCCACTTCTGGGAATATGCCTGTAGGGAAGGAAATCTGGGAAGCAGATCTGCCAGCAGAATGGCAATTTTAACCTAAAATTTCATCTTAGGGAAACATCAAAGTAGATAAGTGGGATAAGTCCCCTCCTTGGGTTGGCAACACAGTCTCCCCGTATTTTCTATCTTAACATGAAACAGTGAGGCAGCGTTGAACTGGTTTAGGGAGAACTGACATCTTAACAATATTGAGTCTCCTGAACCGTGAATAATACAGAGCACTCACAGTCTTGTGTTTTTTTATTGTTGTTCAAGTACGGTGGTCTCCATCTTCCTGCCACCACTTTACCCGCCCCTCCCACCCCCACCTCCCACCCTCAGTCCTTCCCACCTTTGGCTTTGTCCAGGGCCCTATAGCATACTCCCCCCACCCAGCTGTCACGGTATTGTTGTTGTGTATTTACTTACGTATGTGTTATAAACCTTACATTATTACTGGTTTTTAAAACAAAATTAGTTTTATAACCTTTTAAAGAGACTTCAATAATAAGAAAAACCCACATATTTACCCATGTGGTAGTTCTTCCTGGTGCTCTTCCTTCTTTTGTGTACGTCTGTTTTTATGTTTGGTGTCATTTTCCTTCTGCCTGGAGAATTTCTTTTAACATTCCTTGAAATTCAGGTCTGCTGGTGATGGATTCTTTCAGCTTTTTTATATCAGGTTTTGTTTTTTTGCCTTTGTTTTTGAAATATGTTTTCATAGTTGTTTCAGTGCTTTAAAGATGTTGTTCCACTACTTCTCACTTGCATTGTTTCCAGGGAGAAATCTGCTGTCATCCCTATTTTTGTTCTCTGCACATAATGTGTCCTTTTTCCTCTGGCCGCTTTTAGGATTTTTCTGTATCACTGGTTTTGAGCAATTTGGTTATGACACCCCTTGTATAAATGTCATCTTCCTTATGCTCGCAACTCATGGCGCCTTTTGGACCTATGGGTGTATGGTATTTCTCAAACTTGACAAGTATTTGGCCTTTTCAAATATTTTTTCCTGCCATCACCACTCTATCAGGAACACCAGTTAAATTTATATTAAGCTGCCTGAAGGCCTCCCACAGTTCACAGAGGCTCTTTTTATTTCTGTGATTCTCTTCTGTTTCATTTCGGATCACTTCTGTCGCTATTATCCTCAAGTGCCCTGGTCTTTCCTTCGGCTGTGTCTAAATTGCTAGTGATCCCATCCAGGGTACTTTTCATCTCAGACATTGTCATTCTCATCTAGAAATCTGATTTGGGTCTTTTTTCTGTCTTCCACTTCTCCACTTACCCTTTTGAACACATGGAATACAGTTATATTACTGTTCTTATGTCCTCGTCTGCAAATTCTAACAACTGGGTCAGTTTTCATTGGTTGATATTCTCCCCATTCAGGTTGGGTTTTCTTCTTTCTTTGCATGCCTAAGAATTTTTATTTGGGTTTCAGACATTGTAATTTTTACCTTATTAGGTGCTGTATATTTTATATTCCTATAAATATTCTTGACCAGTTAAGTACTTGGAATCTTTGATCCTCTTGGGTCTTGCTTTTATGACTTGTCAGAAGGGTCTGGCACAGCGCTCCATCTAGGGCTCATTATTACCCACTCCTAAAACATCCTCCTCAGTTTTCTACCCAATGCCCTGGGAATTATGAGTGTTTTTCCAGTCTGGCTGGTGCACACAGGCACTGCTCTACGAGCCTTTCAGATGGCTCCTTTCCCCTCCAACACATGCTCCGATCTGTACTCTGCTGAATCCTCACAGGAGACCTTCTGTAGTCCTCTGAGTGTTTCATCTCTGGTGCTCTGTCCTGCAAGGTCCAGCCATCTCATCCGCCAGACTATCAGCTCTGTCTCCTCAAATCAGCGGGTGTTCCAGGCTCCACCTCCACCCCCCACTCCCTGCACTGCAGTCTGGAAGGATGCAAGGCAATCATAGGGCCCCCTCTTTTCTTTCCTGCCTCTCCAGCATCATTTTTCACCATTGCCTGATGTCCAGGATTGTGAAAACTATTGTTCAGTATGTTCTGTTTTTTCCCGTTGTTTCATAGTGGTGGTCAATTCTGTCTCTGATACGCTATCTTGAATGGAAGCAAAAGTCTACCAGCACTAGATTTTAATGGTCTGTTGACTGTTTACCCCTGGCTTGGAGGGAGACCTCAGTGCCCAGATGAAGAACATGGATTCTAGAGTCAGACCAACTGACGAACCTGATGCGCCTCCCTTCCCTCATCTGTAGAATGGGGTGATAATAGTTGTGCGTCAGCAGTCATTTCCAGAGAATAAAATGCGACAAAGTAGTGAAAGCATGCCCCAGTTTCTGGAACTTGGTAACATCTTAGCTATTATTGCCATTTTATTTTAATTATTATAAGACCTCCGTAAACACTCATCCAATGAAGGAGTGCCTGCTCTTGGCCCCAAGTACCGTGAGTGTCATTGCTGTGGGTCAGTGGGACCTGGGACCCCAGTGGGTGTCCTGGAGGAGCTGGGAACCTCAACTTGTGGGTGACGATGTGGCCACGAGGCCCAGCCCCACCCCCCACTGCTGCCGTTCTAGGGTTTGCATCTCCTGAGGGACAACCTTGCATTGTTTTATTTTGTAGGGGAAGACATGAAGACCCCAAGTGAATCAAACAGCCCCTCGTCATCCTCCCTGTCTGCCCTGAGTGACTCCGCTAACAGCAAAGACGACTCAGACAGCTCCCAGAAAAACAAGAGCGGGAACAACCTGCTGGTCATCTCCGTCATGCCTGGGGGCCAGCCCTCACTGAACAGTGAGGAGAAGCCCGAGAAAGGTAAGGGAGCAGGTGGTTGGCCTGTGCAACCTGCCCCCCCACCGCCCTCCACTCTGGGGGGATGACCCCTCGTCAGGAGTGGTGTTGGAAACAGGTACTGGGTCCAGGAACGTTCCCGTTGGCTTGATCTGCACCCAGTCTGGGGTGGAGGGATGGGGTGTGTGTGACGTCGCCTCCAGAGCTGTCACTTCTTTTACACAGAGACGCAGGGAACAGTGCTTGGAAGGGTGTAACTGGGGTGAGGGGTGAAGAAAGGGGATCCCGGCCCTGCTCCTGCCCTCCTGTCCCTCTGCCCCGTGCACCTGTACACCCAGCTCCGGTCCTTCCAGGGTTCGAGTGCGTTTTTTGCAACTTTGTCTGCAAGACGAAGAACATGTTTGAGCGCCACCTGCAGATACACCTCATCACCCGGATGTTTGAGTGTGACGTGTGCCACAAGTTCATGAAGACTCCCGAGCAGCTGCTGGAGCACAAGAAATGCCACACTGTCCCCACCGGTGGGCTCAAGTAAGGAAAGCAAGTACAGAACCTTTTACTGTGTTGTTTTTAAACACCCCTTCCCCCCCCTTCCCCTGTCCCCTTCCCTGAAGGTTCTGGGGTCACGGAGAACTGGGCACGAGGCGAGTGAGGCAGGCACCTCGGCTGCCTTTAGCTGGGTATGAATTAGGCCTGTCCCCAGGGGGTCAGCAGACAGCAGCAGGAGAATCCAGTGCACCAGATGGCTTGTGGGAGCAGATCAGCACTCAGGAGTAGACTCCTCCTACACTGCTTGAGTTTTGTTCAGACTTGATATCAGTGTGCTTGGGTTAGTGTCCCCAAGTGCAAGTCATTACACTGTCACTGCAGTTCTGTTTTTTTAGGTGATTTGCCACATATCTTTAAATAAGCATTTCAACGACTCCATCCACACCCCTCCCCAAATACTGGGACTTGGCCCGTTTGAACAGGCCGGAGACCGAGTTTTTCAAGCAGGGCCCGTGTGCCTCCTGAAACATGCCTCATGCCTTCCTTGGAACTGGTTTTGGGATCTCCCTGCCTGAGGTCTGACCTTTTAGTCACATTACTCACCAGTCACCACCCCCCACCCCCACACACAAAGACCTGGACAGTTAGCATTGTCACTAACCAGCATTTGCAAGAAGCCCTCTGGCCCGAAGTGAGGCTAATCAGTTCTTACCAAATGCACTGTGCGTCTGGCTTGATAACCGGTGCCAGAGGGCAAACGAGGAATAAAACCTGATTTCCACCCTCAGGAAGTTCACGTCCCACCGTGACCAGAATTCAGTCTGCCAGTGATTCTGAAATTGGGTCCCTGTTCACAAGGCGCTCAGGGGCTAGGAAGGAGGAGGAAGCGTACGTCGGGCACAGAAAGACACACCATTTTCAAGGCAGAATTGTTCATGTTTAGCTGAAATGATTTTGTAATTTAAAAGAATGGAAAATTACATTTTACTTAATATAAGGGTGGGGGGAACCTTGTTTTAAAGCATTTTGATTTTTGACACTCACGACTTGCCAGAGGGGTGGCCTCACTGTCCTGAGTGGGCGAGGGCTGGAGAGACGCAGGACCCTGGGAGTCGAGCGCCGGGGGCCACGCAGGGGTGCCTCCCCCAGCTCCTGCCTGGTCAGACACCTGTCCAAGCAGCAGAGCTGGGGAGCAGCCCCTGCTGTGGAATTCCATTTTGTTTTCCTCTTGGGGATGCTTAGGTGGGAGGGGGAAGGGAGGTCACCAGGGATGGGGGAGGGGCGATTATAATCCAAGACAACCGGAAACTGGGAATTCAATTTGGTTTGTTCCCACTGCCCCTTTCCAAACATTTGTGCACTCTTATTTAAAAAGAAAGGCCATGTATTTCTGTGGTTGGACTAGCGCCCCTTGCCCTTCCCAGTAGCCCTGTCACAGCCACCAACTCTGCGGCTGGCCCGTGGTGGCCCTGCCAGCTAGCCTTTCCTCGGGGACCCGACGGTCCCGAGCCTCCTCCGAGCTGCTGGGGAGAACGCACAGTGAGCGCTGATGCTTTTGCCGGTACAGACACTTCCCATGCGGTGCTAACGGTCCCCTGTGTAATAGTTTATGTTCTAGGATGACCAAGTAGAAGAATACTTTGAAAAAATTGATTATGCCTTCTGGCTATACAGTGAGTCTTTGTTTTCGTTTCGTTTTGTTTTGTTTTGTTTTCCCTTTGCCGCATCAGAGAATTAATTTGCCTGAGAGAGTGCCGTGAGGACAAATAGCGGGGCCCCACCACTCCCTTAGCGCTTGTCCTGAGTCACAGAAATGTGCTTAAAGTGAAACGGACTGCCGATGTCTAAGTTGCTTTTCTGTGATGGAACTGCTTGTACTCTATATCCTGTTCATAATGCAGATCGAATAAGATTATACTATTATTTTTCTTTTGCCGTAGCTCAGGACAGTGGTGAGTTTCAGACTCCTCTAGGTAAGGCCCAGCTTGGCGTAGGGGTTGTGTGTGCACCTGACCTGGGAATGGGCTTTTATTTCTCTCGTGTGCACTCTTCTGTGAGCTGAGGTTCAAAGGCTAACGGCGGGCTGGGCGCTGAGGAGCAGTGCACGGTGCACTCGGTCGTGCTGGGCTCTGCTGAACACCTCTCCAAACCCTCAGGGGACAACTCACTCCTGGGCCCTGCCCTGCAGGCACCCGGCAAGAGCTGAGGCAGCCACTTTTGCATTTGCATTCTGTTTGTAAAGAGAGCAAACACGCTACAGCTATCATATCAGCCACTGACTCCGAGCCTGGCAGCTTCTCAAAGAGCAGAGTTTGTTAACATGGCCCCACCGCTCCTCCTAGCCCCTCTGGACCGCCAGGAGGCCTGGGGGGAGCGTAACCTCACTGCATAGGATGGAGAAACCGAGCCACCGAGAGGCCCAGGCTTCAGCCCAGGGCATTTCCAGCTAGAGCCCCGTCAGGTGACGGAGCTGGGACCAGAATCTGCCTAAATTACGTGTAGGACCAGTCCAGTGCCCACCATGTGCGAGTACTTACCAAGCCCTGTACAGAATGCAGGAGAAATGGAAGATAGGGTCCTGCCCACTGAGAATTTATGATCCAGTTGGATTATTATTTCCATGATGTAATAATGTATGACCAATGTCTTCAAGCGTCAGATAGCAGGTGTCCCCTCTCCCTCCTCATCCCTCACTGGTAGGTGGGCTGGTGGGTGGGCGTCCTTCTCCCATGGGCGTCCTGGGCCTCACCTTCCTCCCCAGGTGGAGAAACAGCCATAGGAGACAGTTGCTACGAGTACAGACCTGTGTCCACACACATACACACACACACACACTCACACACACACATACACGCAGGCCTTCTTATCCTAACAACCTCTCATAAGCACGATTCTGACCCTACAACTTTCTGTTTGCTGGAGGTAGCTTTCCCCCTGTAAGCTGTTCTTTAAAACTCTTAGCCTTTCTGCGTGTGCTTGGTGTGGTGCATGAAACGTCGATTCTTTGTGTTGCTCCCATCTAAAGGGGAGGTCGTGAGGGTTAGACCTCTGTTATGTCCAGTGGGGGGCGGGGAGGGCTCCAAGGGGCCGGGCGGGGAGGATGGAGGGGAGCCACAGCTAACTTAATCCTCACCCTTTGTCTGCTCCCCTTCCTGAGGGTCAGTGTCCGCTGCTCCCGCCAGGAGACCCAGAGCAGGCTGAGCACACCTCGCCAGAGCTCCTCCTTCGTGGGGATGGCTCTGTCAGGAGAGAGGGCCCGAGGGGGTCATCTTAACCCCTACAAGGCAGCAGGGCTGGGCTGGGCAGGGGCAGCCAGGCCGCAGGGTTTCCAGGGTGGCCGGTGAGGAGGGTGGAAGCGGGGCCGCGGCAGAACCGGTCTGGCTGACCCTCCCTGTCACCGCTTCCCCCGGCAGGTGCCCATTCTGCATTTATTCCACCAACCGCCCCGCCGCCATGGAGTGCCACCTCAAGACCCACTACAAGATGGAGTACAAGTGCCGGATCTGCCAGACGGTGAAGGCCAACCAGCTGGAGCTGGAGACGCACACCCGGGAGCATCGCCTGGGCAACCACTACAAGTGCGACCAGTGCGGCTACCTGTCCAAGACCGCCAACAAGCTCATCGAGCACGTGCGCGTGCACACCGGGGAGCGGCCCTTCCACTGTGACCAGTGCAGCTACAGCTGCAAGCGCAAGGACAATCTCAACCTGCACAAGAAGCTGAAGCACGCCCCACGCCAGACCTTCAGCTGCGAAGAGTGCCTGTTCAAGACCACACACCCTTTCGTCTTCAGCCGCCACGTCAAGAAGCACCAGAGTGGAGACTGCCCCGAGGAGGACAAGAAGGGCCTGTGTCCAGCCCCCAAGAAACCAGCCGGCCCCAGGGCCCCGCTGCTCATCGTCGGGAGCTCCCGGAACCTCTTGTCTCCCCTGTCGGTCATGTCCGCCTCGCACGCTCTGCAGACCGTGGCCTTGACGGCTGCCCACGGCAGCAGCTCGGAGCCCAACCTGGCACTCAAGGCTTTGGCCTTCAACGGCTCCCCTTTGCGCTTCGACAAGTACCGGAACTCGGATTTCGCCCATCTCATTCCCTTGACGATGTTATACCCCAAGAACCACTTGGATCTCACATTCCACCCTCCCCGACCTCAGACCGCGCCTCCCAGCATCCCCTCGCCCAAACACTCCTTCCTCGCCTACCTGGGACTGCGAGAAAGAGCGGAGACTGTCTGAGGGCAGCCGTGTTCTGTACCAAAAACGAAGTGACAGAGACAGAAAAACCCACAAAACTTAAACACAACCCCAGCAGGTGTATGTTGCTGCAAAACCCACAGACCCCCGAGGGTCTGAACCACGTGTACTGTATATCTTTAGTAAGGGATAGAGAACTGGCTCCGTGTGTATACCTATTGCATTGACCTGAAAGCTGCTTTATCCACCCTTCAGAGAGGTGACCTACTGCGTACATCTACCTTCAGAGGCATGCCTCCCCGGCCACCCACGCCCACTCTCAGCCCTTCTCCACACTTTATCTGAAAGGAATTTTGTCTTGTTAAACCCTAAAGAGAGTGTCCTTAATAGCAATCCGCACTTGTAAGCATATATACCGGTGCATTTTGTTTTCTGTTGGGTGAATGGGGCGTGCGGGCGTTTGTGGATTCTGAACGAGAAAGCCGTGTGTCGTGTGCCATGAGGTTTCTGTTGCACATTTTTTTGTCCTGGCTTCTTTTCGCAGCGATGACCATGCTTTTCCCTCCTGGGTTGTTCATCCGCTGCAGTCTCTCCCCCAGCTCCTCCATCCCCTTCCCCGTTTTACGGCTACAGAGTGGTGGGGCCTGGTGCTTGGTCCATGAAGGAAGAGTAGACGCCCACGGTGCTGCTGGGGATTTCCGGCGGAGTGGAGACCTGGTGCTCGGACCTTCTCTGCTGGGGAAGGCGCGAGACAGCCGGCGTCCGATCCGGAGGAAATACCCCGCAGCACCGCGGCCAACATCACAGAACCTAAGTGTGTGTTGTGTGTGTGTTCATACGTACACAACGTGCGTGGGACACACACGGCGCCTCATTTTTTTAAGGGCAGATTATATATATATATGATGTATTAATTCAGTGGTTACCATTTGTTTGCAGGAAAAAAAAAAGTGTGAGTGAAAAATGTTATGGTTGATAAATCCAGCCAAGGAGATTAAAAGGGGTTTGGATCAATTCTGGGTATAAATGCTCAGACTAAAAAAAAAAAAGAAATGGCAGTTTTGCACAGTGCTTTGGTCTTGCACTAGTTTTTGTTTCTCATCTGCAAAAAAAAAGGAAAAAAAAGTAAAATGAAAGGAAGAAAATGTACCTTTTATACGGAACGAGTAGACTCTATGTTTGAAAACTTTGTCGCAACCTCGTTGACATGTAACCGCCCAACCACCAGGTGCTGTTCGGTCCTCCGGTTCCGTTCGCGCCCCGAGAAGTACCCGCCGTGTTCGCAGGTCGCCGGCTCTCGTGCTAGTCACTCTCCACGCTACTGATAACGCCGTATGCCATTCTGTTAACGCCTGGTAGTTGTAACCTGCTAGGAGGCTAACTTCATACTTATTTAAAGCTCTTACTTTGTGGTCATTAAAATGGCAACTCACGTGCCGCACTTTATTGCAGCAAGAAGCAGGTGTGATCGGTTGCATAGCCCTCGGCTCATCTTGAAAAGTAATGGGCGATTTAAAAAGAAAAGAAAAGGATCTTTGGCTGAATATGCGAGTGGCTTGTATTTTTAAAACAGAATTTCCTGTATGAAACAGGCTGCAAGAGCAGGAAGAAATGCGCTTTGTACAAGGATGGGAAGTTCGGAATGTAAAAGTTTATGTATTATTTATCTGTTGAAGAACTGGTGGTGTGCAGGAGCAATGCTTCTTACTGCGCTGCTGTTTTCCATCAGGCGTTATCCTAGAGGTGGGATTTTTTTTTTCATCTGTTTCACCAGGGGAAAAGAAAAGCTACCCTGATTTTCTTCCTCTAGTCAGTCCGCTTCACTGAGAGCCCCCGACATGGGTACAGTCATGCAGGAAACCAGAAGACTGTACCGCCTGTCCACACCGAGGTTCCCCACCACACCCCCCCCTCCCCCAGGCCTAGCGGGTCTGCCACACTTCCTCCCCCTGCCAGTCCCCTGGCCCTGGCAAACCTGTTTACACGAAGGAGACGCCCCGGGGGCAGGGCGGTGAGCCAGCCAGGGCGGGAGGCTCCTGCACCCTCGGCCATTCTCCAGCAGACATTTGTCCTTGGCCATGTTTGAAATGCCGATCAACCTCGCCACGTCAATGTCTCAGTAAAAGACACTACAGACAATGATAATACACTCCAAGAATACCGGGCTAATGGGTGGGTTGGTTTTCTTTCATTTTTTTTTAAAGTTTGTCTTTATCCCCATATAATGGAGAATGTGCCACTCGGCTAATCACGTGCTTTCAAAGTTACAAGTTCAGTGAGGACAGGGAAGAGGGCCACGAGGACCCCACAGAGGCTGGCAGGGAGGGTAAAAACCTGCAGGGGTGTCCCTGACCATGAGGACTGCAGTTCGACAGCATGCCACTTGTGCAATATGAGGTCCTAGGCTGAAACTCTCAAGATCGGGAGGGGTGTTGGAAGGAGACGTTCGCTGTCCGAATGCCATGCGTTTCACGGCTTGCCACTGAACTTGTATTTGAATGACTTCGTTATGCTTAATGTAATTGGGCAACTTTTTTAGCACTTTGGAAAGAGTCATCAATCTTTCTGGTAAATTATAAAAGTTTTCTGAGTGAGAAAAGGTGTGTTTGGAGTTTGTTTGACTTTTTATATTATTATTATTATTATTATTGTTATTAATAAAGAAAAGATCTACAGCATTTTTCAGACTCCACTGAGATACTATGTACCCCTGAATTTGGTTTGCCGTTTGATACTCAGGGAAGGATGTATTCTGTGGAGGATATCCTTTCCGTGTACAACACTAACGTCTTTGAGAAATTCACCTGCCAACTAACGTCAGTTGTTTTCACTATGCATTCTTCGATGAAAGCTAGCTTATTTTTCCATAGAGTAATGCAGTTAGTGTTCTCAGCACTTTCCTTCTTCTGTCCTTTTTTTAACCCCTCATATTATGCTCAGATGATCATACTATCAAGGTTTGTGTACATTACTGAAAATTTGTATTGTATAAAGCTTTTTGCATTACAAGGCTGTACAGGGTCATTTTGACAGTAACTGGTATATTCCTTTGCATCTTATGTTGCATTGCCAATTTCTAGTGTATCCAGTTTGGAAGTATAATATACTCTAATTAAAAAAAAAAAAGGTTGGCTACACTCTTGTTTCTTTTTCTTTCTTGGTTGCCATCCTTGACTACTTGTTAGTCTCAGGGCTTGGTCTGTCTTGCATTGTTCTGATTTTTACTCTTCAGTGTATTTGAAATGAGTTTAGGAAATACGCACTACTAGTTACAACTATTGCAACATGCAGGTTTTGAACAGCCATGCTATAATGCAGACTGTCACTGTGTAAGTCATTAATTAGCAGCCATTAGGTCGAGAGCATATCCATCATCCGGTACAGTGACAGGGCAGCTCCTTCCTGAAATTGCTTAGTGACATTTAAAAGTGTCCACCAGCCTTACCCTCTTCTGCTTAACATCGTTTTAGTGACCCCCACAGCCAAAGGGGCAGGGGGTGGGGGGCAGGGAACAGATGAATAATTCTATTTGTCTTAATGAAGTTTGGCAACTATGAGATTGTAATGAGGGGGGCAAATGGCATGTTTTGAAAGCTAAATAATAATCTACCCAAATGCAATTAATAGTTCATTCAAAAGAAATTACCAGAGAAAGAAACTGAGGCCAAAAAAGAAAAGAAAACTACACTAGGTTAAAACAATAATTTTTTAAAATCTATTTTAAAGTTCTATTGTTAGAGACCTTCCCCCATGAATCTATGATGGTTGATAAAAAAATGTAAAGCAGCAAAATGATATTTTGCCTAGTTCACAACTTGCATATTTATAAATATAATGTCCTCCGCTCATTGCAAGAAATTATGAATTGCTTCACTCTAACATTCAAAAAGATCAAATTTACCTTTTACAAAATGAGATAACGAATGAAAAGCCACTTTGACAAGGACTAGTCACTGGTCACACTATTTTCCCCTTCATTTTTTCATCCAATAGCTATTTTTTAGGTTATTAAATCAAGTTCTCTCACTGATTCAAATTCCAGTTTTGTAGTGAGGGGGCTGGTATTCACTGAAAACATTAAAATAAGCCAGAATTCTTTGCTTTTTGCTAGGACTATAGGCAGGAGTGACTTCTTATGTTGCATACATATTTTTTCCTTACACTCCCCACCCCTACGTCACATATTTTTCCCTGTGGTTGAGAAAAGCCTGAAATGTAAAGGAAATAATCATCGATTTGGTACTTGTATCCCGGGCAATGGGCTGGCGGGGACCCTGGAGAAGGGCTGGGGTGGGAGCCCTCTGACGGGGCGGACCCACCCTCTCCCGCCCTCGCTCACCCAGAAGAGCCCGCGTGTGGGCTGGGCAGCTCCAGGCCAGTCATGTGGCCTCTGAATTTAATCCAAGATCAAACTTCGACTTTTCCTCCTGTCATGTTAAATATATATTTTATGTTGAGACTCACGGCCGTGTTTTCTGTAATGTGTCTGCGTCTCATTGGCTCCATTTGGGTTCCGCCCAAAAACTTCCCGTGGCCCTGTAACAGAGCCACACTTCCGATACTGAAACGAGGAGAAACACGAGGGCGTGGTGAACTCGTGCCTCGCTTTGCCCACAGTCAGAAGCAGAGGGCGGGGAGGGGCGGGGCTCGTAACAAGTTGAGGGGAAAGGCTCCTCTCATTAGCTGCCGAAATGCCGAAACCAAGTCACCTCGTGCTTTCGATCCACGGGGAAGGAGAACCGAGAGGAGCTCGTGCCTCCAAATGGGTCGGGAGGGGAGGAAGGGGATGCAGAGCAGCTGAGTGATTTCATCCCTGCTTCCAGAAGGCAGGGAAAGGAAACCTGGAATCCTTTCTCACGTGGCCTGGGAACCTGTGAGCGAAATCCCAGGATAAAGAAGGGGACGGGGAGTCATGACTCTAAGGAGTCATCCACCACAAGAATGCAAGAGACCCTAGCCAACATTCTTGCTGGTATCACTCTCCAAGCAGAACAGTCCCACAGAAATGAGGCCTTATTTTGCAAATAACTCCAATTAACCGAGAAAGCAAACCCACATAAAGCAGGCCCTGGGGAAAGTAAAGTGCGGTGACACGGGGACCAGGGGTTCCATTCTGCCCGGCCACGGTCTGAATGGTCTCAGGTTCGCCATGGAGACCTCATCGTTGAAGTAGCAGGCCTCCCATTCATAACTCCTTCCTGTAACAAGAAAACCCAAATCCTCACGTTGGTAGGAGCTGCAAAGGGGAAAGGAAATCCATCCATCGCTCTGGCCCCTTGGAATTTTTCAATCACTTCTTAGTATTCAGTAGAATTACAGACCTAAAGCAGAGAATCTACCTCAATTCATACTTCAAATTCCCATCTGCAGTAGTCCTGCAGAAGGCCTTCTACCCTATTAAGAGTTTCTAGGTTACAGGTAAGGTTTTCCAACTGTGAGGGACATCACCATGGAGTCCGATCACCTGAGTCTGAAGCTTGTCTTGCAAACAGCTTTAAAAAAGAAAGGTTCAGCCCCGGCTGGTGTGGCTCAGTGGACTGAGTGCTGGCCTGTGAATCAGAAGGTCACTGGTTTGGTCGGGGCACATGCCTGGGTTGTGGGCCAGGTCCCCAGTAGGGGCATTCGAGAGGCAACCAGGTGTGTCTTTCACACATCAATGTTTCTCTCCCTCTCTCCAAAAATAAATAAAATCTTTTAACAAATAAGAAAAAGTTGAACTAGCTGATCTCTCCGAGTCTTGCCCACCTAACAGGTAACATACAACATACAGTCAGTCCTCACTCAGCATCACCGGTAGGTTCTGTGACTTGAAGCAACGTGGCCGATAAAGAAACAACTTCAGCACAGGCTGAGTGAAGCAAGAGTTAAGTTCCTGCAGCACACCACCCAGGTTAAAGCAAAACGACGTTGGACGAAACACCATCCTTGCTGTACTACGATGCTGTGACTCTTTCCAAACAAGCACTAGTCCACTTTTTGAAGCAAAGGGGGTCGCAAAGCTGCACCTTTGCGAGGCAGTTACAGTAAAAATGGCACCTTGGCATTTTCAAGCCACAACAGACTGAAGGGAGAAAAGAAACGGCTAAAAATATTTTTCTGCCCACTTCAGAGTTTGAGAGGTCTAAAATTTTCCTCTGTTGAGTAAACACGAAATCGTCGTGCTTGGTTTGCCCACACTTATCCTGAGAGTGGCTTCGACATGTTCTTCCAAATGGTGGGCACTTCATCTGGCGAGATGAGTCGGGGCGGCCAGGAGGGGAGGCGAAGGTTTGCCCGCCAGCCCGCAGCTCCCACTCGCCACTCGCCCCCCCTCCTCCCACCACCCACCTGTGTCTGACCTCCGGGGGACGCGTGCAGCTGTGACCACTGAGCATTCCGCCAACCGTGTTCCCACTCTTTTCTATAGAAGAGCAATTGGTTTCTTTTAACAGGTAATGAAAGACGTTTTAGTTTTAATACAAGGTCCGGCACAAATAATGCCCCTTTTTTTATTACAAAACCTTTTATTACAGAATCATGAGCACATCATTCTGTAACAGCACTATCACACTCAAGCACATCACATGACATTTTAGATGAAATGTTCAAATTAAAACTATAAATTATTACACCCGTATTATTACCCTACCAACCACACTCAAGCAGGCCTTTTGCCAGACCCAGGATAATGAAAGAAAATACTAAATATTCTTATTCTGCCACTTGTTTAAAAAAGCTCTCAGCCCAAGAACTCAGCTCTAAGCCCACGAAAGCTCCCAGGCACTTCCACTGCATGGCAAGACCCCACGTGTTGATGGAGACCCAGGCAAATGACCAATCTGTCCCCAGCATCCAACGAGCAAAGCCCAGAGCGTACACACGGGGCAGGGACCAAGGCAATTCACCTAGCCATCCCCAGCCTGAATGTAGGGTTCCCCCAAAATCATGCCCAAATGGTGGGTGTCTTTCCCAGAGATTTCTGGAGAAGCCATCACTTGGCTTCAGTGTTCTCTTAGTTTTATTTTAACTGCAATTCCTAATTAATAGTCTGCAGACTTTTCAGTGTGTATTATAAAGGGCCACCGAGGCCCTCTCCCCGTAAGTCCCAGTTCAAGCAGAATGTCTGTTAGATCATTCTCCATGCGGTGGGTTTGATCAGCATTTGTAGTCTCAGTTTGTCTGTCTGTCTGTCTATCCATCTAGCTTGCTTTCTATCTATCTATATCTATTTTCTGGGTTCCACTAAAAAGCAGAATCCTGAGATTTATTTTGGAAAGCAATTCCAGAAACAAAAGTGGGAAATGAGAAAAAGTGATGCAAGTAAGAACGGAAAGCCAGCCCCAGGGGGCCCTGGCGAGCTAGTCTCTGCTGTGGGTGCCTGGGGCGCCGTCCCTCGGGGCACCCTCTCGGGGAACTGTGTAAATGGAGCTCTGAACCCGCAGCCCAGGGACAGAAGGAAGAAGGGGCTAGTGCAGCCCAAGAAAGTGTTCGTTCCTTTGCCCTTCCAGCTTTGCCTATCATTCGGAGCAGCTGGGTAGTTTCCCCCGGGCAGGCACAGGTGGCAAAGAAGCCAGTGGTGCAGAAGGCAAGAGACGCTCAGGGGAGCTGAGGCCAGGTGCCATCAGTCACACTTGACCCTGACCAGCTACAGCTGCGTGTTACAGCAAAGCCTGGAGTAAGAAGGTAAGTTTGTAAAATGAAGAACAACAGGTTTCGAATAAAATTACCATATTTGGCAAGAATGTCACCATCAGCCCTGGCTGGTATGGCTCAATGGATTGAGCACGGGCTGCAAACCAAAGGGTCACCAGTTCGATACCCAGGCATTGCAGGCCAGGTCCCTAGTGGGGGGTGCGCAAGAGGCAACCACACATTGATCTTTCCCTCCCTCTCTTTCCCCCTCCCTTACCCTCTCTCTAAAAATAAAATAAAAATTAAAAAAAAAAGAATGTCATCATCACTTTTGCTTCTAAACCGCTGTTGGCTGCACATCCAACCTATCTGGTTAACCCGAAGCTCTTCTCCTTTCCCCTGATGACAGTGGTGGGTCGCAATGCTAAGGGACAGGCGAGGTGACACATGAGAGTAAGTAAAGGCTCTCTCATCTCCGTGACAGTCCCTAGAATCCTCCCTTCCTCGGGGTGGGTTTCCGATTTCTCTCAAGGGACTGAGCTCTTGTAGGACGCCATGAAGGGGCAGTCGCCTGACGAGGACCTGGGCTGCCGCCCCCCTCACAGAGGTCCCTTGCCTGTGGAAGACCACCTGAGAGCCCAAATGAGGCCAGAGGAGAGGAGCCAGCGCCCAGCACTGGGGCAGGCCTCAAGTCTGAGCAGAAGGTATCCTGGTGGCTGTCACAGGTCCCAGTCCACTGTGAATGGGGGCCCAGCACAGGGGTTGGCGGCCAGACCTCAGCTAGGCATAAAAGGGCTACAGTTGCCTGGCATTTTCTTTGTACACATATGTCCCTCAGGAACCTGGGGCTGGACAAGGAGGTATCTGTCCTCTTGGAAAACTGCTGATTGAAAGTGGAAATATTCAGGGTATAGGTTATCTCCGTTTCTTTCCATCTCTAACCCACAACTAGCAGCCTTTTTACTAATAGAAGAATGGGCTAAGTGTGGACTGACGGATGGATGGTTACATACAAACATCAAACATATATAGAGAGAGAATGCACAGAAGACGTACACAGCTACAAACATAATAGATATATATTTGGGTGAGGGCATCCAGAAGGAAGACTATGAATTTTATTATTCTGGGAGTCACAATATTAAAAAGTAGTATTTTTCATTGTTTCTTTGTGCTGCTGAAAATAAATACAGGTTGATAAAGCAGTGGCATGTGGAAAGAATAATTAAGGGTCAAAGGAATCTCATTCATCAATATCCCCTCGCCCACCCTTTCCACAGTTAAACAAATGGGCGCAGCCAGGGTCCCCGCTCTTTACGGCATCAGACAATAAACAGAGCAGCAGCAGCCATAGCTAAACGGGCAGGAGTCTGGGTCACACAGAGCGGCCGTGTATCTTTTCAAACGGGCAGGATAATTAAATTTCCTGCTGATGAAGGGCTTCCCAATTTGGCTTATCTGCCTGTGACTAAGGTTGAACTGCATCCATGCATGATTTTGTCCCAGGATCCCGTTTTTAAACATGAGCCCCTCACGTTACCCATAATCCAGTGCCTCCCTCATTATTATTCTCTACACCTGTTCTTCTCGAAGCAAAGTTTTCACCCCAGTTGGCCATATTCTAAAGCAAGTACAAGCCGGGGAGAAGCAGGTGAAGGCTCTCTACCAATTGTTCTCTTGGGGCTCCCTTTCCACTCTAACCAATTTCTCTCTCTGCTTTTCATTCATTATTTAATGAGCAACAAATATGTGGAAAGTCATGTGCTTGCGGCTGATAAGAAATGGAGATAAATAAGATACGTTTCCTAGGTTTAAGGAGTTTATCAACCAATAGAAGAAACGCATGTTTGAATAAATGCATTATAATACCAGGAAAAACACACATAAACTGCTGTGGACACCCTGCCCCAGGTGGCTTGGTTGGTTGGGCATCGTCCCACAAAGGAAAAGGTCACAGGTTCATTCCCAGTCAGGGCATGCACCTGGGTTGCAGGTTCTGACCCTGGCTAAGGTGCTTACAAGAGGCACCTGATCGAGATTTCTCTCTTGCATCTCTCCCAAGAGAGGGAGATGTTTCTCTCCCCCCTTTTCTCCCTCCCTTCACCTCTCCCTAAACATGAATAAATAAAATATTTTTTAAAAATAAAAATGAAAAGAAATAAATTGCTGCGGAAATAAAGAGCTACTATCCCAACAAGGCGAGAGGAGACTTTGGGGGCGGGGGCGTGCCGGACAGCAGCCTGCACAGCGCACTGTGGAGGAGGACTGGGATCGTCCTAGGCGGGAACAGGGGGGAGGGTGGCCCAGATTGAGAGAACAGCTTGAGAAAAGGCGACGAGGTGAGACGTTGCACGGTGGGGTTCTGTTGTGCTAGAAGAGCCTAATGAAACCAAGCAAAGCCATCTCGAGTAGGGCTTCGAATCCCTTGTTAAGGAAACTGAACGTCTAACCCACTCTGCGGGTAACAAGAACTAGGAAAGAATGTTGTGGAGAACGGCATGATCTGACCCTTGTTTCAGAAAGATAATTCTAGCCGCACCACAAAAGGAAGACTCAAAAGACCAGGCAGAGATGTGGTATGTTCAAAACGTCCTAAATTGAAGCCACCGTCTTCTTCCTCTGATCTCTTACCCATCTATTCCTTAGCCCGATAAAGGCTCAGCCCGCCTCCAAGTTACCCGAGCCACAAAACTTGGGGTCAACTTTGCCCCCCTCCATTGCTCTCCTCCTTTCTCTTCCTCTGTTTCCGGGGACAGCTAACCCACCACAGTCCTGTTTATTTTACCCGCAATGTGTTTTGTGAATCAAGATCGATTTGTAACATCCTGGTGCAGGTCCTCAGCACCTTCGCCCGGTGTCTCGCAATAGTTTCCTGTATGAAAGGGACACCCCTTGTGTAGAAAAGACTGAACAATTCATTCCAGAGAGCAGAAGGAAGTTCCCGATCAGACCTGAAGACACGAAGGTGATATTTGGAGCCAGCAGAGAGGGTGAAAACACCACGGCAGCAGTGGCAACAATGACAATGACGACAAATGCCCCAGAGACGGCACCTTGGGAGACGGACACCGAAAAGCCATCAGAGGA
Source organism: Trachops cirrhosus (assembly GCA_028533065.1). Lineage (NCBI taxonomy): Eukaryota > Metazoa > Chordata > Mammalia > Chiroptera > Phyllostomidae > Trachops > Trachops cirrhosus. The sequence continues at coordinate 14,057,221 of CM052545.1, read as the reverse complement.
GCCGCAGACAAGCACGACATTGTTAGGAGAAGCCAAGGTTAGAGAGATGTTGATAGGAAATTGCACAGAGGGTGAGTAGGTGAGGTTGAATCTGGAAGGAAGCTTTTTACCAATTTGATGCTCCGCAGTGAGCTTTGAGGATCCGGTTTCAGTGACAGTTTGGGGGTGGAAACCAAATTGCAATAGATGAAAAGAATGGATTTATGGTGAGAAGCTGGGGACAAGGAGAAAAGTCAACTCTTGTATTAAGTTTGGCAGTGTGAGAAGAAGCAATCATGCCATGCTGAAAGATGTCACACCGTGCCCTGGCTGGTGTGGCTCAGTGGGTTGGGCATTGTCCTGCAAACCGAAAGGCTGCCGGTTTTATTCCCACTCGAGGCACATGCTTAGGTCACAGGTTTGGTCCCGGCTGAGACACTTACAAGAGGCAGCCTATTGATGTCCCTCTCTCACGTTGATGTTTCTCTCCCTCCCTCCCCCCTCCCTTCCCCTCTCTCTAAAAATCAATCAATAAATAATAAACAAACAGCTCTTCCCTTCCCTCTCAGGGAAATCTACCCTTTCCCATTCCTACTTGACATTCCTTCAAAGAAGCGAAAGCTGCCGACTCTGCAATCCCCAGCCACACTCCAGAGCCATTTTCCATATTCCTTTCAGTATAACTCATCCTTTGAAGTGCTTCAGTGTGAATTCACAACATCCTGCTATTTCTGGCTGCGTGGACCAGTTTCTTTAGCCAAAGACATCCACAAGAAACAGGCTGCGTGGATAAGGTTCAGTAGCACTTCTCCCAAGTACAAGAGTCCAGAAAATTGCAAAATAATAATAACTATAATAATAGTCAAGGGACGGTGTGCCCCCCACCACCCTGGTACTGTGGCCAGGATTACAAAATGAAGATTGCAGTGTGGAAAGATGAAGGATTAGAAGGGAAGATGATACATCTCGTTTAACATCATGATGGACATGGCCGGAGAACACAGATTCAACCATCGAGTTCCAGAATATTAGACCTAGGAGTACATTGGGCAGCTAACAGGGGCTGTCCCTGATGGAGGCTGGTCCCATGCTGCCCAGCGGTCCCAACCTCACGCACTGCAAACCCGACCTTTGTGCGGGGCAATGGCTCTCCAAGCCTTCAGGGGACACGCCACTCCAGCTGGGAAAAAAATCTACAGCTCAACTCTCCTGCCCACGCTTGCGGCCACCTCACCAACAGGGGGAAAACATGATCCTCATCAGACATCATGGAAAGAAAGGTGCCGGGTTTTACGGGATGGAAATGAAGTAATCTGTTGTTTTTATTAAATAACATGAGAAAGTTATTAATTCATGCCAGAAACACAAACGTAAATATTATCACATTGGACGCATTTATCGTGAAGGAGACCATCTGGCCGAGCCTTGCAGAGCGCACTTCGAGAAGCAGGGTGCGCGTGTGCCCACACCGGGCCCCTCGGCAAAGCCGCAGGTCCCCACGGGGTGGAGATTTAGGGGTTCCGAGGGGAGCGCTTCACGGTAATGGCATCTGCTAGATACTTGTCACATGCTTCTCTAGCAGCGGCCCTGCCTTTACAAATGCTGTTACATGAAAACCGAAATTTCAAAACAAGGGGTGGGTGTTATTTCAGAATCTCTGCCTTTAAAAATGGACTCTTTCCTTGGGCACCACATTCCGGAAGGGTGTTCACAGACAAGCTTACAGAGCGCTTGCTGTTTCACATGGGGATCAGAGGGAAGATGACGGGGAACGTAGACAATGTAAAGACTCAGGAGCCACAGTCAATTCTAGATGAACCTAAAATTGAAAACACAGCATCTTGAAATTATAAAGTAAATGCACGGTTCTTTTTATTTTTAATATGAAATGTTGTTTAAAAAACCCCACACTGTCGCATTTTGTGCAGAAAGGCAGGGCATCGGATGGGGGGCGCAGCGCCCTCTCTGGAGATGGATGGACCCCCAGGTACCCTCAAAGTGGAGGCAATCGCACATTCCAGAGAAGAGGAAATGCTGACAGGACTTGAAGAAATGCCCGGCTTCCTTGAGGACCCAGGAGAACCCCATTCACCTGTCTGCCCTCCGTGTTCAGAGGACTCCAGGACTTAACTTTCTTTGTCTCTCCTGCCTCCGTTTGCTCAGAGACGAAACTGTGGGTTGCATATAAGTCCTGTGTTTGTGCCTGTCCCAAATCTCTCCCCCCTATGGCACAGGTCAGCTCCAATGGGTGCACGTAGAGAATCTAGGCAACAAACTCTTCAGTCTACATAATGGGAGGTCAGCAGGGCTTGACCCGGACAGGCTTTCAGGTGCTTGAGAGTTCGTTCCCTTCTTGGTCTCATCCAAGACCACCGGGCACCCACCTGCCGAAGTGCGATCACTAGGCATGGAGTCATCTGAAAAGGGCCACGTCACACACCAAACCGGCATTAACACATGCACGGCTTGCTCGGGTGCGTCCCGAATGCCAGGGGGAGGAGCAGCGGCTATCAGCTGGGAGCTCAGTGTTTGTCAGGGGGGTGGGGCTGCAGCTTCTCACACCCCAAATACCACTTAGTTAGGAGAGTAGTTCAGATTACACAGGCTGCACGCTCTCTTCATATCGAATTCTGTACTGTGTATGTTTTTAAATTTTTACTTATTTTTTAGAGAGAGAAAATCTCTTTGTTGTTCCACCTATTGATGCATTCATTGGTTGCTTCTGTGTGTGCCCTGACCAGGGGTCAAACCCGCAGCCTTGGCGTACGGGGATGACGCTCCCACCCACTGACCTACCTGGCCAGGGCCGGGAATGTGTGAATTAGCAGTGGAAGAAACAGCCAGGACTGACCCACTCCAAGTCTCCTAGGAGAATCTGGACCCTCCATGAGTACTCCTACATTCCTGACTTTTGAAAGTTTCGTAACTATTTTTTGTACTTTAGAAAGTACATGCACATGGTAAAATAAAAATAACTTCACTTTGCTCAAGATGCTGTTGTAGCTCGGGCTCTCCCTGACCCTCTCCGAGCCACACATCAACTCCAGTGGGTGGGCTGACAGAGGCCTTGGAGCGAGTTCCGCCGTCAAGAGTGGCGAGCCTCCGGGGAGGCTGGCGGGGCTTCGCGCGCTGCACCCGAAGCCGACAGTCCAACCGGCTCTGAGCTTGGTCACTGCACTGTCTTCTCTGCCCAAACCTACCCTCTACTCATGACGGCCTATAAGGTGACAAAGTACAGAAACGAGTGAACAAACCATGTGTCTATTCTTCTCATAGCTATTAGCCATTAAAAAAGAGTATTTAGGCAGGTAGATGAAAGATGAGTAAGAGAGAGAATGAGAGGTGTCGAGAAATGGCAGAATTTTAGAGCATCTAATTCAATTTCCTTGTTATATAAAAGGAGAAACCAAGGTCTGGAAAGGGTGGGGAAAGGTAAGAGAAGAGAGAGGGACAGTGTGAAAGAAAGATAATTGCTTAATAACTTAAAACAATAATAATTGTTTCTATAACTCATATTAACCCCAGGCAGTGTTGGGTTGGCCTCAGCATCAGATCACAGAAAAAACAGTCCCACCGAAGAAATGTAATTAACGGCAATTCAAGTCTTAGCCTCTCCATAAAACGCCAGAGAGTACATTCTTGATATACATCCAAAGATCTTAAAAACCTTCTGAGGGCATTTTCCTTACATCGCCAGCAATGAATTCCTCCAACCCAGGGTCCCCAACCCCCCTCCTCCTGGTCTGGGACGCTGCTCCATTACCCCCTGAGCTCCACCTCTGTCCCACCCCACCCTGGCCCATGGAAAAATTGTCTCCACAAAGGGAAGTCCCTGGTGTCAAAAAGGTTGGGGACCGCTGCTCCAACCTGACTCTTCTCCATCTCGCTAGAACCTCTTAAAATTCTTCCCAACACTCAGGCCACACACCCCTTTCTCTTCTCCTTCACACTTTCTTATGTGGATCAATTTAACCTTTCTGATTTTTTTCCTCGCCACCCCACATCCTGGAACTGAAGAAAGACCTGAGCTCACAGAGTGAAAGAGCCTATCAGGGCAAAGGAGGAAAAAACTTCAAAAATAAACTCACACATGGAGGCAGCATAACAAAACTCCTGAACATCAAGGTGAAAGAGAGGGTCCTAGGAGGGACAATCGGACACAGCTTACCTGCAGAGATTCGCATCAACCACAGCGGTTGCCAGAAAAGAATGGAACAATAGCTTAGAAATGCTCGGGAAAAATAAATTCAAACTTACAGCTCTATGACAAGCCAAAGTAACACTCAAGAGAGAGATCTAAGTAGACTCTCAGACACAGAAGCCCTCAGAGAAGTCTGTGATCCACAGACACTCTCTGGAGGAGACAGGAGGGAGAACAAAAGAAACCCACCTGAGGACGTACTCCAGCAAGAAGAAAAACGAATCCAAATGTAATCAGAAGGTGGAGGAGAATGTATGTGTGTTTTACTTTTATACTTAAAAAGTAACTTTTGAAAAAGTTAGAGAGAAAGGAAGGCAAGATATACTTTAATTCTTTACTTTTATTTCCATTTCATTTTACCTTTCTATAATTTCATTAGTTTACGAAATGCTTTCAGATAAATTGTCGGTGGCCAGAATCACAGCATCTGCAAAAAAATATGTATATATATACATACTATATATAATATATATATATGTGTGTGTGTGTGTGTGTTTTGAGAGGGACCATATTCAGGGCAAGTGATCATCCCTGTCAAACTTGGAAACGCAAGCCCTGAGTGCGGAACGCACCCATGGCCTGGAAGCCGGCTGCCTCGCACCAGTCTTCTTGAATGACAATGACCGTGGGTCCGGGTGGTGAACTTCCGATTCAGCAGACTGATTGTTTCTCAGTCTGCTAAAACAATCAGTTTTAAAACAACCAGTTGTTTTTTGTTTTTGTTTTTGTTTTTTTAGCAGGCTCTGCTTCCCGACTTGGACTAGACTATGAACTGGTCGAGGAGATGAATGGAGGTAAGAAGCACAAACCTCCAGACCAGCTGGCTCACTGGAGAGGGACTCACTGGGTGTCCGGGCCATGAGGTTGCTGGATGCGAGGCTCTGCCGCCAGGGCGGGCAGCGGGAGGCACTGCCCTGCACAGGCCTGCTAACGAAAGCTCCTCGGCTGCACAAAGGCTTCTGTGGAGAGGTTCGCGGTACTACTGCCCATGTCATTTGCTATGAATTTAGGGCTTGGAATCTCTCACTTGAACTTTTTGACACACCCCGGTGTGTGTCAAAAAAAGAGCAGCTGCCAAAAAGCAAACATTTTCCTGTCTCTAAAAATAAAATGCTGGCAACCCTTCAGGCCCCTGTGCTAAGACCTGGCCCTTCCCAGGGTAAACAATAGGTGGCCGAGCTGATCAGGGGCACTGAGCCCCGCTGGAGGCCGAGGTTCAGCCTGGGGAGCCCCTCAGGGCACGTGCGCAGCCACAGTGCTAGAGGCGAGACATGGCGCTCCTTCCCCTGGCGCTGGCTGGCCAAAGAGCCTTCGGTTACACCAGAAACCATGACCCAGCGGAGGGAACAGACCTCCCACCAGCCTCTGCCCCCAGAGCCCTGGGGTGCGTGGTGACAGATCTGAGATCCTGTCCCGAGAAAGCTCCCGGGGAAGGAAAGTTTCATAAATCTCCATCTGCCTGCGTCACTCAGGGCTGTGCTCCTCACCTGTCAGAACCCCTCGTGCCCAGCTGAGGACTCTCACCTGCTACACGCAGCCCAACAAAACCGCCTTAGTGTCCACACACCATGATAATGGTCACCATTCCCACTCTAATCGCCTCCAAACGCGTCCACCACTCCCGCGGCATTTGTTCAACCCCTGCTCCTCATTAGGGCTCGAATTGCCCCTGGACCGTAAGCTTGGCTTTTTGCTGGTTTGGGAGTTAAAAGGGCTAAAGGGAGTTAGGGAAGAAGAGGGACTAAATATAGCAACTGTTTGTAGGCACAATCACTCCATAAACATGCTTCAGTGGAACGAGCGTAGGGCCACCCCAGATGACGGATGTCACTCACCCGAGTGGCACATCATAAATACGACTGAATGAGCCCATTCTCCTGCAGAACCAGAGTGACGCCTGTTTGCACTATAAATATTTATGAAGTCATGGTCCTCACAAGGCTTTGTTTTTCCAGGTAAGTAGACTTTAATGAAAAAGTTCAGCAGAGCTCTTCCTGCAATTACGGAATAGACACTGTAGCTTTCCAACGGGCAGTCGGTGGAAAGGAAAAGAAAAAAGGAAAGACGAAACAGAGAAATAAGGCCCTGTTCCACGAGGCTGCTCCGTGCAGATCTCATTTACCCCAGTCAAGGTTCATTCTCATTCAGAAAGTGACAGCCCTCGCTAGGGTGGCAGGGACAGGAGTCCTGTGCAGCCCAGGCCTGGGTAATGAGGGGCACACAAATGGGTCCTTGTCACCCAAGTGCAGGCCCCTCCCCCACCTCTGCTGGGAGAGACTGGCCCTGTAGCACTCCCAGCCCTCTCAGCCTGCCTCTTGGTAACAGAAAAAATGTACCCCTCACCCCGTTACTAGGCTCATTTGAAAAGAATTCTCAGAATGTGAGGATGTGGGCTTGGGCGTCTCTCCGGGTGTCTGAAGTCCACCAGTCCTGTGACTAGTTATCTCTCCTGACTGCATCAACCCCGGCACCCAGAAATGCGCCCAAGGTGGACCACTTCTCCTGCACTCTTCCCCACGAATCCCTGCAAAAAGCAAACACCTGGGGACCTCAGCAGCACTGCCACACCCCTCTCTTCCTAGGCACCGTGACGGTCCTGCCACCTGGAGCTCGCCGTGCACGCTGATTTTCACATCCCTTTGCAGCTTACATGTTACTCATCTCTTAAACGCACCAAAAACCCTTGCCCAAGTCCATCGAGCCTGTTTCTTTCCCAGGGATGGCCTTCTGCCCAGGCTCCCACCCCCTCCAAACCTCAGGGAGGCCCCTGCTATGTCAGGTTGAACTGGCCCCGCCGGGAAACGCTGAAGATCCTTTGGCTCTGGTCTCTGGGAAGTCTTGTTCCACAAGGAACAGAGTCTCTGGTTTTGCGAAATGAGTCACAGGCTGCCCGGACCAAGCTATCTGGGGAGGCTAGGCTACCATGTATGGTCTGCGCTCTGTGCCACCCACCTCTCCGTGTCGGTCAGCGCTCTTTGCCAGGACAGCCTGAGTCAGAAAGCTCAGCACATTCCTCAGGCGTTGGAGAGTCTTTCCTTCTTATTACTCTGCCTTTGTTTTATGCAGCACCTGGTTTCATTTTAAAAACCCAAATAAAATCTCATGGTCAGGGCTAGAGTGAAATGGGGGGGGGGATAGGAAGGAAAGAAAAAAAGAGAAAAGGGAGAGAAGCCTGAGTGAGGGAAAAGAAGAAAGGGCTGTAACTCCCCACACAGGCGAGACCCACAGCAGGACAGAGAGGGAGCGGGAGCGAAAGGGGCCCAGCAGAGCGGATGGATATACTACCACCGACCCGAGTGTGGTCAAAGGCCTTTGTGCTGCACGTGATGAAACGCGTTCGTCTCAGTCTCCTCCCCAAATTAGACCGCAGTCTGAAGTTAGTACTTGACTTGTAAACCACGTGACCTTCCCAAAGCCCCACACTCTCAGAGTCTCTTCCATAAGCAGGCTTATTTTCAGTGCATTTTAAAGAACTTTCCAGTTACAAACCTATGATTCTAGGAACCTGCCTGTTCCCTTTTTTCTTGGACCACGAGCCCCAGCCCAAGCGTAAAGGACTGTTTTTCCACAAGTCGACATTTGTTGTTTGCCTCGGGGAAGGCGGTGTCAGGGAATGGGGACAGCAAGGGCAAAGGTGCAGACACGGCCTCAATGCATTTCTGTGGCCACGTTATTTTGTAAAATCATCTGCAACGCTGTTAACATAGATTTTTAGAATTAAAACAGAATTCTAATTCTGTTTTCTGCCTTGCATTCAGTAAAAAAAAAAAAAAAAAAAACCCGAATGAATAATAACCATGGACATGGAGAACTGACTTTCTTGGAGTGGCAAAGCACATTAATTACAGTGTAAGACCAGGACCATTAGGGACTAGACTCAGCTGGAACAGAGGCCTGGGACTCTCTAGCCGCGGCTGGCCAGGGCACAAATCCCGGAGGTTCCCAAGTGGCTCTGGAGCTGCATTTTCAATGCACGGTTTGGCGGGCTTAATGGAAACCATAGGAAGGGACCCCGGGAATGAGACCAGATAGCTGGTCGGAAATGTATTTTGCCTAACCTGGGCTCAAGAACAAGAGTCAAACACTAGCAGGGCTCCCCTGGGGGGAGGGGAGGGGGTGACGGTGCGGCTTTTAATTACCTCTCCAATTCAACAAAAATCGTAAAGAGCGGGACGGTCTTGGTAAAGGGGAGCAAGTGGAGCCCTGGAGCCGGAGACAGCGGGCGGGATGGGTTGGGGAGGAAGAAGGGGCAGGAGGCAGCTACTTTCTTGACCACACGTGGGTCTGCCTCCCCTCCTGGGCAGCAGCTGCTGGCGCCCTGCGCTTCGCTGGATGGTGGCGGTGGTGGGGTCCTTCCCTTTCCTCGCGCGCTGCGCAAGGGAGGGGGCGGATCATGAGGGGCGGGCAGAGGAGAGGGGTCTTTGTGCGAGGAGGAGGAGGGAGAGGAGGCAGGTCTTGGATTGGGGTGGGGAGGATCGTAGGGGGAGGAGGTGGGAGAGGAAGACCCGGACTGGGGGCGGAGCCGTGGATGGGGCGGGCTGTGGCTGGGCTTCGGGGATGCGTGGAGGGGGCGGCCTCCAGAGAGAGCCCGGGCGTGAAAGGGCCTGACTCACTCTCCCCGACCCCAGGCTCCTGCTTCCGCCCGGACTCCATCGCCCCAGCCCGCCCTACCGGCCAGTTTGCTCCTCGGCAGTGGCGCCTCTCTCCTCCCTCGGAGGACCACCTGGCCGCAGAAGGCTGCGGCGCTTCGGAGCCCCTGCCCTGGATACAAGTGCACCTTCCTCGCGGCCCTGAGCCCCTCCTGGGCTCCCAGAGCGAAGGACGGGTTTTTCACGTTGGAGCCCGCAGCTGTCGGGGCCCCAACACCGTTTCCGTAGTTCTTGCAAAAACGTGGAGTGCCAAGTATTTATTTTAAAGGAAAATTTAATAATGATGGTAACGATAACTTTTGTCCCCTTTTCCAATTAAGAGGGGAGAAAAAATGAGGGACGATGGCATTTGAAGCCCAGGGAAGGGTCCAAGAAAGCCACCAGCCAAGGTCCACGGGCTCCAAGGCCCTCCCGTACCTCCAAGTCGCTGATCAGGCAGACCGCGGACCTGCAGCTTCGTGGCTTTGTTTCCGACTCAGGTGAATGACTGTAACGGTCCTCCCAGACTGTAAACGTAGTACTGATCAGCATCTGAGTCTTCAGACGAGCCGGCCTTGCTTGCAGAATTACAGGGCGCGGGAGGCTGGAGGGAAATGACCCGGTTGTCAGCACTTGGCCAAACGCAAAGGTTGCGTTCTGCACGGTTCTGCACGGAATCGGGAATGCAACTGCCAGACCTCATTCCTGAGCAGGAGTGGGGCTTGTTCCTGTTTTTCCTTCCAGCGCCTTCTACCTTCCCAGTTCATCTGTCCTGCCTCTGCCCCAAGGCCAGATCAACAAGAGGAAAAGAGGAGAGAAAACGAGGCAAGAAGCCCTGGAATCACTAACCAAACTGCCCACGGTTCCTCTACTGTCCTTTTTGCATCCTTCAGTAACAGGAATCTCCCCCACCGCCCACCCCTCCTATTCCTCTAGTCTGCACCCTCCTGGGTGTGATGATTTCTCTGCTTTCACTCTTACTCACATCATGAACTTCTTGAAGACTGGGCCCAGAAACATAAATACGTAGCAGCTGGCTGCTGAAGGCATTAGACACCAAGCAAATACTTGTTAAAGTGAGAATGTTCTTAATGATGGTTGAAAGTTCCATTCAATCCCTGCTTGTTGCTGATGCAAAATCTGTACATTTTACATCTCAGTGCATGTTTTCCTCCCCCAAAACATTGGTGTCTGTTTAAAAAAAATAAGATTTTGCCTTATCTAGCAAACAAAATGTCGTGATTTATTTTTTGGTCAGAACTGTTGGCCCAGTGTCCCCAATCCAGTGCCTCAGACGAATATTGGGGTGTTCGTGGCGTGCAGGCGTGTGCTTTTAGTTTGCTGGTGCAACGCCACCACTTTGTCAGGAATTGTTGACTTAAAAGACACTACTGTGGCATAGAGAATTCACTTTAGGGGAGGGGGGTCAGGGAAGCACCTCGAAGAGAAAGGCAACTGTTCCCCGGAACAGCTGCGGGCTCTGGCAAGGGAATTGCTTGGCCCCAGTACAACTCCACGCAGCAAGACGGATTTACTTAATTTAACAAGAGTTAATGATTCTCCCAAGCAGCTCCCGGGAGGCCAGCTCACAGTAAATATACTTTCAGGAAATCGCCTTCCCTTCCTAGAAGCATAGACGGACCCTCCAGAGAAGGGTGGTCCCTGGCTACCTGTACACTGAAATTTTCCGTGGACTGCCCAGCTTTGAAGGCCCCCAAGTAACTCCCTCCACAGGCTGCCAACTCACTGCCTTCCCGGGCTTGAGATGCTTCATAGGAAACTTACCAGGCCCTACAGCAGAAAAATCAAGAAAAATGCACCATTTCTGGAAGACCAATACTAACTAGACCTGGGAACCAAGGTGGGCTGTCCACCCCCTGTCCCATTAGCTCAGTTTATCAGATTAGCTAGTCAGTGCCCATGGATTCACATTTTCCACAGTGATATCTTTATATAACTGGTGGTTCTTGTGATAATGCCAGGTGGTCCTTGAATAACATTTTTTATTTTAAAGATCAGGTTTTCTTTTTTCTAATACACATAACTCGCATACCAAACCCATGGTATTGCAAATACAGGGCTGAGCAAAAGTAGCTTTACAGTGGTGAGTATGTGAAACCGTTTTTTTCTTGTATTTATTCACGACGGTATTATTTTCCATACAAACAACCATAAACCTAGTTTTGCCCCACCCTGTGTCTAATTACTTAGGATAAGGCTGAGCTGCTGTTGTGTTAAATCAATTTAGAGAAATCTTAATCAACAAAGGCGGCAGGATAGCAAGAAAGAGTTGTAACGTTTGCACTGAATCAGGCGAAGTGAGGAGGGCACTCAGGGAAACCAGTTTCTATTCTTCCAGTTGGTTCTCCAGGAGTCGCCGCCAGAACTCCGAAACATAAAAAGAACCCCATTTTAACACGCTGTTAAAAATTGCTGGGTTTTGAAGAAGACCTATCAGGCAAGACAGAGCCGTGGAAGGTCACGCCAGGGGCAGCAGGGACAGGAGGTGTGGGAGTCAGCGTGGCTGCCCAGAAGGGTGGACGGGCTGAGAACCTAATGCCTTTTTCATAAGAAGCAGGATCCAGCAAACACACATATCGCTGCAGAAAATTTGGACAGTACAAGAGAAAAACACAACCCCCTCTGCGGCTTGTTTCCGAAACACTGGGGAGCTCTGGACAAGCCAGTTCACAGTGCTTGAAGGATGACCGCTTCTCAGAACGGGCTACGGGCCCGTTGGTCACTCGACTGTAAATTAGGGATTACCCACACGCCAACTCCAGACTCGCACACACCAGCACCCTCTCTGCCACGCCAACGGGCACACCACCAACACCACTCTGGGGATCCACTGCTGGTGACAAGTGCAAAGATTCTTACACGCCTCAGGATAACTGTCCTCTGCTGACTGTACTTCATCAGGTTCTCGAAGGCTGGCTTCCTCGTTCTCACATCTAGCGTGAAAAGACAGCCAGCCATTGTGTAAGCGCTTGTGGTGAGCAGAATGGATAATATTGTGAACAACGGACAGGTACCGACTCTCCTAACCCATTTTCAACCAGGAGTCCCAAACCCTCATGATCATAGCCCCCACCTCGGCCACCACCACCACCTTCTCAAGGGATGGCTTTTGCTCAGAGCTGCCACTGGCGGACGTCTCTGTGGGATTTCTCCCCACTTTGAGCTCTGCATGCTACCACCCCTACTGTTGGGATGGGCGACAATGAAGTCACAAGGTGGTGACAGGAGGAAGGAGGCAGAGATGCAAAAGACCTCAAATGGCCCCCGACTGGGAAAGGGGTGAAAATGGCAGATGAAGATCATAATTAAAGGCAGGATATGGATGTAAAGGGATACTTTGGGGCAGGACTTACATGACTTTCCATGATTGGGAGGCACTGGAGAAGAAAAATCACTCCACAGAACTTGGTGTGCCTGTGAAGAAGAAAAATAAAAATGAATAGGAACCACTTTCCCAATAGAAATTTAACCATGTTCCTTTTCCAGCACTGTTCTCCCCACCCGAAAGGTACTCGGATGCTGCCGCCAAAAGCCACTGTAGTAACTGATACTAATGGTAGGATGGAAAGACAAAACTGGGGACGTAATCTATAAAATAGGATAGGCAAAAGAGTACTCTCCTAGTATGCAAGCCGCTTATCCAAATCAGTAAGAAAAGCTAAAAACCCTAATAGGAAAGTGGGCAAGGGAAACGCATCCCTTGCGTTTCAGTAAACGCATCAATGCGTGTTACTCATGGATTCCCTACTTGTGAGTTTATATGCAACCCCGAGTCAATATTCCCAGCACGTCTGAGGTCTTTGAAGGGCACGCACAGAGTGGTGAACAATCAGTCACCTGACATTCACCTTCTCAGTCAAGGTCGGATAAGGGGACACTTTCCCTTCTTGTTTCAATGCTCATACTGTAAACAAGTGTCCTTTCCACGACCTATTTAGTGTCTCACTTTCTGCATTTTTCTGCTCTCTGTTAGGGATTTCACTGTTTAAAGTGCACCCCCACCCCCACGAGTGGGTCACTGAGTGCTGGCTACTGTTCTTCAGTGCAAGAAGACTGCGCTGAGTCTTACCGAGAAAATATGTGCGTCACCTTCACTCAGGCGTGAATCAGTAATATATGTTCAACAAGGTGTCTTTAAGCAGACACACACAGCACACAAATTCACATACTGATCAGTTAATGAAAGCGCTGCAAACAGAGGCTCCTGGGGGCTGGACCCTCACTTCCCCTAGGACGGTCAGGGAAGCTCTACGAGTGAATGGTCGCTGAGAGACTGGGACTCACCACTCTGTGCCTGACGTCCAGCGACTTGTTACAGGGACTGGTTAGACGGGGGAGCAGCCCTGCGTGCAAACGAAGAGGGAAAAGCGGGCTTGAGACAGTGTTAGAAGACAATCTCTGACACTCCCGATTAGGCTGCGTCAGCACATGGCACGCACATCACTTACTTCCCGTGAGAATCTGACCGACGGAAAAGTAGGAGTCGGTCAGGCGAGACGGAACTGACCGAGCGCTCATTCAGAGTGAACATTGTGGAGCTGTTGTTTTCTTTTTTCTTGGGGGGCGGGGTGTAAAGCATTTTTTTGTATGGTACACGTTTCAATTTTATTTTAAAATAGAAAATGGTACTGAGAACAGCTAAGGAGACATTGAAATTGTGAGACTATAATTAAAAAAAGTTATCGGAACGATTCCACTTTCCATGCCCTTTGCTCTTCTCTCTGAGGTTTTCCTCGAGTAAGCCTGCGATTGGGTCTCGGTCTCCAGGGAGAGGCGGAGCTCTGAGCTGGAAATGCCTCTAGTTTCTAAGTTTTTCTCTCCCCACTTAGGTGGATCAGGACAGCCAGAGTGGGCTGGAGTGGGTATTTCCTTTTCCCACGGGAAGGCCGGGGTGGGTGGAGCTGGGTGTTTCCCTTCTCTGGGTCAGTTACACTGTGATAATACCCTGGCAGGTGAAGTTCTGGTTGACAGGTTTCTCCTGAGGGCTGACCTTGTGAAGAGCTCAGTGTCTGGACTATTTCAAAGCAGTCCCTTCCCCCTCCTTCTTCCTGAAACACAAAGGGGATTTTTCTCTGATATTTACTCTGGAATCCCGGTCGAGTTCCTGGAGGTAAATCTTACAATGTCATCGGGCCGCCCCTATGCCCGGGTCCCCTGGCGTTTTTAGCTCCCAGGCTTGTCCACGGCGAGCCTCCAGCAGTTTGTCCGTCACAGTTCAGAGAGCCCCACGCTGGCGCTGGTAGCTGTGCCGGTTTCCGCTGCCGAGTCTCTGCCCCGTTGGGCTGTGACTCCCTGTGCTCGCACGCCTGGCTCTCCAATTTTGGGGACGGTGGTTGGCCCTGTACGTGCCCCTCTCTTGAGGACCCAAGAACAGCTGTTGGGTTTTCAGTCTGTTCAGCTTTGTGCCTGTCGTTAGGATGCGTGATGACTCTCAAGATCCTTACACGCAGGACCAGAAGCTGGGGCAAAGAGTTTTCTGCCTGGAACATTCTTCAATGATACACAGCTTATACTCCTGTTAGAATCAGAGGGAGCCAAGACCGTGCCGATGGTTTCTCAAGGTCTAAGGCAGCTCTGGTGTACATTTTAACAATTTCATTGAGGTAGATAACATTTTAAGTGTACAGTTCAATGATTTCCGGTAAAGTTATCAAGCTACACAACCATCACCATAATAATACCATAAACTAGTACTCGAGCGTGTTCACAGTTGGCAAAACAGCCCACAATGCAACTTGACCTTAGCAGTTTCAGCTGACCTGTTAATTAAGGACATTTAACGTGATCCTAGTTTGGGCATCCACCTCCCTGCTTCCACTGCCTAGTCCTAAAACTGTAACCGAACTGGGTGATTTTGAAAACAACAGTGTCAGTTACTGCCAACGCAGCCCACCTTCACGTAGGAGGCCCGTACATGCTATGCCCACCTGGTGGAATGAATGCCACAGGTATTTGGTTTTCAAGTTATCGAGAAAGCAAGTGTGAGGTGGGGAGCTTCGGCCCTTCCAGAATCAGAGAAGCTCGAATTTGGAAGTATTCTTCCAGGTCCTCTGATCATTCAGTCCACCTCCTGGGTGTCTGTCACAGTGAACCTTTCGCTGTGTTTGAGATTCAGTTTCCTTTTCATAGACTGGGGAGAATGGGGTCTCCTACCTGCCCACATCCGAGTTCCTGGAACACAAAACATAAGGTTGGGAAGCGAAGACAAACCATTCTTAACCTTTGTGAGGACTGTGGCCTTCCATTGTGTGCACGCAAAGAGGAGGACTCGGGTCCAAGATTAACTGCACGCGCCCCGGAGCCCAGAGACACAGAGGGACCCGAGAGGCGTGCATTGCTGGCTTGCCCGAGTGTCTTCAGGGATACTTTCTGAAGATAAGGGCCCGGGGCTTTCACCGAGTTTTTTTAAAGCTGCCTCAAAGATAGAAGGTGTCTTAGAGAGCGGCTAACCCCTGGGACAGAGGATAGAGAAACCTTTCCTGACAGATTTTTAAGAACCAGGCATTTAATGATCTGTATAATAGGGTTTTAAAAAGTCATTCTATCTATATTGAGTTTCTTAAGTGTGGTAATGGCATTATTGTTCTGTAAGAGAACATTCTTGCTCCTAGGAGGCACACGCCAAAGTAGTTAAGGACGTGCTGTTATGATGTCTGCAATTCACTCTCAGTAGTTCCGCCGAGAAGTCCATACCAGCATCAACAGAGAGAGACAAAGGTAACACTGCGCATTAACAAATGTGGCAAAATGCTCGCGAACGAAGAATCCAGGTGAGAGTGGGTGAATACTGATTGTCCTATTCCTTCGACTCCTCTATGGGTTAAAACATTTTTTTAAGTTGTGAATGAAAGAACGGGGCATCCGTTCATCTGCCTTAACGTCACAATTATAGGTTAAGGAGGAGCGCTCTGATCATGTTTTATAGATGGCCAACGCGCGGCCAAAAAAAGATTAGGAAAACCAGCCTCAGCGTGGCCGTCAGATCCGAGCCAAGGGCAGGCCTGGAAACAGCGCTTCGCCTCCTTTCCATGGCCTCCCCGCCTCACCGCAGCCCGCTCTGCAGGCAGCCGCGCGGTTTGTTCATACAAGCCCACTATAGTCACCGTCGTGCCCACCACGGTGCTACCTGTGAAGTTCACGGGCAGAAGCCAAGGCAGCCACCTCCTAGTGGTTGTTACGCTTGGACAGTCAAGTGCGCACGGAAACAGATGGCATCTTGTGACCTTCTTAATCACAGGGTTGGCTGCCAGCGTTCCCTTGTGTCCAATCTCTGCAGGGAATTTGGAAACTGTTGCCTTTGGAAACTGGAATATTTTCTGGCAAAGGCATTTAACCATTTATTAGACTGTTTCCTAATTCAAAACAGAGACTACAAAACTGAGTTCCCAACACCTGAAAGGGACGTTGGTATTCCTGAGTCAGAGGCAGGCCTTTCTGGAATTCTCCAGAGTGTGCGGGCAGTCACCCAGCGTGTCTGTCATTATTAATGGGGTGGGGGCCTCAGTCCTGGCTAACTGCTTATGACACTTGCTACATTTACTGGTAGCCAGTGTGGGTTTTTTTTTCTTGTCGTTTAAAAGAGATGTGTGCACTTTCCACAGCGAGGCATACAAATTAGCCAGAAAACACACCAAAGCCGGCATTCGCGGGTCCCTCTGATGTGACAGCCCACACCGGGAGTGAGCGTGGGGACCCTGCAGTGAGTGCAGCCTGTTCTATGTCCCCTTGTTCCCGTGGCCATCAAATTCCACAGTGACAGCTGGAGGGAGGAGGGGGAAGGAGGAGGAGGAGGAAGGAGGAGGGGAGAGCGGGGGAGGGAGGGAGAGGTGGAAGAAGATGAAGGTTACAACTCAGCAGAGCCAGGAAAATTGTATTCCGGCAAAGAGAGTGTACATGCAAAGGTCCTGGGGCAGGAAATGGCTTGCCGCTTTCAAGTTATTAAAAGAAACTACTGTCACTGAAACAGAGTAAACAAAACTGAGCAAAGGCACACAATGGGGATGAAAAGAGAGGCGGGGTCACATCCATGAAAGAGTTAAAAGGCCCAGGTGAGGAATTAGGATTTTGTTGCCAGTGCACCAGGAAACACAAGTGACATCAACTCGTTCATGCTTTAAGATTTCCCTGTGTGAAGACGTAATTTGTGGGGCAGTCTGGTGAGTTCGTTTCACTTTAAGAAATCCTTTGAGGTTTGGAGGATGCTTCACAGAGAAATGAAAGCGGGAATAAAGGAAGAGAAGAAAAGGGATGTTAAAAATGCACACAAACACTCGAAGTAGCATGACAAAGCATACAGATACTGCCCTCCTGGAATATTAGAATATCAGAATACTAGAAGAGTTCCTGTCAATATTCTGCTAGACATGCCATCCTTGGGGGAGGGTATATACCACGGAAGCAGCTCTAGGTAGCTGCTTCAGACATTCAGAATTTGTCACCTGTGGTTAGGGACTTTCCCCAGGAGATCTTACATATGTGGTCACCTCTGGGCATTGACATGGTCATACTACTTAGAGCCTCTTCCCTAGTACATACTGCATCTCCCGGAACAGCAGGAGTAAAAGAGGCCAGTGTAGCCATTTGCAAAGGCAACCTGGGCTCACCTTAGAGGGGTGCAGGTATGGCCACAGGTAGAGCGCCAAGAACAAGAGAAGGGGCAGGGATGGCCAGTGAGTGCTGCCCCAGCTCAGCCACAGTCTGCACTCCACCCGCTCTTGCTTCTGCTGCAGAGAAGCTTTCAAAATGAACAGAACTTGTTGGAATCCACTTAGCAGAATGTAAGTGGACAGCTGAATTGTTTATCAATTTCTGTTTGCTGTACTACAGCTTTATGACACTTGGTTTTTCCTTTTATCAGGTATTGCTTCGTATGGGGCCACAGGAGGGGAGAGCCACATCCAAATTAAACAACTGGAGAGAAACTGATAGTCACCCAAAAGGAAAACCACCTTCGAGTAGGCAGAACAAATACAATTGAGCTCTTTGAAAGGCAGTTGCAGAAGGAATGAGAACTGTTTTGTTTTGATGAACGGAAATCACACTCAGGCCCCGCCCATCTGATTTGCATACCGATGTGAATGGATACATTGCTGCGAAGAGACAGTCAGAAGACCTCGATCTTTCTGCCAGTGGTGAGTAAATGTACACAGGTGGCTTGTATTGACGATTTGATCCTTGGCTTCAGGTTTTAACCCCCTTCATTTGGGGCTTCTAACATAACAATTAGAGTTCATGATCCAAACATTCAATGTGAAAATTGAAAAGCAGCACAGAAGGAGTTATCATTTGGCCAGATGACATCATTCTGCCGTGATGTACTGTCACCTCTTAATGAAGTGAGTACAATTGAGTCTTCACTTAACTCTGGGCATATAGGTTCTGCGACTTTAAGGGACACGACGGAACACAAAGCCAATTCTGCTGAAGGCTGACTCATATAAACAAGAGTAAGTCCCTACAGCATCTCAGGGACATTATAAGGAAACGACATTGACCAAAACCACCTTACCTGAGGACCTGCTGCCGCAATCAGTTGAATGACAACGGCCATTTAAGGAGAGTGAAGAAAGCGACACGGGTGCAAACTATTAAGAAGTCATCATTATGGACGTATGCACTTACGTCATTTCCTCCTACCACTGCTTCCCCACGCAAACAGGACAGGATGGGAAATCAAAGTCGCACCTGTCATACAGTGGTAAATTACTGCTTTTGCGGCTCACGTGACCACCCCTGAAACAGTTCCACCCATCGGACTCCAGACTGCTCCTGGCCGCCCAGGCCCGAGGTGATTGGCAGGCTGATCAGAATTCTGAAGGGCACAGATAGAACACAAATGTGACAGGGGTGTTCTTTGCACTCCTCGGATCAGACGCCCTGCCACCTCGGCTCACACTGACTGATGTGACCAGGCTGTTTGTCTGCCTGTGCCCCAGCTCAGCCTTGTCTCCCGACCACGCAGTGAGTTTCCATTTTACGTTCATTACTGCACAGCAGAGAATGTAAGTCTTTCTCGATTCTAACAATTGTACAAATGGTCATCTGTCCGGTGCTTGTGCCCCAACCCCCAGAGGACTGCACAAAACCCACCTCAGATGAACTGCTCTCATAGAGCCCAATTTTATTGTGAAAGCCAGCAGACCAGTGATTGTCCAAGGCAGCTGTTAAACCCTTCATCTCCATCATCGAAGAAAACCCCACGGGGCTGCAGGATAGCTCTGTTCACCTCCCCCCCCCCACACACACACACCTTAAACCTCTCAGTACTGCAGCAAAAAGTATTACTAGATTTCATAAAGTGCTAAACAATTCTAATGTGAGATGACGTTAGTCTTACTAAACCTTCCGAGAGTTAACCCCGAGAGATGGGGATTATAGGAGGAAAGCCTGTTGCTTCTTCCCCAGAATCGGAGCGTGTGGCAGGGTGCCCAGCTGCTTCTTCCCCGGGGGCGGGGTGGGAGGGTAGCTGGTGCTCAGAAGTGGCTGCCCAGTGAGGAACCCATTTCTGAATTCTTTGGCATCTGGTGGAGCCTGGTGACCACTTCTCCTGTTGGAACGTGAGCCTAAGATGGGTGTCATTTCTACCTGCCAGACAGAGACAAAGGACTCTGGGGTCCCAGGGGGATGGTGGAACCCCAAGATGAAGTAAGTCTGTGCCCTTAAATCTCGTGTGGAAGGTCTGCTTGCAAACTCCCCACCTTGGCCTTTAAATGAAGAAAAAATATTCCTCCAACTGGAATTTGGAGGTTTACGTGTTACAGCAGCCAGCCTTATCCTAATTTCACTAAAACAGGGTGGAAGTGGTTATAGATGAGCAAGTGTCATTTACTAGCTGGTGGCTTATAGCTTTGTTTCTCTTCTTAGTTCCTTGATGTGCCCAGTGAAGCTCAGGTGACACGACCAGAGCTCGAGTCTCTGGCGGAGTTACATTTGGGAAAAACTGGAGGAGGAAAATTTTGCCCTAAAATAACTGTCATCCTTCAGGGTGACAGACCCAGAGTAGAATCTTCGGGAACATGGAAACCATATGATCTAAATCAAGAACCCAGAAGTTACAATGAGAGCAAACTTGCGCAAAGGGCGATGCTCGGAGCCCATGGTGATGCTCGGAGCCCATGGTACTGCACTTACCTCTAACACCTGCCGTGTCCTGGGGACCAGCCCTGCAGAGTGGCGGGGTGCAGGCAGAGCTGTTTGGAGATGATATCCTGAAGAAAGCGAATGGAAAAACGAGCTATAAGTTTACAGGTTTATAAATCACAGCCTATGAACTTAGAGGGATTTTCATTCATCTGTACATTTAATTTCTTAAACTTTTGCTTCCTCTCTTGCCCTTTCCACTCTCAACCATAATCCCATACCCTAGCACATCAACCCAAGTTGGACTCACTGTCTTTAGCGATTTGTTGTTCCCTGATTTGTCATAAAAGGCTGACGTGTTCAACTTTTGTACATGAAAACTCAAGCATTAAGTTCATAATTGTTTTAAGAAGATGTATGAGTCTTTTCTCTAGGGAGTTGTTTTTAAAATATGTGCTATGAATGGAACAGAAAATATTACAGTAATCATGTGGGTTCCCAGGACAGCTTAGAACGTCACAGCAGTGGAATAACTTGGGGACACACAGAGGTGTGTCTGTCCTTCAGAACACAGCCGTAGCTCAGTTGCCCTGAATCCAGATATGACTGACTCTCTTTCTAAGTAAGCCGGGGCTTTGCAGGGAGTGTGGGGTATTTTGCATGAGACGGAGAGAGTCGTCACGTCTGGAGCACATCACACCGGTGGCCACTGTCTCAGGGCCTCTGGCGGGAGAAGGCAGGGTGTCCCAGCCCCAGGACCTGCGGCCGAGGGTGCGAGGTAGGGGTTTTCTTGTTTCACCTTTCACACTTAGCTCTTGAATTCATCTGGAAGTAAGCTACCTGGAACTGAAAATATTCCAGTGAAGTTTGGTGTCAGGTGGCCAGGCTGCAGGAAGAGATTTTCCAACCTCTTACGCAGTGGCAGTTCCCATTGTTTTCTGATGCCAAGAATCACGTGGAACATTTGTTAAGCAGATTCATTGGTGCCTCCTGGTCAGAATTCCCGAGGGGAGTGGCTTGAGAATCACGGCTTTCAACAAAGTGGATCACTCTCATGGCCAAGCACCTGCAGGGACCACTGTCCTCAAGAACCGTCAAAGGGGTGAGAGCCGTCAAGTTTCAATGCCTCAGACCCTGCTGTTCTCACCAAAGCTTTGCAGTTTTCCCTGAAAACGCTCCTCAGATTGTTGCACACCTCTGGTTAATTTCTAGAGTTTTTTAAAAAGTTGACTTTGACAGTTTTTTTCCAGAGATGTTCTGCTTTCATGGAGGAGTGGAGAGAGATGTATATAGATCCTCCCTCTCTTCTGAAAGTCCTGTCCTTGACAAATTATTATTATAAAATGCACATCACATAAAATGGACCATTTCACCACGTGCAACTGTACACGGTAGCAGCATTAGGCTCATCACAGTGTCGTGCGACCGTCGCTAATCTTTATTTAGCCTAAAAGACCTCACACAATATACGATCTTAAAACACATTTGATTAATGAATGAATAAGTGAATAATTTCATAAATAAAGCATGGAGGCTTAAAAACTTATCCTTGTGCCATACTTTCGTCTGAGAGGAATTGCAAAATGCAACTCTCCACTTATTCGAACCTTGGCAGACAACTGGAGTGGGTACGGACATCCCATAATAGTTCCATACCGCACTCACCACTGCTCTCCCCAGGCGGGAGGAGCTCTCTTTCTGCGTGCTTATGAATCTTCCATATTTGCTGTCAAATCTGATTCAGAACCAAATGACCAACTCTCCTCTGTCCTGCACAACATGGGTGCTCAAAGCAGGTGGTGAATAAAAAGTATTATGTTTTCTATACTTTAATATTTTCCTGACTTGTCGCATTTTCAGCGATCAGCCAGTTCACACTTCATTCAGTAATTCCCCCTTGGACCATTCTGATTTTATAGCCGTACAAAAATACTTCTTTGTAGCCTTTCAGAATTTTAATCAAAGAGCTTTTGCTCCTAACTTAAGACATTTGTCCTAGGTGCTAAAATTAACCAAGGTGGGGGGGTCAATGGTGGTAGAAGGAGATTTGACCTGGGATGGTAAACACACAATAAAATAGACAGATGATGTATTCTACAATGGATACCTAAAACCTCTGTAATTTTATTAACCAATGTCATGTCAATAAATTCAATAAAAAATAAGTTTAAAAAAGAGAAAAAGAAATAAATAATGAAATTCGCCAAGAAAAAAGATTAAAAACAAAAGCAAATTTAGAGGATAACCAGTACTTCTAAAATGAGCTGAATCCACCTGCCTCCTTCATCGATAACCCCCACTGCTTCTTAGCCTAGAATAAAAAAACGAGCCATAGTTATGCAAAGGATGCACTTACATTTCTGAGGTTCCAAAAAATAAAAATAAAGATAAACCTCACCAGCTTGTGTTTTTTTTGTGGTTTGCAGTGTCACAGGGTGCCTTGGTGACACTGATTGACACCACGATCACACTCTCAGTAGGAAATTAGTTCAAGGTTCTGTACATTTTCACCAGATATCATTTTTCCACTTATTAACTACTTTTTCCTATTTTTCTCTGATGAGTGCATGTGTTTGGATGCCAGCTTTCAAACTGTTTTCAGAGAAGACCCCAACTGTTGAAGGTGCCACTATCTGACCAAGGGACGCCTCGAAATTCACAGAATTGGAGAAGAAACTTTCCAAATGAATTGACGTGTCAACGTACTTGAGAGCTTTTAAAGACGCAGAGACTGCAGTTTGTTGGAATAAATCAGACAAGGCATCCAACTGAGTGCTTTGGAGACATCTTAGCTTTAAGCATGGTTTTGATCATTTGGAAAGCCTGGAAGGCAATATAACTAATATTTATTAGGATATTATTTGAGTTAGTTCTCACAACTCAAGTCAGAGCCTCTAATCCGACTGACTTCCACATCGATTTCCAGAATTTGGACAAGACAGTTGACAATTAACATACAGGGTGACATATTTCATCAGGAGTCCTCATATTTTTCTACATCTCCGCCGACGTTTTCTGCAGTTCTCTGATAATGCTGCGGACGAACCGCCTCTTTCCCTCTGCGCCCCTCCCTGCTCCGCAGAGGGGGTACCTGCAGCCTCCGCAGCTCAGAGGAAACCTGCCTCCCCGAGATCTTTCCCACAGCATCCTTCCCTGTCCGCCCCCCACACCCACCGCGACCCTGATAGCATCTCCCTCCCTCGTGCTGATTCCTTATTTCTGTGGTTTCAGTTACCACATTAAACTGAACTTTGTGTGTGGGGGCGTTTAACACAGGGCTGGACTTGGAGTAATCATTCAGAAACTGCCTGTGGGCCCTTTACCGCTAGACATTCAGAGGGCGGGGGTTTCAGTAGAACTTCCTTGTGCTCTGGGGGCATTTTTTTTTTCAGCTACAAGTGGAAAAACTAGACAAGAAACAAAGTAAAAGGCTTAGGGGAGCCTTCACTGAGCAGAGAACACAAGATATCCACAGTTTAGTCAAATACCCATAGTTTCATGTTTTCAAGAGTACGAAATTATAATTTTACAAGCACTTGAGAGACGACCAATCATTTCAGCAGATAACTGACATTTAGCTCTTCTTCCCACTGACATTTACACCAGGAAAACACACGGAGTGAAGTCGAGGAGGTCCCTCCGGGCTTACGATACCCTCTCTCTCTATTAGCATTCTTGTCTATTTATAGCGACATGTCCAGGTGCAAACTACAAAGCAATCTTACTGGGGACACTCAGGCCGGCGCTGTCCTGCTTCTGAAGAAATTCGGCCGCCTGTGGGTTCCTCCAGTTCTTTTCTCCGGTAACTGCCTGAGTACGTCGTTGGGGAAGAGGCCGACCACCTTGTTTCATTCTGCCAAGATGCTTCAGCCTTGCGTCTGATCAGCTCGAACTCCTGAGAAGTCAGTGGGCTGAAGGGCAGAAGGATTTCTGGAGTCAAGTAGAAGAAGTGTGACATGGCTATGGGTGGCCAGCTCTGGGTCACTTTGTAAGCCCTCTGCACAATGAAGAATTAATTTCCTTTTAGTAGCGAGAAACTAATTGACTTGGCTCATCAAAAGTTGCCAAGCAACAGATCACAAAATTCCACAAATACTACTGCCCTCCTGCCCCCCAGTTTTAACTAGCAATTTTATAAGTTATATAACTTCCTGGTCTTTGTTCTAAGCAATATACTGCTAAAAATTAAGGGAGGAAAGCAGATGGCAATTGCTTTTATAAATGAAATTGTGAGTCCTAATAAATGGCTGGTTTAAGAATGCCAAACATTTGTTCCCTTCAAAGACTGGCCTCCAAGGGTCTTCACAAACATGAACCGCTGGTGACATCAACAATAGCAAGTGACTCAACCTGTCCTATGTCACAGAGCAATGGTGCTTAAGCTGGCTGCCCATGGTGTCAGCCCATGCCCCATCCCCCTCAACCTGTCCCTGAAGATTCTGATCTAATTGGCCTGGAGTAGGGCCCAGGCATTGGTGTTTTTCAGAAGTTCACTCCTGCAGAATTCTAAAGAGCAGCCAGGGTTAAGAAGTAAGGTCACTGAAATGCCACTGGGAACCTTGTTTAGGTTGAGAAGTCATAGCATTCCATCTCTTACTCACATGATTTCCTGCGTCCTTCGCTAATGATTAAATCTAGTTAATACGTTTGCCTGCCTTTCTCTGCGTTCACAAACAATCCACTGGCAAATAGAAAGAGATCTTTCAACATTCCTCCTTCCTTTAATTAACTCTTGGAGTGTAGTCCCCAACCCTTGCGCTTAAGCGCATGCCCCGTGGAATTCTTTATAAACACAGATGCCGTGGCTGCCCTGACCAGCCACTCTGTGAGTGGATCTCCCAACAGCATTAAAACAAAGAAAAGGAAAAAGAAAGAATCCCCACAGGCGATTGGATCAGCACCTACGGGACACGTTACACACGCAGAGGACTGAGCTCCGCCTTCACAAACTCCACAGACTGTAGTCCGAGGAAAAGCCTGGAAGTCAGTCTGCTGGTTTTGTCAGGTGATTCTGAGGCCACTGACCTCTAAACACCAGGAATACTTGCTCAGGGGCTGGATCTAAACAGTCTCTTAACGCAAGGCTGACACGCCGTAGGGTATGTCTCTTTGAGAATAACATTATTTGCGAATAATTGTTAATATTTAAAATTAGGAGTTCCTTTCCTTAAAACTTTGAAATGTGGACCGTAACACCTTGGCCCTAGAAGGACCAGGCAGATGTTTGCAGACCCAGCTGCTTTTTCTCATGGAGGTGAAGGCAGAGATTTCTTTGCAGATCTCTTGGAGAAATCTAGATGTGATGAGAAGATGAAGATAAACAATAACTCCTGGCTGGTGTGGCTCAGTGGATTGAGTGCCAGCCTGTGAACCAAAGGGTTGCTCGTTTGATTCCCAGTCGGGGCACATGCCTGGGTTACAGTCCAGGTCCCCAGTAGGGGGCGTGTGAGAGGCAACCACACATTGATGTTTCTCTCCCTCTTTCCCCTTCCTTTACCCTCTCTCTAAAAGTAAATACACATTTTAAAATATAAAAAATGAAATAGGGGAATAAAACCGGACGGGTGCAACTCGCTTTGGCCCATCAGTGTCAGCTAGCAGCTGCTTATCTGCCTAAACCTGTAGTGATTCAGGTAAAAAAGTGTTTTTAAAGAGCTATCTGCTAGCAACATATATATTGTTTCAACACAGGAAAATAAATAGAACACATTTGAGAGGTTATTTGTAGAAAATATTTTAAAGCTTTCTTATTTCAATATACTGTGAAGTAGTCTATAAAATATGTAATAAAATAAGCTCTTTCTAAGGTATGGTATAAGTGTATTTAACCATAACTTACCATATTTCTGGTCCTTTCCATTAGTTTCTTTTCCCAAAATCAATTATGGTATCATTTTAACAATTATAGCCTCGAGAATCAATAGTAGTAAAACTTAAAAGCTTAAGTGAAAAAGTCTAATAGTGGTTCAGATGTAATTAGATCTTTGTCCATCAATTCATTAGATATTGAACAAGTCTGTTAAAATAAGTTGACTTCAAATTAGAGAATAAGTAAAACAGACTAATTAAATTTATTATCATAAGTACTTAATCTATAAAGTCCTAGAATTCTAAAGGCCTCTGCACTCACTCTTTGTCCTCACTTTGTCATGAGTTTCACTCGCTTGTCTGGGACACTGGTACTCAGTCAGTGCTGATCGGTATGATCTGATTTCCAGGTTGAGTCTGCACTAAAAACTTCCATTGTCCCTGGATTATGGCAAGTTAGGTTGCTCAGTCTCTGCTGTGTTAAATGTGAAAAAAACCTTGACAAGGAACTCTGGCTTGTGAGTGCAATTCAGTGAAAAGAGTAGCTTCCTGAGCGAGTGACCTTATACCCAATAAAACCAGCAGGTGGCGTACCTATCACCTGACTGGGAGGAGGGGGCAGGCCTTGACCAGACTTTTGTCTAAACACAAGCTGATTATTCTAATAAGGTGTTAACAGATATTAATTAAGACTTTCAGAGTTAAGTCCAGACAAGTTGGGATACACATGCTTCTTTGCTGTGGGACTTAGAGCCTGTAATATTTCAAAGTGCACTGTGAATCTTTCAAAGGGATGCAGATAGTGCAGCATTTCCTAAACTTATCTGGCCACGAGCTCCGTTTGTAGGTGAGGAGCATCTCGGGGTACTGCTGTTCTAGGGGACAGTCCAGGAGCTGAAAAGTCTGGGGTCTTTACCATGAAGACAATGGCTGCTCGGCCGTCTCTGAAATGTACGAGACCTTCCCTAGACATCCAGCCCCAACTATGGACACAGCTAGGAGGAAGGTGGACCGAGCAGTAGTTCTTGTTTTTCAACTGAGACACAACATCGAACAGTGAAGTGCACAAGTGTGCTTTACACGTGTGTACATCCATGGAACCACTATCCAGTTGTACCCCTCTGATCCCTTCTCAGTCAAAACAGCGCCCCAAAGTAACCGCTATTTCTGTTTCTGTCACCACAGACCCGACAGGTCAGGCTGCATTCTGTGAATGCAGAAACCATTCCACGATCAAACCGAGGAGAGATACAAGTTATGGAAAGGCCAGAAAAAGCAGACTTCCCTTGAGCAAAAACACCCAATATGAAGCTGAAGCTTCCATCTCGAGCAAGAATCTGTCCCCTCCCATAAGGTGCCAAATTCTGCTATTTGGGTAAGTGTGGCCAACAGCGGGATGAGCATACACAATGTGTTGTAGTTAACAACTGTTGGAGTCTGTCAGTTAGCATAATATTAATGCTCAGCCCTTGATCTTGGAACAATTTCTTCATGCCTACCAACTGCGTAACTTGGAAATCTTTAGTGCCTTATCAAAAATTGTGTGGCACGTGGTCTCAAGGTCACAGGACACAAGGGGCCAGCTGCAACGGGACCGGATAGAAATAAAGAGGGTGAAAGTGCACAGGAGCAGGAACAGGAAACGACAAAGTTAGTGAGGAGGAGCCTAAAAGGAAGGGTGTTTTTTTCCTTTTTGAAATTTCTTTTTTCGTTATTTTTACTATTTGAAAACTGAAATTGATTTCAAACAGTGTATGCACTGTGATCCCAATTTTGTTAAATAAAAAACATATGTGTATAGGTATTTATAAGAAAAGGTCTAGCAGTCCATACATCGTAATATTAATACTTATTACATATTACATACCATTTTTACGTTATTTTTATATTTACATGTTTATTTTCTAAACATTTTACAATGAATATATGTAACTCATAATCAGAGCCACCATGTTATTTTACTAAAAGACAAATGGGATGCATCCTTATAGAACCTATTCCCCAAATCTTGCAAAGACTCTCTTTTGGGTTTACAATTATTTTTCTCTTCTACTTCACAAACAAACAAACAAACACAAAACCCTCTAGGGCAAAGCCATTGGAATCAATTCAACAAATATGATGCTTCTTAGACTTTCTCTCCCTCAAGCTCCGGGTCCGGGTATCAGAGGCAGGGAGAAAGTAAGTCACACAGCTCTTTCGAGGGGGTGTGTGTTGAGTGGGGGCTAAGGAACGGGGAAATGGACGCAGAGAAACATCAGGCTCATAGTGGCCCCGATGTGAGAAACCTGAGGTAATGGCGGCCGCCTTCCAAGGAAACCTGTCTGTGCACAGGTGCCCACGAGGAGGTAACCCCCAAGTTGTGCCACACACACATATGAACGAGACTCACAATAATTGAAACTAAGAGTCCCGACAACGGGCAAGGCTTTCAGAACATCGCCGTGGCACCTCCTGGGATCAAGAGCACACAGCCGGAGCTGACTTCTGCTCTCCCGAGCCGAGTGGAGGGGAAGCAGACCCCGAGCCGAGCGGCCCCTCCTCCCTGCACCGTGAGACTAGCTGTCACAGCACAATTCTGCTGTACGACAGTCCGAGTGTCACACAGAGCACATGATCGGGACAGTCAAAGTCACTGAGAAAGAACCTGCTGAAAGGTACTTCAAAGTTCTGCTCTTGCTTACGTGCCCTGAGTCTTCGGAGACAATCATGCAGATAATAACTGGTCGGTCACACCGCCAGGGAGTGACAGAACTGCAGCCGAAACCCTGACAGAGTGACTGTGGTGCGGCCTCCAGACCGTTTCAACCCACGTCTTTAACCTGCTTTACCCTCTCACCTGTCGTCTCCACCCACCTCTGCCGACACCCCTGCTCCTAAGGAAGGACATGCACGGCCTTCCGTCACACACACCATCTAACACTCCGAAGCGTCTGCAGTCAGGTGTAAAAACCGCCCATCAAATGCCATCCATTAAACACCAACGTGCAAGACCCTCGCAACCCCCGACAGTCTCCAAACCAAGAAGAGAGGTTCCATGACGGTACCCCCATGCATATTTCTTAACCGGGATTGCAATGTTCTTTGTCAGGAGGACTGCATCTTCACCGGTCACAGCTTCTAAATGCTTGAAGATAAACAACAGGCAGATGAACTCCTCGGCGCTTTAAACAGCTGAATCGTACCTGGAAGGTCATGGTGCGGGGAGGGGACAGGCACAAAATAAAGGTGATAAATCGGTCAGTTAATGCATGTGTGTTGGTGAACAAAGACCGGAAGATAAGTCTGTTTAGGACTGAGGAGACAGTCCCTTCATTCACTCCCTGTTCAACAAGAGAGTTACTTCCTAAAGTTGTTGGCTCCGTGAAACACAAATCCAAGTTTCACTTTTCTGTTACTAAGTTCTGTCCACAAGTGCAGGGATGCGCAGGAGGAATGTGCACAAGACCTGGGAACAGAGGACCCTACGACGTCCTAGGCTGATACTCCACCCACCTCCTCCGGACGCTAAATTGGCGTGGTGGCAGATTTCTAACGTGCACAGGTATCTGTGTGCCTGTTTCTGGGGTCCTATCGAGGGATGCTTTCAGCTTATGGAGACACAACAGTACTCAGTCCTACAGAAATGTGGGTATCCCAACAAATGCAGTGTGGGATACTCTGGAGAGCTAGATTAATTCAATATATTCCAGCTCTTGGACTTGCCATTCTTTGTTAGAGATTTTTCAATATGTGGCTTTGTCTCTGTGGCTACGTATAAGCTTTGCTCAGAATTTGTTCATTCATCCATTCATTCTATAAATATTTATTGTACGTCTGTTCTGGGTCACTGAACACCACCATTTATTATTCTGTGCCACATTGGTCTATTCCCAACAAACACAATGATGTATCTGCCGCATTTTTCCTGCTGCCCTCCTTTAAGTAGGGGACTGTGTAAAAAGATTAACGGAATACAAATCTAGCTGGGTACACTTTCTAAATAGTAGAAAGCAGGTATACCATATACAATGAAGTAACTTTTGCGCTGGGGTACAAATCCCTACCACATTTTTTTCAGCACATGATTAAGGTTCAATTATTTTGGGCTAAAAATCCATATTGCAGATACCACACGATAGGGCTTGATGCCAGAGCAGCTTAATAGACATCGTAGAGTGGAATAAACCAGAGTGAGCGTTCTAAGAGCAGAACACGTTCTGTGTACTCAACCCCTCCCCCACTCTGGTGGGCAGCAGACATCATCTCCGCAAGGCAGAGGAGCCTGGACTGGCCTCCCATTTCCCCGAGGCTCCTCTGCTGCTCACGGCTAATGGCCTTAGAATGTCTGTGTAATTTCCTGAGTCCCTCTTACAGAAGCCCAGCCTCCCAGACGTGTACATTTAGGTCCTTCGGGAGAGTTCGCCAAAGCCCAACACTGAGCGGAGGGATAGCAGCAGACGCAGGGTGCAGCACTTTGTCAAAATAAACATGAGGGCTCTCATGTGTTCCTTTTGCTTTATGGGTTTCGAAGGTCCCAAGGGAAGGCAGAATTGGGAGGTCACAGACTATATTCTTAGCGGGTGTGGGGAGGAGTGTGATAAAATCTTGGTAGAAGTTCCTTCTTTGAGTTAGGCTCAGTCGGGGGGTTGACATTAGTGTCCTGGAGCCACTGTAACAAAGCACCACACGCTGAGTGGCTTAACACGACAGAAATGTCCCGTCTCACGTTCTGGAGTCCAGCTGTCTGCAGTCCAGGTGCCGGCAGGCCGCGCGCCCTCTGGAACACGTGGGAGGGCCCTTCCTCGCCTCTTTCTCGAGTCCACTCGGTTTCCGGCCGCCTTTGGTGTTCCTTGGCACAAAGCTGCTTCACTCCAGGCTCTGCCTTCATCTCCACAGCGGTCCCCCTGTGTCCCTGCCTTCCCATGCCTGTCTTCTGAGGAGGACATCAGTCATGTTGGATCCGGGCCCATCCAACTCCAGCAGGACCTCCTCTCAGCTGCTCACATCCGCCACGATCTTGTTGCCAAGTAAGAGCACATTCTCAGAGACTGAGGATTAGGACTTCAATGCCTCCTTTCAGGTGGACCTAACTCAAACCACAGCAACGGTGCTGGTGTTCTGCAGTTCACTGCGTACAACGGTCTGTGTCCTCTACGGTTCCAAGAGCCCCAAGTGACTGGAGCTAATGGGAAGGAAGTTTCTGGAACCAGCAACATCACACTGGTTTTATCAAGAGGTGGTGTGATTTCTTAGGTTCTTACCCTAAGATGTAGTGTGTGTAGCAAATCTCTAGTAAACAATGACATTTCTAGAATTAAATAGCCTGACAACCTAAGGAAGAACAGGAACAATTTAAAAGATTACAGTCAACAGGCAATACATTTTTCTGAAGAGCTGGTTCTAACCCAGGTAGCAGAGAGGTCGCTGAGTAAGAAGCTGTGGCAGAGGCGGGGGCGGGGGGAGGGGGGCGGTGGGGGCGGACAGGGGGACAGGTCTGAGGCCCGGCCACGCTGGCTGCTCAAGCAGATCCCCTGAGCCCCCGAAACCCGACCTATCTCCCTGAGAGTTGGTCCTGTGGCCGAAGCGCACACACTGCCTGCCCCACCCACAAACCCGAAGAAACGGGGCCGTACAAACTGCTCCGCTGACCAAGGAGCAACCATGTTTATCCTTTCTCCAGGCCCTGAAACACAGGTTGAGGTGGGCAACCGATTCTGGGCAACTCCCCAGGTTTCCCTCAGCGACCTCTAGTGCCTCCGAAAGTTGAACGGGCCAATCACATTTCTGTCAGGAACTGAAAATTAGGAACCCAGAAATTCTGAAGTGTTAAAATGGGAACTAGAGCTGCAAAATAGTGAGACGAAATTGGAGCCAGAAAGGCCCTGATGACTACATAAACCTCACTTGTGTGTTCTGGGAGTATGTTACCAATAGCTGGTTAATAGTTAATTAACCCTTTTCATGAAGCTCACGTCCTGCAGGATAGCCTATCGATAACCTGTATTTCTTTATATCTCATGTCTATGTGTAATATTTCTAAGAACACTTACCAATCATTAAGTGCTAAGCATGTTGTAACTTCTCATCTAATTATTCCAGCAACCCTGTAAAGCACTTTCCTTACCCTAACTCTACAGAGAAGCAAACTCTGACGTTGTGCTCAGGTCACTGCACCTGCCAAGCGCTCTGTTCCTCGTGTACCTGGATGGCCGTTTCAGAAATTCCTGGAACAGTCGATCGTGGGTTTCAGCTCTTAGAAGCCCACCATGTGTTCTTCTGGCCTCACGTAAGGCTTCCAAAATGTGGTCATTCTTGCTTACATGTTCCCTCAGATTTCCTGAGAACACAGGATCGAGGGATGCATTTTCAGCTGCACGAACTTTCACCGTCCGCGGCCTTCTTGGCTCCTGACTGCTGAGAACTCTCCCACAGGCCCCTGCGCCAGGGCAGAGGACCGAGAGAAACAGGAAAACACGGAACTCAGTAACAGACCACAGGCACCTTGTAAGTACGGCCCGACCGCCTGACCTCTGCCCGCCGCAGCTAATAGTCTTCCAGTTTGCAGGCACAGTTCCCAAATAGAGAGCCTGCGGGCCCCACGAAAGCATTACTGAAAATACGAGCACACAACTGACTTTCAGCATGAAAACACTTTATGAAACAATACAGAAAATTATTGTATAGGATACATCTCATTAGTCCGTGCTTGAAAAGCTTTCAACAGCAAGTCCGCCGCCAGGCCTGGGGGTAGGGCCCCACTGAGGACCTTCCTCTCCAGCAGAGGAATCTGCTCCCGGACCGTGGGGTGGGCCCTGAAGTGCTCCAACACGCTCTCCTGGATGAGGTTCCACATCCAGACCTTCTGCTGCTGCTGTCGCCGGGCGGTCAGCTCCCCGCTGGCAAGCATCAGGTCCCAGAACTCTCTCATCTTGTCCCACATTTCAGCAATCCCCTCTCCGCTTCTGGCAGAAATGCGAACCACCTATTGAAAAGGGGAAAACCAGCACCGTGCTACTTACAATAATAGAACACACTTTCATGGGGACTTTGATGCCTGTCAATTAATTCTTACAGTCTAAGGAAACAGGCAATGGCAAAGATGAGACATTTCACTGCCGTGTCCAAGTTACCATATGGGGAATACACCGAGGTGACTCACTAGGATTCCTAAATGCACAGCAGAAACGAATTACTGATTCAGGGCCCAGTTTTTTGGCCCAGAGGTTCACCTGGATTTAGGATTGCTCAGATGGTCTTCAGAGGCCCCGTGGAGGAACTGGGAGAGGGTCACAAGGGCGAGAAGGGCCATGCCCGGTAGGTTTCTCTGAGGTCTGATGCCAGAAAATGAAACCAAGGGAGCAACTCGGTCAAAGTTGCCCGATTCAGCAAGTGCAGAGAGCTGAACATCCGCCCCTGCACGTATAAGACGACTGGACCCAACACACCAGGTGACTGAGGGGGACGGGGAGCCCCAGGCCATGTCGTCACGGTTCCGTTGCGGTGATTAGAGGTTAGTCGTCACTACCTACCTCAGTGTCCTCCTGCAGACAGAGCTGCCCCGTCAACACTGTTGCCCCGCTCATGACAGGGTTCTTCTCTTCTCTCATTGAAAACAGCACCCAACGAGCCTCATGGGAAGTTAATCACTTCAAGGGCCTTCCTCTCTCTCCTACTCAAACTCTATTATGGATCATCAAATCACTAATTGCTCCAGAACCTTAAAGAGGTTCCTTTCAGAAGGGATTTGCTATCACTTCCAAATGGCTCAAGCCCAGCATTAAGCCATCTAATCTATCACTTCACTAGTTTTTGACACCTCCTGGCTGAAGGATTATATTGACAATCTCGACTACATACTCTGGCTTTGTCGTAACTCTTAACATTGTAATCTCACATACACGTGAAGACTGAGCCCACGCCTAGCTCAGACCTCCATTCCCTCGCACGCACAGCACGCTCGGGGTGAGGGGCGGGGCTGGGGCGCCGGTACCTGCGGCTTCCAGACTCCCGAGCGCTGGCGGAGCAGCTTCAGCGCGCTCACGTACTCGGCTTGTATCCTGCGGGCTGGCACTATCAAGTCTCCGTCTGATTTGGTGATGGCCACCAGATCTGCCATCTCGATTATACCTCTTTTGATACCCTAAAGAGAAAAGGAGAAGAAAGTGATGTATCAAAAACATTTAATTTAATTACAGCCAAAAAAAAGGGGGGGACACCGATCGACACTAAGATTTTGGAAGTCACACACTTCATTAACTAATGTTTTCTCTGCATCTCTCCCAAGCCCTGGGTACCAGGAATCACAATGACTAGACAGAAATTACTCAAAAGCACTGTCTCCTGGGACTATGAAAGTCATCTGGAAAATCTTCTAAATTTAGAGCCTAGCATGCTGACATACACTCTGAATTAGAGTGAATGTATCATCAAGACACAACACGACTGAGTGGCAGGAGCCAGTTCACATGGTCTCATGGTGGAGTCTGCTCCTCCCGGGCTCACGGCGCAAGACGCGGAACCACCCATCATCGAGGTGCTCGGAGAGAAAGCTCTCCTGTCGCCACATTCGTGCATCTAGAAACAAAGTCTTTGAAGTTTTCCTTAAATGCACCAGCATACAGTGTTTTGGGGTTTTTTGTTTTTTGCTTTTTGGGAAAAATAACCTGAGGATTAAAAAAAAATGCCTCAATCTCTTTATTTAAATTATGCTGCAAAAAAACACTAGACATCCTAAGGCCAAACCTTATTTGAAAAATGTAGATTTTTCCATCTAAGATTAAGATTTCTTTGTTTTAAAACATAACTTTCAACGATTAAATGCTAATATTTAATGTTTCTAAATTAGAAACAGCACCCGTGGTCTGCTGTCACTCTATTTTTAGAACTAAAATTCTCTGTACAACAAAGAATTCGTCTGGTCTTTGTCCAAGGTTCCTGGGGAGTAAGCTCTAAACCCCTGGAGTTTCCCAGTGACAGGGGTGTCTCTGTCACTCACCACGGGTGCCAGGACTACACCTGAGTTCAGAATGGGAGCGGAGCACCAGGAAGACAGACCGCGTGATTGATGGGAGCCTGACCTCTGGGGAAGGCTGGGGGCGGGGTGCTGGGGACTGGGTTCAGTCGCGTGGACAACGATCCAGTGAATCACATCCACGTAAAGACACCCCGGTAAGAACGCTGGGCCCTGAAGCTCGGGCGAACTCCCTGCGGGTGACGCACATCAGTGCCCAGGAAAGAACTGTGTCCTGAGGACAGAGGAGCTTCAGGTGTGGGACCCTTCCCGCCCTCTCCCTACATGTCCTAATTTGTATCATGAAACTGTAACTGTAACACAGTGCCTCCCCGAGTTCTGTGAGTCATCCTGGTTAATCATCAAACCTGTGGGAACCCCCACATTGGTGGCCAGTTGGTCAGAGCCGTGGGTGGCCTGGGAACCCCCAAGCCCACTGCTGGTCTAGTGTCTGGAGTGAGGGAGGTCGTAGGGGGACAGTGCCCTCCACCAGGGAAGGCTGTTAATGCCAGGTGGCCCGTGCCAGACTCGCGCTGCAGGAGGACAGCCAGGATCCTACTGCACTAGACATGAACTCCGGTAGTGGGGTCCCAGCGAAACACGAAGGGATATCTTATGAGGAACTTCTCAACCAGCTGGACTCCAAACGCCCACGTGGCAGTGGCCCCTTCCTGCTGGAGCCGCCCACGTATGCCACCACTCCCGGGTCATGGGTGGCCAAATCTGGGCTGTATCATTAGCTCGAGGTCCTCAGTTCTGTTACTGTAAGTTGGGAAAATATACAAATCTGCCTTTGACTAGTATTTTGGCCAATGTGAATGTTGCTATTTCCTTCCCTACACTGATAACAACCTAATTTACAAAAACACGACATCTGAAACTTGTACTTTCAGAGATGTACACTTTGTGTTTTGGGGAGGGAAAAGTCAAAACAATTACCTGCAATTCATCCCCTCCTGCCGGTGGCAGCAGCAACACGAACATGTCGACCATGTCGGCAACAGCGAACTCCGACTGCCCCACACCTGAGATTTAAGTCACACTGCACACTGAACTGCTCACAGCGGCTTGGTTCCCCAGCCACACACACGGACGGTGGTTCCGCTCCACTCCGTTCACTCGTTCCATCGCCCACCCGACCCGAGCCCACCTTACACCCCCCGGAGAACGACACGTCCCTGTCCTGGCCTACGAGCAGGCCTGTCGCCCTTCCCTGTCGCCCTTCCCGTCTCTCTCTGTCCTTCCCATCAGCCTCAGTCGCTGACCGGGGTCTCCCCGCCCACCCCACTCCTGCAGCGCTCTGCTGGCCTCCCTCCCTGCAGCGAGCACACTGAGCCCTGCAGCTCTCCCCTCGACCTTGCTTGTCAACACTCTCCGCCTTCCTGCCTCCTCGCCCTTCCGCACCAGCCCCGCAACGCCCCCTGCCGTGGATCAGTGCAGTTCCCTGTGCTTGCTGGAGAACCGGCTCAGGTGCGGACCTAAGGGGCCACGATGGGGTGATGGGGTCATGGGCTCCGACGTCTACTGCGAACCCTCATGGCCCTGTAAAGCGATGCCCCTGAGGGCCTTCACTCAGCCCCCCTCCCACTGCTCACACTGGTCACACAAACACTCGCTGTCCCGTAATCTTGCACAGGATGACGGCCCCGGCACCTGCTTCACAGCGAAGTAAAAATAAGAACTTCCTCAGTCTCTCTGCGGCTCCCCACTGGCCCCCCAGCAGTGAGCACCAGGAACACGAGCTCTGCCCTCGCCTCCCCGCCAGTCCCGGTGCTACAGTACTGGCTGGAGATGACCCTGCTCCTCCTGTCATCTGGGCCCGTCCGCTGTGTCTCTAGCCTCGCCTTTGTCTATGGCTCTGTCCCTCAGCACATGGCGCGAACTGCACTCAAGTCTTTCTCATCTGAAAACCAAACAAAACAAGTAAAAAACCAACACGAACTCACGAGCTCCTCCAACTATCACCGGATCTCTCACTTCCTCTTTAGAGCTAAGTTTCTAGAGAAAAGCATACATGTTTGCCATCTTCATTTGACTACTTCCCATTGACCTCAATCCACTGAAATCCGACTCCCACCTCCCCCGCTCCTCCAGCACCCCTCTCAGAACTCGCTCCTTCCTGGTGGGCAGAGACTCCTAACTGCCCATCCAGCCTTTCCTCTTCCCTACTTCCTGACCCCAGGGATACGGGAGCATCAGTGTACCAGATGAAAGGCCATGGTCACCAGACCCCCTTCAGCTACACATGATTAAGGAGTAGAAACTCATCGGATGGGGTTTCCAGGAAAGGTGGTTTCTTCAAGGGTGCACCCAGCCGGGAGGTGCACTCTTCTGCCTGCCCTCTGCCCTCCTTCCTCCCCCCTCTCCTTCTTCTGCCTGGAACATGGATGTGAAAGAGTGTCACCAGCCATCTTTTAATGCCAGCAGAGAGACAGAAGCCTGGGACATGGAGGGCATGGTAGAACACCCACGCCTGCTCAGGACACCTGCTTCCAGGCTTTTATCTACAAAAAGCAAACCCCTTTCTCATTTGAATCACAGTTATTTTGAGTCGCTGGGACAAGCAGCCCAATGCAATTTCCAGGTGGTACCCTTGGTGTTTATGGTCCTCCTCTCCCTTGATTCTGCTGCTACCACGAGGGCAACTCTCCCTCCACCGCCCCGAGCCGGGACAGTTCTGGCCTCCAGCCCCATCTCTCCTCACACCCTGCCATCACACTCCTGCTCTAGCCGTCCTGAGCACACTGCAGTTCTCTGAAGGGCCACACTCCCTCATGTCTGTGTCCTTGCGAACACCCTTTATCCCACACCTTATGGAACGCCAATTCTTCCTTCACGACTGAGTTCAACAATAATAAACAATAACGTAATATATTGTTCCCCCACCAGAATGTGAATTTCTTGGGTTTCCATTTCAGTATTCTCATCACATGTAGTTATGCAACAGGGACATAAAAATGAAATAAATGTGGCCCTGTTTTCAAGAGGCACCCAACTGCATTAATTTTCTTAGCAAACACTGTAGACATGAAATGTGCTTAAGCAAAATAGGTGTCATGTTAAAGCCGTTTCTGTAAGTCATCCCGGTGCTTACAGGTCTCCTCTGGTACTTACAACACATCACCTTGTGTAACAGGTACCCAGAGACATGGCTTATTTTTCTTCTCTTCAAGGGCAGGATTGTAGCCTATACCCTCAAATCTCCCAGCGAGTCTGAGATAGTGTGTATTTAATTATACCTTTAGTAATAGCTGCTGAATGACCAGATGAAGTTAGCTGTCACTCACATTTGCGAGGAGTGCATTGGAACAGGATTTTGTCATGAGGCATAAGATCACACTCACCTACGGTCTCGATGAGAATGATGTCGTAGCCCCCTCCTTCACACAGCAGAATCGCTTCATTGGTGGTCCTCGTCACCCCTCCTAGAGTACCTCTAGTAGGAGACGGCCTGATATACGCATTCATATCTCTTGATAACTCAGTCATTCGGGTTTTGTCACCCAAGAGTGATCCTAAAATGCAGTTACATTTTATAATCATGGAACACCTATAAGGGCCAATTATCAATTAGCCAGTTCCTAGAGGAAGTGCTTTATGACATTTCTCCCCAAATCTCAAATTGTATTTCAGATTATTGAGCTTTTCTCCCACATAGTATATATAATAATACCAAATTAAATTTTTTTTAGCATGCCAAGCCCTTCAAAACCTGTAATGGCTTCCCAAGGAGCAGAGAGGGTCAAATCCAGATTCTTCATCCCACCCAGCCTGTCCGGTCTCAGCACCCACTGGTCCCCACCCTGGTCCTGCACCACAGCCAGGGTGGTTTCTTTACTCTCATCCTAACATGACTGTGTTTATGGTTCTCAACTCAGCGTGATCCTGCCCCAGAGGAAATCTGCCAACACCTAGAGATACTTTTACTTGTCACAACGGGGGGACAGGGTGCTGGGGGCACCTGGTGGTAGAGGCCAGGATACAGCTATGCAGCCTTCAACGAGCAGGACCACAGGGATGTCATCAGCGTCAAGGCGGAGAAGCCCAGCTTTAACCTACGTTCCTCGCCTATAGGACCGTATCTCGCACATTCTGTATGCTGACTGCTTGTTCACAGTGGGCGATTAACTGAATGCCCATCGTCATGTTTCAGGGTTTACTGAGGTATTTTGGCAAACATCAATAATTGCAAAGTCTGGAAGACTGAAAGCCCTGGAACTACTGAAATCACCTTTAACATCTTCCCTTTGACCCTATATTAACATGTGAATGCCTAGTGCTGTTCTACCCTGAAGTTCAACATTCACTCTGCGTAAAAGCTAACTTTCCCACATAAAGTTGATGCTCACCATTGAGAAGTTCCTTCAAGACACGCCCGTTTCCCTTACCATCCCAGTTTAGAGTTCTCACAGATGCTAATTCTGGAGCACAGGCCCAACACATATCTCAACAACCTCACTTACTGCACATAAAACTTCTTTCTAAAGTAATTTTCTGCATGAAATCACCTCTGTGTAAGTCCACAATCTGCCGAAACTGTACTTCAAATGATCCTCCTATAGATGCTAGCACACTGAACTCCACATTATGAAACTACTCTGCATGTAATTATCTTTGCCCGTGCATCCAAAACCGCTGGGCGCCGGCCCTCTGGGAGGCCTCGGAGCTACTGGGGGGGCCTGTGCGTGCACAGCACAGGTCTGCTTCTCAAACCTCGACGTGACACTAGTTTTCAAATGTATGTACTGCTACACTTAGAGTGTCTCTTTATCCTTGTGTACTTTTTTCTTTCCCCATCTCTGGTTTGAGAAAGTTCTGGAACCACACAGTGCGCAACTGCAATCAGACCGTCTCATGCCAGCATTTCTGCTGGGGTTACCTCAAGCTCCTGTTTTCTTTGGCTGCTGCAAGTGTTCTAGAATATTTATTATCAAGGCGCGGGGGGAAAATGCCTCCTCACCTACATGGAAATGAGGGCCACTCTCAGAAAGTATTTGTTCAGGTACGTTCCTTTAACAAAGTTTTTAGACCTACATTGATATAAGACACTACATTGATGTGAACTTAATCTTGAACCTTGTGAATATAAATTTTATTTTAGTTAACCTTTTAATTACAGTGAATCAAAAGCTGTGAATGTCCTCAGCTAAGTTTCTCAATGGGTGGTAAGAGGAATTGCTATCCACCTCCCTATGAAGCTGAAGACCCAGAAATAGGATTTTATCGTCTGTGTATTTTAGCCTTAAACCCACAGCACACAAACCAAACACTTGCACAAAGCACGCCACACTTCCCCTTTCCCACACACAGCACACTGCAGTGCCCGTGCGCCCTCATGTGACATGAGGCTCCCTAAGGCCACGAGGACTGTGCCTTACTCACCATTGGACAATGCGGTGCCTTCCTTGCACAGTGCCTGCCTACAGTCTTACTTGATAAATGGATGACTGTAATGTGAGAAGCTTAAATCATACAGCCGGGTAAGAGAAGAAAACCCTTCCCTATTTGCATGTATGCTTTATGTTTTCTTGCATGAGCCTTTGGGGAAGTACAGTTATTCATCTCATGATGAGCTGCAAATTAAACTGAGTGACGGCAAGACCTCGAGTCAGTAGGTGACTGTGAGTGCCGTGTGCAGTGTGCCGTGCGTGTGAAGTGCTGCAGGGAACAGCAGAACACTACGCGGGCCCTCCAAGAGCGTTCCGGTTAACAGAACATGTAATCTAAACAGGTGACAGGTTCTAAGGTGGTTTTTTTTTTAAGCTTAAAAGGAGATATTACAACAGTAAGAGGAAGATAGAGAAAGAGGAAGGACACATTTTCTGAATCGCGTAGGGGCTGATGCAGCCAGGAAAAACACGAGGGAAGAGGGGCCTACCCTCAGGTGTGACGGACAAAGGGCTGAAATTTGCTGTTAATTATCTTCAACTTCTGGCCATGTTCTCCTAGCTCTCTGGGTACCCAGGCCACTCCTTGATCCCGGGTTACTCCTGTCTGTAGAGCCCAGTGCCCCAAACTGCCTCCCTCAGCCTCCACCTCGCTCCCCAGAACTCCTCCTCCTTCAGTGAGACCAAGCTCAGCTAGAGGTCAGAAGTCACCTGACTGCAAACTCCCACTAAACTGTCACAGAGAGCCCACCAGCCCCTGCTCTGCCATTCGAGGAGGATCCGCAATACTCACCCCCACTAGCGCAAGAAGAAGGGTCCACGGCCAGCACGGACAGCTTGTGCCCTCTCTCAGTAAGCATTTTTCCAAAATATTCTATGAAGGTTGATTTTCCAGCACCAGGGGGGCCGGACAATCCTATAGTGAAAGAGATCTTCTGATTTAATGAAATAAACGATGAGCTCTATTAAAATATTAGACTTCCTTCTGTTCCTCCTGAGTTATTAAAGCCATCGTTACTATATTTTAACATTTCTAAAAGCAGTAAACGAAAGTCCGTTTGTTTATCTAGTATCTGAGTAATAGAGACATAGGAAGGAACAGTTCTGAGTTCCACATGTTCACCAAATACACTTTTTAAAACTACAGACACGACTTCCCTTTTCTACTGTAACACAGACCTTTCGGGACAGGCTGCGTCGCCCACGCTGTCAACGCGCTGCCTGTCCGCAGCCCCGGCCCGCCTCTCGTCGCGACCGGCGACGGTTCCACCTACCCCATCTCCGTTCGCTGGGTCTTGCCACTGGAAGAAATAACTACTCACTGCTCTAAAAATTGCTAGTGATGGAGAAAATAATTTCCTATCTATAAAAGATTATTTTTTCATCTCACCTGTAACTCAAAGAATATAGGCTAAATATTGAAAAAAATAATTTGTCTTAAGAAAGGCAGAGGGTATTATGCTAAGTGAATTAAGGCAGAGAAAGATAAACACCACATGGTTTCACTTGTATGTGGAACCTAAAAAGACAAAACAAAACAAACAAAAAAACCCAAACCAAACAAAAATACACTCATAAAAACAGAGACCAAAGGGATGATTACCAGAAGGGACAGGGTGAGTGCAACGGCAAAGGGGAATGGAGTCGATAACATTTTAGTTAGCTTACACAGTGGCAGACGATTACTAGAACTAGTAGGGTGATCACAATGTAGGGTATAAATATGTCGAATCACTACATTGGACACCTGAAACTAACATAACTAATATATTATAAACCTGACACTAAATAAACACCGCACGATTGAAAACCAACTTAAAGGAAAAGTACACTCACTGAGAGCACGGCAGGGGAGAGCACTAACTCGGGGCTGGGCGGCCAGTTCCATTTCTAGCTCCGCCTTGGACGAGCTGCCGCCTTGGGGAAGCTACTTCGCCCTTCCGTACCTGAGCACACTGCCATAAAATGACTGTAGGACCACCCACCTCCTAGGTTGTTGTAAGGACTGGATGAGTTAATGTCGGCAATTGTTTAGAACAGCTCATGGCATAAAGTAAAAAAGAGGCATAAGTGGATGTGGATTCAATAATGTGAAACATAAACATTTAACTGTCGCCATATTCATATGAAAAGCATATATGAATCACCATATTCATTCAAAAGCATGTATGGCATATGTACTTAGCATGCTTGATTCAGAGCAGGTCTCTACCTTACACTTACTTGTGGGCGCTCAATAAACCTGGTTGCTTTTATTTACAATGGGAATAAAATAACTGCAATAAAGACATAGGTTTATCGAGCCACGTTAGAGCAAGAACAGGAATAGCACTGCAAAATTGTGAGTTGCTAGTGTAGTGATGTGTAGATTACTGGTTAACTCCAGATATTTCTGGGACATTTCCTCTGCAAAGACTCTCTAAAGCAGGGCTGCCCAACCTTTTGCAGTCTCTGGGCCACACCGGAAGAAGAAGAGTTGTTTGGACCACCCATTCAATAAACAAACACTAACAAAACTGATGAGTGAAAAGAAGGTTTTAAGTAGACTTATAGTTTTTTGTTGGGCCGCATCCATAGCCATCCTGGGCTGCATGCAGCCCACCAGTCAGACACCCCTGCTCAGAAAAAGCAT
The DNA here is from genome assembly GCA_028533065.1 of Trachops cirrhosus. Taxonomy (NCBI): domain Eukaryota; kingdom Metazoa; phylum Chordata; class Mammalia; order Chiroptera; family Phyllostomidae; genus Trachops; species Trachops cirrhosus. The sequence goes on along the minus strand of CM052545.1, from coordinate 14,014,494 downwards.
TAGAAGTAATACTTTGTCATAACTAAAATTTCTCTTTGGAAATTTGCTAGTTTGTCTGCCTAAAGATTATTATTAACACCTTACGTAGTACTCTCACTGAGAGTTCCCCCAGTGAGGACAGAATAACATATGTGAAAAGTAATGGGTGGTGAGCTCTTTTTAAAAACTATCTTTAGCCCTGGCTGGTGTAGCTCAGTGGATTGAGGCAGGCTGTGAACCAAAAGGTCTCTGGTTCGATTCCCAGTCAGGGCACATGTCTGGGTTGTGGACCAGGCCCCCAGTGGAGGCCACATGAGAGGCAACCACACACTGATGTTTCTTTCCCTCTCTCTATAAACAAATAAATAAGATCTTTTAAAGTAACACTATCTTTAAAGTATTTATGCCCCATTTAAAACCCTAAAAACTAAAAGGTTTTAGTTCCCATATCGCCAATAAACCAAGATAGGAAAGTCTAATGAATGCCAGTTCACTTGAAAGTATATTTGCTCATTTCTCACAGAATTTGTGCACTTTGCCCACCACTTCAAATTGCTCTTAGTGAGGGAGTTGGTGGGAATCACCTACTTACCGTCCCGAATGGCTCCCATACCACCCCGAACTGACTCGCTCAGTTCCTGATGGCCAAATTGCATTGACGTGTACAATTCCAAAAACATAGCAAGCTCACATGCGATTACAGAAACAAGTCAATTGTTTAAGAAATTAAGGGAACACCCAATATCTTTCAACAGGAAATAAATATGGCCTCTCCTTCAAAATACATTTTGGTGTTGAGACGGCTGTGCTCGGAGCCGAACCACTCCCCATAACTCTAACAGAAAGTGTCGGAGAGAGGACAGACTTATCGATAGGAAGACAAAAGGAACACCCAAGAAGGAGAATTTTAAAATATGACGAGCACAGTCATATTTAGCTGACTTCACCACAGAAACTGGGAATTCACTTCAGACTAGCGAGCCAAAGGCCTTCCGAGAGAAAGGAGGGACCCGGCCAACCTCTTCCCCTTCACGCTTCTGTCCTGGGACCCAGAGCACCATGTGCACGGGTGGGACTCTTACACTATTCTCTTAAAACACAGAGCCTCGGTTCCAATGGGCAGGCCGCTTTGCTCAACATACCGATATTGTGTACAGTGAAAAAGTACTTAAATGCATCACAAACTTCTGAAAAGAAAAATAAATCCCCATTACAATGCAAACCACTTAGACCTTTTTTTAAAACAGAATGTTAAAAAAGTTTCCTGGGCACTAAAAAAAATAAAGAAAATAAAGAAAATAAAGAAAAAAAAAGACTGACCCACTCGGAATGCTCGGGGTTTTCCTTTATTTAATCGTTCTTGCTCTCTGTGGTAGACCAGTACTTTCTGAAGAAGCACCTGGGCTAAGTCTTTTTTCCTTTTGTGAGTTGATTCTATAAGAGTTATCGCCTCTGCTAAGCAGGCCCTTTGCCCTTGGATTAAACCTGTATAAAGTTTATCCACAAATCTTTGTTCTTTATCAGAAAGTCCTTCTGTGTGTTCCTTTAAGGTCGTGTGCACGCAGAGCGGTCTCCGTAAACAATCTGACAGCAGCATCCGCTTTGTGCAGTGGAGTCCAGGGGAGTCCGATGGCGGCCGGGCGCAGGGGCTCCCTGGCCCGAGAGGGGCCCTTGGGTGAAAGATGCAGCAGTGCCGTCGGAAAGGTGCTCTCAAAAGGCCTTTTAGGAAATGCTGGTGATGGTGTTGCAGCAGCAAGGGAATGTTCATTTTGTCTGCAGCGAAGAAGCACGGACGTTTCTTGGCGCAGTGTGACTTGTAAGTTCCTAAGAGGAAGACAAACATATTTTTCCCAGTTCAGTGCACAGCTGGGATACTGCAGTGGTAACAGACTACAAGCTTTGTGCTTTCCCTATATTCTAAATTACACATAATCAGGGTTCTTGACAGTACAGATGAGTGCAAGTTTCTCACTAAACTTAAAAGGCCCCTCCTTGCCTACAGTTAATATTCAGAATAACCCAAATCATGAAACTCTACTGTGAAGAGCAGTGTCGATACTTATTTTCTCCTAAACAGAAAACAAATTCACAAAAAACCCATCAGGGTAGAAATTTTGTGTCATGCTTAGTCTCTTCTGTCTATTGACCTTATACTCATAACAGTTTTCTCAGATCAAACACACCCTATTCTGAAGCTCATTCAAAATGTTTTTTACAAGACCCCTCTGATGCTGGCCTTTTACTCATGACCCACCCACGAGATGCGATTAGGTAGCCGTGCCCGCACGTGAGGTTAAGTTTAGACACAGCGGGCATCCCACAGACTCACCCTGGAGCAGAGACACGTGCAGCGCACGGCCCGGCAAAAGCTCACTAACAACAACAAGCTTCCACGTGAAACGGACTGTGATGACTGTACTCCAACCACCTGTGTAATTCGAACTGTGGTCGTGACCGCGTGGGTGCTTCTTAAAAACGCACGTTCTCGGCCCCACAAACTGTAACTCTGCAAGTAAGCGCACTTGAGTTTGAACCGCTATGGAACTGAGGGTCCTTTCCTTAGACTTACTGACCTTCTCCACTTCAAGCTGTATTAGAGAATGAAAGCTAAGCACGCTGAGAGTCAGGAAAACACAGAGGTTATGAGCTGTGCGACTCTGAGTCTCTGCCACGTAAGGCGTCATGACCTTGGGCATCTCACTTAACCACCCTGTGCTTCAATTTCCTCTTACGAGAACAGGTGAGAGAATAGGATGGCTGTGAGGACAAACGAGTTCATGGAAAAGCTAGGGACAGCGCCAAGCACAGAGTAAGAGCTCAGTAAGTGTTAGCTTTTATTATTATTATACCAACTTGTAAAAGTTTAGTAAAAATTAGATAAGAGACCTAGCTTTCAGTGGCAAACAAAAATTTACAAATTATATATATATATAGCCTACTAAGTTTGCTTGGGTTTATGATTATTTGAAAATTCTGACTTTTAAGAACCTCTATGAACCATGTACTAAATTATTTTATTGTTGCAAAGTACCTCTCTAAATTGTATTTCAAAGCCAGTCAATGCAAATTAATTTTAGCTAAACAAAATTCCATTACAAAAAAAAATGTTTTAACTTGTTATTAAAATGGAAACTGCTCATCATGTTTCTGTTTTGGGTGGGAGGGGAAAGTTATGACTTCTGTTTGTACAAAATTAGTCTTAATCTAAATGGATAATGTTTAAAATGTGTAACAATGTTTCTAAAACACAATTTTAAAACATTATTACTACTCTTCACACAAACACTCAAAAAGACAGTTAAAACAAACAAAGCACAATTGCTATGGTAAAAAAGAAACAACTTTCTTTAAGATAAAATTTAGAATTTTTATAAGGTTAATGCAAAATATCTAATAACTATTCCTGATTTAATTTTTATCTTAGTCATCACCTATAACTTGCTGCCTTCAACATTTAGATTTCCTGGGGTGGGGAGAGGTGGAGGGATTGAGCAAAAAGGAAAAAGTACTCATGGACAAGGACAACTGTGTGGTGATTGCTGAGAGGTGGATATACAGGTACTACATAGCAATGGAAAACGTACAAAAAAGATTAAATTTTAAAAAATTATTTTACATTTTCTGTGCAAACCTTATCAGTAAGAGATTCCAATAATGTATTGGGTGGCAGACCAAGTTTCTACAACTTTTTAAAATATTTTTTGCTCCAGAGAATAAATCATACCTGAAAACCAAGTACATATTTAAACAAATTAACCAATCGACCAGATTTTGAAGGAGTCTACACATTTTTTAAAAGGCAATATAACTCAGCCTTGTCGAGCAGTTTTGTGCCCTTATATATGTCACGGGCACAAGAGAGCACGTCTACTGCAGTGGCAGTCATACAGGTAGGAGAAGGGCTCCTTGTGTAACTCAGCATCGTTCCCTCACGGGCAGAAATCAAAGCACTTGGCCAACCATCAAATCAAACAATTTCCATGGATTTCCGGGATTCCCAGGAGTATAGTTTCATCCTACGGTTTTAACCTGCACATTTACAACATCCAGTTAGATACCTCAAAGCCCGGCCATTCCTCATGAGCCAGTACGTCTTTGTACTGATACGCAGTGGAACACGTCAAGCGGGCAAAAACACTGAAGTGCGTTGGTAAGTGCATCCCCTCCTCTGCAAAAGGTTCACACGGACACCAGCATTTTAAGGCTCACATTTGTTTTCCTCCAAAATATCGCTGATATCCATTCCCTTCTCTCCAACCTCATTCCCACGTTTCTCTAATGGCTTTCAAGCTTTGAGTGCAGTCCATGGGAAGAAATGCACTCACATCAGTCAACACACACACGTAACCAAAACAAGTTTCACAAAACATCACATTACCCCTATTACATGTGACACACTCTAATTCTGATTTCCTGTTCACTTTTTCATGTAGATTGCAACCTACCAACAGGAACAACCTTAATGAAAAACCCCAATCTACTATAGTCATATCTATGACCATTGTTCTTCTTCCATACAAGTTGGATAAGATACATTTATATCTTATCCTCATACGATATAAATCTGATTATATTACTTACTTTGCTTAAAATATTTTAAAAGTTCCTTCCACCTCATCTGTAAAAAAATGCTTTTCTATGATTCAGCCATTCATTCACTCAGCAAATATTTACTGAGAACCTACTACATGGTAGGCACAGTGCTAGGCCCCGGAATACACTGGTGTACGGGCCCCACATGGCTCCTAACATCGTGAAGTTCACAATCCAGCCGAGACAGCCAACACATAAAAATTTCATACGTGTTTTTGAGTGCTCTTATCCACCTCTTCTCCACTTTTACCACATCACTGTAACTATTCTGACCTGCCCAGAGGCCCTGGAAAAAGCCACACTCTTTCATACATCTTGGCCATTGTCCTTGAAGTTTCTTCTGATTGGAATGTCCTTATCTCCTTGAATCATCTCACAAATTCCCCCTCAGCCCTCAAGAATCAACTCAAGGGTCTCCTCCTCTGTAACAGTATCCTGGAGTCCTTTCCATGCCTCTTCAGTTGTCACTCCTATCTCCTGTCACCACGGACTGGTCTCATCCGTCTATTATAGTAATGATCACACTGTTTGTGATCATTTTTAAAAATGTCAGTCTTGCCTAGACTATGACTTATCCTTATACCCACATCAAACTTTATTGCTCACTGAATAAATGAGTGTGTGCTGTATTTTGTATGGCTCAATAAGTCCATCATGCTGATTATTCAGTTAGTCAATGTTTGAAAACACACATCTTCTAGACTTTAAAGTAAATATATATTTATTTTAAGGACTTTCTTTTTAAAGTCTGATTTCAATATATGGATGTTTCCCTTCATTAAAAATCTGCTCAGCAGCAGCTGCTCTGACTCGGGATATTTGTCTTGAAATTGATCCAGTGAATATTTTCAATTTCAATAACTCCTCTGGCAAGAAAAAGCACACAGGACTTCCAAAATCAATACATTAGGTCAGTGTCCGCGGCGCAGTACAGTTCATATAGACAGTGCAGTGTTATACCATGTGTTTCTATTTCTCAATGCTAATCACTTTTGATTTAAAGATAAGCTCTCAGATGCCACGAACCTATTTAGCATCTCCCACCACCCCCATGGAAGGCTTTACTTTCTCCTTTTCAAATAATTTCAGGAAATTTTGGTAGAGCAGAATGACTTTTTAAACAAGCAGCTTTTAAATGGGTCATTGTTATAGAAGAGTAATACAGAACACACAGTGAATTCATGCATGGAACATTCTCAGGTTCCCTGTCCACTTTACCTTTTTTCACTTTTACAGCTAAGACTCAGATTTCCCAATTTTACTTTTAAGTTTCAATCTACTTGGGAAGTCTCCATTTTTCTAAGTTCCATCACCACTGAATGTTTTTGTTTCTACAGCTACTACCCTAGTCCAAATCTGAAGTAGTCTTAGGAAGCTGAGACTAGCCTAGCTATGAGGCCTGGGATATCTCTACTACTCTCCATATAAAAATATTAAGACCAACACATCAAGGTCACAGTGAGTATGAAATGAAATCCTGTGCATGACAGAGCCCGGCAGAGGGCCCGGCATCCAGCAGGTGCTGATTAACTATAAGGAACCCTCTTTCTCTCTCCCTCTCTCTCTCTCTCTGTCTCCAGTCTTCCTCCTTGGACTTCATGGCAAGACTCATGTTGAACCATGAATGTGATCCATCTCCTTAGTATCCACCTCAAATTCCTCCAACAGTTCCCCACACCCTGGGACAGTGATTCTCCAAATGTGGTCCCCAGACCAGCAGCATCAGCATCAACTGAGAACTGATAAGAAAAAGAAATTCTCAGGCCCCACCCCAGACCTTCTGAATCAGAAATTCTGGAGGGGCCAGCAATCTCTTGTCGTAAGCCTTCCAGATGACTCTGATATACGTTCAACTTTTAGAACCAGTGACCTAGAATAAAGTCCAGTCTGGCATTGTACGGTTTCCCAAACCAGTTTTCTTCCACTGACTGTACTTGCTTTCTCAGACCCATTTACTCTAACGAAAGTTTACTCATTATCTCCGCTTACTTTCCCAACCAGATTTTACTCACCTGTTATGTCCTGCCCCTCTAAAACACCTCTCCTATTTGACCCAGCTCAAACCTCACTGTTTTCTTAAATGCTTATCTGACCACCACTGTCCAGGAATTTTTTCCTCTTTCAATTCCAATTATTTCTGAATACCCTGGTGATAATCTGCAGAAGCCACAAACTGCTTGTTCCCAGCTCACAGAGTGTGAGTAAACTGGTTGCCAATAATATTTAAAATTTTTTTAGGCCTGGCCAGTGTGGCTCAGTCTGTTGGGCATCGTCTGGCAATACGAAAGGTCACCAATTCAATCCCCAGTCAGGGCACACGCCTGAGGTGTGGGTTTGGTCCACCATATGACAGGCAACTGATTGATGTTTCTCTCCCTCAATTTCTCCCTCCCTTGCCATCTCTCTTAAAAAAATTTTTTTAAATCACATAAAAATATGGATTTTTCAGCCTGTGTTGGAGAAAATCGAATCTGTGTGAGGGACCCACATTCCCATATGGGGATAATGGGCCAGAAAGCAAATGTTTCAAGCACTCACCAGCACTTTCCAATGACAAATACAGGTTTGCATTAGGTATCTTTTAATATCTAAAACCGTGATTTCCATTTCTTACGGTTGTGTAACTTTCCATGTGTTTATTTTGTTCCTAATAGAATACTGCCCTTCAAAGAACTGAACTTTTCCAGTTTTTCAATTCTTATTACATTGAACAAAAAATGTTAAGTGTTTACCACATCCTGGACAACGACCCCAAGAGTCTTAGAATCTGCACAGACCTTCATGGTTTTCTATCAACTTGGAAAACTTATAGTCTATTTTTTTTATTTTGTCTTCCAAGGTAGAGTTACTAGGATACAACTCTTAAGAAAGGTAATAAAGTAAGAAATATCATTTAGCTTAGGTTGTCTTTCAATTTCTAATGAGAAATACGGACTCAGCCCATGCCTGGGCACAGTATTTGACAGACCTAGACACTGTTTAAACGCTATCATATATTGGATTTTATTCTATAGAAGATGAATTTTCATTTCACTCCTTGGCAGAAGCTACACTGGACTACCGTGCTTTTCTTTCCCCCAAGTTATGGTTAACAATTCGCGAGTTTGGCAGAGGCACGGGGCAAGTCACCTTGCTTGGCACAACGGTAAGCTCACATAGCTGCCTAACGTGATGAAAATTTACAAACTCCGTTTTCAGAGCATTTCCTTTTTAAGGAGAATAACAACGAACCTTCCCTTTGAGCCCATTTTGCCGACGCTTGCGAGTCCTCACATCCTGCACACCCAACATCATCCAATTCAATATTCTTCTCTTCCTTCCCCCACCCCAGATCCTCCAGGGGGCGCCCCTGAAGCCGAGGGGCCTCCCACCCCACCCACGGTGGCCCGAGGCGGGAGCCTAGCGCCCATTCCGGACGCAGCACGCAACCCCCACCCCAAACTCACCAGCCAAGGCCAAGGAAGTGCAGCTCCGCCCCGCCCCACCCCTTCCGCCGGGCCAGGTTCGCCCCGCCCCGCGCTTGCCTGGCGCGCAGGCGCAGCGACCACCGTCGGGCCGGGGCCCTAGTGGCGGCAGGGGGTGTGGCCTGGGGCCCGGCGGACTGGCAGAGGAATTCCGACCTGTGGCGGGTGGCGCGTGAACGTTCAGGCCAGCCGGACTGCTGTGGGCTGCTGGGACGTTATCGCGAGGTCAAGCGGCGGAGAGCCGCTAACAGCCTTTTGGGTAGCTTGAGCTTTTCTCCAGGTCCGGAATGGATCTCTCGCCCGCAAAGTTTGAGTGTAACCTCCCCCTACTCCCGGCCTTGGTGCTTCGCGATGCCAGGGAGATGGAGCGAGAGTCCATCCAGCCCGGGGCTCCGCGCCGATCTCCTTTAAGATCCGCTCCAGCGATCTTAAAGTGTGGGGTCGAGGGCGAGACCAGGGCCGTTTGACTAGCTGGTGAGGTTAGGAAGACTAAAACTCCGCAAAGCAGTTTCCAGCCTGCTGGAATAAAGTGCTCAACGTTCAGCCGAAATAATAGCTCAAGTTTTTAAACCATGGCGTGGTTTTTAAGGGCTGAAGGTCTCTCGCAGTTTCTTTTCTTTTTTTACCCTTTCGGACCCGCACTCACCTTAGGAAAGTCATCTGGCGAGGGGGCGTGGGTCCGGAAGGCTCTCGCCTGAAACAGATGAAAACGAGCATGCTTAAAGATTTGCCATCTCACTGCAAGGCAGAATGGTAACTAATATTTTGAAAAACTGTCAGATTATGGAATAAGTAGTAACATTTGAGTTCCAGGATTTTTAGGAAAAACTAAAAGCCTCCAAAATGTTTGGTGTAATGGAAGGAAGGATGACAGCATCAGTGGGCAATAACAAGGATCAGTTTCTAGCGAACAGGAAGTCATAAATGGGGGATAGATTATAATTACTATCTGGAACCAAGACCTCATCCCCACATATGATTTGCATAATTGCGTGCATGTGTGAAGGGTTAGGCCTTCCTCAGTTGCTTGATATAGATTGATTCTTGATCTAGAACAATAACAAGTTTTCCTAGGGTCTTCACTATTATTTAGACTAAAATGCCACCACTTTTACCCCAGAGTAATCGCAGACCCAAGAACAGTCCATTGCAAAAAGTTAAAGGAGTACAAATGGAGCAGAAAGTCCCGTGGAAACACGGGAGCATTTAGACCTGGTTTCAATCTCAGCCCCTGAACACGGTAAATACCGGAAGGATGGAATTTGGGAGAAGTTAGCTCATTCCTTAAGCTGGGGTTGCTTATCTGTACAACTGAGGGTTTGGGTTTTTTGGTTTTTTTTTGTTGTTTTTTTTTGGTAGGTGTTAAATTTCATGAAAGCTCAATTTGCATATAACCTAAGGAAATGAGGAAGTTTGTTCATTGAAAGAGGTTTTTTAATCCTTACCTGCTTTTTAATCTCTGCATTCTTAAACACTTCAGTGAATTCCCTTTCTTTTTTCTTGTACAAGTGTTCCCTAAACTGTGTTCTATGGAACATTAGTCCTTTGCAAAATGTTAATAGGTGTTTTCATGAAAAAATTTTAACATCAATATTGGGGAAAACACAAACCTATGAGGTTATTGGAAGTACACCTTTGTAGTATTCTTGTCCAAGAAACATTTAGCCTGAATCTGTGAAGGAAACAGATAATTTAGAGTGTGATTTGTTTGGACTTGTCAATAATGTCAATATCATGGAAGACAATGAAAGAAGATAGGACTGATCTCCATTAAGGCAACTGTGAACCATGTAGGGTTATGGATTTTACAGGACATTTTGTGAACAACTGGGGAAATTTGAACATGGACGTGTAATATATATATATATATATAGGTGACTTAAATTTTTTAGATACGATCATGATACTGTCTATGATTATTAGAAGGATGCTTTCGTTCTTAGGAGATGTATGCTCAAGTATTCAGGGATGAGCAAACTTCTTTCAGAGTGTCCAAGCCAAAAAAAGAAGTGTGTATGTAGAGTGAATGGCACTATGTTAATTGTGGCTCTAGGTGAATAATACAGTTGGCCCTTGAACAATACAGGGGTTAGGGGTGCCACCCCCTGCACAGTTGAAAATGTAACTTGTGATTCCCCAAAAACCTAACTACTAATAGCCTAATTGACCAGAAATCCTACTGGTAACATAAACAGTCAGTTAACAAGTTTAATACTGATTTCTGTCAGGTCCATAGGTACCTACGTTATGTTTTGTTTTATGGGATAGGCAAACCTTTCATTCTTGCCCTTTAAGGACCCTAGAAACCCATTTCTGCCTCCCAGCAGATGGCAGCAAATCAATACTCTGTAAGGTGCAATAAAATTGTAATTTTCTTGTCCTGGTAAATGTGCGGGTTACAGATTGTGGCTTTTTTTTTTTTTTTGCTAGAAGAGCAAAAAGAATGTTGCTGCCAGTTGTAGAAATTTAATCAACTTATCAACTAGTTGGGTGAGTGTTCTTAATTTATGTGACTGAATTTTATTACATAGTTACACATATTAATATTGTTCTTCATTGCTTGCCTGTCACAGAACCAAAAGTCCATTTGTAAGCAATTCTGTTGGAATGTCAATAATGCTCATAAATTACCTCCATAGATAAACAGTACTCTCCATAGCCACTAATTGGCTAATAATACCCATTAACACACAGCATTTCAAAATTTATGGGATACAGATAAAGTATTCTTGGAGGAGAATTTATAGCTTTTTCATTACTGTATTAGGAAAGAATTTGATTCAGTGATCTAAGTCAAAGTCAGCAAAAAGATCCACGGGCCATGTGTGAGGCATTGCATGCTTTCTGTAGCCTAAAAGCTTTTAACAAAACAAACTTAAAAATAAAAACGCAGATGACTAGTATCTAGAACGAAAGCTCACTGAAGGTCATGCAGACATTAAAACAGTGGCTCTCAACCAGAGGCATCATGTCCCCAGGGAACATTTGGCAATGTCTAGAGACATTTGTGGCTGTCAGGATTGAGGAGGCTGCTATCAGCACCTAGTGGGAAGAGGCCAGAATGCTGCTAAACGTCATTCTCCAGTGCCCAAGACGGTCCCCTCAGCAATTTTCTGGCCCCAAATGTCAGTAGTTCTGAGGGTGAAAAATTTTAATTAAAGCCATAAAAGGAAAACATTACAAACAAATTTAGGTCAATAAAATTTGATAACTTAGAAGAAATGGACAAATTCCTTGGGAAAAAAACTGACTGAAGAAGAAATAGAAAATCTAAGTAGTTGTACATCTAGTAGAGAATTTGAATTTATAATTAAAAACCACTTTACAAAACCAAGTCCAGGCCCAGATGACTTCACTAGTGAATTCTATCAATATTTAAAGAACACAGGTCAACCTTACAAAGAGAAAATTGAGGAGGAGAATATTATCCAATTAATCATATAACAGCATAGCCCTACTAGAAATATCTGACAAAGACATTAGAAAAAAAAAATCAAAGACCAATATCACATGAATATAGAGGGGAAAATCCTATACAAAATACTAGCAAATTGAACATAGTGATATAGAGAAAGGATAAAATACAACAGCCAATTGGGGCTTTCCCCAGAACGTAAGGTTTGCCCAACATTTAATAAACAGTGTAACTTACCGTATTAATAAAGGGGGAAACATGTTATTGCAATAAATTGAGCAAAAGCATGACACATTTATTGCCAGTTTATGGAGAAAACAATCTTAAAACCAGAACGAACCGAAAACTTCATCTTATAAAGGACATCTGTGAAGACCAGCAGCCAGCCAGTTTGTTGTGAAACCCTCGGATCCTAGGACTTGGAAGAGGGTGAGAATGTCTGCTCTCACTGCTTCTGTTTAACCCTTTGCAGAGGTTCTAGGTAGCAGTAGGCAAAAGATAATTAAAAGGTGAAAAGATTAGAAAGAAAGTGAAACTGTCTATTCACTATTGTCTATGTAGAAAGTCTTTTTTAAAAAAATATTTTCTTGAGATTCATAGATTAATTGTCTTTAGATTAACATGTTGTCCATGTAGCAAATCTTTTAAATCTACTAGAATTAATCATTGAAATTAGCTCTCAGGATAAAAGATCAGTATGTAAAAATCAGTATTTTATGTATTAGCAAGCAGCAATTAGAAAGTGAAATTTTAAAATAGACCATTTATAGAAGTACTCCAAATACTTGGGAATTTAATGAAAGACACAGAGGAGCTATACTCAGAAGCTGCAGAACATTGCTGAAATGAAAGATCTAAATAAATGGAGAGATACACCGCATTTATGCATACAGGACGTGGACCGAGAAAGTGTATTCTGGGCTAAACAAGTCTCAATAAGGATTCAAATCAAATCATGCAAAATATGTTCTCTGACCACAATGAAATTAAAATAGAATCCATTAAGAGATTTCTGGACAGTCCCCAAATTTTAATCATTGAGGGCACAGGCTGTTTAGACTGCTGGCCTGAGTTCGGGTTGACACCAAAGACGTTTCCCTTCTCTGCACAGCCAGTCGGTCGCACTGGAATTGATTCTGCCGTGTTTACGCCGCAGTCTAACCGACCGCACCAATCTGGCGCTGCCCTGGGACTGGGGTGTGCCGGGAGCTGCTGCAGATGGCAGTTACGGACTTGAATGTCGCACCGAAACACAGCATATTTGGAATTCATGAAGTCGTTCCCATTTCTTTTTTTTTTTCATCAAAGTCTGAAAAAATACTGATGAAAAATCTGGGAACAAGACTGTGGGTGAAGTCGACAAAACAGAAAATCTGTTCCTGGACAGCCTTTGATGAATTTAATAAGTAGGAAGATAATGAGCACAGACTATATTTGCATAATGACATAACAAAAATTCATTAAACGATGCTAACTGGGAAAACTGCAGTTTGGAAACTGAATGTAAGATTCTGGTTCTGGCACTATTACCCATTCTATTTAGTGATGATGGATGGTTTAGGGGAAGAAATAACCCCACATGCTTTATTCTCACTGATTTTAAATACCGTACCTTCCATCCTATTTTCCTAAGAAAATCATTAAAATTCATTTTCAACTAGAATTTCTAACATCCAGATTTGTCCTAAGTGTACCTCTTTGAAGGATTCATAAAATTATACTTTGTTCTTTAATGGAATTTTGAGAGGATTTAGGACTATAAATCATTTTTAACATTAAAGAGTTTTTTCCACCCTTGAAAAGGATTTTAGGTTATATTCTCCCTTAAGTATTTACTTGACTGTCAATTATGGTTAATTTAGCCAGAGAATGTTCAAATTTCACTTTGTAAGTACAGTTTAGAAGACTGTTCTTTCAAGAAGTGTTCTTCCCTTTTTCTAAAAAAATAAAAAAGTATCTTGTGTGTGTTTAATATCTACCTTTTGCAGTTTCTATCATCATACTGCTTCTGTTCATGCTGAAAATAATTTACCATTTTGATGTAATTCTCTAAAACCCAGAGGAAGTCTTCTTTTCTGATATTCTTTCCACTCTGGGTTTTAACATAAAAGGAAAACCGAATATGGTGGTTCGTTAACAGTTAATCATAGCTGATACTATAAAACTATTGGATGGCCATCGTGCTGTTATCATAATATTAATCATTTCTCTCAACATCCCAGTGAGATAAATGATACTGGGGTCCTCGTGCTTATGAGGAAACCAGCCTCAGTGAGATTCACCAATGTGCCCAAGTTCATAGGAGTGAGTGGGAGTGGGAAGGTTTGAGTTCACTTATGTAATGGAACTCGAGTGTCCACACATTTAATCATTGGTGTTTACTAGCTCCCATTTTGCTGTGCATTTACTAAAGTAACAGGATTATTTCAGAGTCCCCCACTTTTTACGACCTCTCTAATTTCGGTGTTCTCTCTATAGTGGAAAATGTGATACAATGGCAGCCTGTCTTAATATATGCAGCGATTTTCCAATGTGATACACAATTTCAACCACATGATGGTGCCAATGAGGTGGGAAGCCTTGTGCTTCTAGTGTGACATTAGGTTCAAACCTAAATATAAATGTCAACAGAATGTAATTAGAGGCGTTAAAAAATAAGATTTTCTTTTTAAGCAGCCATAAACAATTACAGTCTAGAGGGTGTTTTTTAAACATAAACAATGAAAAGACTGCAAGTATAAAAAGGGGAAGAGTAATTGACTCATGAAAATTAAAAATAAAAAGATAAAAGATGAGCCTTTGTATTCATAAAGAAGTATGTGGGACAGATGTCAGATACTTCCCACAGGAAGGAAAATACCAAAGGAAATGAACTAAATGAGAGCAGGTGACTTACCCAAAAAAAAAGCAAGAGAGGCCAGCTGCACAGTGATGCGGTTCCAGGGTCAAATGGAGACGTGTTCCAGCAGGATTCCACAGTGAGAACAAATGCGTGAGCAAGACGCAGTGACTAAAGATGGTAGAGAGCCTTTCGATAGACATCACCACTCCCTCTTCCAACCAGGATAAGCATTACTAGTCCCTTTCCCTCCAGTATCAAAGGTGTAACCTGTGGAAGGAAGAAGCACTGTTTGTCGGAAATTTATTGAAACACATTCTTACACACAGTTAATTACAATGATTTCAGGGACTCTCAAAATGACGGTATAAGAGCTAGCAAAAGCTCTTCCCTAAGTTGAGGCGAAAAGCAATGCAATATTTTTATTGTATTTGGTGATGAACTTTTATTTCAAAATGGAAAGAAATTTTAGAAACAAACATTAAAGTATGAGCAGTTGCGGTGAAACATAATTCAATATTTATCAAGTCCTTTGTGTATTTCTACTGAACTTGGGAAGAGTTGCTTTGGGCTCAGATGGCCAATATTCAGCTGTTTATGATAAATATTCTTGGTCCTATTTACGGTACATCAAATTCAAATATGTTTGTTTCTTTTCAATTTCACAAGAAAGGAAGACAAGACTGAACTGCCGAATGTTGCTTTCTTGAATTTAGGCACTATTTCAGCTTCTTAGGATAAATGAAAAAAAAAATGTCTATTTAAGTAAAAGAACTCCAGTGGCTATGTTGGCCCGTGTCCGTACTGATAAAATCAGAAGGTGTGGGTTCATTTCCCCTGACAATTTCCTATCTTATTTTGACAGCTGTTGGGAATATCAACCAATTTTTTGAAAATGGTTTATTATAAACCTTGAAATAACCATTTTCTACCTCATACACTAAATCATCATTTCTCCCAAGGGATGGTTGATAAGGTGCCTCCCAAGTACCTCACCATTATTAATGCAAACTGCTGACTGGAAAGATACCCCAGAGCCGGCAGTTTCAAGAAGAAAGCCTGCTGGACACCCCGGCAGGTGTGCTGGGCTACCACCTGGGAGCAGACTGCCCCACCCAGAGCCAGCCTACAGCCTCAGGGTCTTGATTTGATCTATAACCTCTTAAGTAAAGACTCATGTTAAGCACACTTTTGGAGACCAGTGTGTGTGACCAGAATGCCAATTTATTGATTGGTTATAAAAATATAACATGTACTCATCAATAATTCTCTCTATAGGCAAGTTTCCATTTAAGGCCAAATTTCAATCAGAAGAGATGATACTAATGGTTAGTGTCATCTAGTATCATAGATGTACCCTTGACACCTATATGATCTTATTAACCAGTGTCACCTCAGTAAATTTAATTTTAAAAAATCTGCAATGCCTGATACACCAGTTCCATTTTAGACTTTTATAGCTTCTGCATTGCTGATCACCAGTTGTGATACACACACACACAGGATAAAACATTCAATCAGATTACAGTCGAGTAGTGTCCAGCAAGGGTGTATTTCTTATCCCCAGGGTGCTCTTGCATTATTGATGAAATGATGCTTCATAAGCTTTTTAAATAGTTTACTCTAGTGTTTAGCTGTATTCTTCTCCTTTCACATTTGGAGGAGCATCTTGACTTGGAACAAAAGCCGCGTGAGAACAGAAACCTGGTTAGTCTCGTTCACAGCCACCCCAGAGCCTAGAACAGCACCTGCCACACAGTATGCGCCAACAGTAATTACAGAATGAACCAGTGGACGTTGTCTCAAGGCCTTCCTACACAACACGGATGTTCTTATAAAAAAGGCCATATACAAACAACCCATGGATTGTTGCCCTTTCTGAGGACATCAGAGGAAATTGCTCGAAAGCCCTTGCCTTTGACCCCCCAATTTAAGTCAGACCTCCCCACACCCACCCACCACTTTATCATTCTCTTTCTTCTTTATTTTCCTCCAGCATTTTCAGAACGGTTTGCAGTTTATTTGTATTTATTTATTTAGAGTCTGAATCGTGAGCTCCAGAAGGCAAAGACTGCATCTGTTTTATATATAGACAGTATCTGCAGCCTACTTTATGATGTGGGCTTCATGATATTTACTAAAATTCCCCTTGAATTTGATGAGCCAGAACTACCTTGAAGTCATAGGAGAAATAACTAATGACTTGGGGACTTTGGATATCAGGCTAGTTGGGTGATGAGCTATTTTCGAGGGTAGACAGCTGCCCCAACACCCTGAAATCATAGCCCACGGGGCGTGCTGCTCACAGACAGATCGGGAATCACTGCTGTTCCCCAGGCTGTCTACAGCAGGAAGGAGCAAGAAAACAGTTAAGTTCACGTTCACCTTGTAATGTGAAGGTTAAGATGAATTTATTAGCCATGGCTGGTGTGGCCCAGAGGACTGAGCTCCAGCCTGTGGACCGAAAGTTTGCTGGTTCGATTCACAGTCAGGGCACACTGTCTGGGTTGTGGGCCAGGTCCCCGGGTGGGGGCGTGTGAGAGGCAACTGCTGGATGTACCTCTCACACATCCATGTTTCCCTCCCTCCCATTCTCTCTCCCTTCTTCTCTAAAAATAAATAAATAAAATCTTTCTTAAACAATCGATTGTATTTTGTAGAAATCACTGTTCCTAAAAAGTTCATCTCAGCTAACATTCAATTAATGGAGCATTTGCTTTGACTATTGAATTTTATATACTGAAATGCTATGTAGATCTGTTAATTTTACATTTTTGTTGTGCATTATGACAGCCAATTCACAGAACTCAATCAGGTGCTGAAAGGCAGTTATGTGTAAAAGGAGCGGTGAAAACGGCCGTGCAAACGGAACAGAACACTGTCGGTGTAAACCGGGAACCGGGGTCCAGTGTGGATGTCGAATGTGAAGCTGCATGTGCTAGTCCGAGTGGATCTTGATGAATATGTGAAAATTGGATTTTGTCAGAACAGCAATCAATTTGCCTCTAGTTTCTATTGCATTGTCTCTTACAAAACTTTGTTAAGGAATGGCAAGAAGCCACGGGAGCTTTTGCATTGCTTTCAGAGGACTGTGACCTTTCTGATAAACCAATTGAGTTTTTCCTGAACAAGCACAAAATAATGCTTCCTAATAGGAAATTGATAAATTCTGTCATTTAAAGGTGGAGAAGAGACCAAAACTAAAGAAACATTATTCAGAGTTGTATACCACCCACACACAAATAGATGTCATATTCCTGTGAAAAGCTTATAAATCCAGCCGTAAGTTAATGAATAATTACCATGCTCAGGAAGAAACTTTAGCTACTGGGAGTCTCACAGTCCATGTGGACTGTGGTGCATCATGTGATGTTAACGGCATATAACCCAGAAGGGCAGTGTCTGTCACGAGTGCATGCGAGCAGGTACTTGCTGACCTTGGGAAGGAATCACTGATGTGCAGAGCAACAGTCAACACTTGGCAGGAATATGAGAAAGGGAAACGCTCAGGGACTTATTGGTTAGTCTACGGCTCCAGCCCCGTGCTAGAGGAGATTTTTCATGTAGTTAGCAATTATTTCGTGAGCCATGATGTAGGCTGGAAAGACTGCCAGTAGCAGCGATGCATTCGATGAGGAAGCCTTTACTTGTTTGAAAAAAAATCGTTATCCCTTTACGCATTGTTTCATCCCTAGAACATTTTTGGTGAAAGTAGTTAATACATTCAAATTGTGGTCAACGGGTGTGTTAAGCATGCTTTGTGAGGAAATTGGCAGTAAGTAAAAGCCTTCTGGGCCACACAGAAGTAAACTGTTTCTCGAGGTGAGCATGTTTCAACATGCTTTGAAAATTAGGGATGGGATAAAAGCATTTCTTCACCATACTAGTAATGCCGACTTTTTTTTAAAAGTAGGTTTCTCAAGTAGCATATTTCAGTGATGTATTCTATATTTTAGTGGCCTCTGTCTATCGGGTCAGAGTATGCATTTTATCATTCTAAATATTGTGGCTCTTAGAATTTCTGAAGACCAAGCTATGGTACAAATATCTTAACCAACAAGTTTGATTTTAACACCTGATTTTTTTCATTCATTGGAGAAATCCAAGACAGGATGGAATGTACTTATATGTCATATCCCAAAAAATAAACAGAGAAATTAATCCAAGTGCTGCCCCAACCCTGGAGAGCCAAATGAAATCAAAGCGGAGTGGGACCCTACTTACCATCATCTCTGAGGTTGAAAGAGAGGACATGCCACGTGTTGTGGCCTGTGTTATTCTAGTGCCTGACTCGGTGCTGAGAGAGAACGGTTACACGTTTGAGCCATATACTTAGAATTATCAGACAGATTCCTGAACAACTTTGCCAATCCCGATGGCCAGTAATCACGATCAGGCCTTTCTATTGCAGCAGAAATTGAGTAAAGGAAAGAAGCTGATCGGATGTGGGCTCTAACCTGTGCCTCAAGCTGTCTGTCTCTTAGAAGGTTACGGAAACCTTGGCAGAAGATTACAAACAGCATCATCCCTTTCACTGATGAAGTATCAATAATTATTATTAACTGAAAACTGTTGTGTTTTGGAGGAACCTGGAAAACATTATGCTCCGTGAAATAAGCCTGACACGAAAGGACAAATATTGTATGATTCCATTTATATGAATTACCTAGAACAATCAGCTTCATAGAGACGGAAAGTAAAATAGAACTTACGGGGAGGTGAGGGTGAGAAACAGTTTTGAGAGACTGAGCTCTTAACCTTTGGGATCTTATTCCAGCTCGAGGTTAGTGTCAGAAAGGAGTGAAATTATAGGATATCCAGCTGGTGTCACAGAATTGCTTGGTGGTGGGGGAAAAACCCCACACATTGGGATTGGCATGAGAATTAAAGGAACCCTTCCTGTTGTTATTTCTTTGCTCCTCACCCATGTTTTTTGTGATCATCCCAGGTTATCAGTGGCTCAGTCGCTATCAGATGATCCTAACACTTTTTGTTACAGTCTGTTCACACTAACATTTATTGTTTTTTATTAGAAAAGTAAGCCCTGGCTGGTGTAGCTCAGTGGATTGAGTGTGGGCTGTGAACTAATGGGTCACCGGTTCAATTCCCAGTCAGGGCACATGCATGGGTCGCAGGCCAGGTCCCCAGGGGTGCCACCTGCGAGGCAACCACACATTGATGTTTCTCTCCCCCTTTCTCTCTCCCTTCCCCTCTGTCTAAAAATAAATAAATAATCTTAAAAAAGAAAAAATATTTTTAAAAAAAGAAAGAAAAGTAATGCAATCTTATTTAAGAAATATTGGAAGACACAGATGAGCCATAAGAGTAAAATAAAATACCCACAATCCTACTGTCTGGAGGTATCCACTGTTAACAACTTCTAGATATTAATTCAGCTCTCCTTCTTATAAATATATACACATTTATTTACTACAAAGAGACCATTCAGCACACACGGTTTTTTAATCTAATTTTAAGTTAATAGTTTACCACGAACTTCTCCTCTGCCAATAAATATTCACCCATAGTGTGATTTTTAACGGCTAAAAATTCCACATTTGCATGTATAATATTAAAATGCAGTCCTGAACGACTGGCATAGACTTTGTAGGTTCAGGAAATTCATTGGTGCCTTCATTTTCCCTTCTGTGTTGCACTTTAATGCAATTTTTAAAAGAGGATTTGATCAGCCCTTCCTAATCCCTCCCCAGCTGCATTTTGACTCTTAGATGTAGCCACAGCTGATCAAGGTTATGTGTATCCCTAACATATTTGCCATATATATATATATATAGTTCTTAGCCGAATCCTGAAAAGCGACTCTAATTTCTAGCCGCACCTGTCAGCCGCTCACGTGTGTTCATTTATGCATTGATGGCCGCCTCCCTGTGCACTGCGGACTATAAATGGTGGTCAGCAGCTGAAGTGCAATGTTTAATATAGAAAATGGGGAAGGACGAAACCTCTTTCAGGGAAGGAATTTGGCTCCGAATTGAAATCTGTAGAGAACACCCCTCTCTCCCACAGTCGACGCTATCTAAGTGTTTCCACGTGCCTCCAAACCTTGATTTGTAATTACGTTCCTCTAGCAAAGCACCCCAGAATCCAAAGGGACTGAGGACCGCATCCTGCTGCAGAAACACTGTGTCCCAGGCGGGAAAGAATGTGTGGGTGGAAGGGAAACCTCTCTCCCTGAGCCTCTTTCAGTGACCCCAGGGAGGCTCCCCCAATCCTCCTTCACTGACTCAGTAGTACTCAAAGTAGAGCAGCATTACCTGTGAGGTCAGCCGAACTACACCTGAGTTCTCACTCTGTCCGTGGGGAGGGGCACTGCTCCTCTGGTGAACTAGCAAACACCCTTAAATCTGAGGACCAGTGGGCTCACCAACTCCAATTCCTGGAGGCTACAGGGTTTACTTCAAAGTAGGAATTAAAATTATGAACATAATCAGGGATACTGTGAAATTAAAAGATGGAAGTGTATATTTTTATTTTTAAAATATACAGACAATTAATTCACTGAGAGATATTACTGTTTTGAAACCAGAAGCATTTCTAATCAAGTATTAGAATAAGCACAAACTGATCAAGGATTAAAGATCACATGCTTTGAGAACGAGAGCTAGCAAAATTTTTTAAACCTATTTTGGTTTAGTGATCACATATAAGTTTCCCCTTTCAATTTATCAAATCAAATCAGTCAGGCCATATCTAAGGATATTTCTATGAACTTAGAAAATAGATCTTGTGTTTTTCCCAAAGAGGGCTTTTGTTAACAATCAATAAACTACACACTGTAAAATAAGAATAGAATCCTAAAAAAATAGTTCTTGAAAATTGAAACATGATATCTGAACTAAGGCATTCAACTGAAGGTATGGATGATAAAGATGAATAAATCTCACCAAAAAAATATGTTATTGCTTTCCTATTGTAACAAATTACCTCACATTTCGTGGCTTAAAACAACACAAATTTATTATTGTACTATTCTGAAGGTCGGAAGTCCAATGTGGGTCTTCCTGATAAAAGATCCGAAAGCTTTCAGTGGGAAAAAAGCATCAGCTCATCTTTGAAAGACGGACAATCAGACAGCCCTCAGTTTCTCACCAGCAATCCTAGAGAGCAAGGAGCAGCCCCACCAGTGCCTTCAAGGTCCTTGGGGGACCAATTCAACCTGGAATTCTGCACCCAGACTGTCCATCAAGGGCAACAGCAAGATGTAAAACATTTTCTTAATGTGAACCTTCATTTTTTTCTTAACGGAAGAGAATTTTAGCTGCACTTCAACAAAAGGAGGGCGTAAACCAGCGAAGAGGATGATACGGAATCCAGGAAACGTAAATTCAACCTATGAGAGCAGTGAAGGTAAAATCCTGGGGAAGTGTCTGTTCAGGCCTCCAGAGTGACTCCTGTGGATTGGAGGGGGAGGGGAACAGCTCCACGAGGGAGGGCTTCAGGAAAAAAAAAAGGCTCAATATATGATGAAGACAATTGGTAAAAGTTGAAGATGTGATAAGGGAACAGAAGGTTGAAGGAGAAAATCAGAAGCAGGTAGAGATGATGGAAGATGGATAGATAGATGGATGGATAGATAGAATGATTGACTGACTACAGGAACTGGTTCACAGGATTATTAGGGCTGACTCTGCAAGTCTGAAATCCACAGGTGAGGTCAGCAGGAAGGAAAGACCATGGCGGCTTGAATCCCCAGGCTGAAGCTGTAATCTACAGGTGGAATTTCTTCTTTTACTTTGAGGGAAACTTCAGCCCACCCACTTTAGTCTGCCTTACCCAGAATCAGCCGATTTGGGGCATTAATGAATAAATCTTCAAAATCCCTTTACAGCAACACCTAGATTAGAGCTGAGGAACAGAACTCTAGCCAAGCAAGCTGACATATCAAAAAACTCATTACGTAAATTTTAGCTGCACTTACAGCAGCAAACGTACAGCAAAATAAAAGGAATCAGAAAGTACAAGAAAAAAACAAACAAAAAATCCTATTATCAGGAAGTTGTGGTCCAAATAAAAAGCAAACTAAAATCAAATGTTATAGTGGTTACATGGCAGAACACACAACAGGAATATCCATTTGAACTTGACTCTAGAACCATCTTCCACCGAGGGGCACGTGTGTATACTGGAACCACAGAGGAGGATGGGTGAGCTGAGCTCAACCCTTGGCTCTACAGGGATACTATTTACATATTTATGATCATATAAATGCTGTATATTCACTTGGAATACTTAAAATCAACCTGTGGGCCAATCACAGGAGACTTAACTCTGCTTAAGGAACACCGTGGAAATGCCATCAACCTTGACATTGTACAAAGAGAGGTTCGGGTTACAAGGTCTGGAGAAGTTGAGGGCACACTGATGGAAACAAGAATCACTGGGAAGAGGCGAGAAGGGGACGCGGGAGCCATATAAATTAGCTAAATCCTCCATCACAGGAGGGAATCAATAAACGAGGTCTCAAATCGATAAATCAAGAAGTAGAAGCAGAAGCTTGTTATTCAGAGCTGTGGAGATGACAACCAAAAAAACACCCCAAAACAAAAAGCAACAACAGATACGACAGTTGCCTCGGGGCAGCAAAGTTGTGAAAGGGGAGAGCAGGGTCCAGGACATTTGCTTTGCAATCAGAAGACCTTCTGTACTCTCCGATGGTTCATGAATCACATGCATGCTACCTTTATAAAAAAATTTAAACAGTTGTATTTGTGAACAAAAGTTTTGGACAGGAACAACAAAGGGCCTTGTGAGATATGTAAGAGATGAAAGTAAGACAAAAGACAGGGTTGTAGGAATCATATTATTTACAGTGGGAAACCAGGATCACCACCCAGTCTCCTGCCTATGTTCTCAACGAAGCCCCCCAAGGCTGGGGTTCGGGGCCAACGTTCACCACGGCAGTGCACACCGCTGGCCTGGAGACGGGGGAAGAACAGAAGAGAATGGGTCAAGAATAATGTCATAACATAACAACAGACTCCTCCTCATATCACAGGGCATTTCTCCAGCTGCCTGGTGTCTCGGGCCGTCTGCCTTTCGTCCACGCACACAGTCAGTTCAGATGAAATGGCGACTGGTCTGCCGTGTGAAGGAACCTGGGGAAAGGGGGCCATTTGGCCAGTGACCCAATACCATTTGAATGTGACCACACACCGCAGGTGGTTCAGGCTGTCGCTGGAACTGTCCCTGGTTCGCTCCTCACTGCCATGTCCTGGCAGCCCTGCTCCCAGGCTAGATGAAGTCTTAGCTCTTGCCGGAAGCCCTTTTCAGTAAACATTTGCTGAATAAATGCTCACGCACAGGAATGATTAGAAGCTGGAGGAACTCGCTTCCGAGAGGAGGTTGGAGGTGGCAGGGCAGCCGCACCTCGGGTATCTGTGCAGGTGGAGGTGCAGGGCGGGAGACCAGGAGGGTTGAGTGAGGAAGAGGGGAGGGAGCAGAGGGCAGGCAGCAGAGAGCTGGCTGCTCCGCTCGGTCCGCCTGTTCCTCTGTTTGCTCTCAGCTCCGAACCGTCCTCTTGTTTTTCTCCAGTCGGTGTTGCTTCCTTTGCCCCTGGCCTGGGCTTTCCGGCCTCTTTCACGGCCCCTGCTGCCCAGCTGGGTTCTATTCTGCACGTGCTGGTACGTGCACTCGACCCTCCTGCATGCATAATGCTAATGCTTTCTCTGCATTTACATAACGTTCCTATCATTTTCTCACTGGCCTTCCCTACTCTGTACTACCTCGTCTTTTTTAGGATATCCGAGAGAGGGGGACAGGTCTCCTCCGCACCCCTCTCCTTCCCAGTCCCCCTCCATCCCCCCACCTCTGAATGAGGGGTCTCATAATGGCGGTGATACATATCATTGAGCTCCACAGCAACTGGGAGCTTGTTCCCTCTCCTCCCACCCCGCCCTGAGCACTCTGAATGAGACTTTTTCAGCAACAATTCCAAGCTTTCAGTGTGAGGCCTGGGAAGAAGCTCCTGTTCTCCTTCAGGCTTATTTAAAAGCCCAGGAAACGGTCCTCGATCCTCCGAGATAGGCCGTTGCTGTTGCTCTTGTCAGCAATTGCATCAAGGCAGCAATTCCCAAGGAAGAGGGACACATTCCACGGGAAACAGAAATCCATGGGAAACAGACACACAACCTCCTTTTCCCCGTTCCCAACCAAAGAGCCCAGATGCCTTGCTTTCGAAAAACATGAAAATGGAGTCAAGGGTAGAGAAACATGAGGGTGTTTTAGAAGGAGGGTGTAGCAGGGGTGTCCAACCTGTGGCCCGCCAGCTGCATGCAGCTCAGGATGGCTGTGAATGCAGCCCAACACAAAATCGTAACTTAAAACATTACGAGATTTTTTTTTGTGATTGCCTGTCATAGTGTATTTAACATGTGGCCCAAGCTTCTTCCAGTGTGGCCCAGAGGTGCCAAAAGATTGGACAGCCCTGGTAAAGGACACATGGGAGGTGAGGGAGGGTGGAGGCAGGTGAATTCACACACTTTACGCGTCTCTTGATAAAAGTTTTACTGATCTGAGCTCTATGCTTATAGGCCCATTTTTGCTACAGATAATTTGCTTTTCAGTAACCAACGTTTGCTGAGGGACATCTGACCTTTCATGATGATTTTTATTTTTAACCCCAGTTTGAACAAGATACCACTTACGTGAGCTGTTCTATCGCCCCAACTGCCCACAAATGTATTTTAACCAAGACATGCCACACCTAATGGGAAAGGAAGAGCTCGTCAAATGTCGTGAATGTTACCTTCAGGCAGCACTGGGCTATCGTGTCCGAAATGGTGAGTATGGGGCCATGTACGCACCCACATGGGTTCAAATACCTGAACGTTTTACTTCATCATGCAAAGCTTCACTGCGTTACATGGTCCAGAGCAATGGGTAACTTACCTGTTACCACCAAGGTGCTCTGCCTGGCCTCCCCTCATCCATTCTTTCATCCTGTGGGGTGGAGACCGTAGGAGGTCACCTCGTGAAAGTGGGAGCGCGGGAGAGAGGCGGGCAGCAGGGCGGGGCCAGGCGGGCTTCCGTCACCAGTGGGCCAGGCATCTGAGTCATTAATTACTCCATTCGGAGAAACACTGGGGTTTGTACATTCATTTCAATGGGCATATTTAATTATTGACAACACTGGTTTTGGCTTATGAACCAAAATTTTGGAGCTAATTGTAGTCATTTGTCAAAGCATGAGGATGTGCGTTTTCATAAATTTAAAATTATTTTCCAGGGCGTACAGCATGATTATCACAACAACCCTATGTCACAACAGCAGTAATTAATGTCTGGGTCAGTGATAGGCCACACAGTGTGTGCTCAAGAAAAACTGCAGGTGAAGTCCATTGGTCAGTATTTATCGGTCACCTTCAGAACAGGCACTGAGATTTTTCAGTTTAAAAATCAGTTTCATAATTTCTAAGGGAATATAATAGATTCCATTCTCTGAATTTTAGAACACTTTATTTTACAGCTTTATTGAGATATAACTTTCGTACCATAGAGCTTTAACGTTTTTGAATTTGAAGGCAGTAATGGTGAATTTTCAGTAGACATATATACATTAAAATATAAATCACCCTGCCAGCTTAACCAAACGTAGTAATTGCAATTCCTGCCTATTGGGCACTGACTCAGGTGACAGGTACCACAAGTAGCACTTTACATAGGGGTTCCTAATCTTCACAGCATAGCTGAAGACAATGTCCCCCATTTCACAGAGAGGCGATCCAGCCTCCGGGGCTCTGGAGAGCATCACAGAGCTCACCGGGCGGGAATTCGGGGGCCAGGCCTGGGATGCAGCTCTCCGACTCACGTCTCCCTACGCCGTCTTGCTCCCAGGCTCCTGAAAGGCAGAAGCTGGAGTCTGGAATATATATATAGATCCCCTCCACCCACTGTAAAGGTGGGTCACACCCATTGGGATTGGGATTTTTTAATTTTATTTTTCAATTACGGTTTACATTCGGTATTATTTTGTATTAGTTCCAGGTGTGCAGCACAGTGGTTGGACAACCCTATACTTTACAAATCGCTCCCCCCAGGGTTTCCAGTCCCCACCTGGCACCACACATATTTGTCACAGTATTACTGACTGTATTCCCTGTGCTGTGCTCTACACCCCCCCAACTGCTTTATAACTACCGACCTGTACTTCCTAATCCCTTCACCTCTTGCACCCAGTCCCCCCAACCCCCTCCCTTCTGGCAGCCATCAGCCTGTTCTGCGTGTCTGTGAGTCTGTTTCTATTTTGTTTGTTCATTTATATTGTTCTTTAAATTGCACGTATAAGTGAAATCATATGGTATTTGTCCTTGTCTGACTGATTTTTTTCACTTAGTATAATACCCTCTGGGTCCTTCCTTTTTTATGGCCGAGTAGAGATGGTTCAAATTTTAAAGCGTTTTACTGTAATATGGGGATTAGCTTCTGAGACATTTCTTAGTGGTGTTACATTTAATGCCTTATGCTGAAGTAGAATTATATATCCTATAAAGGTTAAATTGGCTTTTCTTGTCTCCTTCCTCTCAAAAGGACCTATGCTAATTGAAGTTTCTAAATATATTTAGGCAGGTGCAGGGGTGGTGTAGGAAAATTGGTAGGGACGTGAGTTAATGGCTTTTACTAGATACAACTGCGTTATTAATACATGGTGACTGGCAATGGTAGAAGCTACTATGTATTTAGGCAGGCGCCCAGGGCAGAGTGGCTGCCAGGCCACCTAGTTAGACACCAGACACCTCCGGAAGTAGATAGGAGCTTTCCGTGTCACAACTGGAGGCGGGGAAATTACTCGACCGCAGGAAATGCTTGCCTGCAAAGGGATAAACAAGAATTCGGAATGTGAATCACACACACGCTGACGTTGGGGCGAAGGCGCACGCTGGCTGAGATTTTCCAGTGGGTGTCCTTTCCACAGAGGACAGCCAGTGTGTGTGTGAAAGTGAGAACTGGAGAAGAGCATGAGTCCTGGGGGTTCAGCAGCACCCCAAGACGGCTGCCGGGCGCCCGTCCGGGTCTGGGTCAGGTGTGGCAAACATCCGAGGTAGAGTAACCCAGGATGCAGCCAGGAACGAAGAGATCAGTACTGGAGATCACCAGGCTGAGAGGTGTCCTGATGAGCAACTGACCTGTGAACTAGAGGGGGCTTAGGGGGGGAATGTAAATTAAAAAATCAACCTTTATAAGCACCCTGAAAAGCACAATCACTTAGTACACAGGATGAAGCTTGCAATACAGTTAACATCAAGATTCTTCAGTCAAGAAGCCACAGATGGGACTCTTGTTGGAAGTGTCAGGGATAAATGGGTAAGATTTATGTTGTATTAGCATTTGCTACACTGCAGGCTGGGCATCGTTTGCTTGTTTGTTTTGCCAGAACTCCTTGCGTTTTTCTTTACCGTTGTATAGTGCTTATTAGCACAGTGTGGGATTCTTGCTGGGTGTCGAACCATCTCCCACACACCAAAGATACTAAGAACTCCACCGCCCCCATTTAGTGGAAGCTCACCAGGCCTGTATTTATGAAGATCTCTGTCATCATTCTCGTAGCCCCGCCACTACTGCCTTAAAACCCACTGAAGAATTACAAAACCGAACCTGTTACACAGTCAGCAGACTCAATAAAAATGGACTTTTCAGTAAACTGCGTATTTTTTGTACAATCCCCGATTCTCCCCGAACAAGAAATGTATTTGTAACAAAGGAACCAATTAACATTGTGGCCCACAGTCCGTCTCCTGTGTTGCGGGAAGCGTCCTTATAATGAAATGTAAATGTGGTGCAATAATTTGGAAAGCACTTGGCAAATTATTTCTCTTTAGTAAGTCCTGCTAGGGTAAGAAAATGCTGTAGACCTCACGCAGGCAGTAAATGAAACCATTCTGTTAAGAAATGCCTACCGTTTCTCAATGACTCGGCTGGTATTATATCAACCCAGAAAATACCCAAATGTCCCTGGAGCTGGCAGTGGGCAAGCAGCCTCCCAGTGATTTGCCCTTCCTCACCTGCTGCTAGAATCCCATGTGCTTGGGGAGAGGAGTCTGCCCTCACATTCTAAAGCAGCTAGGATGACCACATTCTTGTCCTGCTATTCTCTCTGGGACCGTCTCACTGCCTGCCATTCACTCCCGTTGCTGGGTGTGTTACCTAGTATGGACATTATTTTTTTCAAATTTAATTTTTCAATTACAGTTAACATTCAACATTACTAGTTTCAGGTGTAGAGTGTAGTAATTAGGCATTTATATCATTTACACCTGATCCACCAGGAACTCTAGTACCCACCTGGCACCATGCAGCGTTACAATGTTTCTGAGTGTATTCCCTGTGCTGTACTTCATATTCCTGTGGCTGTTTTACAGCGGTCAGCAAGGACATTATTACTGACATGGTGGAATCTGGGAAAGCTCCCCGTCCATAACCTGAAACGTGATAAAGAAAACTCCCGGGAGCCTCGGCTTTCTGTCCAGGTTGTTCGCCAGCCTCATTCTCTTCTCCCGCACCTGGTCCTCTTTCCTGAGTTCCTCCTCTATTTACTGCATCACAAATGCTAAGTACTGAGCGAGAGAAGTCTTCAGAATCCCTCCCCAAGCCCCGGGCACAGAGAATCTTGAAAAGACACAGATGATGGACAATCAACGCCTGTGAAAAGCACGGAGCTCTGGGGCGACACCAGCCTCTGCCAAGCGCTGGGAGAAGGAAGGCCGGCACCTTCCCAATCGCTCCTTTCCTGACTGCAGGATGGGTGGAGACACAGTCCCCTCTCTGGCTTTCTTTTCCACGTGTCTTCCTTTTCAGAGCATGTTCAGTTCATGGTTCTTGATGGTTTGTTTCTTCCCCACTGTGCCTCTGGTCCACCCCTGCCCTAATTCCGCTGCCACCTGTCAGTGCCTTCTGCATCACCCCAAGTGACTTCAGCGCCCAGGCCACTAGACCATATCATTCATTCATTGTTCATTCATGCATTCCTTACGGAGTGCCTGCTACGCGTTAAGCTCTATCTGGTGCTGTAATGATGAGCAAAACCACAATTCCATCTACGTCTTGGTTCCTTCGCGTTCTCTCCTCCAGTGAATGCCCATCACATCTCCACACTGTATTGGCACGCTTCATGGAGGGCCTTGGTTCGGGATCTGTTGTCTTTGAGAATCCAGGATTTCTGTGAGGGAGGGAATGAGAGAGGCTGGGTCCATTCACACCGGTGTGCTCTTGGCTCTCCTCTCAGCTTCCCTGCAGCTCCTGTTTGTCTTCTTGTTCGTAGTTCGCCTCTTCGCCTGGACCACACAGACCTTCATTCCAGTGACGGTCATTAGCCCCTTAGAATTCTCCCAGGACTGTGTTGTCAATCCTCAACTCCAGGAATTTCATATCCTGTTTCTCTGATCCTGGCCCCAAATTCCAGAGCCTTCATCAAGCCACATAGATTGGATCTGCTTCGAGGCCACGTCACCCAACCTCAGCCGGGTCATTGATGCTCTCCACAGTGCCAGAGCTCACTGCTGGTTGACTCCTGTCTTCACAGCAATGACTTTGCCCATTCCATTGTCCTTCAGCCCAGCCTCAGTCCCCCATTAATGGATGATTTCACCATGCAGGCATGCATCCTCTTACAGTTTTGTTATAGCCCTTGGTTCTGACCCAGCCTCCCTTCCGTCCACTCCTCTCCAGCAACCAGGGTCCATGCCCCTGGTCTTCTCCTCCCCAATAAACTTCTCTAGATTCAAGTGCTCATTGCCTCTACATTGTCGGTCCAGACTCCCTAACTCTCACAATGTGGCACTATATACCACCCCCCAAAATTTCCGAGGCCACCAAAGACATCCTGAGGACCAAGTATAAACTTTTTTTAAGTCCTCCTTTCCCAGTCCTCCACTGGTCACCTTGTGCATCAAGCCCTCCTTGTTGACACTCTCCCGTTGGCTTCTACGACTCTCCTACTTTGTCAGCTGCTCTTGGCTCCTTGTCCATATGCCTCCCTGTCCGTTCTCTCCTGGACCCTAGAGTGTTCGATCCCTGGGCGACTGAAACCATTTCCTTGAGACATTTAGGACTCAAAATCCTAGGGGCGGGGTGGAGGATTCCATTCCTTAGTGTAATATACACAAGATCTTTAATGACCTGGCCCCTTCCTACCTGACCCCTCTTTCATGTAGCATCATCGCTGGTTGCCCTACACCCCAGTACCTGGTGTTACTGTTCCCAAATGTACCAGGCTCACCCCTATTCTGCTGGGGGCACATCCCCCTTCCCATCCCTGCCTATAAAATTCCCAGTTAGCACACGAGTACCTAGTTCTCAGGCACCATCTCCTCTGAAAAGTCTTCAGACTCTTCCGGTCCAGTTCCAGGTCCCTGCCACGCCCTTGCTGGCTCAGCAGCATGCCACTGTCCCTCCTCCCTGGGGTCCGGGATCCTTAAGGACGGGTCTGAGGATCTCGTCATTTTGATCACCTCCCACAGCGGCTGGTTCAGGATTGGTGCCAACGACTGCTTAACAAACGGAGCTAAGAAGACTAACCTTTAGACCTGAATTTCCTACAGCATGCTGGATGGGGATCTCTATGCCAAGTTGTCATAATCATCTAGTTCAAGGATAAACTAATTTAATTATCAAGGGTTAGTACAGGTGACTTAATTCCTTCTTTTTGTTTTTCTTGGACTTGAAAAACCTTTAGTAATCAAGTATTGTTTTGATTAAAAGAAAGTTATCTATAGAAACGATCTATACATGGTAATCTCATGAGATAGAATTTATTGCCTCTGGTTTTACAGATGAAGAAACGGGTGCAGAAAAGTTCAGAAATTTGCTGTGGATCAAATACGACAAACTGACGAAGCGAGTCCGCAGTAGCTCTAGAACCCTCCACTTTCAATCATCCTGTCATTGGAGGAGCTGATAATACATCTCCTGATGAAATAGCTCACATTGCTTTGTTTTGTTGGAAGTAGCTCAAGTTTTTTTGCTAGTAATCGAAACACATAGTTGCTTTGACTTTTTCATTCCTTTAGTTGAAAACTTCTAAGAGACTTAATACAGCCTCCTATGGCTGATGGCAATGGTCTCCAGTGCGACTTACCAAATACACAGATAACTGCACCCGAGCACAGAGGGCGGATTGACGCACCATGCTGCATGCTCCTGGGGCCCCGATCCAGCAGGTTTCAACGTACTGGATGCTCTTGGGGTTGTCTCCGGGACATCTCCGGGCTGCCAGCATTCACTCCTACACGCAAGTGGCATAACTGTCCCATCAGGCAAAAAAGTGGCTGTTCACTGGGAAAAGGGTGAGAAATCCTGCTCTGGGCTCTTTATCTGTAGACACTTTTCAGTGACACCTCCTTGCTGAAGTCCAATTGTTTTAATTTACTGATCTTGATTGCATCTCCCCAATTACAATCATCTAACCAGATCACCTGTACCAGAAAGGACTTAGCAGGTAAGTGGGAAAATGGAGCACAGGGAAGGGTTCAAGAAGAGTGGCCCCTACACCTACATGGCAGTTAGGTCTATACAGTATTTTCACACACATTTCTCTCCCAGTAGATCCTCACCTCAACTCTGTGGTAAGAACACAGCATCATCTGTTTTACGGAGGCGGAACCAGAGGTCCCCAGAAGCTGAGTGACCCAGCAAAGACACGCACGAATCTGTGTTACAACGTAGGTCTTCTCTGCATGGTTTTTCCCATTTGCAGCAAGATGTTTCTGGACACAGCAAGATGCAGCAGACATTTCTGCTGAGTCACAGTTGGAGACTAAGAGGGGCTGGCGATGATTGTGGGAAAGCGGCACAAAAATGTCAAGGAGAAAGAGTGGCATCCATTTGGCCAAAGAAAAATCTAAGTCTCCTCAAATCTTCACCCTTTGTGGTCAAACTTAGGTTAGGGGAGCAGGGCGGGGGATGGGAGAAGACCCCAGGCTAGTAGATTGCCAAAGTATAGTATAGTAAGTCCTCACTTAATGCCAGTGAGTCCTGTGACTTCAAGCGAAACAGTATGAAAACCAATTTTACCTGATTAATTTTACCAAGGTTCATTGATATAAATGGGAGTTAAGTTCCCACGGCATCACACTGACATCGTAACAAAGTGCTGCTGAACAAATTGATGTTATTTGAGGACCTGCAACAGGCGATTGTCCTATCTTACTGCAGCTGTAGTTCCCACCCCGCCCCCAACTCCACACCCCTTCCAGTCACCATTGCATCTCAGTGAAGTCTGGGGATGGGGGGGCGGTGCTTCTGGCTGACTGAATGGCACCCACCAGTAATCGCTGCTGCAGCAATTCTGCACACACAAATGTTCATACATCCAGACCAGGAATTCCGGATGTGTGAGTTTGTGTATCTCTAATTTTTAAAGTTCCACATGTCCTTTCTTTTATTCAAAGGGACGCTGCTCTCTTCATGATTCGGTATCCCTGTCTGTGTTGGTAGTTTAGTTTGTTACGTTTGGCAAATATTTAACAAAAATCCCTCAAAAGAGTAGTGAATCTTATGGGTCATAAAGTCCAGTGGGTGAAGAAAGGAAACAACACATTTTTAATCAAAGTAAGCAATAATGAGAGGTTTATTTAAAATTTCCAGTAGAGAAAACCCACTAGTTTTGGAATAAAAGTACTCAACGTACGGGAGCATAAGTGAATATAAAAGATTAGCAGAAGAAAAATAAAACCAAACGTAGTACAAAAAATTTAAAAAGTCTGAAATGGATTTAAACAGGGGTGTTCTTTAAATCCTCCAAATATTTAACAGAGTTACTAAGTTTGGCAAACAATTCACTTGAAAATTAAAGCCTATTTCTGTACTGTAAACTCCATAAAAACTGCTTATTAAATTCAAGCACTCCATACAATTGGTATTGAAACGTTTTTGCAGTCAGTTTCAGAAAAGCAGGAATTATCCATTTGCTCTCACAGTTATATGAATTAACCAGCTGCATAACTGCTTTTGGGAGCGAAAGAAACAGAAGATGCCAAAAAAAAAAGTAAGATAAAAATCTCTAAAAAAATTGAAACACAGCAAAATTCAGACATCAGTTTGTTTCTTCGAAGCAACAAACTGAATTTTTACAGTATATTCTACATCTGTAGTTGTCATTTCCCTGGCCCCCACCCCCTCCAATACTCCCAAATCCTCTAGTCTAATCAATTCTTAACCTCCAAATACTCTGTACATATATATTTAGCAAAGAGCATATGCCTAACATTATTCTGACAGCAGTACGGTCAGCATACGATTTTAGAAAGATTACTATGTATATCATCAAAATTAACCTTTACTTAAAAAACAAACAAAAACCATTACTAAACAAATAGTTTAAAAATATTATGAAAACCCATTAAAGAAGACTCCACGTGGGCTCTAAACCTGATAAAAACACACTTCAGAAAGGCTATTAATGCTAAACTTCTGCCAAACGATGACCTTAAAGTGCCAAACACAAAGAATCTCTTAGGACCGGATTTCCAGTAGATAATTTGTCCCTGGCTTGGCCATCTCTCCTTTAACTATACACAAAGTCCTGCTAAAAGTATGCATTTTAGGTGATTTTTACAACAGAACGTTACAATGTAAACTAAACAGATTCTTGATATCAACAGTATGTTACCAAGGCTTTTTTTTTTTTTAAATCTCTGAATCCAACAGTTGGTCACAGAAGTCAAGTATTATCGAGGCTCCTTTGTCAGTTCTCAACCGTGTCTGACTCATCCATCCTTCAAGTACATGCAAGGCTCAATAGTTTTCAAGAGGCAGAAGCCTGAGGCCGCTTAAGACACAGATGAAATGGGATTATGAGGCGAGCCCATCTGAGTGAGAACTTTATCCAGCCACTGGAGGGGGCCGTGCAGATGGATCTCGATCCAGCAGGGGGTGCTAGTAACGTCTTGGCGGTGGTACTCGGCTCCCCAACCCTAGAAACAACAGGTTGGAGGTCAGGGAACTTGCTTAACTCAGTGGTTAAACTCATTAAGTAAAAAGAGTTCACATAATCAGGCAGGAAGATGTGGATGCTTTCCACAAGACAAACGCTAGGGCACACAAACACACACTCTGTTTGGCAGGCGCTTTCAGGGGGTGGAGGTGTCCACAGCTGCCCCAAAGCCCAGCCGTGGATGCCAGGTTAGTAAATTTTGGTCTTGGGGAATGAAAGGTTTAAAATACACTATAAGGATGTTTTAATAGGCAGTTTTTAACTTTCATTTTCATTCCCATTATGTTACTTATAGTATTATGACAGATACTGTTAAATTCTCATTTTATCATCAAGAAAATGAGGGAAAAGGTACATGAGACAAACGAACATTCTGTGTCTCCCTATTCAGCCTCTGAGGGTCCTCCCATCGACACAGAGCTCTTAAGCTTTTAATCCCTAAACAAAACTGGCAGGGGCACGTGCATACCCAAGAGCCGTTCTGGACACCTAATCACTGCCCTGAATCAATAGATTCCATTATTCTTTGGTACAAGAACGCAGCTTGCCAGACGGCTTCAGGGTTACTGAATCTGGACGCGAAGGTTGCAGAGAAGAGAGTCGCTACGCAGGGAAGTAATTTTGCTGCCGCCAAGATGAATGACTCGCGGGCGTGGTGGCCAGGAAACAGGGAGTCCTGAGAAGCCCTTGCTCCACGGGGCACCGCAGAGACGATGGGGCTCTATTTCTCTGAAGGCAGGGCCAGAGCTTGCTGGTCTTCGAGCTCTAAAATCCAACGCAGTGACTGGGGCAAAACGGAAGCTCTAGAGAAACACCTGTTCACCTGGACTGACGTGGATTTTTCAGACATAGGGAGTTTACCATGCAAATAATTTACAAAATATGTATTTTACGTGAAAGTCTAAAAATGATCATCTTAAGAACAGTGCAAGACTGGCTATTAACATGAGTAGGATGTTCTGTATCATTTCCTCGAGATGCCAAGTGTGAGAGGGCAAGGTCTACAGTCCTCATGAAAACAAAGAACGAAGTTGTATAAATTCTGCTGCTAATGCACGGTGAGCAGCTGCCCCTCATCGTGTTGGCAGCCGTTTTGACACAAGATTTGTTTTTCCTC
This sequence comes from Trachops cirrhosus, assembly GCA_028533065.1. Lineage (NCBI taxonomy): Eukaryota > Metazoa > Chordata > Mammalia > Chiroptera > Phyllostomidae > Trachops > Trachops cirrhosus. The sequence goes on along the minus strand of CM052545.1, from coordinate 13,979,142 downwards.
ACTCTCCAAATCCAGCTTCTCAGCTATGTCCATTACATCTTATACGACTCTCCATTCCCACACTTGCCACAGTATAACTCAACCTTTACAAGGCCAGAAGCATCTTGAAGCTAGAAACTTTAGGTGCTTTTTCATATTTGTATTGATTCTCTGGAATAGTGCTCAAAATATCTGCTGAATGAATAAAATCTAATATGTTCTTAATGCGCATCCTCGCATTATAAACACTTTAGTGGAAAGGTTATTTTTATGTGCAGAAAAGTAAATAATTTAAAATGTGTAAAAGTAAAATAATTAAAATTGATTGGGTGATTGACAGGAAATGAGTTTGAGGGACAAGCCAATTGAGCAAGAGAGTCGTAAATTCTTCCAGTGCGGTCCTTCAGTAATAACAGACTCATCAAGGGACCTTGGTAATGACCGCCACAACTCTCAACTCCATCTGTCTGCTTTAAGGATGAGGAACACGAGGATCAGAAAAAAAAAAATCCCTGGGCCTTCACCACACGGCTAAGACGGCAGACTGAACCAGACCCGGGGTCTCTGCCTCTCAAGAGGGATTCTTTCCTCTGTGGCAAAAAAAAAAGAACACTGCTGGCTAGTCCCTGTCCTCATTTTAAAATTCATTTTAGCCAAAATGCCAAGTCAGAAATCAAACCTAAGTGTTAAATAATGGATGAGAGAAAGGTCTTTGTAGTTATATAGGTACGAAGCATATAGGTAAACTTCTTCAAAAGGCAAAAACCTCCTTTAATACTAAAAAAGTGCCAGACTCAGCAATGAAGAGCTGTAGAATTATGCTTCGAGAAAAACACCACTAAGAGAACACGCTAAAAATCTGCTAGTAACATTCAAAAAGGGGGGGGCGGGATGTTCCGGGAAGGATATCTGTGATCTCAAGGATGACTAACCAAGTTAGGCTCCCAAACTGCCCTCTGTAATAAATACGTTACAAAACAGGTTTCACAACAAGCTAGGTGAGCTTCTGAAGAGAGGACATGAAAGGTGGTTGCATGCCTCACCCAAATATGTAATTAATTCTGCTTCTCAAGGAAACAGAGGATGAAAATTTATCTTTGAGAATGCAGTGACAAGTCAGCCAAGTCACCAGAAGAAGCCACTGACTCACGAAATCTAATCAGATGCTTAAACTTTTTTAACATTTCAATGGCATCATAAGCATTTTTATTTCTCGGAGGTAAAAAAGAGGAGGCAGCACAGAGATGAATTACTGTGAGCGATGTGTTTAACTTTCCCCCTCCTCAAACCTTAGGAGGCGGTCTTAGAGCTAAGGCATCCATCTATTTATCTTCGGGCAAAGGCCTTACTCACTTTTGAATTATAAGGAAATCATAGGGCTTACCGGAATCACTAAAAAAACCGACCAATTGAAAATGAACCCCCCCGTGTGATGAACTTGTATTTTTACAAGAAGATTACTTGCTTATTGTTGAAACAAAAGCAAGAGCTGTTATCATAAAAGTACTAAAAACACAGAATGGAAAGAAAAGGGAAGGGGGGGTGTTTGTTGAACTGATCTCGCAAGACAACCGTGCGTTTAAATCACGTATATTAACTCTACAATGCACTGCAATGATGTCAGAACGGCTGAAATAGTGCTGTGCAAACAAGAAGCATCACTAAAGCCTGCCCCTACTGACATCTAGCACACACACTGGTATGTGCCCTCGACCCAGTAAGCCCCCACTCAGCGGTCTTTGACTTTAAATGAAAAGATGAAATGACATATAATGAGACCAATTTCATCACAGGGTAACTGATATAAACAAGAGTTAAGTTTCTGTGGTATCTTGTCAATGTCGTAACAAAATGACGTTGAATGAAATGACATGATTGAAGGACCTGCTGTATTCTCCTCGTAACTGACATCCGTAAGTTTGACAATGCCTAGATAATAAATGCAAGTTTACCTCTACGGACACATACCGAGAAGATACAGATCTCTACACTGGGAGAAAGCACAGTACAGGTGTGTCAAACCCCAACCAGAGGAAGGAGAACTCACTCACCTTCACAAAGCTCATGCGTATAGTACACATTTTTGTGAGCTCATAGACGGTCTCGAAGCCATGGTTCACAGACTGAGCCAGTAACTGGGCAAACTCCTGGTTGTTAAAAATTTTCAGACTGCACCCACTTGGGATCTTGCAAACGGTAGTGGGATGAAATCCATGATGGTAGTTGCAGTTCCGACTCTGCACGAAGATGCTGCTGTCGCTGAGGCATTCGGCATACACCTCCCCTCCAACGTAATAAAGATGCACTCCTGCAGGCAGACGCAGCACAGACTTAGTCATCGCCCTGGTTTAGAGCTGCTTTGGTATGTGAATCTACATGGACTGAAACTCTGGCTAATCAGACCGGTAGGTCGTCTCCAAGTCTTGCACAACTGACAGAATCTTAGTTAACTGTGTTAGTTAAAATAGAGTCCATATGTCAACAGGCATGTATAGGTTTCTAGGAAATAATACGACAAAGTCTCTTAAAAATCAGTAACAAAGTGTAGCAATATCACTCTGGTAAGTGTTTAATGCCCTATTTGGCCATGGATTAAAAGCATATTCCCATTTTATAACACAGCGCAATAAACTTGGGCTTTGTTATGGGATGGCTCCTGCACGCACTTATCACATAGCTTGCTGCATTTATTTTGCAGCTAAGCTGTTTGAAAACTTTTCGAGTGGGAGAAGAGAGGATGGAGACACGTAAAAGGACTAGGAAGCCACAGGTGGAGGAAGTATTGCTGAGAGCTGCAAGATGTAAGGTCCTGGGGAAAAAAAAACCTAGAAAAATAACTCATACTGTGCGGAATCTGATCTCTCTGAACTACCATCTGCTCCAAACGCTTTCCTGTGAGGTCCAGACTGCCAGGAGTGTAGGAAATTGATCTTACCCCAGCCTTTGAAAAAAGGAGAGGGGGGAAAACCATTCTGACAAAGCCCCACACCATTCAGGGGGATTGCTTTATTACAGGCCACCCAGCAGAGAGTCCCATCCCATTTGGCTTTAAATGATCTGCCTACCTTGCAGGTAACTCTTGTGTGGTTTATTCAACACTAAAACTACTGTCTCACACAAAATACTGTGTGTTGTGTTTTCGTGTACACACCATGGCTAAGACTTTCTGTAACAAGCTGCCGCTGGAGCAAAAGTTCCCTTTTCTGTCTGATGTAGAGAAAAACACTGAAGAGTGCACATTGTGTTTTTTCCTTTTTTTCCTAATTATAAAAATGAGAAATTTCCATTTTAGAAAATGTAGAAAGTAAAAGAAAATATAAAGCAGAAAATATCTGCACTTTTTCAGTGACCTCCAGGCAACTGCTGACACTGTGACACGCTGCATTATGTTCTGAGTGTCATTAAACTTTCTTTGCAAACATTTAAAACACTGACATGACTGCATGGATACGGCCGTTTCTTTAACGAGCCTCCCATTACCGGAGCACGGCGTTCACACTCATTTTCAGCTACTCTAACAATGCCATGATAAACTGGATCATTTTTGATAATATCCTTAGGAGAGATTCCTGGAAGTTAAATCACTGGATCGAACACTTTGATTCCCTTTGCCAAATGACTTTCCAGAATGCTTACATCAATTTACACCCTCCTCACCAGCACTCTGGTGCCCTTCTCGTATCACCCATGCCAGTACTGGGTCCAAGTTCAAAACAGAAACAAAACCTTCCTAATTAAGAGCTGAAAAACAGTATTGTTGTAATTTGCACGTGCGGCTGGCATGATGATTTCATATGTTTACTAACCATCTGTGTTTCTCTTATGAATTCACTGTTCATATCGCTTACCTATTTGTCACACCGGGGTTCTAGTAGTTTTACTTCTCGTGAATTGCACAAATAATTTATTTGTTTCCCCACTAGTCCTTTGTCTGTGTTTTTATAACCTCCTGAAGTTTGAAGTCTTTAAGTAGTCAAGTCTCTTGGGATCTTTTCTGTTGCTTTACGCACTTAGACAGTTTCTACCTCTCTGATCAAGTATGTTTTCTTCTAGCTTTTTAATAGCTTGCCTTTAACAGACAATTTCAACACATTCGTCTAATTCTATACATGGAGTGAGGTCGGGGTTTCTCTCTGCAGCCTCACCCCAAAGCTAGCTTCATAGCTGCAGGACCACTAGAAGAATACTCTACTGATCTGTTATGCTTCACTTAACATACATTAAATTTTAAATACAGTATAGTCTGAGTTTAATTTATCCCATTGTTTTGTCTACACACTGATTTAATTGTAGCTGCATGATGTTTTATGAACCCTAACATATCAAGTACACTTTCTTCACTCTTCCGTTGAAAAAAGTTAGCTCTTCTCACTTGCTTATAATATTCAGAATACATTTTTCAACTTTCAAAAAACATGTTGTGATTCTGACATGGATTGTTTTACGCTACAAATTAAATTGGGAAGGATGAATATCCTCAAAGTGTGCTTACAGTATTAGGCCTTCTCTTTAAGGAACACAGACTGCCTACTTATTCATTCAGAGTTTCTTTCTCTTGCAGTAAAATTTGGTTTTCTTAACACAAATCTCATATATTGCTGGTCCAAAGATTTTGTGTCTTCTGTTGCTATTGGGAATGTAATTTTCCCTTCTAGTGTATTTTCTAACTGGTTATTGCTAGATTGAAAGAAACTGACATATAATCTCTAAAACTGGAACACGGCGGTTTCTAGATAAACCACCACAGCATCTGAATCGACACAGTGCCCATAAGTAACACTGGCGTGGGTGGAGGAGGAGAGGGGCTCATAAACTTCTGGTGCACGTGGACACTAGGTAAAGCTCCCTGGGATGTAATTTAGCAAGATGGGTCAAGAGCTTATGACCTACTGACTTCACTTCAAGACGCTATCTCTCTCCCCGCAAAAAAATCTATCCCAAGAATATTAGCAACCAATTAACGAACCCTGACATCTGCAAATGATGATCATTTTGGCTTATTTCCATTATCTGTAATTCTTCAATAGTCAAGGCATCTGGAACAATTTTAAATAGCAGCATTCTCAGAATTCTTATCTTCTTCCCAATTTTCAATAGAAATGTCCCAGAGTACAATGGCTTTTTACTACTCTGGGGTAATGGCCAACTTTAGAACTTAATGAAAGATATGTCCCTCGGCTCCAAATGTATGCAAAACTGTGTTTATCTACAATTTCAGGGGTTAACACAGCCCAGAGAGACATATTTGTATATTATGAACCTAACTTCTAGCATTTCAACATTAAATGTGTTGCTTAGATGTGTTTTTTTCTTAATCACATCAATTCCTTCTTTAAGAGTTGTTTGTTTTTGAGGATTAAATGTTAAAATTTATCTCGAATGTGTTTTAAGCATCTATTAAATAACCTTTTAATTTGGTCCACTGTTCCAAATTTCATAGGTCATTTTTATAAAGATTTTATTTATTTATTTTTAGAGAGAGGGCAAGGGAGGGAAAAAGAGAGGGAGAAAAACACCGATATGAGAGAGAAACATTGATCAGTTGCTTCTCATAAGTGCCCAGACTGGGGACCAAACCCGCAACCAGGCATGTGCCTGGACTGGGAATTGAACCAGCGACCTTTCACTCTGCAGGACGATGCCCAACCTACTGAGCTACACCAGTCAGGGCCACAGGTCATCTTTAAAGAAGCTTTTACTCTGTGAATAATTTCAAACTTATAGACATAGAAAAACAGATCAAAGAACCACCATATAACCACTGTCCAGATTCATCTATCGTGACAATTCACTCCACATGCTTGCTCATTCACACCTCTTTCCCCTCTATTCTTCTACACACACACACACACACACACACACACACACACACACACACGCACATGCATGCAAACATTCTAACACAGGATTGTTTATGTATATAAATATACACACTCATATATACACACACACAGGGTGGGGCAAAAATAGGTTTACAGCTGTGAATCCGTGAAATACAGCTTATTCTGCTATTAGTATTTCTTAATTACTGCATTATTTATTTGCACGACAACTGTAAACTATGCCCCACTCTGTATGTATATGTGCATATATATATATAAAATTTCTTTCTGAAGAGTTGATGTCATCATGGCCCTTCGTCCCTAAATGCTTCAGTGTGTATTTCCTAAGAACAGGGATGTTCTCTCACATGGGTGCGGCACATCAGCAGGGCCAGGACATCTAACATCAACATAATAATCTAAAAACCGACCACTCATATTCTGGTTTTGTGTGTTGGCCCCAATGATGGCTTTATAATATTTTCCCCCTGCCTCGTACAGGATTACCTCCAGGGTCAGGTTGTATGACACAGAGCTGTCATCTCTCTCTAAACTCTTTTAATTTGGAACATTCTCATGCCTTTGTTTTTTGACACTGACAATTTTGGGAGAATGCAGTCTCTCCTCACCCTTTTAAATAAAACACTCCTTGTTTGGGATTTGTCTGAAGTTCCCTGATTATGAGATGCAGATCTGCATTCACGGCTGGAATTTTCCATAGGTGATGTTATTTCCTTCGTAGGGCATCGCATCTGGAGGTATATGATATCCATCTGCCTCTCCCTGGTGATGATAATTTTGATCTCCTAGTCAAGATGTTGTCCAATTCCTCCCCTGTATAATTACTGATCTTGATTCTCCCTTGAAACTAACAGGCTGATTGTGAAGAAACACGTTAAGACCATGCACATACCCTAATTCTCATTTAAAAAATTCTCTCTATATTTAGCATCCATGGATGATTGCTCCCTGATGGCTACAAAACGATGAGTTTCCAACTCCAGGACTCCCGCTGCATTTACCCACCAGCCTTCCCCATTCATGCGTCTATCTATTCATTATTAGCGTGAACTTCTGGATTGCTACTGTTTTTCAGTGGCTTAAAATTCATTACGGTACTTATTTTGGTGCTCAAATTATCCTAGAGGTGGCCAGTGAAAGTCCCTCCACTTTGGCTCCTGTGACATGCCCCCATCCCTTGCATGAGCGTTTCGGTACCCTCTGACGAAGTGTTCCAGGCTCCTCTGATGCCCACCTGACCCAGCCTGGGGGTCAGCCCTTTCTCCAAGGAGCCCTGGCTCCTCTTAGGGGGAGATGGTGTCGCAGATGATGGCCCGGGCACCAGATGTGTTATTGCTTCTGGGTGTCTCTGCCTCTTGGCCCTTTCGGCAGACAGATCCGAAACTACCTGCGTATACAGACACGTCTGTCTAGGCACACATGCACACGTACATACATAACATACACATACACGTATTTAAATCATGACTTCACACTGACACCTCCACAGGGCGTATTTTTTTGCCATCTTCCACACTTGCATGTCTCTTATTTCACAGTGAAAACCTAGGTTTCCAAAAAAAAAAAAAAATCACAGATTGAATATTAATCTTATAATAGAATCTACAAGTTTCAGGACTGTTTCATGCATATAGCTACTAATAATTAATTCTACTAAAAACAGTTCAGGGTTTATTTATAATCACTCTACCCAGACTGAGGATATATAGCTAAGTACTATATTCATAAGTAGTTTTGGATTAGTTTACTCTTTTTCTTTTCCCTTCAGTGAGTTATGGTGTTCATTTGAAATACACTAGGTTTACTTAATTTAATTTGCTTTTATTTTTAGGTTATAAGTAACTTCTAACAGCAACCCTATCCTGCAGCTAGACCGATGCTCCCAAAGAGCAAAGCACCATTTCTGTTCATTACTACTACATAGTATGGTTGGTAGCCCACAAAAAACACTGATTGGAAGGTAAATCTCCTGATAGTACAAATTGGAAAAGTATTTATGGACTGTAGCAAGTACGTATTATCTGGCATTTGCTACAGGAGTTTGCTACAGTGGTTCACCACAGGAAAGACTAGGCAGTTCTGGGAGAACAGGGACACCTCCCACAGACAAACATTCGGAAGAGGTGCGAGGGAAAACTCACCTTTTCCAATATGCCGCCTAGTGTTTTCAATAGTGGAATTCCGATTCACATTGGAGAGCAGCCCAAGGCAGAAACGGTTCTTATTGTTGGAAGGATCGGTGAAACCGTCCACCAGCACGCTGGTGGAGGAGGCATGGAACGCTTCGCCCACGCGGTTATTGAGCTCATAGTAGACAATGGAGCACCAGTGTTTTGGCTCCTCGTAAGCAACCGCCTGGACATCTGTAGGAGAGAACAGCTCAGAGTCAGCCGTGGTTAGTGCCCCGGGCGCTCAGAAACTGAAACTGTGTTGTCAGGTTGGCTCACGGTCCTGGAATGAAGATGTGGCCAGGCGGCTGCTGTTTTAATGCACAGAGTCGATCTGTGATGTCTACAGCAGGTACTCCCCGCTCAGTGTGACATCCCCCTTTTATTGGAAAGCCATTTTCTCTAATGGCTGTCAGGTACCCGAGATGCCAGCTAGGCGAGCAGACCCGCGGCGTTTGCGGAACACTCACAACGCGTCCTTAACAGGCCAAGATGGAAAGGACTCCCATTACAGACCCTGGCTCGCCATCTGAAGAAGTGCACAGGCGGTCGGTGAAATGAAACAACTAGGGGAAGAGAACAATAGCGGGCGGGAAATGTGCCAAAGGTGCTGGCATGAGAAGCAGTGCCTCTCAACAAAGCCTTGGTTTGCCTACGCTTTTTCAAAGCAATGAAAATCAGTTTCTAATTATTGATAAGAAGTGACTTCGCTTCACGTTAAGTTGCCAATAACTATCAGAGCTCCAGCCCCACTCCAGCCCTCAAGCTCAGGAAGAAGTCCTGCCAGCTGGCCGGTGCTCGCGGCATGAATCATATCTCTCTCATCCAGACTCCACGCTCACTTCCTCACATTCGCTTCCAGCCATGCACAGCAGGTGCGCTGTCTCCCCACTCCCAGAGCGGGCCCGCAGTGGAAATTACCCAGCTTCACTGACAGGATGCAGCTTGTTAAGTCAAGTCTCTTAAGACTAACAAATCTCCAAACAGAGCGTGCTTCTAAATATTTGCAACTAAAAGGTTCTAAAGATAAGTTCCTTCTGTAGTAAAACCTCTTCTACCATTAGAGATTCCAGGAATACAAACCATATATAGCCAGGATGCCAATACGTTAATGATCTGAGGTTTGTGAAGTCTTGAATGTACAATCATAAAAAAAAAAAAACACCGAAAGAAAATCCACATTGGAGGCATGAATGACAATTTTTAAGGGAAAAGTACTTCTATAGTCTTAACACCAATCTCCATAAATATTAACCTGCACTTTACTTTAGAATTTGGTACAGAAAACAAAGATAATGATCACTCATATGTGGGATATAACACTGAAAGCAACACATGAACAAACAAGACAAACAGATAAAAACTCACAGACACAGACAACGGTATGGTGGTGACCAGAGGGAAGTGGGGCGGGGGTGGGGAAGGGGGTCAAACAGAGGGTGGCGGAAGAAGCCTGGACTTCGGGCACACAGTGCAACATACAGACCACGTATCACAGGAATGTACACTTGAAACCTACATCATCTTACTCACCAAGGTCACCCCAATCAATTTAATAAAACATACGAAAAAAAGAAAACCACACAAACATTAGCTGCTTTATACACTACCAAAGCGCATGTCATCTTCCCTGTTGCTAAGCAATTATCCCTTGTCAATTTGCTGTATAAAGAAGAACAAAATTTTAGTGATTTATAAGTGCCAAATCTTAAAGAAGGCTGCAACATTAACAGAAGGCTTTCTATCAGCCATCAGGTTGTTCAAAATACTGATCATCTAGGTCTGACACTGACACCCTTTCTTTGTACAAGGTTTTGTGAACCATGTAGTCTCCATTCCACCTATTCAACCGTACCCTAGTACTGCAATCGCAGTCACAGGTAACTGTAACGAACGAACACAGGGTGTTCCAATAAAGCTTTATTTAACACAAACAGGCAACAGCCTGAACGGACCTGTCGGCTGTAGTTTGCTGACCCCTGTTCTAGGAACACCACCCAAAACAAAACAGCAACAGCAAAAAGGTCAGCATTCCTTCCTCAGGAAAACATTAACCGTAAACTTATTCTAATGGGGAAAATTTTTAAAGCTATTTAAAGGAAAAGTTTTAAAACAATTTCAAGGTCAATTTCCTGAAATCAGACATTTTAGGCTGAAGAACAATAGCTTTAGGTCCATATGCTCCTAAGTGTGTATTTGCTATGCCCATTCTTTCCTGCTCTCCTGTTCCCCAAATAAAAATCCCAAAGATGCGTGATACAGGAGTTATTTTCTCCAGCCAGACTCAATCTGTTGGCTCATAATTATGTGTTTGAGAGGATGTTCTAGAGATCATCAGAGCCAACAAAAAAGACAGGACAATTTTTTAGACTAAAAAGGTATACACTGCAGTTCACTATACCGCACAGGTAAGAAAGGTTCTTTGAGTTCATCACCCAATTTTAACAACTTCAAAAGCACAAGCAAGTCTGACCAAATCTGAGGCATCCCCAATTTTAATTAAGAAACTGACGAGAATGCCGTAGAACATACCTAGTGATCAAATTGCATCTTAACTTCAAATCACATAAAATGCACCCAAATTCAATGATCCTGGCCATGTGCTGAGGGCACACCTGTGAAGCACCTTCCTCCAGGAGCGGCTGGCTGGGAGTATCATTCATGACTTCTCGCCGATGCGCAGAGACTTTCCCAGCACCTAGTTACCTGAGCCCCCTGTGTGCTTAAGTGCGCCCTGAACTTGGCCCTGCAGCGGGGGAGGGACCATCCATGGCATCCTCCCCTGTCACTACCAAGGAGTTTGCAGAGCTGCACACAGACCCACTCTGGACTAGAAAGAGGGAAAGAAACATTCGGTTCTGCTTCAAGTTCTTCCAGGTTAGAAACAGGAAAAACACGTGCCTCAGTTCCTTTCGGCAGCAAGGTCAGAAACAAACAAAAACAGCAAAAAAGAAACAAGTGCTATCAGTTTGTTCCAGTTGTAACTAAACAGAGACGAGGGCTAGAAAATAGATGGGGTTTATGAATCCCTACCCCAACGACAAAAGAACCTTCTGGGAAAGGTTCTTTTTATACATAACAAGAGCGTTGTTACATGAACTTTTAATTTTGGAAATCATCAGTGGAAACTCCTCTTCAGGACTGTCACGCTCGCTGTTTCTCAATACCCCTCCACCCTTTGCTGAGAAGTATCCTTTTGTCGCCAATCAGAACGACTGGGTGCTAAAGCACAACGACATCGGGACTTCGTGAGTGAAATCGGCGAGTGTTCTCTCCGTATCAAAAGACTGTTCCTGCTGAGCTTCTCTTACTGCATCTTTCCAAAGGCTAATGAGGTTCTGTGGGAGGACAGAACAGCTGGACAGATACACCCAAGCCTCCAAAAAGGCAGTGGGCAGCGGCCCCTCACCTCCTCTGCTGATCTCCGCGGGCAGCGCAGGCGCCATCATGCTCGTGTCCATGGGCTGCGAGCCGTCCTGGGTCAGGGCGTCTTCAGGAGGCAGGTAGGCAGGCGGGGGTGTATCAGCTACAAAGGAAACAAAAACGATTACTTTATCCTTAATAAACATACACACTTCAAACACACATATTCTCTACTGTGCCGAAATTCTTGGGAGATTAAAAGTTGCCATTTCAACCTCCGCGTCCGAAGATTGGATGCTCCAGGTGCTGGACTCGCTCTACGCTTTCTGGAAATGACTCCTCTTGAATTTTAGTAAAAATTCAGCGAGAGGGAAGGCACTCAGGGCCAGCTCCGGAAGCTGTCTGTCTCTCCCAGGTCCCACTGCTGCCAGACAACCAGACGAGCGATCAAAACCACCTTTCACCCGGCCCCGTGGGCAGGCCCTCGGCATCTCCTGGGGTCCTCTGAAAGCTGCACGGGCCTCTTAACCGAAGGGGGTGCAGGGCGTCTTACACAGACCCGCTGGGCTCTTAGGGACCACCACTGAGTGTCCTTCTAGTCACCTTACTGCCTCAAACTGTCAATTTCCTGAGACTTTGGGCAATCTGTTAGGACTACCTTCTCCCTACCCACTTGACGAATCACTAGCTTTAAAATCCCTGATAGCAGAATAATAAGAAACAAATCAGTTTATCACAGCTATCCCTTCTAAATTTCAGAATTTACATATATTTTCTCCTGGAAGGTCATAGCCAGTAGACAAGAGGTAAACAACATCGACTTCTGAAACAAAGAACATAACGCAGGTCTTCTGTTTTCTTACATAAAATAAAGGGCATGGGCTTGCCAAAAACGAGCTCCTCACTGGCCAGCCTGAGCCCAGGTAGTGCTTAGGCCAGAGCTGGGAGACAAGGTTCACCTCGGGGAGGAAGCTCAGGTAACTCTGGTAAGTGCTCCAACTGCCGAGGCAGCTACCAATGCAAAGAGCTAGTACAGCTCCACTCACAGCAACTTCCAAGGCTGACTCTTCAGCTGAATCAAACTACCTACTGACCTCCCGTCCAGCTGCTCCCGAGCAAGGGCTCGGAGCACAAAGACAGGACTGTGGGGACCTTCTCTGGATGCCTTTTTCACCCCTTCCCCAGCTTCCTTTAATTCGGCTTCTTCCCTGCAGCTGGAACAATGACTTGGCTTTCCTTCTGGCCAGGAATGAAGACACAGAGCCTCCTCTGACCAAATTCAATACAGTGTGTTCGGCAAATGCACTGGTGAAAATGCCACAGGCAACCCGTGGCCTCAGCATCCCTGAGAGGGACCAGGGAACCATGAGTGGCAGCCACTATTCCCCCAAGTACCTCCTGCCACCTCCGGCAACTTTCTCCTCTCATTTCCCCTGCTTGGCCCGTGCCTTAATCCCTGACAGCCGGGAAGGAAGTGTAAAAATCAAGCAATAACCTTCCATATTTTCCGTCTTGGGTCCACCCTGGGTTTGTCACTGCTCAGAAGACTTCTGAAATCATCTCCTCCCCACTAGCCTGTGCATCAAACCCAATGGGTTTGGGAGGGTGTGGATAGGGGTGGACAGGAAATCAGCAGATGATACTCCTTTGATTTTTAAACTAATCAATTTCCCACCCTCCTCCTAAAAAACCAAACAAAACAATACAAAGTAGCCAGGCTTAAAAGGGAAGGAAACAATAGACATAAAAACAGGCGACAGCAGTATCAAATGTGGACCACTTTTCAGTTTTTGAGGACCTACCAGCACGGTTGTAGAATTCAAATTTACTTAACACTTCAGTGGCCCAATGAGCATGCCTGGCTGCTCATGTATAGAGATCACGTACACCTTTATTCAGAGTATGTTTCTTGAGGTCTACTGGCAAGAAATTTGGTACTTATCAATTCTATTCCCTGAGGTGCTTGCTTATTAACCTATTAACTTGCAAAACAAAACGTCCCAATTAATCATTTATTCTGATAAATATTACACCATCCGTTAAGTCTAAAGAAGGAGGATAATTGTTTTCTGCCTTTGCTAAGTTAAACAAGCAGATGGTTTCCAGTACTTCTGTTGCAATCCCTTTGTTGTTAAAGTATAGGTTTCTTGGGATTACGTCATTGCTTACATGAATTTAATTAAGTAGGGGACTGTGATCCCTCAGGAAATATCTTTTCTGAGGTTGCACTTATATAGCAGGGGGTTTTTTTTCCACGTATGAAATGATGTTGACGGAGCCTCTGTTTCTCCTAAAGCAAATGTGTGCAACACACTATTTTTCTCTTTCTTCTATCATGAGCAAAGACTATAACAACGATGCCACTCCCAGAAGGATGCAGCTGTTTCAAAACCCTTCAAAATAAAAAATGAAAACTTATTCAAGCATCTGTGCCTGACGAGTAAAACAAGATACATGCTTATTACTTATCTACGGGGTCTCCTTCCCCCCCCAGTCGAGTCCTGAGTCCTGGCCCACAGCGCCCTGCGCCAGAGGCTCTCCCCATCCAGGCGTGCCGGCGTGGTAACGCCGCCTGGCTGGCCCATCACCCAGGGCAGAACATCACCCGGCATTTCAACTGACCTGGCATCTGAAAAGGGCTTCCCGGATCTGAGCTGGTCGGCGAGTGCGGGTAGGTGCCGCTGCTGCTCCCGGGCGAGTTCGGGTAGCTGCTGCTGGGGGAGTGAGGGAACGGGTGGCTGTTGGGCTGCTGGAAAGAGTCCGGGAAAGTGGCGTTGAGTGGCATGTGAGGCTCATTTTGCCCCAAGTTGCGGAACTGGGCTAAGAGGCTGTGCTGAGGATTATATTCACTGTGTCTTGGAACCAGCACGGGAGGAAGAACTGGAAAAAAGAAAAAAATGAGAATGATGAAAATCTACAATTAACTTCACAATAAAGTTGAAACATATTCTGTAAGTAACAAATTCTCTGAACCCTGCCCACAGCCAACTCAAAAGCGCCATTCAAATGAAAAGCCGTTTTCCACTCAGGAGCGGATGCTGTGAAAAACATCGTCTCTCTGGAACCACCAGTGACTCGGCCGAGAGGAGCAGCTCCGACACCGGCTGGGGAGAGTCTGCAAAGCACATCTGTTAGCTTGACATGCTGTGGCTCCTCTATTCTTAGCTTTTCATTTACTAGAAACCAAAGCACAACTAAGAACACACATCATCACTGACAAGTCCACTGTACATCCCTGGCTAAGATTTTACATTTCAGAGTTAACAATACTTATCGAATGATAATGAATGTTCCACCTTAAACATTTTAAATGGACACAACTCACTTTAAACCAAAAGGAAGCGTAGTAAATGAAGTTGAGAGGGCAGATACAGTGAACAGTGTAAAATCCAAATGCCAGCGCAGGCGGCAAATCAGACGAAACGGGATGTGTCGTGGGGCAGACTTTAGGTCGTGCGCAAGCAGCCATACAGTCACGGGAGCTTAATGGCAGGGACAATTTTAAGGAACGCATGGCCAGGCCACTTCGCGGCCGTGGGGACAGCAGAGCGCACCGGCACAGACCCACACGGGACAGCCACCTCTGCAACTGCATGAGCTGCGCTCCACCGGCCGGTGGCACAGCAGGCGCGCTCGCCCCTGCGTCAGCACGGACACGTGAGCCGTGTGTCACTGCGGCGCTAAGACTGCTGGACGTTACTAGGCGACAGGAACCTGTTATCTCCGTCATAATCTCACGGGACCTTGACCAAAAAGTTGTTCAGTGGTGCGTGACTGTACCTTATGAACATCTTTTCTCGAAGGACCTTAATATATCTACCCACTTTCCAGGATCCTTATCATTATCTGAATAGGTTTAAAAAAAAAAAGGAATAGGTCATACAATCTGCATTTTGCCAAGTGAATCATACTTAAGGCCAAACATGTTCATTTATAGCAGTAAAGAAGGAAAGAAAACAACTCAAGCCACTCCTAAAAGCTCTACATGTTAGGAACTTCAGGAGTTAATAATCAGCACGGTCAGAAATCTCCAGAGGCACAGCCACTGCCACTGCCAATGAGAATCGGAGGTGAGGGCTGGCTCCCGGAGCCCTCACCAGGGTCAGGTCCTGCGCCTCCTGCCAGGGTCCCCAGGTGGCTCTCCCAAGACCAAGGGCCCTTGGGATCCCTACTGCTCTTGTGGCCTTGGCCAGAAAGACTCAAAACAACCCATTTGGTCAACTGCATGGGAGGAGAGAGGAAGAGATTTAAAATCTGTTATTGTTGCTTGGAGTTAGGATTCAGAATTTATTTTCCCAGTGAAACAATATTCAGTGGCATTAGGAATTAAGGAGATTTTTGAGTGCTTTCCAGGGAATTTATCCATAGCTTCTAACATTTCTATAGGAAAAGGTACTCTGACCACTTGGATTATCACTTATTTGTGAGCTGAAAAATGTTTAAGTAAAAATAGGTTTTCGAAGCTATTAAAATTTCTCATATGCTGTATCTGAAATTTTATATAATCCTGTAACAATATGACTTCCCTACTATCTGACTCTGCAGAAATAAATCTTTTTAGTATAATAAATAAATGCATTTTCTTGTTAGCACAGTGATGGAATCTGCCCAAACCAAGTCATCAAAAGAATGCCTGCTCCTTCTACCTTTCAAGAGCCACCTGGAATGTAAACTGCTTTGTTTGCTGAACAGGAAAATTCCCAATAGGCATAAAGCCTCCCCTAAGGCCAACAGAAATCTATACTCCAAAATAAACTCATGCTATGAAATAGTTCAATGCCTCTGAATTACTTCTGCAATCAAACATTCCTTTTCCTTTGAGCTGCTGTGACTTACGTTACCACTTTCCAGCTTGCCTTTTTTGGTCATCTAGCTATAGCCTCGATGCTGATTGGCATCTTTGAAAGGGGGGCAAATATTGGCCTCTATACCCCTGCCCACAAAGACAGCACCACACAGCAACTTAAATCAATTCCCCATCTTCACCCTTCAGAGGAGCTCTAACTCCCCAGTGCGTGCGCGCACACACACACACACACACACACACACACTGTCACCCTCTCTCTCCTCACCGCATCCCGTTTTTAGCGACTCCTACTGACGACGAGTTTTAGACTCAGCAGTCCACCTCTTCCCAGGGCAGCAGGCGGCTGGCACCTGAGCGGGCGCTCTGCAGGGCTCCTGCAGTGACTGCTCTGTGGCGTGCAGGGGTCTGGCTCTCGGGCACAGTGCTGCCCCCGGTGGACATTTCAGGCGAGGTCAACAGCTTTAGCCAATGACCTGGGAGAAGGGAGCCACCAGCTGCAACGACTCACCTCTGATTATCGAGATGAGTTTGCCACTGCTGACACAGGAACTGGTGTCTTTTAATAAACTTAAAAATGTATTGAGGTGTCACACATCTGTACTAAGGTGCACACATCTTCATATAAACGGGGTCGTCTAGACTCGTGTCTGGCTTCTCTGATGCAACAGGATGTCTGTGAGACTCACCAGTGTTGTGTAGCATCTTATTATACATGCACATGAGAACTTACTTACACAGCCCCCTCACCTAACCTCCTCAGAGGATAATCGATATCATTTTTTCCAGCTTATCCTTCCTCTTTCTTCTTGAAAAAACACATGCTTTCTTATTTTATTTTCATTGGTAAAAAATACACACACAAACCTTATACACACACACACACACACACCTTACATACACACACACACACCTTACACACACACACACACACACACTCTTTCCCTTGGCTTTTTTCACTCTACCCTAGAATTAACACCACTTTATACAGATCTTCCTCACTTGTTTTTACAGCTAATTGCACCATAGTTTATTCAACCAATCTCTCATGTCTGGGCATTCAGGTAGTTCACAAATATTTTACCATCACACATAACACTGCAATGAATAACCCAGTCATATAAACTGTTCTGTTAAAGGTTTATCTCCAGGATAAACTCCTAGAAGTGGAAGTACCGGGTGAAGGGTAAACACAGGTATTACCATCTTCTTCCTGTCGACTGCCCCTTACTCAGGCCGTACCATTTTGCGTTGCCACCGGCAACATATGAGCGTGACTTGCCCACAGCTTCGAGAACGGACTATTTTGTCAAGCTTTTGATTTTGGGGGGCATTCTGATAGGTGAGAAATGGTATTTTGGTGCAATTTTAATTTACATTTATCTAAATATGGTGAAAGTGAATCGTCTTTTTTTGTATTTTGGAGGACATTGTAATGTCTTTGTTGTGCGTGCGTGTGAATTGTCTGCTTGTGTCTTCTCCACATTTCTGGTCTTTCCATTTTTTATTTAAAAATGTGTATCAGAGATGTTAACCTATGCTATATTTGTACGTTGCAAATATTTTATCACAATCTGTCTTGAGTTTGCTTATTGCAAAAGTTTATGTTTTGGTTGTCAAATTTATCAATGTTTTCTTTTATTGTGAAGGGATTTTGATTCATAGAAAGCTTTCTCCTACACCCAGATTGTAAGGAGGAATTCACCCCAGTTATTATTCTTGGGAGTGCATATAAAGTCTCTCATTTTCTTTAGATCTCTGATCCGTTTGGACTTCAGCTTTATTTATAGCAGGAGGCCCAGATCTAATTTCATCTTTTTTCAAATGCTTCCACAGTTGCCCCAACACCATTAAAAAGCCCAGCTTTGTCCCAGTGATCGGGGACCCCACCTTTCTCATCAAGTTCCATACGTGTTAGGGTCTATTTTTAGACATTCCATTCCATCTATTCTGGCCAGTGCCCCAGGAGCGGTCTGCTTTAATTATAGAAGCTTTATAGTATGTTTTAATACAGACAGGGCCGTCCCCTCTCACAGGCCTTCCTTTTCAATGCTGCATGCTTATTTCTCCACAGGAACTTCACTTATCACCCTGTCTGCCTCCAGGAAGAAAGGTATTATTAGCACTCTAATGGGGACACGACATTCATACACTGACTTAGTAAGAATTAATAGCTTGATGATGTTCAGGTGTCCTACTCAAGCACTAGGAAGGGCTGCTGAAGTTTACTTTTGAGCATTTCAGAGGCAGCCATGGTCATGGGCTGTACGAGTGTGCAGGGACTGCCACAACCAAATACCACCTCCGGGGGCTTCAACCACAGAGGTTCATTTATGCAAGCTCTGGTGGCTGGAATTCCAAGATCAAGGTCTCTCCGGAGGCCTCTTCTCTTGGCTTCCAGATGACCACTTTCTTGCTGTGTCCTCACATAGCTTTTCCCCCTAGTGTCTCTCTGCATGTCCTAGTCTCCTGTTCGTGTAAGGACACGAGTCAGACTGAGTTAGGGCACACTCCAATGGCCTGCTGGAATCTTTTAAAGGCCTTGTCTCCAAACACAGTCACATGTTTATGTGACTGAGGTACTTCTGATGGGGGCTTCAATATACCAAATTTGTGGGGAGGGTCACACACTATTCAATCTGTGACACTGCATAAAGGTTTAAAGTTTCTTGTTAAATTTATTCTTAAACATTTTAACTTTTCTGTTGCTATTTTAAATGGGATTTTCTCTTCCATTATCTCTTCTAACTGGTAGTGATATATTTTATATATATATGATTATTGATATTCCTACGCTATTTTTATATCCTACTACCTGGGAGACTTCTTTTGTCATCTGAGTCAGTGTTATCATTGATTCATTATAGAGCTCTCCGAGTAAACCATCATGTCACCAACAAACAGATAGAGTTTTAATTTCCCCCTTCAATTATTTCTTCCTGTCTAACTGCACTGGCTAACAGCGCCAACGTAACGCTGAGAAGCAGTGAGAGCGTTAACTTCCTTGACTTATTCTCAACCACGGTGAGAATGCCTCCACTGCTTCCCATAGGCAAGCTGACTTGAGGACCTGGGGGGGTGGGGTAGGGTGTGTGTGTGTGTGTGTGTGTGCGCGCGCACGCGCGCATGAGTATCCAGTTGTAACAGTGTGACTACTCAGCAACTAGCAGGGGTGAAATACCGATTCACACAGCGTGAATGAAGCTCAAAGTAATACGCTGAGAGGCGGCTGGCGAAGAGAGCAACTGCACGATTTCCTGCGCACGCAGACTGACGCAAGGTGAGAGGAAGCAGGTCAGCGGCTGCCTGGGGATGAGGTTCCCGCGGGAGGGAGAGACTGCGGAGGTGCGGGAGTGAACTTTGGTCGGGGATGAGTCAGGGTCACTGGCTTGATTACGGTGATGTTTTCAGAGGTACACATCAGAACGAGCCGCATGGGACATTGGAAACACGTGCAGTTCATTCTATGCCAATCATTCCTCAATGAAACGATCAAAAACAAAGGTGAAGGGGCCATTTAAAATTGCCCTTTACCAACATTTTAAAACAGCTAAAAGTTTCTATTATTTATTCCTTTTCCAATCCAATCTCCAAGGTTTGGGAACCACTACTCGGAGCTCTCAACAGTACCATTCACTCCCAAGTGAAACGGTCTTGTGCTACTGCCCCTGCTGCGGGGGCTCTAAAATGTCCACCCCCCACTCAGAACCCCCACCCCCACAGATGTGTCCGCGCTTGCAGTGCACACCGCCCGCATTGAAGAGCTGCGGACAGCCTCACGCTGAAGTGGCGACAACATTAAGAAACACAATGTTTTGTAGGAGCCGTTAGAAGTTAATAAGCAACAGCAAGATGCACAACCTTTCTGAGAGACCCCAGTATTTCTCAACACTGTCCACCAAAGTAAGTGTAAGTTAACTGAAAACCATTGTAAATACCTTACAATCAAGGAAGAGGCACACGCCAGGAAGACGGTCCACGTTACCTTGGCTTTGGGGGCGTGGCACAGGGCATTCCCATTTACTCGGTGTCACCATTCTAAGTTATTAATTTCTCAGAAAACTACAGTAAAAAAGTGGCTGGTAACAGCAAGGAGGGAGGTAGACATCAAAGTAAACTCTAGAACTAGGATTTATGTGGAAGCAAGGAAACGCGCAGCAAGCTGATTTTAGCTGATCACTGTATTCCACAAAACTCCCATCAACACGACTACCAGCACGGATATTTGCTATGAGCCTGGAACCGTGCGTAACACATTACTCCACACTCTTCATTTGAAAATAAGAGTGTGGAGGGGTAACTGCCTCAAGTCACAGAGAAAGTATCCAGAGTGGGAAGGCAATGCACACTACTCTTGACTGTGTGTTCTACTGCCCCAAAGTCTCCAAGTCTCTAGGAATGTCAGATGATGTTCTGTGCGGCTTGCTGAAAAGATGGATGAACAGAACAAATCCCAGAATGTCTCTGGACAAATTATAGTTAAGGTCCCTCAATTTAAAGGAGAAAACTCCAGTAAGGTCAGTTGTAAGAAGTACCTAACTCCCTGATCACGCATGATAAATGAATCACGATCCAACCTGATTTGTGTCGTTTGATTTACAACTTGTAAGCAGGGTGCTGATGTGCCCCAGCTTGCCTGGGACAGTCCCAAGGTGTACCTGTTGTCTGATGGAATTATTGATAGGTGGCCCTTGTCACGCTCAACAGTGTCCTGGTTTGAACAATTAGTTATATGGCGGTCCCAACAACAAACACTAACGAACAAGTTTCAGAGGAGTAAAGAGATGGGACTGGGGCAGCTGATAGCTCTAGAGAGAAGCATTCACATGCAGGAGACACACGGAAGCTAGTTAGGCAGGGCTAAGCCCACACACGTAAGCTGCTCTAAAATATTCCCAAGAGCTGGGCTCCCTCACCTGCGTGGGACCCTACGGGGCCATGCTGCTGCTCTCTTGGGCATTTCTCTCCACCCCCAGTTCTTGTCCCTTTCACGTCAGCAATGTTTCAGATCAGATGAGAGATAAATAAGATACCTGCTTTCTACTGGTGGACAAGGAAAGAATAAACGTCCAGACCAGTTATCCACGTTTAAACACACCTACGTGCGATTCTTTTTTCTTCAGGTAGAGGTGTGGGGGGCAGGTCATCGCTCAGCTGAGGGAACGAGGGTTTGGGCACCACAGGGTGGCGGCTAGCTGTTCTCCGACACGTCTGCGTTGATAAACGCAGGCAAGGGCCCGCCCAGGACAGCACAGGGGATACAGCCACTAATACTGTAATAACCGTTAAAAAGAAAAGGACAAGGATATGCAAACTGGAGGCCTGACTCGGGTCAGAAATAGGGAGGAAGGGAGGCTGAGGAACGTCTTCCTCTCGCCCTTTACGTCCACAGCTCAGGCTGTTTCTCTTTCATGGAAGCAGAACCACGGGCTCAGGCCCTCCTGGGGCCCGCCTGCTTCAGTGCCCCCACGGAGAGCCTCCTACTTGGCCGAGTTGGAGATGGACTGCAGAGCACAGCTCCCCTTTCAGGGCTGCTCCTACTGGCTCATCTGAGAAGAATCT
Organism: Trachops cirrhosus; assembly: GCA_028533065.1. NCBI lineage: Eukaryota > Metazoa > Chordata > Mammalia > Chiroptera > Phyllostomidae > Trachops > Trachops cirrhosus. Next base: position 13,957,423 of record CM052545.1, on the reverse strand, counting down.
GCTTTGAAAGAGGAGGCCGATACTGAAACCCTTTCTTTACACCCAGACATTTCTTTTTGATTTGAATCACTTAAAAATCAGACTGTGCAAGCCGTCCCTGTGTTCTAGGGCTTCTAGCCCTGGTAAAAACCCTAAGCTAGCTCCACACCACCTCCTCGGATGTTATTCTGCAAAAAAAAAAAATCTTCTCCTGGGGATTTCACCGCATCTCCCTCCAGTCACTTGAAAATCTCACACTGCTGTATGTCTTTAAAAGGAGGAAAAGTGTTCTTCCCTTCCTTTTCTGACCTCTCAGGAGGAGAAAAAAGTCAGATTTCTGCCTTTTCTCAGTGAGGCACCTCGGCTTTTCAAAGTATTTATGCATCTCTTTAGGTTAAAAGAAATAAAATCCCTTTTTGGTTAGAAAAAAGAAGTAAATGATTTCAGGAGATACTTTCGTTTCAGGAAGCGAGTGTCGGGAGACGTTTGTGATTCTGCAGCCGGACTCGGCTCTCGGCGTTGCCAGGGCACAAGGAGGAGGAATGAGAGAGAAACGGCGGACGCTGGACAGCGGGGCTGGACCCTCCAGGTCCGGAGCTTTTGCGAGATTTGGAAGAACTGCTTGAAATTCAATCACCGCGTTGTCAGTGGTAAAGTCATCCCATAGCCAGACTGAGGCTCGCAAGTCCCCCCCCCAACCTGGGTTGTGACCCACCAGTGTTTGTGGACAAGCTTTTTTAAAAAACACAGAAGAGAGTCCTATAGCCAAGCTGACAAGCTCCTGCCTGTGTTTGTCAACACAGACATCATGGGAAAAAGCTAGTAATACATGAATGCTTTTTCGTTCTGAAGACTCAGAAAAGGCATTGAAAAGGAAGGAGTCAAGACCCCGGAGTCCTGGCCCTGGCTGTGATAATAACTACTTTTGTGACTTTGAGCAAATCACAACTTCTCAAGAGTTTCAATTCCCTCACCCAAAAAAACAAGGGACTCTAGGGGGCCCTCCTGCTCTCAAGTGTACAGGTCTCCTGACTGACACTAAGATTGCCTTATGTATGTACATGCGCAGCCTCACTGTGCACCAAGTTCAGTGCCAGACTTCTCCCCGCTGGGTCTCAGGGCACGTCGCCGAGGTCACCCAAGAGTGGGAAGGTGGCCCAGGGCTAATCGAGCATGGCCGAGAGCCAGTCCAGCTGCAGCCGCTCTCCTGTGCAGACAGGCTGAAAGGGGGAGGGGCGGCCAGGTTGCCAAAGCAGCTGTGCCCAGGACGATACCTGCACTAGACAGATGGCCCTGGATCGTGTGTGTCCGGGGACTCAAAGAGAAACATTTCACGTAGAAAGTGGTGGAGAGGACAAGACCACTTAAAAATGAATAGTACAGGCATTTATGAAATAAAATTCCTATCTCAGGACATGTCAGAAAAACTTTACACTACGAAGGATTCTCAGAACCTTCAATGGAGGTTAAATTAAAAACTGTATAGATACATAACCAAAAATCCAGGAGTGGTATCATCTTGTCTTTTTGTCAGCTTACTTGGTGGGGAGGCGATGGTGGCGAGGGTCTGAAAGACTATTGGCTAACGTTCCCTGAGCACTCCACATCCACCCACGGACACCACCACAGGGGAAGCTCTGCGCGGGCACTGTGGTGCAGAGGCCAGCGGGACAGCCACTGTCCCGACCCCTGTGGAGTTCATAACAGATGCCTGGATGCTCTCGACAGATGAGGACGCAGACTCGGCCCAGCTCAGTAACACATCCCAGGTTACACAGTGGCTACACTGGGCCAGGGTCTGAATCAAGGTCATTAACCACCAGACTGCACTGCTCAGTACTACAAAGCTGGAAAAGGTTGTGGAAACTGTTTTTAAAGTTCTTTTCCACTTTTTGCGGGGAGCGGGTATATTTTTTAGAGTTAAGATAGTTTTGCCTAAAGGTAGCAACTCTGCAATATTTTTTTCTAGGGATCTATCACTCTTGGGCACAAATACATTAACAGAAGACAAGTATGAGAACACAATTTGAATATAAGCAGAGACATGAACTGTATTCAGTGACAGTATCCTGAAGCTTTAAAAAAGCCATTACATTTCCTTAAAGAGAGCCTAAATCAAACCCGACTTCCGAGAACCCAACTTCCTAGATCATTCCAGGCCAGAGATTCCTTTTTGGACACCACAGATGCCATCCTGGAAATAGCCCCTGTCCGAGAGCTTCTGCACCCTCAGCGCTCCTGCTGCGCCTCCACCATCTCGTCCGGATTCCTGCGCCAACCTCCCACCCCCTCCACCCCCGGCTGTCCCAGGCTTCT